>CM033469.1:199044117-200244117 GCA_019447015.1 Hymenochirus boettgeri | reverse complement strand
GGAGCAGTACATTATATAAAAAGGGTTTTATGGTAGGGGGAGGGAGACCAAATCGGGAGGGAGGGGGAGAATGGCTGCAGTGCGCATGCCAAACTTCTCCCGGAGGGGAGACATGAGGCAGAGTCCTACTATCCTCCTGCTGGCCAGTTTTTGGGACTTTGGGGGGGGACTACAGGAGAACCATATGGAGCTGGGGTGTGATATTAGGATTTTTACACACTACATAGTGGGGCCAGTTGTGGTTTAAATTATAGTTTTGGGGGGTGGACTACCTTTAAGGATAAAAGTTACTTTAATTTGTGTTAATTAAACTGTGTTTGTTAAAAGGAGAGTTACAAAAAAAGCTGAACTGATGGTCATATTGCCTTTTTTGCACTTAAATTAAGTGTATAAATGGAAAGTGGTCAGTTATTAAGTTTTTACATTCAATGCCTTAAATGAATGTAGGGGTTTTTAACTTAATGCAGAGTTTTCTGACAGCATAATACTTTGTGATGAAGGAAGTACTTCCATAATTCCTTTTTGTAATAGATATTACTTCTTTAGATGCAGAACATTTTATTACCCTTCTTGGAGTAATCATTGTCTATTTCAATATTATTTAATTATATGCATATAAAATTTAAGTGATAAATGTCACTTTTAGTTACAGCTACAGAAGACCCAATATTTGCAGTTAGGACAAAGCCGTGGGCAATACTATGGAGGGTCTTTGCCAAACGTCAATCAGATTGGAAACAGTGCCATTGACCTTCCTTTTCAGGTAAGTATTTCCAGTCCAGTGCTAAATATTTTGTTTTGCTCCTTCAGGTGTCATATGGAAGCTATATGAGTAGTGCCCTTCTCTTAAGAATTTTTGTCTGGTTTCTGATAATGCAACAAATAATATTAATAATTATAATAATAATAATAATAATATTAATATTATTGTAATTGTGAAAAGATAAGACTTAGTGCAGCTTCATGTTCTGATTATCAGTCATTTATTAACATTTTTGTACACAAGTATGACTAATATCTCTTTAACAGCTGCTTTTTTACAGCTGTGCATACCCATACATTCACCAATTACAATCATATGATCAGGAGAATTGTGTCAAAAAACTAGGAAATGTTTGTGGGACAGATGTAGATTACCGTATATACTCGAGTATAAGCCGAGTTTTTAGGTTTAAAAATTAACCTAAAAAACCTTGACTCGGCTTTATCTGAGTCAGAAGAAACTTACCTTGAATCCGAGGCAGCGCGAGTCCGGCCGGCATTCCCAGTAGTTCCTCGCGTTGCGCGAGGACGTCATCACGCAACGCTGGCGGGATGACGTCATCGCGCACGCCGCGAAGCAGTAATGGGAACTGCGGCCGGACTCGCGGCTGCCTCTGGATTGCAGAGAGAGGAGACTGAAGACCAGGTACAGTAAGTGAGCTGGGGGGGGGACTGGGGGGAGGGCTGGGGGTACTGGGGGGAGGGCTGGAGGACAGTATGCCATGGCAACACCCACATTATCTTTTTACTATAGGTGGTTGAAACTCAACTCCCAGCAACCAAGCATGCTGGGAGTTGAGTTTCCAAACATCTACAGTGGAAAGGTATTAGGGTGGGGGACAGTATGCCATACAGTAACCCCCATACCTTTCTTCCTATAGGTGTTTGAAACTACAACTCCCACAACCCAAGCATCTGGGAGTTTTAGTTCCCAAACATCTACAGTGGAAAGGTATTAGGGTTACTGTATACCCTCTGCTTATACTCGGGTCATCATCTTTTCTATTTTTTTTGAGGCAAAAATGGGTGCCTCGGCTTATACTCGAGTATATACGGTACATGATATTAAGATTATGTGATCGGTATCATTGCCATCTGACAGTCGTGGATCATCAATTATTAATTTGCTCTTAGGAGATAGGAATGAATTGTGGCGCCATTGCCAGCACTGCATTACATTTGCAAACAGGAAGTCAGTATTTCGATTACATTTATTTATACACAGACAAAATGCTGAATTGGCAGATTAAGGTCATTGGGATGAAAAAATACTGCTCTTTTTTCTGAAAAGCATATGTATTTGCACTGAAATTCCCCTTTAATAAATCAAAAAAGCTTCTAAACTAAACTAATAATTTTGTAAGCATTCAAAATTAAAGGGGAATTTCAGTGCAAATACATATGCTTTTCAGAAAAAGAATATTTTTTCATCCCAATGACCTTAATCTGCCAATTCACATTTTGTCTGTGTATAAATAAATGTAATCGAAATACTGACTTCCTGTTTGCAAATGTAATGCAGTGCTGGCAATGGCGCCACAATTCATTCCTATCTCCTAAGAGCAAATAATAATTGATGATCCACGACTGTCAATGGCAATGATACCGATCACATAATCTTAATATCATGTACCGTATACTCGAGTAAAGCCGAGGCACCCATTTTTGCCTCAAAAATAGAAAGATGATTGACCCGAGTATAAAGCCGAGGGTAACAGTAACCCTAATACCTTTCCACTGTAGATGTTTGGAACTACAACTCCCAGTGCTTGGTTTGCTGGAGTTGTAGTTTCCAACCACCTATAGTAGAGAAGGTATGGGGGTTACTGTATGGCATACTGTCCCCCACCCTAATACCTTTCCACTGTAGATGTTTGGAAACTACAACTCCCAGCATGCTTGGTTGCTGGGAGTTGTTAGTTTCCAACCACCTATAGTAAAAAGATAATGTGGGTGTCTGCCATGGCATACTGTCCCTCCAGCCCTCCCCCCAGTACCCCCAGCCCTCCCCCCAGTCCCCCCCCCAGCTCACTTACCTGTACCTGGTCTTCAGTCTTCCTCTCTCTGGCAATCCAGAGGCAGCCGCGAGTCCGGCCGCAGTTCCCATTACTGCTTCGGCGCTGCGGCATGACGTCATCCCGCCAGCGTCGTGATGACGTCATCGGCGCAACCGCGAGGAACTACTGGGAACTGCCGGCCGGACTCGCGCTGCCTCTGATTCAAGGTAAGTTTCTTCTGACTCAGTATAAGCCGAGTCAAGGTTTTTTAGGTTAATTTTTAAACCTAAACCTCGGCTTATACTCGAGTATATACGGTAATCTACATCTGTCCCACAAACATTTCCTAGCTTTTTTGACACATATCTCCTGATATCATATGATTGTAATTGTTGAATGTATGGGATATGCACAGCTGTAAAAAAGCAGCTGTTAAAGAGATATTAGTCATACTTGTGTACAAAAATGTAATAAATGACTGATAATCAGAACATGAAGCTGCACTAAGTCTTATCTTTTCACAATTACAATAATATTAATATTATTATTATTATTATTATAATTATTAATATTATTTGTTGCAATCAGAAACCAGACAAAAATTCTTAAGAAGGGCACTACTCATATAGCTTCCATATGACACCTGAAGGAGCAAAACAAAATATTTAGCACTGGACTGGAAATACTTACCTGAAAGGAGGTCAATGGCACTGTTTCCAATCGATTGACGTTTGGCAAAGACCCTCCATAGTATTGCCCACGGCTTTGTCCTAACTGCATATTGGGTCTTCTGTAGCTGTAACTAAAAGTGACATTTATCACTTAAATTTATAGCATATAATTAAATAATATTGAAATAGACAATGATTACTCCAAGAAGGGTAATAAAAGTTCTGCATCAAGAAGTAATCTATTACAAAAAGGAATTATGGAAGTACTTCCTTCATCCAAAGTATATCTGTCAGAAAACTCTGCATTAAGTTAATAACCCCTTACATTCATTTTAAGGCATTGAATGTAAAACTTAACTAATACATGACCACTTTCCATTTATAACACTTAATTTAAGTGCAAAAAAGGCAATATGACCATCAAGTTCAGCTTTTTTGTAACTCTCCTTTTAACAAACATAGTTTAATTAACACAAATTAAAGTAACTTTTATCCTTAAGGATTCCACCCCCCCAAACTATAATTTTTAATCAAAAAAGCTTCTAAACTAAACTAATAATTTTGTAAGCATTCAATCTGTAAAGGAGGTGGCCCAAGCTCTAGGCCATTGGCTTCAGCCAAATTATATCAATCAAAGAGAAAAACATGCACACCCGGAAACATAGAACCAAATAACGGTAATTATTAAAAGAGCATTTTATTACTACAGCTCTGCCTGACATTTTTAAATAACCAAAGGGGGGCTGTGGGAACAAAATTACTACAACATTTAGTGGAAGTGCTACTGATCTGACCAAAACATTAGAAAAAACAAAAACAGATGTGCATTGATCATCTTTTTTTCTTGTTTGTCTTAAATGGAAAGACAATTTAGTGAATAGCAGAATTAATCACCAAGTTAAAAATATGTTACAATGTATAGCAAAATATAATGTAAAAGGTTACAAAGGAAACCCGATATTACATGTATATATGTACTTAAATTATATAGTGAAGGTTCCAGCACTCATCCTAATCTTCATTTCCATTCTCAGGTGCCACCAGGTTGTGTAACTCCATTTGTTACTCCAAAGAATTGCACTCATATACAAGTAAATCCCGGGCACACTGGAATGTTTCAACGTCACAACGTTATTATGAAGACGACCAACGTGTCATCGAAACATTGAAAATAAATTCACATATGAATCCAGTGTGCCCGGGATTTACTTGTATGTAAGTAAATATGTAGTGAACATAGCTATTGCAGAAGAAATCAGAAGGAACCACCAAAACAAATATGTAAAAGCACATTTTTGGAAAATGCACAACTTCATCTATTCTTTCATAAATAGATACAGAATTTGGTTACACGTTTACTATGAGTATAATTGTCCTTTAAATTTTTACTAGGCACTGATACTTTTGCTGAGTTTGGGGTACAGACCAAAAGTTTATATGTTTTACCTGTATTTGTGTGAGTTTGCTCTGGGTATTCCAGTTTCCTCTGCAGTCATATTGTGTGTGAGATAAGGTATTAGATAGTAAGCTCTTTGGAACAGGACCGGATGTGAATGGATAAATAAGTTTTGCATCATAAATTCAACGCATACATACTCTAGTTCCTAAATCCAGTGGGTTGTAAAGGTCAACTGCAGAAATATAAAACAGTAGAAGAAGTTTATTATGCATATTACCAAGAATTTTTTTTTGTCAGAAACGTGGTGGTAACCGCATACACATACTTGACTGCCCCCCATATGTGGCATGAGGTACAGTCAGCCGTGTAACCACACAAGTGCGATCATATCGGCTCACTCTCTGTTCAGCAAATCCCATTGCCAGTTCACTGTTATTAGATATAGAATACTCCTACATGCATTACGGACATTATCTCTATTTTTTGTAAAAAAAACGAACTCTATTGGGTTCTTTTAAATTCCTAGCGTATGGGTCGTTAGACCTTTTCCGTCACAGCTGATGGTGGTAGTTTGCTAGCTGTTGGCTCATCCACTTTTCTGTCACACTCCCAGCAGATAAAGAGCCATTGCAGTTGGGTCTGACAGGATCAGCTTTTTATCAGTAGTATTTACCCAGGTTAACTTTTTGAAAATCTAGTCTGTCAGAGTTTCCTTTGCTGACAGTATTAGCTTGATTCTCTCCAAATCAAGCATTGGTGCCAATCTGCACTTAACCAGTGTTCATTTGTGAAGAGAGAAACTGGTAGGTCAGACTTCCACAAGCAAACTTACTGTTAAAGTAAATTGTAACAAGGTAAATCTTCAAAATATTGCAGAAGATATTGTTTGAAATTCACCAATTGCAAGTATATAGGTCCTTCAAAACAGAATGCAAACTTGTTTCTTGCAACCAGGTTCCTTGATCAGGGGTGCCCCTACCATGAAGCAAACTAAAACATTTGCTCAGGGCGCGCCCCTGCGGAACACTTTATAGGCGGCAGTTAAAAAATCCTCCTTCCTGCAATACCGCATTTCAGCACCAGTCCACAAATCAGTGTGAAGTCATCCCTCCTGTCAGTGTTAAGTCAGCCCTCCAGTTCACCAGTAATTGTAAGTAAGCCCACCATACCCACCTCCACAAGCCACGCCTATGTTCCATGATGAAGCCACGCCCGCTTCATGTGTCGCCCCCCCGTTTGCCGATAGGTGGCATTTAAAAGTTGTTTCAGGTGTCAAAAACTCTAGGAACAGCCCTGTCTCCGATATACATCTATTTTCTTATATCTATCTTATATAAGTTACCCTTCTGTAAGTTAAAGTTAATTTGGCATTGCTTATACGGTTTCTTTTTATATTTTACAATAGACGATATGTAACTTGTGCACAAACCATTCTTTTTAACAACAACTTAATATTCTTTCTTTTTTAGACTCCTTTTCAGACTTCTGGATTAGATACCAGTAGGACAACACGACATCATGGACTGGTCGATAGAGTATATCGGGATAGAAATCGCCTTGGTTCCCCACACAGGAGACCCTTATCTGTGGACAAACATGGACGACAAATATCCTTACTTTGATTGTACAGTAGCAGGTTACACTCTTTTTTTTATAGAGGAGAGGAAAATAAGTTAAACTGTACAATGATGGTTGA
This sequence comes from Hymenochirus boettgeri, assembly GCA_019447015.1. Taxonomy (NCBI): domain Eukaryota; kingdom Metazoa; phylum Chordata; class Amphibia; order Anura; family Pipidae; genus Hymenochirus; species Hymenochirus boettgeri. Next base: position 200,237,592 of record CM033469.1, on the reverse strand, counting down.
GAGATCCTGTGCGTTTTCTTGTCGCTTTTGAGTCAGTAGAGCTCTGTTGCTGAATAGCAATGTAAAACAGGAAAGTCAACCCATGGAATTTACATAGTCAGATAAATTATTTTTTTACCTGATTTTGGCATTAGAAAAGGAAAAGGTAATGAATAAAATGGAAAAGTTTTAAAGGGAGAGTTGCAAAGACAAAGGTAAAAAGTTTGAAACAGGTTTCCATTGAACTCTGGGTCATTCCTGAGAGTTTTTAAAGGGCATGTCCATCCCCAAAACTATAATCCCCCCCACTACTGGCCCCACCATGTAGTGTACTATGTAACATTATATGTAACAGTCTATGTAATAGGCTATGTAACAGGCTATGTAACAATCTATGTAACAGGCTATGTAACAGACTATGTAACAGGCTATGGACACCAGGAGAAGTGGAACAGCAGACTGCACTGAGCAGGCACCAGTAATCCCCCCTAAACATGCCCCTGCATGACTGACAGTTGCTAACCAGAAGAACAAGGAAGTGGTTACCTGTGTATGATTTGAGGCTTGGACTTGCCCTTTAAGGGACACTATCCAGTAAAATATAAAAAATATTTCAAGAACAGAGTATTATGTTTATGAAGGAATAAAAAGGACATAAAGGAGAACTAAATCTATTTTTTTTTTTACCTTAAATGGAAAATCTTTCCTCCCCGAACACCTATGCATTGTAAGAAATGCATTGAATATTCCAGTAGGTTGCATTTTACATATATATGAATTGGATTCTGTAGCTAAGAAAGTTTCTGTGTTGCCAGTACATGTCTCTTTCCATGTCTCCAAACAGCCTTGTGACCATGTGTAGACCCTGGCCCCAGTATTCACTGTCTCCAGTGGCGTAGCTACAGACTTATGGGCCCTGATGAAAAATTTGGGCATGGGCCCCCCTAACACCGCCTCAAACACAAATCGGCACCGCAAACCAAATAGTAATCTCCATAAAAATCATCCAAATTCATTTTAAAACAGACAAACATACTTTACCCACACACCTAGCAAAACTATTCGATCAGATTCAAATAGTATTTCTAAACTTAGATCCTCAAACCTTCTAAAATACCTAACCAACTGACGCTAGTAAATGCTGGGCAAAAATGATCAAAAATGAGGGTGGTAAAATGCTTTGTATATAACCACTGGTAAAATAGTTGGCACAAAGACTGGTTAAATGCTTGGCATGCAGACACTGATAAACTGGTTGGGAAACTGGCACTATACACAGCCAGACACTGGTTAAATGCTTGGCAAATGCTTGACTGGTTAAATGCTTTTTGAGCCTTTTGCACAAAATGGGGCCCCCTTCTTGGCCAAGGGCTCTGGTGCAGTCGCATCGCCTGCACCCCTGGTAGCTACGCCCCAGACTGTCTCTGTGCACAGAGTATTTTCTATACAGATGTCTCCACACCAATTTTAAATCCCTGCAGTTTATTTTCCAGACAGCAAAAAGAAATGGCACACCAGGATAATCAGCTCATTTTGCTTCCATTCTGTTCTTAGCGTACAGTAAAATAACATTTGTAAATAAGCTGACTTTCTGTATAAGTATGTTTCATTTAATGGCCAACTTTACTGAAAAAATGCCTTTGCTTCTATCTATAATATAAATTTACATATCCCTTACCTTTAATCTAGTCCTTGTTTTCTTCAGGCTCAGTACCCTCCTCCCACTCTTAACTAACTCCTCCTTCCATCTGACATGATTTTCAGTAATCACTATATGAGCCAGCAATGAGCGAGAGAAATTTCCCAACACACAATTTTTACCAGCTGTCACCATTCCATCTACAGCAAAACTGCACACAAAAGAGTTTATGATAATGAGGCTTTACTTGACTAAAATATAGGATGGTTTAGACCAGCGTTTCTCAACCAGGGGTCCCTGAGAGTTTGCATGGGGGTCCTCAAGAGATTGACAGAAACTGTATGGATCCACCATTTTGGTGAATACATATATATTTTTCTATATATTAACAATGCTTTGTATGAATTATGTGTTTGGTGTATTGATGTCTGGGAGTCCGAGAAAAATAGGTTATGATTTTATGTAAGGGTTCCCCCCTGCAGTAAATTTCAGTGCTTTTTTTTTTTACATAGAGATATTTCTATTTATTTAATCAAAATACATAATTTATACAAATATAAATGATAGCTCTATAAATATGTAGTATTTATATTATAATATAAATACTATACATTTATAGAGCTATCCCTTATATTATATAGATAAATTTATATCTTCATAAGAGATTACATTGCATTTTTAGGAGCTACCAATGAGGTGGGGGGTATAGTATATTACACATAGGAAAGGTGTATATGTATGTTTGTACTACTACTCACTGTTACCATTTAAATGACCATCAATAAATGTATATAAAGTATAGCACTGACTTATATTAGGTACAGACAAAATATACAAAATACATAAACTTTCTTACAGAGCTGAGATTCCTATGATAATATGGAATGGTCAAAATGGGAGCTTAAACCACACCCCTGTGTCTGCTTCATGTGAATACTGAAAGGAAGCGTAATCCAAAAAAAGTTTCTGTTTGTTACACATGACATGATGTGTATTGTAATGGACATATACACCAAGGCTCCTTATATACCACTTCCAGCCTGCAGGTGGTATCAGTGAGTAATAAGAGACAAGACATCCCTGCTCTCTATGTCTAGGAGGAGAGAAAGTGAAAGTAGAATGCAACACAATATCCTGTGTATAATATCCTGTTACCACCTGTTGGGAGGACAGATTATTGGACAAACAATTCACCTTATTGGAGACAAACTCTGAGGCAACAGATAAGTGTACACCAACTTACAAGGACACACAATATACAGGCCTGGTCAATATTTAAAATGGTACACCATAGGCAGGGAGTACATGTTATGTGGGGAAACTGTTTATATTTTGTTATTAAATCATTGCAATACTTACCTGATCCATTTGATGGGGTAACTAGGGAATGGACTGATGGGCTAGAACAATTTGAATAGGCAGCCACTATTAATGGTTGGGATAAAGGTGCGTGCATGCCTTTTGCTTAGTGGTAAAGCCAGGCAGGTATACCAAGGATTTAATACTGAAATTAAAAACAGTTATCAGTTATTAAAAAGTAAGCACGTTTTTCAATTAGATCTGTATAAAAGAGTATATAAATGATAAAACCATTTCTCTAGGTAACCTGGGAATGAGAAATATTTGTTTATATGTTTGATTATGTAGATTATTAGAGCAATGTTTGATTATGTAGATTATTAGAGCAATGCTATTATAATAACATTAGGCTACGAGGTACCTTCTGTTATAAGAAGGCTCTATTTAATTTTATACTCTGTGGGGAGCTTTTGCTCCTTTAACCCCACCTCACCTTAAAGGGCATGTCTACCCTAAAAAAAAAATTACTATAATGTCCCCCTCCCCTGCCCAACCCCAACAACCCTGTTAGTTCTGTAATAAAAGTTTCCCAATCATATTTACAGTCCCTTCGCTCCCATACATGTCTTCTCCTCCTCTCTGTAAACAGGAAGCTGCAGAGTGGGGCCAGACTGGCAGCCGCAGACACGGCTGCTGGCTAAGAAGACAGCCGTGGGATCAAAGGGGTGTATGTATGATTGGGAAACTTTTATTACAGAACTAATACGGCGGTTTGTGGGTGGGAAAGGTCTTTAGGAACATTATATCCAAACAAATTTATGCTACATAAAGGGCAGACAGAGAGGGATTCGGATGGTGGGAGGGAGGGAGGCAAAGTTCTCTCCTGTGCATGACACAAACAACTGAGAGGACAAATCAGAGGCAGAAACCTTTTGGACGGAAAGACTTCTCCTACTCTCCAGTTTCCTGGACCTTGAACAGACATTGCAGGAGAACCATAAGAAGCAGAGATGTAAGGTAAGGATTTTTTTAAACTTCACAGTGGGGCCAGTAGTGGGTTAAATTTTAGTTTTGGGAGTGGACATGCCTTTTAATCTATAAAGCTAATTAATATCCTGTGCTCCCAAGTCGTAACATAAGCAGCTATAAATGTGACACTTGCCGTAGTGAATACTTATAAGTATGAACATAGCATGTTTACTTTGAACCACATAGTGTGGCAGGATTGCCTGGGTCTACTCTCACACCTGCAGGAATATCCTATTTGCTTCCCCTGGATGCTGGTGATTGTCTGAGTAAGTTTACAATATACCTGTGTAAAGATTTTATATCCACACATAGCAAAACATACACACACATAATTTCCACTGTGCTCCAATGGGCACACTTTTGCTAGTCATTTATGTGTATAAATAATGTATTTTGATTATTTGATAACTGAGTAAGAAAAATAATATATAATTTATGTGGGGGTCCCCACAGATAAAAAGTTTGAGAAACACTGGTTTAGACTTTAGATATCTAAAGAAATAGGTATTTGTTGAAGATCAACAAATAAATGGTTCAGTGCCTGTAATGCTGTAATCACTTTGTGGCAGTTACAGCACCACGGGAGCATGGTCAGGTAAGAGGCACCGGGGACATAGATTTATATGCCCCAATTCAGTAGGTGTAAAGTTTCACTATGTAACACAAAACCTAAAAATACTGCACTGGGTATGCTGCGCTACTTTCAAAAACAATTGAAAGAGGTGCAGGCCATGTAAAGTGAGTATAAAACCTATACAAACCGATATTACATTAGCTAGCATAGATTGTACATTTATTTAGTTAATAGCATCCCCCTTTTATTACCCACATTATATTTAAGGCTAGGTACACATAGGTATACACATGAATCAGACATGTTGGCAATTGTCTTCACTACTCTAAGAAATATCAGTGGTACAGCTTTAACTCTCAGCCGACAGACCAAAGAATGGTTTAAGTGTGTTTAAAGGGATTATTGGTCCAGGGTACCCAGCCTTACTGAAGTAGAAAAAAATGAAAAAAGTTTACCAATGCCAATTCATATACTTTAGGAATGTTAGATTTGTATAGAATATTAGCAAATGGCTTTGTTCACCCACACAGCAAGAACCGCAGACAGCAGTTAAGCCTCAGCAAGAGGTATGCAGCCAGAGACTAGCAAAAACAGGTGTGTCAGGTGAAGAATAGGTGTTTAAGAGAAAGGGATTCCTGTCATTATTGCTTTGACTCCAGAAACACAGATGCATAACAGCTTTCCCCTAAGAACCTGTCACCCTGGCTTCTGCAAACTGCCTTTTAGTTTGATTTGTTGTGCTTTTTTCTGCTCTGAAGTTTGAACCTGACCTTTGATATGGGAGATGTCAAACTCCAAATAGAACTTGAATATTGTCTCATTCAAACAGGACCCAAACCAGCAACCAACCTTTGGTATTTTGGTTTTCTTATACACATTTGCTTTTTATTCAATGGTCAAGCAGTCTTTATAGAAACAATTTAGCCCCCAGTTATGTTAAAGGATAAGTATGCTGTAAACCCAAGTTAAGTTTAATTGGAAACAGCAGCTTTAAAAAATCTTTTTCCCTTTTTTTTTTCTAGGTCCTTCCTGAACCTACCTTTCCTGATATAAAGTTGCTGACATCTTGGTTCAGCATTCTTCTGTAGTCCGAAAAAGCACTGTCCGTTTGGTCCAGGCGCGTGTGTGCACAATGATGTCACACACGTCCGAGCATGCGGGGCGTCACGTGCGTGCTTGAAGCAAGGATGCGCGCGTATCCAGACCAAAGTGACAGTGCTTTTTCGGACTACAGAAGAAGGAGATCCAGGAAGTCTCGGAGGGGCGGAGCTAAGCAGTTTACAATGCTGAAGCAAGATGTCAGCAACTTTTCATCAGTAAAGAAAGGCTCAGGAGGGACCTAGGGAAAAAATGGAAGCTGCTGCTTCCAATTAAACTTAACTTGGGTTTACAGCATACTTATCCTTTAAGCAGTTTTTGACTGGGAATCATCAATACAGAAAAGGCTTGCACGTACAAAATATAGACAGAAGCAGCAGTTGGCAAGTCGGCATCACACACCACACTTCACTCTTACTCATAGGCTTACAGGTGTTATAATTGTCCTCTTTTATGCATGCCATATCCCCACAATCAAAGGAGGGACTAGGTTTGCAGGTGTCCGGAAAAATCATTCAAGGTTAAGAGACATATATTAACATAAAAACTTACACTTTTCCATTACCGTGTATATACATTTTGAGATGTGCTAGCTATTCGGCAGACCTTTCGTGAGACATCTAACAGGGAGATTCAATAAACATTCTTATCATTAAAATGGTGCTAATTTTGCCCCAACCTTTCAAATGTTAAAAAAGATCTGATTGGTTGGGGCAAAATTAGCACCACTTTAAACAATAAAAACTTTTATTGAATCTCCCTGTAAGTACCCAAACATACATAGCACTCATTATGATTAAGCAGCCAATCTCATCTTAAAAGCACTACATAAGAGACAGGAGGTTTTTTTACCCCTACTCCTTATTTAAACCTACATTACTGTTAAAACTGTCATCCCACGTCATGCAATAGCTACCCACATTAGGAGACCATACATATTATGTTAGAGGGCTCAAGTGCCCTCCCAGAGCTCCTTTTTCTCCTCAGGGATGGCTATTCCACAGTGGTACCATTCTATTATTCTATATAGCATGTAACATCACAAATTAAATTGATGCAGTTTGGAGCTGTGTCCAAAGATCCATTTTACTTTACTTTCTTGGGGATATTAATTAATCCTTAAGTCTAACACTCAGACGGAAAGACTGAATTCCCTATACTCCAAATAGCCTAACGTCACCTTGGTTACATTCCATGGAGTGTCTGGCCACAGGACTCTGAGAATGACACTTTTCTATATCTTGTAGATGATACAATATTTTAGGGATTGTGGGGTACATCCCACATACTGGACCAGACACTTCCTGCAAGTGACCAAATACACACATTTGGTGTTATATTTTATATACAGTATGAGTCTATAGAATACTCTTTACCCATTATACTACTCCTATAAGAGTTACCCTTCGTGACTTGGGAACAGATTCTGCACTGAGTAGCCTCTAATGGATACAACCCATGTTCTAGCCATATTTCTTGTTGCCCTCGAAACGCGTAAGGCATGGTGTGTTTGTACTTGCTGTCTAAAGACTTAATAAATATATTGTTTTTACAGCCTTTGAATGCCAACTTATGCTTTTGTCTATATGGTGTGCATGGGACAAACCCATGAGCCTCTGAGTAAGTGGGTTTGTCCCATGAAACGCGGGTCAGGCGGGTGGGCCTGTGTTTGTTCCTTCCCCTGTGATATTATACCTGCTGTCTCTGAAGTAATTATGTAAGAAATAAATGGACTTGTTCACTTTATTCCCGTGAGTAGCGCTCTTCCTTTTATATTATTCTGAAATATATAAGTCTAACCTGAGATCTTGCACACTATCCTGTTGCCCTGGTTATTCCAGTCATGAGTCCCTTCAATTGAATAGACCAAGCAAAGGGTTTAGGTCAGACATCCCCTTTACTGAACAACTCAGGAGGATGGGTGAGTTGTATATATGTATGGATGTATAATTTTATTTATAAAGCGCCACTTGGGTGCGCAGTGCTGTGCATTATAAAATACAGAGGGGGAGATCCAATTCCAGGGACCGCGTTACTTACCTTTGCCCGATCCCGTGATACAATAACTGACATAAACGAGATTAGAAGGTAAGAGCGTGGGTTTAACGCCTCCCACCCAGTGCCGTTAAGTGTCGCGCTACTATGTAGAGCAAAACTTAACGGTAGGGGTTTTGCATCTGTAGTATGGCGCTATTTATAAAAACATTTGGAAATGGCGCTGTGCTCTAAAATCCATCTAAAACCCATGTAAACCGTGAAATTTCTTCGGGTTAACGTGGGTTTTAGACGGAAAAGGCCCATATTGAATCTCCCCCAGAGTATACAAACAAGGGGATAAGTGCAAGCCATTATATAAATAAATAAAAATTCATTAAAATTTCATACATCGGTTAAGAATAAATTATGTATAAATTGATATAAGTGCAGCATGCCTTGACACATTAGGAATGAGATCCCTGCCCCGAAGAGCTTACAATCTAAGTGGTTAAAAGAAGGGTATTGAAAATAATTCTTTGAAATGATTCTTTGACTGAAGTATTGGGGTTGTGGGTTCTCTTTTGGAGAAGAATGAGATGATCCGAGCTGCCGAGTATAAAATAGACTGGAGAGGAGAGAGATGACAGGCCAGGAGTCCAAGTAGTAGAATGTTACACTAGTCAAGACGGGAGATTATAAGGGCATGCATGAGCATTTTAGTAGTGAAGCGAGAGAGAAAAGGGCGGATCTTGTATATTGTGGAGAAAACAACACATTCTAGTGACATTTTTAATGTGATGATGGAAGGAAAGAGAGGAGTCAATGATTAGTACAAGGCCGCTTGCAGATTCAACTGGGTTAATGACCATATTGTCAATAGAGATGGAGAAGGGTGGACTAGGTCCCAGTTTAGGAGGGGAATGCTTAATTCTGTTTTAGATAGAATTGATAAGGATTTTAGATAGAATAGAAAAGCCAATTAAAGAAGCGGATGCCGGTCGAGCCCCTCCTGCTTAACTTCCATGCACGGAAAAGGCACGGAAGTTAAGCAGAAGGCAGCGGGGAAACAAAGGCTGGTAAGCACATTTGGGGACAGCTGTGAGTACTATAAACCTTGCGAGGTCAAGGTTTATAGCAATTCCCTGCAACATTTAAAAATTTAGTTTGGGGTGTGGACATACCCTTCCACTTAACATTTCATCTCGTTTCTTAGGGTAGTGAACATAAATACAACATACACTAAAATATATCTTAATATTTATACGGTAAACTTCCACCACATTTCGAGAAATGACCTGTTAACGAAATCTAATGGAATATACAACCCCCTAACTTCTAAAGATCCTGTAAGGAAAAGATCATTCACCTACAGTATATTACTCTATACACAGATATATATATATCTAAACAGTACTTCCTATACGGTAGTGTAATTTCGAAAGCAAGGTTTGTTTTGGGATATACGCAGAACACACTTAGCCTTTAAATGATTTTATATCATTTATTTAAAATACAAAAGAGTGCATAACATTAAAGTTAGCACACAGTTAAGAGTAAATGGGACAAAGAAGAGAATACGTATTGTAAATGGCATCTGTTAGTCCATGAGTAAAGTCCTTGGACAAATTCAATATGATACTCCAGAATGGTAGCCAATATACAATCCACCCAGTTGGCTTTGATGTATCCTTGTAGAAGGTAAAATTGCGAACTGTTGCTTTCTGCATGGAACCCTATTTTATGAATTATCCTGAAAATGGGAGCAGTTTGGTCCCTGTAGGTGTGCTTCTACCCTCCCTGGAGGTGTTTCCTGCTTTTTGGAGGGAAACTTTTAAGCTTTATTTTCCCTCGAGTCCATACTACGAGTACCATACATCTCCCATCCAAAATATTGTGATCCATTAATTTTATAAAATCCGAAGATACCAAATATGATATACATAAGATTTTTAGTGACCAAGTAAAATAAGTTTCCCTTGTGATACTAGCCATAACAAGATGTGCCTTGATTCAAGCATTGGATGACACTATTTTGGGAAATATTGCATATATCTTTCCCCTGAATTATGATGAAATATTAATTGAAATAACATCTGGTTAAACTCTGTTTTAAAGTTGGCACCCCCTACTGCTATTGCACCTGCCAATCTGGGGATGCTGCAGTTGCTGCATGGTTTTTAAAGGGCATGTCCACCCCCAAAACTATAACCCCCCACTAATGGCCCCACCATGTAGTGTAGTAAAATCCTTACATCACATCCCAGCTCCATAAGGTTCTCCTGTAGTCCCCCCCCAAAGTCCCAAAAACTGCCCACCAGGAGGATAGCAGAGTCCATATAGGACTCTGCCTCCTACCTGGCCCCGGGGAGAAGTTTGGCATGCGTACTGCAGCCCTTCTACCCCTCCCTCTCCCTCCCGTTTTGCTATCCCTCCCCCTAGCATAAAACCCCTTGCCCATGTAATAGAATAATATAGAATAGAATTATTTTTATGGTGGTTGGGGCTGGGGGAGGGTATTCTATTAGAGGCTGAAAGTTGTTAAAAAGGGTGGGCATGCCCTTTAACACCTATTGCCTTTGTGTTAGATCCTCTGTAACAAACATATAGAGATGGGGGAAGAGCACTCTCTTTTACAAATGGTCAAGCAGCGGTTTTATTATCCCTTTGAGTAACTCTGGGTTGAAATATTTGGGAGTTGCCATATTGGTTGACAATGCTAACAAAGTGAGATAAATTGAAAATGAATGCTGCTATTATAGATATAATTTATGGGAGTTTTAATGCTACTCACGTTTGTGACAGCCTCTTCCTCTCTTTTTATTACTGCAGTACATTACTGTATCCCTTAGGTGTATAAGATGCTTCTTAATTACTAAAGCTGTATTCCTGAAATGCAGATGGAAATTTACAGGAAGACATGGACTGAATTGTGTGCCAACCTGCACAGGGACATAAGCATCACATACATTCACCTATGGAGACAGTTAACAGTAACCTTGAATATTCTGTTTCTGCAAGAAAATATTTAAGTCTCTAATGGGTTTAGATAATTTGCTATTACAACATTATCAGGCAGAGCATTCCACTTCTTTACTGCCCTTACTATAAAGAACAATTTGCATGAAAACACCTTTCCTTAAGTCTGAAGGAGTCTGAAGGAGTGTCCTTTGTTCACCACTGTGTGAAAAATCCCGTTTTTTTGTAATTTGTATAAATTTATCATATTCCGCAGCCATGCCTCCCATTACTGTACAGGGGAAGTCAAGGACAGGGGTGAGGCCTATTAAAGTTCTGCCCAGCCACAAACACTTAACCATGTCTGCTTTGGCATACACACTGCCTGACACTGCTTGGAGTGTATTTTATACACAATAGCTCCTTAACTCCATTTTCTTTAAAGGGTATGTCCATCCTTCTTTTTCATTTTTTTATATAGCAGGTATCCCACCCCTCCCGGGAGTCGCGGGAGTCTCCCTGATTTTGGGGTGGTCTCCCGCACACCCGTAAGACCACCCCAAACTCCCTGCGACCCGAACCTACCTGAGAGTCCACCTCCGGAACGCCTTCTTTCTTCTGGCCACGCCTCCTATGTGACGTAAATTATGTCACGTAATTAACTGGCCCTTCCCCTGACTCCACCCCACCCCACCCCTTTAGTGACATCAGTGACATCATGTCACTCGTCCATGCCTCCTTCTCCCCACCCTGCCCGGAAGCCAGGTTCGGCAGGGTGGGATGTCTGATATACTGTAGGGCTTAGTCCCCCAGCCCCAACTGCTATATTTTTAATGTAAGAAACTTTCCCAAACATTACTTACGTTCCCTCTTTCCTCCACAGCACTGCCCGGCCCTCTGCTTGCATGAGGGGCAGGACCATCAGCCGTGTCTGTGATTGGCTGAGAGGCAGCCAATCACGGACATGGCTGCCGGTAGATCTGAATGGCGGAGGAAAGAGGGAAGGTAAGTAAAGATCGGGGAAGTTTCTTACATTAAAAATATAGTGGTTGGGGCTGGGGGGTTAAGCCCTACACTATATAACATGGATTTGTAGTTAGGGTGTAGGAGTCCAAAACTGGAGGGAGTGGGAGGGAGAGTGGGGGGGGGGTGGGGAGGGAGGGGGAGAATGGCTGCAGTGCGCATGCTAAACTTCTCCCGGAGGGGAGACAGGAGGCAGAGTCCTTTATGGATTCTGCTATCCTCCTGGTGGGCAGTTTTTGGGACTTTGGGGGGGGGGGGACTACAGGAGAACCATTTGGAGCTGGGATGTGAGATAAGGATTTTTATTTACTACAGAGTGGGGCCAGTGGTGGGGGGAATTATAGTTTTGGGGGTGGGCATGCCCTTTAAGGTATAACAAGTTTTCATGATGTTTTTGCCCAAAAACATAACTTTTACAAGACATTTGCCATTTTACAGACCCATTTTTTCAAGTTTATTATGAAGAACTAAAACATCCTATCAAATATAAACAGGGTGAGGACTTAAAATGCTAGGTCCTCAACCTTGGGAAAGCAATTGTTCATGTGATATACTTATAAGCCAACAAGGTGTGTGTGAGCTGCACTTGGTTCCCGGGTCTCTCTCCCACTGTTCCACCTCTACAATATAATACAATAGTTTGAAAGAGGAAGACAACCATACAATTCCCTAATTTGCTTGATAAAGAACACAGTGGTGTTCGAAACATGACGCAATAAAGGTATCTCAGTGTGAACTGTATGGTTGTCCTCTTTCTCATTTTAAACTATCGTATGATATACTTACCCAAAGTCCTGTTTCCCCTCTTCAATCCATAATGGTGGTTACTGGAAAATAGGTCATCTCCTATATGCAGTGCATCATCAGGGTTCAGGAGCAAACAAAGAGTACTGGAGCAGGCAGAGGAAGACAGATTTCAGGCAAGTATATCTTTTTGTATGAACATCTTAATTCCCTGGGAAGAAGGCCTAGCATTTTATATCATTACCCTGGGTAAATTCTATTGAAAGGGGGTGGTTTTTAAGTTGGAAGGACCATTGTAACCCTTGCAAGGGCCCTTTAGGGCTTAAGGGGTCCCGCAGTTCAAACCTAGCCCCCCCTCCCCGGCACTGACAAGTGCCTTTGTTGGGGGTCCTGCAGCTCAAAACCAGGACCCTCATTGGCTCTTAGAAGAGCCCTTTGGGGCATGTCTTCTTTTTCCCAGCCAGCAACACCAACTCTGCTAATGTTGCTGTTGACACTGGGTGATGTCACTGCATCCGCCAGCGTTGGTGACATCAACGTTGCAAGTGTTGCCGACCGTCTTCATCCGAAGTCGTTTTTCTTCCCAGCCAGCGACACCAACCCCACTGATGTTGCCAACACGGTGCAATGTCATTGCGGCTGCCCGTGACACCACCGGCGCTAGTGACATCAATTTCTCCAGAGTTGCTGGCGTCTTTTTTCATCTGCCATCAATGTGATGACTTCTGAGCTCCGTGGGGTTTGCACGTATTTAATTCAAATATGATTGGTTAATGTGTGATCATATGATTGCAAGCATTTAAATATTAACCAATCACAATTGGATTTGGTCTTTCAGCAAACCTATATAAAGAGGTACAAACCCCGCAGAGGTCAGAAGTCATCGCAGTGATGGCAGAAGAAAGAAGACGACACCAGCAGCACTGGCGACATCAGCGGAGTTGGTCGCCAGCTGGGAAGAAAGAAGACACGCCTCCAAGGGCTCTTCTAAGAGGCAATGGGGGGCCTGGTTTTGAACTGCAGGACCCCAACAAAGGCACTTGTCAGTGCTGCAAGGGCACTTCTAAGTGCCGGGGAGGGGGGGCCTGGTTCAAGCTGTGGGACCCCTTAAGCCCTAAAGGGTCCTTGTAAGGGCCACATTGGTCCTTCCAGGGGCCACAAGGGCACTTATAAGTACTGAGAAGGGAAGTCCCAGTTCAAGCTGCCACAAGAGCACTTATAAATGCCGGGGGGGGGGGTCCCAGTTTAAGCTTTGGGATCCCTTAAGCCCCAAAAGACACTTGGCAGTGCCAAAAGGGCCCTTCCAAGGGCCACAAGGGCACTTATAAATGCCGTGGAGGGGGGACCCGGTTCGAGTTGCGAATTTCCGAATATTTTTGAATATCCCAGAATCCTCGAGCATGGATTTTCCAGACGAAGGCAAAAAAAGGGTGGGGGAATTCCATCTTGATGCCAAATGACAATTGGAAAGTATCCCTGAATCAACCAGAACTACAATATATGTATTAATACCAGTAATTCTCAATATTTTCTTAATTTTAGAAACTTATCTAGCCCACTTAAAGCTATTTAATGAACTAGCCACTACCACATCTGCTGGAAGACCGTTCCACAGTTCCACCGTTCCACCGTTCTCACTGTAAAAAAAACTTTCCTAGCTTAAAGGTAAAACTTATTCTCTTCTAATCTTAAAGAATGTCTACAAATCCTCTCATATGACCTATTAGTCACCAGAGAGTTTATAATATGGCCCATTAATATATTTGTATAAAGTGATCATATCCCCGTGCAAAAGTCGCTTCTCTAATGTAAACACCCTAACTTGTCTAATCTGTCTGCATAGTCAAGCCCCTCCATTACACTTATTATTTTAGTTGTCTGAACTCTCTGAACTCCTTCCATTTCCAAGATGTCCCTTTTGTATATGGTGATTTAGGTGGCACAAAGATTATTTAACCCCAAACCCCTTACATTTATCAACATTGAATCTTATCTGCCACTCCTCTGCCCATTTTGATACTCTATATAGGTCTGCTTGCAGCAATTGCACATAATTTGAAGTTTCCAAAGCTCTGCATTGTTTAGTGTCATCAGCAAACACAGAGACCTTGCTCTCAATGCCCCCTTTTAAGTCATTTATAAACAGATTTAAAAGAAGCGGCCCCAGTACAGAACCCTGAGGTACTCCACTTTTAGCCCACATGGATGTAGCTCCATTGACCACAACTCTCTGTTTGCGATCCAACAACCAATTTTCTATCCATGTACAAATGTTTTTGCTCTAGGCCAACAGTTCTCAGTTTATACATTAGTCTATGTGGCACAGTCAATCAAAAGCTTTAGCAAAATCTAATTATACTACATCCACTGCTATGCTAGAATCTAAGTTCTTACTCACCTCTTCATAAAAAAAAAAAAAAAAAAGTAATTTTGTCTAACACAATCTATTTCTCATAAATCCATGCTGACTACTACTTATACGATAAGCTCTGGAGACAAGTACAGGATATGATCCTGTAACAAAATTTTTAACACCTTACCGGTCTATAGTTACCAGGCAGTGAACAACTACCTTTTTTGAATATTGGTATTACTTTGGCTTTTTTTCCAAACCAGTGGCACATCATCAGAAAAAAATTAGAAAAAAATAAGAGTTGGCTAGATAGAACTGGACTAAGCTCCAATTTTTAATTCAAATTGAAACCCAGGACAGAGCTCTGAGGACACCACTGACAACACTGGTCTAACAAGAAAACGTACCATTTAATACCACCTTTTTAATCTATCTTTATGCCAGTAAAGGGCAGTTATGTCATAAGCACTGTTCTTGTTTAAAGGGCAAGTCCAACACTCAAATGAAAATAGAATATAGGTAAGTCACCCCCAAAACTTAAATAGTAAGAAAGCTTACTTGAAATGCTGCACAATTTGACCCTGTTTTTGCTTTCTGGCTCTTCCAATAAGCAACTGTCAGCCAATGCTGTTGGGGGCAGGAACAAATATAGCTAACATGCACTACCACTTATTTTCCTTGAGCCACAGTAGGCATAATCTAATGATTCTAGATGATAAGGTAGGATATCTCAACATATTTTAGAGGGACCATGCTTTTAAAAAAAATTCATTATGAGGTTTGAGTTGTCCTTTTATAACCTTCACCAAAGGCCATTGGATTGGTTTGGCTGTTATGTCTGCCAAAGTTGTTCTCCAACAGCAATCGATAATGTAATATTTCAGTATCTGTTTATGAGGGGTACAAAAAAGGAGGGGATTTAATGAGAGCTTCAGGGATTTAAAGGTGCCTTTTTGTCCATCCCCTTTTGTTATTTTTCTGTAGTGTAGGGCTCCCTCCCCCAGCCCCAACCGCTATAGTAATATTTGCAGAAACTCCCCCTGATCATTACTTACCTTGCCTCTTTCCTCCGACGTTCTGTCACGGCCCTCTGCTTGCATGAAACTGCAAGGAGGGGGCTGGACCGGCAGCCGTGTCCATGATTAGCTGAAAGGCAGCCTATCACAGACACGGCTTTTGGCTATCCAGAATGCCGAGGGAAAGAGGTAATGTAAGTACAGTTCGGGGGAGTTTCTGCAAATATTACTATAGCGGTTGGGGTTGGGGGAGGGAGCCCTACACTACAGAAAAGGGGATTTATGCTAGGGGGAGGGAGAGGGGGGGTTGGGACTGGGGGAGGGAACCCTACACTACAGAAAAGAAGATTTACACTAGGAGGAGGGAGAGAGAAATGGGAGGGAGAGGGAGGGGGGGAGGGCTGCAGTGCGCATGGTAAAATTCTCCTGGAGGAGAGACAGGAGGCAGAGTCCTATATGGACCATCAGGCCAGGCTCCTGATGGTCACTTTTTGAGACTTTACAGGGACATTACAGGAGAACCATTTGGAGCTAGGATGTAAGGTAAGGATTTAACTACACTACAGAGTGTGGCCAGTAGTGAGTTAAATTCTAGTTTTGGGGGTGGACATGCCCTTTAATCGTGGTTTGCACGACTTAAATCCCTTAAATCCCCAAAGCAAAATTATAATGAGCCAATTGTAGAGTACAATAATCACTAGAGGACATGCCCTTAAGAAAAAAAAAATCTTTATATCCCACCCAAAAACCAGATGATCCCACAAGTAATGAATCAGAATGAAAATATTGCCAGAAATGCAAATGTGAGTAATAACATTGGAAATATTTACCAACCATAAAGAGCATGTCCACCGTTTGCCCATCTGTAGGATAGCAAAGTCCTTAATGAAAAAGTCTATAATGTCTTTCAAGTCAAGCATTGTTAAGCTGTTACTGTATTTATCTCATCAAGGCATGTCTTATCTTTTCCAGATAGATAAATAATGGTGGAGGTGCACTCTATCCAACTATGGGTGCAGACGCCTCGTGGGTTCTTCCCTTTGGAACCAACAGCTTCGCAGGAAAAAAGGCAATTGAGGGTCGCACTCCAAGAAATTAGAATACTTTTATTGTGATCCACACATCACACGTCACAACGTTTCGGGGGAATGCCCCCTTCTTCAGGTGATGATGTCTTATCTTTTCCAGTCTCAAACAATTATTATGCATGTAGAGTCTGAAATAATATGTGCATACATAAAAAAACAGCATGTCCCTAGAGAGGAAGAGTTGAGGGCTATCCTGTTTTCTTCTAGCCTCTGTGCATGCCCAATTTCATAAAGAACTAATACAGGTGAGGGCAAATGCATCTATGATAAAAAGGGGAATTGGCCCATATTTTGGGGGAGGCCACACTAGCAACACATAAAACACATGTTTAAAGGGCAAGTCCAGCCCTAAAATAAAAACTTACATACAGGTAAATCACCCCTCAAAACCTTAAACAGTAATAGTTTGAAATGTGAAATATATAAGTCTAACCTGAAATCCTGCACAATGTCCTGTTTCCTGTTTCTGCTTCCTAGTTCTTCCAGTTAGCAACTGTCAGTTATGGATTTGACAGTTGACATCACAGCCAATGACTGAATGTTAATCCCCTATCTGCCTCTTCTGAGCATGCCCAGGCTCAGTACAGGTTTCTAAATTGCTCAGTTTCCATGAGCCATCCAGAAGCATAGCAGGCATAGAGTAATGAATTCATAGGACAAAGCATGATCACAATGCATCGTGTTTCATGTGTGTTACTGTTATTTGTTATATGTGCTGTGATTTTCCAAATATTCCGTTATTAAATTACATGTAATCTGCACCAAAATGGTGATCGCATGCACTCTGATAACAGAATATTTGTGAAGTCACCGGGCAAACGCACAGTAAGGGCACGGCCACACTGTGTGTGTGATTCCGCTGCGTTTGCGCATGCGTTTTTCATTTGAGATAGAAAATCACATGCGATTGCACTTTAAAATGGTGATCGCATGCGATTGCGTATCGCAAACAGAATCGCAACCGCATGCGTTGCCGCGATTGCTGTTATTAAAAACCACATGCGCAATCGCGAAAAAATCGCAACAGTGTGGCCTAGCCCTAACCCACATTAATGCTTGTGCAAAAAATGCTGATCGCGTGCACTCTGATTAGCAGATTGCAACACATTGCACCTGGTGTGACAAGACCAATTGACTAACACTAGTGTGCGCTTTTTAAATCGTATCGTGCATTAAAACTATGTGGTGTGACCTAGCCCTTACTGAAGGCAAGAATTAATGTCATTTAACTTTTAAATCCAACTTAAGTTTTTCAGTTGAGTAAAAATCCACGTGTTACATTTCTCATAAAAGTGACTTATAGTCACTAGCTAAAATGAATGTTATCACAGTCTGTAATACGGATTGTGGGTATGAAACATATAACAAACAATTTCTGGATTTAATTTGGATAGTATTTGCTAATATAAATGCCATTTTTACATCAATGCCAGGAAATTATATAAAAGATGCAATTAAAACGTCATATGTTTTGAAACTCGTTAGGAACTGAATCACTTTTACTGACATTCCTTTGCAATAGTGGATTATGTGCCGTTTTATAAACAAATATTTTACAAACAGGAGATGTCTAGAAAACCTTCTCTTTAAATGTCCTCTATCGGCAAATGTTTTATTTTGAATGTGTGAAAGACAAATTATAGCCAGACTAAAAGAAGACGGTTTTGACCGTGTCAATTTAGCAACTCTCTGTAAAGTACTGTAGGCATATAATTTTCTGGTAATTTAAAAAAAGTGTTGAATTGCACCCTTGTAGTAGGCTAACATATATATTTATCTTATCAGTTTGCTTTTAGGAGTCTTAAGTCTATATTGCAGTATTTAGTTGGCCTCAGAAAATATTAGTTGTCTCTTTGATGTTTTGAGTTCTAAAACATTGATGGGACTTGACTTTGAACTTATCAGAGCACAGCATGCATCAAACATACCTGAAATCATCAATTAAATGTTCTTAGCCTTTAAGGTATTTGTTCATCTGAACCTAAGGGAAAGTTACTCTTAGCTTCCTAAAGACCCTTACAATGACATGCATGTCAAGTAATCTTGGGATGTTTACCCCTGTTATTAACATATGTATTTCATTGTTTATTCTGCTAGAAGCACATTTATAGTCTATATTGCTTGGAATTTTGACTTGTTTTTACAGATCTTAAAGATGTTTCTGACTGACCCTTAAAAAAATCCTAATTTCTATTTTCCTCTCCCCAATTGGCAGGTATAAACTGGCAAGGTACAGGTGCACTTGTACAAATGCAGTTTTAATTCTATTTACTTTATAAATACAACAATGCTTTTAGTTACTTGTGATACATTGTTCATGCAATTTAAGTTACATCTTGGATAAAGTCTCGGTTTTTCTGTATTACCTTATTTAGTACAGAGGATTTTGTTTTACTACATGCTTTGTGATATATGGCTATAACAAATTATAGGCACACTCAACATATTTGTTTGGCTTTGAGATGGATTGAGCAGGTCTTTTTCCCTTTAAGGTATGTGAACAATGACGTGTGATAATATTTTGGAATTTCCCCCTCATAATTTAAAAAAAATGGGGGGGGGGGGGGTATTAGAATTCTTACAGGAAGATTCAATAAAAGTTCTTATTGTTAAAAAAGGTGCTACTGTGATTTTGCCCTAACCAATCAGATTTGAGCTTTTAAATGTTAAATAAGATCTGAGATCTAAGATCTGGTTGGGGCAAAATTAGCAACTCCCCATTAGTCTGTAGTAAGCCCTACTTAAATCAGGCAGAAAACACAGTGGGTCCTATCAGATCCTGGTTGAGTTTTGTTAATAACTGTCTGTGTATGTTAATTACTGTCTGTGTTTGTTATTTTAGTCACACAAGTAGCATTGGTTTCTACATTTATAGCGGTAGTTTAGGGATTCCTAAATGATTATACTTATACATTGGTATGGGTAGGCTAGTCAGAATGTATCTGTCCATTAAAGATTTGCACCATTTCACTAATAGGAGAACTAAACCCACATTTTTACACTCCAGAATCTGAGTACCGTATATAAAGAATGATCCAACTATAAACCAAGGTATTTATTTTTAACATATAAACAGGAAAAATACTTGACTCAGGTATAAACCAAGGGTTGACTTTCTCCCATAGACAGTCCCATAGAAGCCCTTATACACAGCCGCATAGAAATTCCAATACACAGTCCCATAGAAAGCCCCACACACAGCCCCATAGAAAGTCTCATACACAGCCCCTTAGAAAGTCCTATACACAGCCCCATAGAAAGTCCAATACACAGCCCCATAGAATGTCCCATACACAGCCCCATAGAAAGTCCCATACACAGCCCCTTAGAAAGTCCCATACACAGCCCCATAGAAAGTCCCATACACAGCCCCATAGAAAGTCCAATACACAGCCACATAGAAAGTCCCATACACAGCCCCATAGATAGTCCCATACACAGCCCCATAGAAAGTCCCAAACACAGCCCCATAGAAAGTCCCATACACAGCCCCATAGAAAGTCTAATACACAGCCTCATAGAAAATCCAATACAAAGCCCCATAGAAAGTCTTGTACACAGCCCCATAGAAAGTCCCATACACAGCCCCATAGATAACCCCATACACAGCTCCATAGAAAGTACAATACACAGCCCCATGGAAAGTCCCATACACAGCCCCTTAGAAAGTCTCATACACTGATGTGCCCTGCATACCTTTCTATGCCTTTAATATAAAGCACTGGGTGGATGGCCTCTTCCCTTATTTTAAAAAGCCAATGGGTTGGGGGGAAGTGAGAAAGCCTGCTATATGGATCCTGTGCACAAGTATGATAAATGCAAAGGTTTGCTAAAAGTAATTTAAATAAAAAAGGTTAGAGGATAGGACGTGGTTGGAAGGCTTTTCATTCATGTGATCACAGTAATGTATACTAAAACCCCTTTGTTTATAATGTATGCCAGTGTGCATATAATATGATATTGTATGGGGCCCAGGAATTATCTTATCTGCATACCTTTCTGTGCAGCCTGAATATTAAAGATCCCTCATATAGAGAAGTTTGTTAATCCTCTTACTTTCCCCCACTTTCTCTTGCAATCTGGACTGATCTATGAGCAGGAAAACAATTGCCTAACCTACCGAAATCAAGAGTATTCTGTGTGTTACAGGGTACAGCTTTTGTTTTCCCAGGGCTATGTGTTTTGACCAGCTGCTCCTTCAAGCATCCAGATCAGCCCAGGCCAGAGTATAAGCCAACAGGAGACTTTCAGGGTGATTTTAAATGTAAAATTTCTCAGCTTCTACTTGAGTATATGTGGTATATCCCATCTAACACTAATAGACTGTAAATTACCACTACAGTAAATAGAATTTAAGTAAATGTAATCCCCTGAAGAACTGAATAAGATAACTGTGTGTAAGTACAGTGACTGGCCACAACCCTGACCTCAATCACATGCTTGCCTACTCTGTCCTGTAAAAAGATTGGCTACTAGTGGATGTGACCACCTGTAAAAAGTTCCTGCTGAATCTTAGGACTGAGTATGTAAAAGAATATAATGGTCAGTGACCACACTGTGCGATACTGGAATGTTGGGAAATAAAACACAAACCCTGTATTAGTAAGGTAAATTTCTCAACTGCTATATCAAAACAAGAGGTGGGACACAGATAACTGCTTTTATATCAAGGTGTTCTAACTTCTGATTCAATGTTATTCGAAACTTTAGTTATCCTTTAACATTTTAAACAGAACATTAAACAGCAGTCTCTATTTCTCTGTCTCTTTCTATTTCTCTCTCTCTATTTTTACAACTTAGCTACTAACCTAAAAAATTTTTTTTACTGATTACAATGTATCTATTCCCCCAATAAAAAGTATAATGTATCTCACATAAATTTCCCAGCCCTCAAAGTCTGCATACAGACCAGACATTTTTTCCCATTCGGTAGTCTATCTATTGGGAATAAGCAGCACTGCCAATATTTTTGGTGTGACTGAGTGTGACAGTGCTCTTTAAAAACATCGGACTGATTGGGCAAAAATTTTTGCAGATATTTTCGACTGACCAAACTTTTTGTGAATTGACTTGAAATATCGGCCCATGTGTACACAGCCTAAGAACCCATAAAGAAGGGAGGAAGTTCCTGAAAGCTAATCTTTTTAAAAAAAATCAAATGTTTTTGCACATATGCAGGGAGATTCAATAAAAGTTCTTAATGATGCTAATTTTGTCCCAACCAATCAGATCCTATTTCACATTTGAAAGCTAACATCGGATTGGTTGGTGCACAATTAGTACCATTTTAAACTATAAGAACTTTTCTTGGATAACCCTGTAAATGTATATTTTCTCAATTTTTTTGTATGCTACAAGTGCACTAATAAGGCTGCAATCAATTTAAGAACCGACGAGAGATTTTATCCAATCACTGTTTGAAATCTGAATTCAATGTATCTTGTCTAAGGCTAGGTACACGCAGACAGATTTTTCTGCACGGCAAAAATTTGCAGCGGCCAACATTTTGCTGTGCCCAATAGTACAGTCAATATTAAACCGCAAGATTGGCCTTTATTTACCAATATGTGTGATCGTCTTTTCATCTGATTTTAAAACTGCAAATATTTTAATCCGACCAAACAAAATAACAAAATATTGGTTGGACAGCCCGTTCCAGCAAAAGAAAAACTGCTAACAGAAGAATAGATAATGACAGCAAGGCATTTGATTGACAGCTGAAATGTAAACATTTTTATATTGGATATCTAAAGAAATAGGGGGCAGCTCAACAACAAAAATTATACAGTGTTGGTTGGGATGAATTTGAGTTTCCAGCAATGGTCAAATTAAAATAACCTTTTTTTTAGTTTAGATGCCCTTTTAATCTGTTACATAATGGCAGAAAATCTCCATTTCTGAATCATTTCTGAAGGTGTTTCCAGACTTTGTGATTAATGCAGTTTTTTTAACTATATTTTTTGTGGACACTCCAGCTACTGTTGTATGCTTGACACATTCTTGCATGTTTACGTGTCTCAAGGCCATGCACAAGATCACGTGACAGGACGTCTGTGTTACTAAGAATCCGTAAGACTAGTTCAAAGCTAATAAGGGAGAAGAAAGAGATGATAAACAATGCCTTAAAGAATGAACATCTGACAATTCCAAATAAGGAAAGGCTTTGTAGTATTTTTCTTTTTCATGTTGCTAAAGCACTTTGTTTTTTCATGCACATCTTCCTGGAGACATAAACAAGTTTGTGGGCCCGTTATGGAAGCTGTGACGTTTCATTGTTTTATTTGGTACACATGTTTGTCTGCACTTAATGACAACAGAAGAGCAATTTTCAGTACTTGCACCACAATAAGTCAATCGGGTGTTAGTCAAATGTTTTGTAATGGGAACTTGGGGTGCATGGGAGATTTAGAAGTGTGTTAATAAAATTTCCTTTTTTTTATTTTGCCATGTTTTACCATTAAAATATGTAATGTAAAATGCTGTGATCAATGTAGTAACTTAACTTGCAAATTTCTATTACATTATATAAAGTTTACTGAAAACTTTGTAAAATACTATAAACCTATGGTTTAATAAAATAAATAGAGTGCAGAATTATAACATGCGGGCCGCAAAACCTACTTTTTTTTTCAAATCATTGGAATCATGCGATTGGGTGCGATGCGATTGCGCTTGTGATTTGCGTTGCGCATTTTAAAGGGCATGTCCACCCCAAAATTTAACTTTTGATATGTGGTAGGGCATGCTCCCCCAGCCCCAACCGCATTAATATAATTGTTAGAAAGTCCCCCGATTCTTACTTACCTGCCCTCTCTCCCCTGCTGCAGTGTTCAGGCCCTCTGCTTGCATGGAATTGAAAGCAGGGGGCAGGACCGGCAGCCGCGTCCGTGATTGGCTGAGAGGCAGGGAGGGCTGCACTGAGCATGCCTCAACCTTGATGAGGTTGAGGAAGTCTCAGGCACAGCATGAGTCACACACTGCTCCTACACAGCAGTTTCCTGGACTTTGGAGGGGCACAGCAGGGGAACTATTTTGAGCAGGAATGTAAGGTAAAGATTGTTTTAAACTACTTGATGTGGCCAGTAAGGGGTTAAATTTTAGTTTTGGGGGTGGACATGCCCTTTAAATCGCAATCGCATGCATTTTCCAATACTTAATGAAAAAACGCATGCACAAATACAACAAAATCGCACATGAAATCGAATGCAATTCCGTGTGCGATTGCTTTTGCGTTGCAGTGTGGCCGAGCCCTTAGTGTGGGTTTTTTATTAATTAACTGTCCATGCCTTTTCCAAAACTGTTTTAAAATAGTGCTGTGTTGCCTTTTCAATATATCGGTAGTCTAAGTTAAGTTTAGCGCTACATGTGAGACGCGTAATAACATTGGCCCCATGATGTGCAATTAAAGATTTTTGCCACAGCTATGAGTAGGAATGTACAGCAGTTTGGTGCAAACTTGGTTTCAGGTTGAAACATTTGGTTTCAGCAAAGAAGTTACATTGGTTAAAACTGTCAATGAGGTTTTAAAAAATTTCAACCAATTAAAGGAAAACTATTGTGTGTATAAAGTTTATTTAAAAAACAGTTAAACTGAAAAGTACACTACAAAATGAAAGGTATGGATTCAGCTCCTACCTTATAACACAATAAATCAGAAGATTATAAAATGTCCTTATATATAGAGTGGTCCTTTAACTGATTGGACACGAGAGTAGACATATTTGTGACATCATTATTTGGTGTTTTAGGATACATAGCAAGTGTTTATATAAGAAATATATTTAAGTTGAATGTATTTAACCTTAGAACCCACACAATGAAAAGAGCTGTGTCACATGAAAAGCAGACAGACCGTGCTCTAATTTCCCAGGTTTAGGGCAGGTTCTGTTCCAACCTACTACTACCTTCTTACAGTAATTAGAATTATATTTTTTATACTTGCTGCATGCTCACTGTTTACTAAACTGCACTCTCATGGGCCAACTGTGTTTCTGATAATATCATAAACATTACATATAAAATATGTCACAATCCTAGTGTGTTCGGTACACACATTGAATATGAAAACCCCCTGCAATGTGGTAACAAAATGGAAACAAAGATGCACAACATCCCACATCCAGATTGTGTTCATCAAACAAGCCACATCTGTAGAGATGAATGAAACCAGTGAGTTTTGTTCTGCCAGCAGATTTGAGGAATGTGTAGATATTCTGTAGAACCAAACATTTGAATTAAACTTAATTGATGGATCCATGAATTTCCAAAACACACAGGTTTGGTTTTAAAACAGGACTCATCCCTACACATCTGTCAGATAGCTGTATGTTCTTGGGTAATGCTGATTGAGCAAAACCCAAATCCCTATTGTCTCCTTATGTTAACTGGGCAAGAATTGGTGATTTTACATGCCTCACATTTAATTCAGCTAATAACTTGATGTCTCTTTAAAGGCAGCTGATCATAGTAAAAATTTTTGGGTGTATTACTTATTTTGGAGCTCCTCTTACCTTCTGGTTTCCCAGGATGGAGTAAGATTTACTGCATTGCGACAATCCTAAAAGACAAGGGGCACCGATCCAACGCCACCATTAAAAAGACATTAGCTTTAGCTCTAAAAGTAGCATAAAAATTAATGCTCATTGTTTTGCATCACGTGCCTGCCATCATAAATGGAAGAGGTGCAGGCCTCACAAAGTACCAATTAAAAAACCCATGCCAACCCGATTTGAATTGTGGGGGTTAGCAGCAGGTATCACATCTACAATTTCAAAACAAAATCCCTAAAATTACAAAATAAAGCACATTAATACATGTATTTACCTAAAATTTAGTTTGAAATATAGTTTTACAATCATAAACACAAAAACAAAACCCCACAGACACAGGAACACACACCAACTGACACACCTCTGTGATTCTGTTTATAGTTTATTCTCCATTACATGTTATTCTTTTGGTAAGATCAGGTAGATCTATTGATATTTGGGCCAGTGACCATAAAGTTTCAGATTTTGCCTAAAGTTCCATGCCTGCCATTCTGCTTGCTTTCTGGGAATTGATACCAGCAACTTTAGGGGAGAGACTACAGAAGGACTGCTGCAGAGCCTTTTATGCTTGGGGTACTGTTTATTGCTGATGCAGAAAAGTCTGGTGCTCCCTCTACCACCCAACCTTTCATTCCATTAATTCAAGCTGTTTACGGACTTTACTTATATAGGATTCTATCCTGTACTGCATTTGTGAGAAATCAAAAAGCATTATGGCTTAAAAACCTTTAGTTTACTATACAGCTCTCCTCAAAATCAAAATGGATCTTTTTATACATAAATGAAAAACAAGACTGTACTAACCCAACCTTAAGGTTTTTAATACCCACAAATGAATTCAGGAGAATTTTATAGAATGCTTGTATTTGTACCAGTGTGTCTATGGGATTTCTGCACATTATACTATTTTACTATTGTTATTAAAAAGATGTTTTTATTTTTTTATCATTTTAATTTGTTGTATTACGATAAAAATGTACAAGTAAAATAAAATTAGAACAATATTTATTTCTCTTTTAATCCAATGATTAGATTATTTACAAACAGGGAAATTATACAGCTAAATTGAATGTGGGAACAATATGACACAATCCAAAAGCTCTTATCAGGGAGATTCAATAAAAGTTCTTATTGTTTAAAATGTTGCTAATTTTGCCCCAACCAATCAGATGTTAGCTTTCAAATGTTCAATAAGATCTGAGTGGTTAGGGCAAAATTAGCACCATTTTAAAGGATAAAAACTTTTATTGAATAACCCTGTAAGTATATCAGTGTTTCTTAAAGGGTCTCCAAAAAAACAGATGTCTTTGTCTTTGACATAACAGTGACTCATGAAAGTAAATCACAATTATAGGATGCATGACACAATAAGGAACTGTGTAATAATATGCCTGGCAAACACAATAAAAACTGTCATTTTCTTTCCACAGCAAAACAGACTCTAAAGGAAAAGGATTCTAGTAGCTCTTTCTTAACAATTTTCCTGTTTTTGTAGCATATTATAGTTTTAAAGGAAAACAATGACTATAGAGATAACACATAAAAATCAGGGTATCTAGGGATACATGTCTGACACCTGCAGAGAATAAACATGTATTACCAATACTGTAGAAATTTAATAATACACCTTAAAATAACATGTGCATAAAGTCAACTATAGCTAAGCTAGCTGTATAATGAGACGATAAAACAAATCAGTACCCCCAAGCTTTAAAAGCAAGTTTAACAGTATAAACAAGACTGTAAAGAGATAAACTCATTCAAAATTGATCAATATTGAGTTTACCACTAAGCAAATCTTGAAGTTAGAACATTTCTGTAGATAATACGACATGTAATGGTATTTTTGGACCAATTTACTGACTTCTCAGTCTCAGCCATGTGCGCGTTTGCAATCAAATAATTCACGTGCCAATGCTTTTAAAAAGGGGAGATTCAATAAAAGTTCTTATCGTTAAAAATGGTGCTAATTTTGCCCCAACCAATCAGATCTTATTTAACATTTGAAAGCTAACATCTGATTGGTTGGGGCATTAGCACCATTTTTAACGATAAGAACTTTTATTGAATCTCCCTGTATATACTCCAGGACTTTATTATCCTAATCAGCCATACAAAGGAGCAAAAGATTGGTTGCACAACTGCAGTAATATTAGTACCGTAGTTATATTTAGTTTTACGTGACTTTATTCGATATAAAAAGCTCAATGTAACTATTCTAGTTAAAGGGTATGTATAATGAAAGAAATTACGCTGATATGTATGTGCATTTCTTTAATACAGCATTTGTTTTGCTCAGGCTCAGTACCCCCCCCCCCTTTCTTAACTGACTCCTCCGTTATCAGATCTGACTATTTGTGAAGTCAAGCATGCTCACTAATCACTATTAGCCAACACTGGAAAAGGGAATTTCCCACCATGCAATTTATACATACTAACTGTTACCAATTACAGCAAACGAATTACTGTTACCAATTACACAGAAAAAGAGTTTACGATAAGACACTTGAATAATAAATAAAATAAAACAAAACAGAGAACAAATATTAAACAGTTTTGGTTTATTTCTCAAAGCAATAACACATAAAATTAAATGAGACAAGCAAGGATTTTTAACAACCCTTTTATTAACTCTGTTGATAAAAGGTTTTTTTATATCTGATATGCAAATCAAAGGAATTATAAAAGCTGTTTGTGTGACATATGGTATAATAGAATTAGTGAACGCAAAACATGACTATATATAATGAGTAGATTACACTTTCAAAAGTCTCTGTTACTGTTGGTCAAAATTGCAATATAAATAATTTTTTAAGAAAAAAAATAGCTCAATAACTACTCTACAAAGAACAATCCTAATTCTAAAATAACAGTAAATTATTTTGCCAGATAAAGGCTAATGAAGATTTTCACCTGAGATGTAAAATGATGGCGCTCAATGGACTAGCCAGTTGGACCAAGGAGGAGCTTTGTGAGTATTTGGTGTGAGCTTTGGTGAGTATTTTTAATAGTTAATAGTAATTTTTACATATGAGATTTTAATCCTCTCTTCCCTGTTCATTTTCTTTCTTTCTTTTCTCTTTCTTTCTTTCTTTCTTTCTTTCTTTCCTTTCTTTCTTTCTTTCTTTCTTTCTTTCTTTCTTTCTTCCTTTCTTTTTTTCTTTCCCTGAACACTAGCAGTACATTATATGACCATAGTCAGCATAAGGCTGAATGGGGCTCTAGGAAATGTTGTGGTTCAGGACCCTCTTACTTTGCTGTGTGCATTTATTAATGTGTGATAAAAGTGCACTACTTGGGGTGCAATAAAGAAATAGAGCTATAGCTATAGATGTTGGGAAATGATTGCTTCAATGTAATCTGTGAATTTAAATTGTATATACCGGTAACTCAACTGGTACAACAGATAGATTTCAGCATAACTCATTAAAAATACCAAAAATGGAATTGTGTTCCGTTTTATTAAAAGGAAAAAATACAATATTATCGTACGTCTGCATCTTTCATTATTACTGTTTTTTTCAAAACAAAGGAGTGCAGCTGAGCAGAGAACAAAGAAGAATGCAGGGAAAGGTGATGAAGTTCATCAAGCAAGAATAGTTTAAAAACAGCCAAAAGTGGAAAAGGAAGTCTAATTCCGTCTGAGTCCGGGGCAAAAAAGTTTTGGGAGAAATGTAAACAAATCAGGAAATCCTGGCACTTACTCCAGTTCCGATTTGGCAAAGCTTGCTGCTCTGTGTGTGAGAGCTGCTGTTTATGAATGAAGTCCAGATTAAAATATGCACTCAGTCCTGCCAGCCACACGGCTTTAAGGTTTCCTTTTGCCTATAGCACATCTTCTTCTAAGTCTTTCAAACAAAATACATATGCACGCTATTAACTCTGCATATTCAAATGGAAATACAATGCTATCATAAATCTCTTATTTTTATATATGAATTCCTTTCCCTTGCATGAAGCTACAGGAAAACTGTTATATCTCCTTAATCTAAACTTGAAAAGGGAGAGAATTTTCTCCAAAAATAGAAATGATGAGAAAACATGTTTTTCATGGAGAAAGGATATAGCCATAAAATCAGAGGGGGGTGGGAAACATTATTGGTTGCTGAACTAATGATTAGGCACAGGACTTCAAGGGCAGATTATATGGTATGAGAAGACAGATCTATTCCAGATATGCAATAAAATGAAATAAAAGATGCTCTGTTTATTACAGGTCTTTTTTTTTTTCTTTTTCAAGTAAGTACCCCTTTCATTGCTTCTCTTATTATTTATTTTTATTTTTTAAGTATATAAAAGCTTTAAAATTAATTTGACTACATAAAATTTGAAGGAAACTAGACCCATGTTTGGATGCTTATTTTATATTTATTCACTTTTTATTAAGTGAAAAATAATTATGGGTCCGGATATTTTGGTTTGATCAGCTGGGATTTCTGACAAGACCAAGCATTCCTAACCAATTCTTCTGAAAAAACAGTTGGCTCATATGATAGGACATGTTAGAAAACCACAGCCAATCATGTAAATGCCAAAATAGCTGTGTTTTCACACTCTGAACTGTGCATACCAGCAGAGCTATGCAAGCTAAGCTCCACTGCCTGCTGGATAAGTGTGGGGTGGAGGCCTGCATCAGGTCATGTATCTGCTATTACCCACTGGGTCATGTATCTACTATTACCCACTGGGTACCTAAAATTTCTTTTAGAAGGTTAGATGTGGTTGGTGAGAGTGTGGGTTCAAATAGTTAGTAAGTAGGCAAAGCATTTAGATAAGGTCAAATATCAGCAGATACGTGGTATATAAAAATGGATACAATAGATCTTTTATACAGAGAAAATAATAAGGGATGAAACATGGCAGTGGCCCTGGGTATAAAGCTATATATTAGAAGAGAAAATGTATTGGGCATACTATATAATATAAAGCAGTGTTTCTCAACCAGGAAGCAGGGGACCTTTAGGGTTCCCTAAAACATTGTCAAGGATTCCTGAAGAGACAGTGACAGGATTTGTATGGATCTACTATTGTGATGAAGTTAGAAGTGGAGCAATTAGGACTTCTTTATTCAGTCAAAAAAGTGTTTGAATTTATAATTCAAACGCATATTTTTTACTGCCATTGTAAACTATTGATAACATTCTGTAGTTTACAATGTACCTATTTTTTACCATGGCGCAAAACTGTAATCTGATACCATGCATTACCACCCATACATTAAATAGGGTAGGGAGAAACGTCAGGCTTTGATACTCCCTTTTCAGCAATATGCAAATAAGGAACAAATACTTCTGGGAATTTACCATGTTTATACATGGAAGCTCTTAGGAACACTATCAGGGTAATTCAATAAAAGTTCTTATCGTTTAAAATGGTGCTAATTTTGCCCCAACCAATCAGGTGTTAGCTTTCAAATGTTAAATAAGATCTGATTGGTTGGGGCAAAATTAGCACCATTTTAAACTATAAGAACTTTTATTGAATCTCCCTTTAAAAAGACTTTTACAGCATTCCACAAGCTAAATGCAAAACCAGAGCACCAAACCAGACTCCGGTCTGTAGTTGGCGCTCTGGTTTTGCATTTAGCTTGTGGAATGCTGTATAAGTCTTTTTAAAGACATACAGGCTCATTTACCCAGAGCCGCTACCGCTCTGCGTAAAAGTCCTGTTTGCGATTTAATATCGCGTTTGCAAATAGGGGTAAATCCCGGTAAGGTATTTAGCCACTGCGGGATTTTAACACCAGCGATCTGCTGGCGTTAAAATCCTGCGCTAAAACAAGTGCAAACGCGATATTAACGTGATTTTTGAGTAACTCGCGCTAATATGGAGCTAAAGTCACGCTAACGAGTAGCAAACCGGTTAGCGTGACTCCATATATTTGCCCAGCTAGTCTGGCTGAATGAGGCCCATAGTGTTCCTAAGAGCTTCCATGTATAAACATGGTAAATTTCCAGAAGACTTGTTCCTTATTTGCATATTACCACACATACAATACCATAGTGATCCTTAAGGCCAACAATCCTAAATTTACAATTGATGGGGTAAAAGAAAGAACAGTACTTAGTACACTTGTGTGAAATGCTTTCTTACCGCACCTTTCCTTTTGCTAGTATAGGAGGCGCCAACATTTTTGGAAGAGAAAGGCGAACATCACACACATTTTTTATGCCCTTTAATCGTTGTTATTTATACTCCTTCCCTTTTTAAGGATCGTGCGTTTCCCATCCATACCTTTTAGACTTAAGACAAAAAAGTGGCATCCCGATTCGAACAGTGTATGGATACTCATACTGTATAGGGATATACCCTGCAACAATACAAGAAGTAATATCTGATGTATTCAATTAGATCCACTGGACAAATATACCATGACCTGGATGAATGAGAACCTTCACAAGGAATACAAGAAGTTGCAGATTTGATTTTCTTTTATAAATGGGCATGTTACCTTCTGCTTTAAGACGACTATCTGAAATGCATAATGAATAAAATAAGAATATATTATGTAAGAAAATAGGAAACATTTATTTTGGTTGTTTTGTGTATTTACATCCTGCTTTGGGGGGTATTCCACAGGAAGAAGCTTCGTGTTTGCTTCATTGTACAAGGGAAGCACATGCGGCAGGTTCCAAACCATCTGGAATGGTCTGAATAATACCACTTTGGACACCTGTATTTTTTTGTGGGACAATGTTTGAATCTTTCAGAATTCATAAATTAAAAGAATTGCTTTGTTCTTCTTATCAACTGTATTTCTGAATATGTATGACAATCTTTTGCCAAAGAAAGTATTAGGGAGCAGACCACACATAAGGCACGAATAAAAGGTTAAGGTATGTATATTTTTGTATAGTTACATAGTTATTTTTCTGTGCGATTTTCAACTCCAAAATTTATTAAACAATCATGGCCTGGCACCCTTTACAGTTACAAAGTCTAGAATCCACAATAATTCCTTTTAAGTCTTCTAAATTGCATAACTTAGAACATGATTATATTTAGGGTATAGCTAGGGTATAGCTAGCGTTCATGCTGTTTCTGTCAAGATACCTACGTTTCTATTCATCAATATAGAGAATAATATTTAAATAATATTTAAAAAGGCATGGTACCTGTACTTTGCAATACCTTTCATTTATCTCCCTTTTACCACAACGGTAAAATACCAATATGGTGCACTGCGTCATAAAATATTTTGCCGCATTGTAAATATACCAATATAACAAATCTGTTCTATTCAATTAGATCAACTGGACTTGAAGTTTAGTTCTTAAAGACGTTTCGCTAGTCATCCGACTGGCTTTCTCAATTCAGAATGACTTGTACAAGAATCTGTGGCAATTATGTACCCTGGAAAACCCCAATTAGCATATCACAGCCAGGTGTTAAGGGCGTCAATAGGCGTGTTCCTATAACACCTCTTAGCCACTATCTAATCACACCCTTAACACTTGGCTGTGATATGCTAATTGGGATTTTCCAGGGTACATAATTGCCACAGATTCTAGTACAAGTCATTCTGAATTGAGAAAGCCAGTCGGATGACTAGCGAAACGTCTTCAAGAACTAAACTTCAAGTCCAGTTGATCTAATTGAATACAACATATATACCATGACCTGGATGAATGAGAACCTTCACAAGCATACCAATATAACACTTTGTGATATTTTACATTGAAGTTGTATTACATGTTGCGATCATAACATACTCCTAACAATTGGTAATTTTTGACTGTGGTGTTACATATTACATAAAATACAGATTTGCTCAGTTAGAATCTTGAGGTAACTGTAATGTAATGCTTAGTAACATATTAGGACTGTCCCCGATAGAGGTTAAGCATGAATGGTAGGTCATAAGGTGGATAATCAGAAATCTAAACAATAGATTTACAGTTCCATAATCCTCTGCCTACTGGTAACTAAAGCACCCCATACACAGGATCGACATTTTAAGCTACCCGATAAAATTCAATCGGATGGCTCAAAATGTCAAAAACTATTTTCTATTTTGCGATTAACATTAGAAAAGCGCAGATCGATTTCCGATCGTTGCACTTGATCGTGAAAACCGATCGGAAGAACATCTGGAGGTATATGGCTAGCATAGGGATTAATGAGGCTGTAGTTTTACAGCACCTACAGGAATTTAGATCATATTTTATACAATATTTTAATAGTAAACAGAAAATATTTTAACAGAAAAAAATATGTATTTAAAAGTAACAGAAAGATACTCATTGAAGTAGTATTTGGAGCTTAATGAAAAATTCACAGCTCTGGGGATGCAAGGATCTTTTTAATAAAAGCAGAGAACTCATCTGGGGGAAGGCTGTATCTGACACAGAAAAAGTTGGGTCCACCCTTCAGTAGCAGGAGCTGCTCCTGTGGAATCGCCCCTTTAGATAATAGATAGATAGCTAGATAGATAGACAGACAACAATAAGATATACAAACACAAAAAACAGGGTAGAGTTGTATTTTCTTATGGGGTTAAACAGTTCTTAGCTAATTAGCCCCAGGGTAAAAATGACCCAAAATATTTATCGGAAAGTGGGAATTGGAGAGCAGCCAACAACTGTCTTGATAGCCTGCGGGAGCAGTGAAGGTAACACTTTTATTCCTACTATTCCCATTTTACTACAGTGCTGGCTAGCTCTGTTAGGGCATGTCTGAGACATTAAAAAGTACAAAGGAGAAAATAAAGATCAGCTGAGCAGAGGACAAAATCTAAAAGTACAAATTGTTTCAAATGCATCTTACTTTCTTGTGTCTAGGCAGAAATTACAGGTTTCCTGACAATTTGCTGTATTTAAAATATAAGAGAGCTGTGTCACTAATAGAGATGTAAGGTGGGTTCGAATAGAACCCAGTTTTGAATCGAATCTAAGTCCCGCCGAAACTTTCGGAACTCTCAAGATTTCACAGAACCCGGATTTTTTGAATTTTTGATTTTTATCAAAAATCTAAAGTAGACCGTTATTGAAAATCAAAAGTAGACAATTATTGAAAATCGAAAGTACCTGATTATCGAAAATCGAACCCTCGAAAGTAACGCTCGATTTTGGTAACCCTCGAATATAGAATGCAGATGCTTGAAAACAGCCCGATCGCGAGGAAAGATAGTTTAAAAATAAGTTTTGGTTATATTTACGGGTTCCCCAGACCATTCCCCAGGTCTCTGTGTCATTTACAGTAACCTACTATTACTATTTGTCCCTCAAAAATGGACAGAAATTTTCAAAAAATGTAGACTTCGATGGGTCCTTTTTCGAATTTTCCAGAAAATTAGAAAATTCAAAAACGGAACGAAACTCAACAGTTTCGAGCATCTCTAGTCACTAGAAGAATATGGGGAAATATGAGTGCAGATAAGTAGTTTGGAAGAGAGAAGTATAGGTGGCATTTATAAATTAGCAATATTGCTAAATTGTGGTACTGCTCCTTTATCGTGGTTTTAAGGAACCAGTGGTACCTGCATTTTGCCACTGCATCTGTGTTTTACAGCCTCATTGACTGACTGCTGTAGCTCTATTTTTAGATGTTTCCAAAATTACCTATGATAGTCGGCATTTTATGACCTTGGTATTAAAGGAACAATATTGGTATTTTCTGGTTTTGCTTCTTCATACATTTTGACTTATATCTTGTGAAAGCTTGCCTATAAAAACTAACTTTTATGCTGGTCATACAATTAGATATTAGGTCAATATGAAATATAATTATCTAAGGGATCTTATATCAATAAGTGTGGTTGTATTCACTTGCAATGTTCCTGCAATCTTCCCCACTTTGCAAACCAAAGTTGATTGGAAAATGATCACCCCAGATTGTTGTGGGAATGTTGCAGGAATGGTATACCACATAGTGTGTATGGCCTGCTGTAATCCGAAAAAAGGTATCAACATGATCTATAGTAACTGATGATTCAAATCCATATATCTTACTCTATAAATGATCATGTGTTCTTCAAAATGTTACCACAGTTTAATATCACATTTGGTGTTGCCAGCAGAGCAACACCAAGGGAACAACTTCCTTAAAGGACCTGTAAACCCCCCTTAAGCCCCCAAAATAACTATGTCCCGTTCGTTTCTATTATTCACAGGGAGGTGAGAACGCTTATTCTCACCTCCCTTTAAATATCTACTGGTTGGCCTATATTTGTACTGAGTTAGGCTGAAAAATACAGAAACCTAGGTAAAGGGGCCCATCCACCTATCAAGATTATTCGTTCATAGAATACCCTCCCTTGGAAATTTTATTTAGGTTCTTTGATACATTTTTAATGGTTTTGTCATCTCTTTGCGCACTGTAAATGATATGATTACTGTATGACAGTAGTCTGCCCAGAATTTTTTACCAGCCGGGTGGCATGAAAAAATAGTCGGGTGGTGGGGAAAATTAAATGTGCACTATTTTTACTAGTTAATTATTATTAATTATTTTCATTTACTTTAGCTTTGACATTCCCTTTAAATTCATGAAGTATAACTCTATGGAAACAAATACAACCTTCTTCATATTCTAATGGGAACCTTGCAACATGCTCATTATATAGGTCAGGGGTGTTTAACGTCCGTTGCACTAGATGTTTGAAAACTATGACTCCCAGCATTCCTTGGGAGTTGTAGTTTCAAAACCTCTATTGGTAAACCAGATGTAACATGGCAGCACAAGAACATGTGACCCGCTAATAGAGTGCGTTGCTGTGCCACCCTTTTGGGGCTTGGGGATCTTACAAAAGCTAGTTAACGCGTGCTAAAACAATCTTGCTAGGGTAAAAAAGGGGTCTTGACCAGGCTGTTTTGGCGGGAGTTTTTACTGACCTATTAGCATACCTATTAAATCTACATCTAAATTCTTTAAAAAATTACAAGTGTTCCATCAAGATTTTTTTCCAGCCGGGTGGCATGTAAAAGGCCCTTGGCGGAACACTGGTATAATCACCTGCATCGTACAATAATATTGTTCAGTGGTTGGGCCGCTTAAGATTCTTTGTTAACGGTTAGTTCAAAATTATAGTAAAAAGTAGAGTACTGTGATACTTTTAATAGACTAACATTTTATTTTAGTAGACAAGCTTTCAAGGGATCTACCCTCTTTCTCAGGTCAGAGCAGTATTGATTAAAACAAAGGTTAACAGAAAGTAAGGAGCTCATTACATTAGATAAAAAGATAATAAACCCAAAAGGCAAAAAAATAAATAAATCCAGAATATACTGAGGAATGAGAGGGGGTAATGAAATAGAGAGATAACAGACTAGGGGGGCAAAACCAACATGGAGAGGAGAGAGCGTAGCAAGTTCAGTTGGTCTGCTTTTCTACTCACCTACTGATCTTTCAAAAATTAGAAACCATCTGCTCTTTTATATGACTTATTTACAATTGGGGGTCACATTTGTTTGTATTCCATTGATGCTAAGGGTAATAACGTGTTCTTGAAATTCCATTCGAAATTAGTAGAATGATATAAAAAGCCTTCCATCACACCTTCAAAATAAACCTTAATCACACCTCTAGATAAAATGCATGAGAAGCTATTGCTGGAAAGGTTCATAAATATTACTTCCTGCTTGAACACTTCCTGTTTTCAGTCGGTGACCAGCTGGTAGTCATGTGACCAGGCTCTGCCTGCATTCATAGGCTACCCTTCTAAACTGTCAATTTTTTCGCCCTGGAACTTCCTGATTTCCCCTGCATTAAGTCTTAACTGAGCACGCTTCTCCCCCTGGGGCAGACGGGCAGGGCAGAGGTCAGGTGATGTCACTTAACCTACTGGAAGCAGGATTTCATTCAACCCTAACTTGTTTTGAGACCACAGTTGCCCTTTAAGGTTTGTACAACTTAAAGGGTTTGTCCACCCCTTAGAAAAACTTTTAATATGGTAAGCAGGACCCCTTAAAAGGTTTTCTGAATTGGTTAATGTTGTTAAATATGCTCCCAGATAGAGATCTCACAGTGACGTTACGGCCAATGGCTGACTGCCATTCCCGGAAGAGTCTCCACTGCTGCTGTTGAGAGGGAGTAAGCAGCGGTGAATTATGAAGTATGATATCTCTGTCTGGGAGCATTTTTAATAACATTACCCAATTTGGAACTTACGTTTTAAAGGGCAAGTCCAGCCCCAAAATGAAAAACAACATACCGGTAAATCCCCCCTCAAAACCATAAACGATAATAGTTTGAAACCTAACTTTAAGTCTAACCTAAAATCCTGCACATTGTTTCCCCTGTTTCTGCTTCCTGGTTCTTCCAGTTAGCAACTGTC
The DNA here is from genome assembly GCA_019447015.1 of Hymenochirus boettgeri. Classification (NCBI taxonomy): domain Eukaryota; kingdom Metazoa; phylum Chordata; class Amphibia; order Anura; family Pipidae; genus Hymenochirus; species Hymenochirus boettgeri. The sequence goes on along the minus strand of CM033469.1, from coordinate 200,199,995 downwards.
AGTTATGGATTTGACAGATGACATCACAGCCAATGACTCATGTTTTTGTGTTAGTGAATTCCCATAATTTCCTTCTAGTTGGAAATTTTCAAGGCTCTCCCAGTATTGTAATATTAGCCTTTCATACAATGAATGGTGTGGTATATTATACATCCAGCCATTGTTCCTGTTTCATCTGTCCAGCTATTGTATCCAGCCGTTGTTCCTGTTTCATCTGTCCAGCTATTGTATCCAGACATTGTTCCTGTTTCATCTGTCCAGCTATTGTATCCAGCCATTTTTCCTGTTTCATCTTTCCAGCTATTGTATCCAGCCATTGTTCCTGCTTCATCTATTCATCTATTGTATCCAGTCATTGTTCCCGCTTCATCTGTTTTATCCTGCCATTGTATCCTACTTCATTGTAACGGCTCCATTGGGAAGTACTCATAGTCTCCAGTGACCTGTCTGCTCCCACTAGTTGCTCTACCTGGCCTACTGTCAGACCTCCTCCTAAAGGTACAGTGAACTTCGTCATTCGGGACTCGATTCATTACAATTTACTGCATGGAGAGAGAAGCCAGCTTCCTTTGCCAGATGAGGCAATACTTATCCTTTAATATCTGGTTAATAAAATATCTAATAATGTGCTGAGTGCACCAGTTGGGATTGGGGGCAGATAACTAACATGTGACCAATTTTTTGTTTTAAGGGTGGATATGCCCTTTAAACAGTAATATACAGTAGTGGTAACTCTATAACAATGTTTTTATACAAGCACCTGTAATACAATTCACACCCAGTAAATGTAGTGATACAATTAAAGAGCAAGTTAAGACTTTGCTTTGAAATTGATAACTTCAATGGCAAAAGATCAAGCTAGAGGCAAAAATAACTTCAACATTGTATGAATCTAGAAACTATTACAGAAAATGGCCATTAGCAGTGTTTATGTCTCCTATTATGATTAGCAAATGTAGCAGAACTAATAGCCACTAAGATCCCCTAAAAGTTACAGTAATAGGTTACTTACTGTATTTCTAATTCTACACCCAATAATGCTTTCTGAATAAATTGTTTCAGTGCTAAAAATATTGTGTCCCCCTCCATGCAGGTGATAGTGGAACATTCCAACTGTCATATACATCACTCAGCCCTATGATGTCACCAACTGCCATTTTCATATCTTATTATAGGAATAGACAAATGATTTTTATATTTTTTCAAACTGATGCATAATTGGCAAAGCAAATTCCTGCCCATCTGTGTATTTACTACAGGACTATTGTGTATTTACCACACACAATACACTGCATTTTTTAACTGTATTTGTCTCATAATATGTACATCAATGTACCCACCACAGGATTAGACATAATAATAAATAAATCAAACCTAATCCCATAATTTCTACCTATAATCTGTCTTTATTATTATTTTACATTATTTAGCAGAGTGAAAGTAGGAGCTGCACTCACCTCAAAAGTCTAAAGTCAGAGTGAAATATTTTATAAATGTGTCATTGAAAGCAACTTTATACTCATAAGATAATTGTCTCCAGCCAATCACAGGCAAGATTTTGATATAAAACAGCTCTATGGCCAATGTGCTCTAAATATTATAAACACCCAACCAATTAATAAATTCAAGTCCAGCGTTAACTAGCAATGGTAAAAACCACAATCATTTCCCTGAAATCTAAGAGAGGACGATCAAAGGGTACCCTACAATCACAGTAATAACAGATTTAAAAGCCATGCATCAAACCATTATGGCAAGGGTGTGCCTAGGGTTTTTGACATTTGAAACAACTTGTGAATGCTGCCGCTAGGTGGTTGTGCGGGTTGGAAAGTGAGTGTAGCTGTGTGTGTGTTTTGTGTAAACTGGAGGGCTGACTAACACTGGTAATGAATTGGAGGGCTAACTAACACTGGGTAATGAATTGAAGGGTAAGTTATGGTGTTTTCAATTCAACCATTCCTTCCTTGCCTCCTCAGGGCAGTGCACGGCATGGCGTTATTATGCACCGTAATGTGCCCACACATTTCTTAAAGTCTGCCTTTCTATTGTGGCTGCCAGGTAAAGTGATGTACTGTGTGCACACAAATGTGGGGGAAATTTGACCAGGGGCATGCGCCATGAGCATTTTTTTCATGATCAAGCTGATCATGAAATAACTTTAACAGAGGCAGAAATAACTTTAACATTGTGTGAATCTAGGAACTAATACAGTAAATGGCCATTAGGGGCATGCAGAACTAAAAACCCCAAAGCCAAAAAAGATCCCCTAAAAGTTACAGTAAAAGGTTACATACGGTATCTCTAATTCTACACAGATTCTACACCCAATAGTGTTTTCTGAATAAATTGTTTCACTGCTAAAAATATTGTGTTCCCCTCCATGCAGGTGATATTGGAACATTCCAAGTGCCAAGTACTGTACATCACTCAGCCCTATGATGTCACTAACTGCCATTTTGATATCTTATTATAGGAATAGACAAATGGTTTTAAAAAAAATTTTCCCAAACTGATGCACAATTGGCAAACAAAATTCCTGCACACCACAGGATAAGACATAATAATAAATACATCAACCCTACTACTATTATTTTACATTATTTAGCAAAATGAAAGTGGGAGATGCACTCACCTTGAAAGTCTAAAGTCAGAGTGAATGTGTGATGTCATTAAAAGCTAATTAATATTCATGAGATCATTGTCTGCAGCCTACATGCAAGATTCTGAAATACACCATCTCTATGGCCAATGTCCTATAAATATAAACACCCAAATTAAATAGCAATGGTAAAAAACATAATAATTTGCCACTCCAGATCATTAGCCATTTAGTCAGCCCTCCAGTTCATTAGCTGGTGTTAGTCAGCTCTCCAGTTCATTAGCCAATTTTAAAGGGCATGTCCATCCCCCAAATCTAAAATTTGCCCAAGTGCTGGCCCCTAGGTATACTTTAAAAAAATCTTTACCTTACAATCCTGAGTAGTGGGTGTCTTCCTGTCCAATGGTCTCTGCCTTCTGTGATGCCTTTGGGAGGGATGATGACATGCGCTAGGGAGCCCTCCCCTCCCCTCCCTCCTTCCCTCTGAATCCCATCTGTCACCCCTTTCTCCTAGCATTAAACACATTTCATATAATGTATTTTAGGCTTGCCCACCCCCACCGCCTTTAAGACTTAATAAACTTTTTTCGATATCTACTTACAACCCCTCGCTCCCACACCTATCTTCTATCTTCAGCCAATGACAGATCATTTTTCAATAGGACATGCCCTTTAAGTCTGCCCTCCTCCTGCACAGCATAGGGAGAAAGTTTGGGACTGTGTGTTTCTCTTGACCGCGGCCGACTCCCCTATAGGGAGACTACCACAACTGAATAGAATTTTAGGTCTTTCCCAAATGATCGCAAAGGCAAACCCAAACGTTCGGCGGCCGTACGCTCGTTCAGGAAAGACGCTACACCATGCTAGCGTACCTAGCTTTAGTCTGTAACTGTTATCTTAACCACATCATATACTAAAATTTGCATTTAACAATGGATAATGGGAATAGTGGTCTTAAAAACGGTCATAACTTAAACAAAGTGGGTGTGGCTTTGGCAAAGTGGGATTAGTCATAATGTTTTTGATTTACCAGGAAAAGGACACTTGGTTTTATTTGCCCCCCCAGGCCAAAATGTCCCAGTCCTCCCTTGTAGTTAAAGAAAGTACATTGATTTAACACATAGAAAATCTACCAGATTTTTCCCACCAATGTCCATTTGTAGTGTTACTGCATGCAAAACATCCTTAGCAGGGGGCGGATTCAAAGTAACACAATTAAAGTATTTTAATCCTTGGCTGTGTAAGTGTAATTGGAACCATAAACTTTAACTAATCATTCTCCCACCCCCCTTTTTTTTTTTTTCTAGCTCCCTCCTGAGCCTACCTGTGCTGATGTAACTTGCTGACATCTTGGATCTGCATTCTTGTCTGCTTAGCTCTGCCCCTCCATGAGTTCCTTGTTCTTCTGAAGTCCCAAAAAGCACAGTCTGTCGGACTGGCCCACAGGGTTACAGGGGAATAACCCAGTGGGCCGCAGCCCACACACCAACCCAAGAAAATAGAGGAAACTGCTCTATTGGCTTTGTATTTAAATACAAAGCCAAAGGGACAGTAATAAATGTATACTAATAAACTTGTGATGGTTCTCATTCATCCAGGTCATGGTATATCTGTTGAATTCAATTAGATCAACTGGACTTGAAGTTTAGTTCTTGAAGATGTTTCGCTAGTCATCCGACTGGCTTTCTCAATTCAGAATTGAATTCAACAGATATACTAATAAACAAAGGGATCCAGTAGGAGTATATAGAGATATACGAAATCTTAGATGGGCCCCTAAACTCATCCTGGTGGGCCCATGGTCTCTGATTTCCTGGTGGGCCCCAACAGTCCAGTCCGACACTGCTTTCCGTGTGGTCCATGTGTGTGCTTGTGACATAACTGCGTGTACGCACTGACATTACGCCGCATGCGCTGTTAAGTCACACGCGCACGGAGCACACAGACAGTGCTTTTTGGGAATTCAGAAGAAGGAGAACAAGGAACTCACGGAGGGGAGGAGCTAAGCAAACAAGAATGCTTCAAGGAAGGTGCTCTGTGAAGCACCAAAACATAAAATAAAATTTTGTGTGAAGGAGGAGTGCTCGGAACCTCTTTATTTTTGGTGTGTGTGTGTGTGTGTGTGTGTGTGTATAAAAATAAATATCCTGTGGTCATTATGAGTCATCATCAGAACTAAATACTTTATTTCTGTATTTTATGTAGATCTAAACCTTCCTGAACAGGATTTATCTGTTTTCCTTGGTTCTGATAAAATGTAGAAAGACAGCAACAAGGGGGAAGAAAAGGAAGATCCATTGCCTATCATGGCATGTATGGAACTGGAAGAAACCAATGCAACTCAAGGTACCATATAGGGGGGTTGGTGGTCTCTGTTGAACTTTAATTCATATTCTGTGCAATCCAAACAGTACAAACACTGCACAACTATCAAACATTAACATTGCAGTAGGATCCACTTATGTTTCCCTTAAAATTCAAATTCTCAGGAATGGGAATCCCACATGAGTCAGGTCACCAAAGAACATTGACCTGGTTCTCTATCATGGTCTATGAAACATCAGCTCCCTCAAGGTCTATAAAACATAATTTTCCCCCAGCTTCCATCTTTTCAAAAAGTCTAAATAGATTTCACAATAACTAGCTAGTGAGCTACAACCAGTTAGTCTGGTTTCCCCACATTTAGGCTGAGGCCACACTGCAACACACAGGAATCGCGCACAAAATCGCGAGCGTTATCGCACGCGATTGTGTGCGCTTTTCTTGTGCGTTCGCGTTCACGTTTTGCGTATGCGTTTTCGCTTTTTCGTGTTATGGAAACGCTGCGTTAATGTACCAAAAATGGTGAACGCATGTGTTACCAAAACACGAACAGACACGTAATCGCATGCGCATCGGAAATCGCGGGAATTTTCGCGTTCCCGCGATTTCCATTTTAGCGAAAATCGCGGGGCGCAATCGCGTGCGCGAAACCTGTGCGCAAACACGCGAAAAACGCGCTAGTGTGGCCTAGCCCTTAAGGACAAAACTTAGTGTTTATTTATCTGGTACCAGAAGATTTGGTTCAATGGCCCTAAAGGTTCTCTGGCTGATTTCTCCCACACCCTGACACAGGCACAAACACATGTACATAAAGACATAAGTGTGGCAAAAAACAACATCCTGACTAGTGATTTTATTATATTTTATTACATCATATCTTTTCTTATTTATAGTAGGAGATTCACCACCAAATTCTATGGCCCAGATGGTTCTCTGAGCCCAATACAGACACATATTTAATGTGTACAGATCTTAGCATGAATTTAGGGTCAAACATCCTGGGTGCAGATTGTATTACCGTATATACTTGAGTATAAGTCGAGGGTTTCAGGCTGTAAAAACAGCCTGAAAACTGAACCTCGACTTATACTCGGGTCAGTAACTAATCCGGCTGCCGCATCCCCTGATCGTCGCATCCACTAACGTCACTACTCAGTGCCAGTCTCACTTCCCAGTGCCAAGTAAAGACGTCAGTGGATGCGACGATCAGGGGATGCGGAGGCTGGATTCCTCTTACAAGTTAGTGACAAGTTGCCAAATGTTGGCGATGCTGGTATTTTTCAGGCATTCAATGCTGCAGTCTTTAATTTGTGGCTCTTGGTGTGCTCGTTTTTACTGGCAGGGAGGGGTGTGTGTTTGCATTTCCACGGCAAACGTTTGTAAAATACAACTCCCAGAAATTAAAGCATGCTGGGAGTTGTAGATTACAAACAACTTAAGTGTCAAGGAATTGGGGATTACTCTTAATGTAAAGGGGGCAACTAATGCCTGAAAACAATACAGAATCAGGAGGATGGTATCTATTGTTAAATAGATTGCCTTCTGATTCTGTATTGTTTTAAGGCTTTAGTTGCCCTTTAAATGTACTAAATTCCCATATAGTATTTCCATACAGTAATAGCCATACTGGATTTGGTTATTACTGTATGGGACTACTGTATGGGGATGCTGCTGTCCATTTTAAGGGCAACTAAAGCCTTAAAACAATACAGAATCAGAAGGCAGTAGTGGTCATATTTTTTGCCCTCGACTTATACTCGAGTCAATTAGTTTTTACTGTTTTTTTAGGTAAAAATAGGTACCTCGGCTTATACTCGGATCGACTTATATTCGAGTATATACGGTACCATTTTTGTTTTTTTTTATTTATTAGGCTTTATGTCATGGTATATCTGTTGTATTCAATTAGATCAACTGGACTGGAAGTTTAGTTCTTGAAGATGTTTCGCTAGTCATCCGACTGGCTTTCTCAATTCAGAATGACTTGTACAAGAATCTGTGGCAATTATGTACCCTGCAAAAGTCCCAATTAGCATATCACAGCCAGGTGTAAAGGTTCGAACACACGTGAGATCGCGGGTGCCGACACAGCAGATCGGGCAACAATCCCTGAACGAACTGCTGTTTCACCTGATATAGTGCCCATACACAGGCCGATTATCAGCCAAAACAGCCTTTCGTACACATTGTGCGTCGCAGGTCGGCACGTGCGTATGAACCTTTAGATTATTTGAAATGGTAACAAAATTTGAGTAAAGAGTGTAGAAGAGAGATATGTCGTCCATCGCGCATAGCCCTTTCCCATTTCATAGGGCCTGTGCATCACTTTTAGTGTGGCATAGTGTAGATACCAAACAGTCGTCCATCGCGCATAGCCCTTTCCCATTTCATAGGGCCTGTGCATCACTGTTAGGTGGGCCATAGTGTAGATACCAAACATAGTCGTCCATCGCGCATAGCCCTTTCCCATTTCATAGTGCCTGTGCATCACTTTTAGTGTGGCATAGTGTAGATACCAAACATAGTCGTCCATCGCGCATAGCCCTTTCCCATTTCATAATGCATAGTGTAAATATGAACAGTCTGTACCCAGCCTAAGTTGTTTTCAGCACAGAACTATTCCTTTAAAGGATAAGTATGCCATAAATAAAGTTAAGTCTCTATCTATCTTCGTTCTGTCCATCTATCTATCTATCTTCTATCTATCTCTGTTCGGTCCGTCTATCTATCTATCTATCATCTAAATGAACAAGACCTGAGAGTGCCCTGGAACTTTTATTTTGTTGATATCTATTCTCTTAATGTCCGTCTATCTATATATCTATCTATCTCTATCTATCTACATATCATTTATTACATATCTATCGAAGCTTAAAACAAATTTGCAGAGCACTCACAGGACTTGTGCAGAAGTTCCACTTTTTATTACATGTGCAACAAAACAGATAGCGACGTTTGCGTGTTGTGTCTTAGACCTTTCTCAAGCTAAAGGTCTAATACACAGACAGAAATTCGCACAAGTCCTGTGAGTGCTCTGCAAATTTGTTTTAAGGTTGAATATTTATGAATCACAGCAGCACCCAGGCCTATAAAGCATCGAAGGTAGAGTGCACACTACCCCTTATGTGTATCTACATATCTATCTATCTATCTATCTATCTACATATCTATCTATCTATCTATCTATCTACCTAATCTATCTACATGTCTATTATCTAATATCTTTCTATCTATTGTTGTGTCTGTCTATCAATTTATTTAAAATTTAACCTTCCAAATGCTTTTTCTTTATCTCCCATATTAGTAAAAATCTTCTCTCTTGTGTCTCTTTCGTCCCGACAATTCAAACAATATGGGGTTAACTCCGGGCACTGCACTTCAACTCACTCAGTCTGCCTCCTTCCCGATTCCCTTCTTTAAATCCTGCCACAAGGTTCTGTTTCACTCGCGCGCATCATGATTGCGCACACGTACCTGTAACAGCACTATGCACTCTCCCAGTTGTTGCATGCACGCTAAGAGAGGTCACATGATTGACGACTAACTGTGGCCTCTCAATGCGCATGCACCACGGAGCCAGGATAGTCGCAAATCTGGCAAGGGGCAGAGAGACAAAATCAGGAGGAACAACGGGGGAGAGTTTATACCGAGTAAGATTACTGGGGAAAGGAGCATCACTAAGAGAAACAGTTAAGAGGTGTGGGATCTGTTTCAATTATGTGTCTGTAAATCATAACTTCTTTCAGCACTGAACTATTCCTTTAAATGCACATTGCAGCAATACACACACTAATATAAATGGTGTAGAGTGCAGAAATTAAGACATACGTCCATCCAGTCCAACCCATCTAGCAATATCCTTGTTTCCTCATTTTACAAAATCATTGAAAACCGCGGCAATACAAAAAAAACGCACGTTTTTCAGTGCGATTGCGTTTGGCGTTCTGCATTTTTAATCGCAATCGCATGCGTTTTCCTATACTTATTGAAGAAATCTCAAGCGCAAACGCAAAAAAAAACGCACATGAAATCGCATGCTATTGCGTTGTGTTGCAGTGTGGCGTGCCCTTACTGTTGATCCAGAGGAAGGAACCCCCCACACCACCAAATATGAAGGGGGAAAAAATTCCTGATCCAAGTGGCAATTGGAAATTTCCCTGGATCAACTCTACTTGTGTATCAATACTTGCAACTTCATGGAAACTCATCCAGCTTTTTTTTAAAATGACCAATGAACCTGCCATCACAACGTCCACTGGAAGACAGTTCCATAGCTTTACCGTTGTCACAGTGAAAACCTCTTTCCAAGCTTGAAGCATAAACCTTTTTTCTTCAAGTCTTTAGAGATGTCCACATGTCCTCTGACATACTCTATTGGTGAACAATGCCCCAAATAGTTTATTGTATGGCCCGTAATGTATTTATACACAGTAATCATATTCCCACGCAAGCGTCTTTTCTACAGCATACAGAATTGTAACCTTTTCTTCATATTTAAGTGCTCCAATTCCCTATTAATATAGTTGCCCTCTCTGAACCCTTTCCATTTCAAAGATGTCCTTTTGTACACAGGATTCCAAAATTGCACTGCATACTCCAAATGAGCCTTATCAATGCTTGTAAAGAGGGAGAAAACATTTTCCTCCTTTGAATCCATACCTTCTTTATACAAGACATTAGAATGCTGGCTCTAGGTATTGCTGCCTGGCACTGCTTGCACCTTTAAGTTGTGTATCCACTTACCTTGCTGTAGTAGTTCTAATAGGAACGAGACATGTAACTGGAATTTTAGCACATTTTTGATTTTGTGGGGTTCTGCATAATGTGAGAAAACATTCTCATCTTTATCTCCTTCAAACCACTTTGCATGTTAAAGTTGGATCCAAATTTGGCTCCACATTTTTGTTATACCAAATTAAGCACTAACACACTTGACTGGCTCCAATAAGATCTGACTGAAATCGGTGTAGTAAATGTGCCCATACATTAAAGCTTACCTGGCAGACCAATCCACCATATACCATCACTTTCGTGGGAACTGCCTTTACGGATTAATTATGCGGCCAACATATGAACATGAGGTCCCATTTGTTACCATTCATTTTGTGATCGTATGTTGGTCGCAAAGATGATCCTGAAATTGATTTTATGTCGTAGATCGTTCTGCCAGGTAAACTGTAATATAGGGCCCCTTAAGACTCATTATATTAACAAGCAAGACTGGTAAAGTGATAAAATCTACTATTTACAAATGACAATAAAAAAAATGAAAACAGGAATTGATAACTTAAAAGTTAGGAAAAAGTCTTAAGTGAGTAAAAAAAAGGGTGTACATGTCCTTTACCAGTAGTAGTTTTAACCATAAAATACTTATTAATACTCTGTTTCACAGCTGTCCTTAAGGTTCATATTGTGATCCCTTATATGCAGACTCTTATAAATGCATTTTGGCAGATAACAATTGAAAAGTTATAGCTGTGCATTGATTTCTCCTTTTAATAATTTATATTCAGGCTGAGGCCACACATACAATGCACAAAAAAAAACGCTGTGTGTTTGTCCTCTTTACATACATTTGCATTAAAAATCGTACATCGTATGTGTCTGCTTCTGTCCGCTTTTTTATGCGCTTCCATAGATTTGGATTAAGTGCGATTTTGACAAAAAGGCACCAAAAATGTTGATCATACGTTTTAAAATTTGCAGCAGATCGCAGCACACACAGCGGGGGCCTACTTTCCACGATTTACATTTTTGCAGCATCAAGAAAAAAAAAACAGGGCTATGCATTTCTATCCTGAAGTTTTGCAGTAATTTGGGGCTATTTATGAATGGTTTGCTAAGCCTTGAAATTTGTGGTGTAATCTCGATGCATTAAGAAATGTTATCACATTTTTCTTCCCATCTGATGGCTAATAGGAATAACACTGCTATTGTTTAACGATGTGGCATTATGTAGTAGATTGTTAAAACACTTACAGGGTTATTCAATAAAAGTTCATAGTTAAAAATGGTGCAATCATTTATTAGCTTTCAAATCTTAAAAAAAGATCTGATTGGTTGGGGCAAAATTAGCCCCATTTTAAACGATAAGAACTTTTATTGAATCTCCCTGATAATAGCTAACCTAAGGGCTAGGCCACACTAGCGCGTTTTCGCGGTTTGCGCACGCGTTTCGCGCTCGCGATTTTCGCTAAAATGGAAATCGCGGGAATGCAAAAATTCCCGCGATTTCAATGCGCATGTGATTGCGCGTCCGTTCGCGTTATGGTAACGCATGTGTTCACCATTTTTGGGTGCGTTAACGCATGCGTGTCCATAACGTGAAAAGGCGAAAATGCATGCGCAAAACGCAAACGCGCAAGAATCGCGCACACAATCGCGTGCGATAAACGCTCACGATTTTGTGCACGATTCCTGTGCGTTGCAGTGTGGCCTCCCTAAAGCAATGTATTTCTTTTTTGCAGAAAATCCTGTAACCACATTAACGTAAATCAACAAAAACACTCTATACTTTCGCGATACCTGACGTTAATACATATCCCTGATAATCATTAGGTGTAGATTTGTAGGCTAATTGGCTACATGGTTTTTGGTATTGGTTAGCACTGCTGTATACTAAAACTTCCTTAAGACTAGTGGCCTAATTTACCGTTAAGGGCTAGGCCACACTGCTGCGATTTTTCTTCGCTGCGTTTTTTTCAAATCATTGGAATCGTGGCAACGCACCGAAAACACGCTTTTGGGGTGCGATGCAATGCGTTCCGCATTTAAATCGCATGCGTTTTCCAATACTTAATTAAAAACGCATGCGCAAGAGCAACAAAATGTACATGAAATCCCATGCGATTCCGTTGCAGTGTGGCGTGCTGTAAGTCTCGCTTTGTGGCAGCTGCCCAAGTACGGAAAGAGGCACATGCGCAGCCGTTGCAAACCAATTTACCAGAGGCTGCGCAGCTGTTTGCACCTATGTATTTAAATACTTAGGTGGGGGTGAGATTCACCCAGGCTCTGGGAAATCTGTTACGGAAGATTTGACCAGAGCACTTGCGCCTCTGGGTGAATCTCCTGAAAGGATCCTTTTTTGCAATAATGGAAGAAAGGGAGACCACATTACAGGTGTCTGAGCGTTCCAGAAATGCGCATGTTACGATTGTGCAAAAAAAAGTGCACCTAGTGTGGCCACAAACATTGACCAACACTGGTGTGCGTTTTTACCACTTGATCGCGTGTTTTTATAACAACACAGAGACACGTGATTGGATGTCAGGAGTAAGTGCAGGGTGGACGAGTAGCTTTGTGTATCATCTGCATATAAGTGATACTTTTAGCCAAAAGAGCTAATGACATCTAAGGAAATAGTGTATAAAAAAAAAAAAAGTCAGACTTTGTAGAGACCCTTTTTGCTGCAATTACAACTGCAAGTCAATTTGGATAAGTCTTTGTGAGCTTGCCACTGGGATTTGTGCCCTTACACAAGACAAAACTGCTCCAGCTCATTTATGTTGGATGGTTCTCTTGTGAACAGCAATCGTCAAGTCTGACCACAGATTCTAATGGTTGAGGTCTGGAGTTTGACCATTCCAACGCATTTAAAGTTGTTGCTTACGTAGTATGCTTCTGGTCATTGCCCTGCACGGGCAGAGACTGACAAGGTTTTGCTCATGAATATACTGTATTTGCACATCCATCTTTCCCTCAACTAAAAAGTTTTCTTGTCCCTGCTGCTGAAAAACATCTCCACTGTGGCGATGGTGTTCTTGGGGTGATGGATTGTGTTGATATGTGCCACATAGCATTTTCCTTGGTGGCCAAAAAAATTCATTTAGGCTTTTCAAGTTTCATTTTTTAAACTTTCTTTTTTTATATATATTTTTCTTTTTCCACATCACCAACTTAGACTATTTGGTGCAGATCCATCACATAAAATAAGATTAGAAAACATTTCAATTACAGGTTGGAATTTAACAAAAAAGATAAAAATCCAAGGGGGTGAATACTTTTGTAAGGAGCTATATTGGTAGTCAGTTAGATTAGTGGACTTGAATACCACAGATAGAAAGTGTATATTGCTACACACGTTTCTGATATTTTGTCTGAGCTTATGAAATGCCATTCGCTGTGAAAGTTTCCCGAGCAGTTCCTTGACGTGACGATAATGAAACTGTTCAAGAATAACGCCTGTGTAAAAGTAGCCTAAGTTATTTGTTCAACAATTTTACAAGAAATGTTGATACAGGAATACTGCAAACAGTGCTGGTTTATTACAACATCTAATACAAAAAATACCTTTACCCAAGAGTGCCCCGTTATATAACCTGTTCATTCAAATTAGGTATGTTTTAACAAAGGCTTTTTTGCTATCATGTTACAGATCTTTCAGGTGTAACACTAACTGTTATAGTCTATTCCACATTCTGTTAATGAACAAAATACAAAATACAACTTATAGGAATTCTCTGCAAATGAACGGTAGACAGTTACAATTAATACATATTCTATTCAGAATCTGCATCATCCTGTGAAAAACTGGGGAGCACAGGTCTACTTTACCCAATATTATCTAAATATATTTGACAAACAATATTAAATGATCTTTGTATGTGTTTGTGTTACAGTAGCGACAAGATTTTTTTGCTGCTTGCATAAAATGGAGGAGTTCACCTGTATGTACTGATGACAATCTGTCTTAAATCACTTGTATATAGGTTTTTACTGTGATTTAAGTTTAGTGAAAGGAGCAAGATGACTCTGTGGAGGGCATAATTTTTTTTTTATAACATTTTCCCTCAGTTGAAGATACCTAAAAAAATGAAATAAAATAGCAGTTAATTTGATGTTCTAAAAGTAATCAGTCACATTATTTTTGTCATTGAAAATGTCTCCTTTCAAATGTCACACGTAATGCTTTTTATCTCTGCCAGAAAAGATTATTTGTTCAGAGAACTCTTCTTATAGTTGTCTGGCTTATACTCCACAAACTACAGGTGGAAGGAAAAGAAACATTCTTTTTAAATAAGGTAATAGCTTTCTACTTGCAATCTCACCAGTCCCTGCATATCATTGATGGTCTCAGAAAATTGTTTATTTGAGCCATGATGCACTTCCACAAACACATGACTAATTTGAGAGCATAGGTGACTATTTCTAATCTTAAATTTCACCTATACTTCTTTCAGATTATGCTCCTTCTTCCAAAAACTATAAAAAGGTCCAGTCTCATTCGTAGATCTTTTGTTTATCCCCCATCACTTCTTTAGACAGCATAACTACTAAACTTGCAGAGTTCTTCCATTAATTCATGTCCTCAAAAACATCAAAGAATACGGGGCTTTTTTTTTTTTTTTTTAAATAAGCGGTGCAAAATGTGTATGCTCTTTTATAGGAGAATTATAATCATGCAGTAACAAACTTATTTCTGCCTTCTCCCACCGTAATTTTCAATTATGATTCTACTATCTTTAACACTGAACAATATATGTTAATGAAGGAGGGGGAGGAGCTTGAAGTCTCTTAAGCTTGAAGTTGTGCACGAGTATAATTTCATTTAAAGGAGAACTATAGTGTGTATAATTTTTTTTTAAAAACAGTTAAAATGAAAAGTACTTGGAACAGAGATATAGGCTGGTAATTCCTACCTCCCAAAATTGTTTCTGTGAGGAGCACCAGCCCAAGAAAAACAGTTTCTGCTGAGTCTTCCTCCTGGCTTCAGCACTATCTTTAATACAGGACTAGTCCAGGACTAACCTGGCAAATGAAAACTGTGCATGTTGTAGCTCACACGAAATAATATTGTGAGGTAGGAATAATCAATCCTACCTTCCTGCCCCAGGTACCTTCCATTTTTAAATAGTTAATTTAAGTTTACACAATTAACTTATAGTACCACACATATGTGTGCACATCTTCTCTTTAAGGTTCCAGTTAGAAAACATCTGATTGGTTGCTGCAGATTAATAACACAAGAAAACTGTTAACACGTATTTGCGGTGGTCCCCACCTACCATTCATAATTCCATCATATGTCCAGAACACCAATCCAATACATGTGTTGGTTGGCCCGAAATTATTTTCTGCACACAAAAAACTTTTGTGATGCAGAAATAAAAGGAATTTCTGATTATAGTGTGCACCTAGTTCCCCCATTTTGCTTTATGAAAATAACATGTGGGTACAGGAGTCAGCTCCACATTATTCCCTTATCTGGGAACCACCCACCTAGTGCACCAGTTACCACATTTGCAGGAAACGGCCATCTTAATTACTGGAAGATGACAACCACTCCATGCATGTTACAGCCAGAGATCCCCTCCCTCTGACACAGAACCCAGATTCTGTGCAGTATTTTTGTTAAAAACATTACAAAGCTCCTTGTACCCTAACAATGATAAATTCCTTTTGGCTTTTCATACAAACGAAAAGTAATCTTTGCAGTGTATGTATTTGCTAGCATGGATTGAAAGAAGCAACAGAAACATTTAAACATTTCAGCAAAAAATAAAAGTAAGATGGGAATCGAAACCCAGCAACCTTCTATACGGTTGTCTTTCTAAAAACAAATCATTCTACATTATGCCACAATGGGCTAAATAAGTAATTACCTAGGACATTGTGGAGTCTTATCTTTTGCTAGGACCACTACCATAATAGTCGAAATATTGTGGATTTTCAGCTTTAAAATTAGCCTGAAAAAACCGAACATTGGCTTATACTCGGGACAAGTCCTAATTTAGCTCCAAATTGCTGCAATTGCGGATTAGTAACCAGAAAAAAAAATCATTCACTGATAGAAAGTTACAGAAGATGATCTTGCGTTACACTCCTCCTGCTTCCGTAGTCAGCTGCTGGGCTCACTCAGCGCTGTTTACGCTCATCTTAGAAGCGTAATCTGATGGGTATTTCTCAGTTGGGGCAAAATGGCTGCTGTTCAGTGACCAAATGACAGCTTACAACTACAACTCTCCGGTGACACTTTTAATATGGGGTCAGAGGGCCCTTTACTATATGGGTCAGGGAGAATATTACCACTTCACATGTTTGAAATACATTCCATCAACCAAAGCATGTGGGAGTTGTAGTTTCCACATACGGGAGTGCCAAGGATGCGGGGTTCTGGTAATGATTTTGCTATTACTGTATGGGATTAATGTATGGGAATTTTGCTGTCCATTTAAAGCAACTTAAGCCACAAAACACACAGAATCAGAGGGCAGTAGTGGTTATCTTCTAACCCTCGGTTATACTCGAGTCCTCAGTTTTTCTATTTTTTGTTAGGTTAAAAAGGAGGTTACCGCGGCTGATACCGGATTCCAACTTATACTCGAGTCTATTAGGTAATAAAAACAAAGGAAGTATGGGGAATCGAAACCTGCTGCCCAATATAGTCTCTTTTTTAGAGCAAGGAAAGGTGGTGGTGTTACCGTGTAGCCAGTCAAATTGTTACAGGGTAAACCCATTTTGAAATAAAAAATACAAAAGTGGTATAAAGGTGATACCTTTGTTGCCTAACGAGATAGTCATTGCAAGCTTTCAGAACATTCTAGTCCTTTCAGCTTGCCCAAAGCCAGCTTCATTGTATTAGCTAAAAAGGAAACTAGATGTCTGAAAGCTTTCAATGCAATTATTGAATATCTCGTTAGCCAATAAAGGTATCACTTATACCACTTTTGTTGTTTTATCTATTTTTTTAGTAAACCAGCCTTTAGCAGAAGGCGCCACCAGGAACTGCAATAGATGTACATTTCAGTAAAAGCAGTAAATCAGTTGCACTTATTTTGTATTGTTAATGGAAATACCAGCAATACAGCCATTCACGCTGGTGGTACATAAATAACAATGTATATATAAAAGTTTGTACCACATGTGTTGAGGTGTGTTTGTTCCTAAAAAATCATGGCATTACATGGTGCGCAACATAGCAACTCTTTATCTTTCGTTAGAGAACCAGAGAAGCTAAAAATTTTGTGTCATAGAGTCAGTGAATCCTGGGGTCAAGGGGGGTGGCTCTTTGAAGCACGGCATGGGCTATTGAAGTCTGTACTGGTATCAACCATGGAAGCTCCTTTGTACCAGAAAATACAGCTTTACCGGTATATCTACTAAATGCCAAATCAACTAGATAATATTTTTCAATGTATAGGCCTATTCTGGGGAGAAAATACTTTTCAACATTAGGATTTTTAAAAAACTGTACCCAGTTTTCTTTTATTTTAACCAAAATTTTAGCTTAATACAGGTAAACCCAAAGATAGGTTCTAAGCATTGTTTAGGGTTCCTAACACCCATGTAAGTCTAATTAAGATGGTATTAGACTGTGGGGTTTTTTTGTCATTTACTAAACAACGGGGTGACTTGTTTGGCTACCAACAAAATACCACAGGATTATCGTCGAATAATATCTTATAGGTATATACATAGGATGTATGTTTGTAGATTGTAAGAGGTATTTACTTGTTGTACTGTAGTTCAGTATTATACTTATTGTGTAGGAATGTGTGCGGTGCTGCACATACCATTTCCCCCAGTCAATAAATACTATACCACCCATATAATGGTTTTTTAAGGGCATGCCACCCTTTAATCAACTTTTATATAATGTACTGTTCCTTCCCCCTCCACAGCCCCAAACCGCATTCGATTATTCACACGAAAGTGCCCCGTTTCTTTACTACCATGCCTCTATCCGTCGCCGCACTGCCCTGCCCTCTGCTGCACGGAAATTGCAAGAGGGGGTGGGACCGGCAACGCGACCGTGATGGGGTGAGAGGCAGCCATTCACGGACGCGGCTGCTTGGAGTCAGACTGGCGAAGGAGAGAGAGGCATAGTAAGTAAAGATCGGGGGGCACTTTCGAGAATAAAGTAATACGGTTGAGGCTGGGGGAGGGAGCAGTACATTATATATAAAAAGGGTTTTATGGTAGGGGGAGGAGACCCAAATGGGAGGGAGGGGAGAATGGCTGCAGTGCGCATGCCCAAACTTTCCCGGAGGGGGAGACATGAGGCAGAGTCTACTATCCTCCTGCTGGCCAGTTTTTTTGGACTTTGGGGAGGGGACTCGAGAGAGAACCATATGGAGCTGGGGTGTGAGATTAGGATTTTTACACACTACACTAGGGGGCCAGTTGTGGTTTAATTAAATATAGTTTGGGGGGTGGACATACCTTTAAGGATAAAAGTTCTTTAATTTGTGTTAAGTAAACTGTGTTTGTTAAAAGGAGAGTTACAAAAAGCTGAACTGGATGGTCATATTGCCTTTTTCGCACTTAAATAAGTGTTATAAATGGAAAGTGGTCATGTATTAGTTAAGTTTTTACATTCAATGCCTTAAAATGAATGTAAGGGGTTTATTAACTTAATGCAGAGTTTTCTGACAGCATAATACTTTGGATGAAGGAAAGTACTTCCATAATTCCTTTTTGTAATAGATATTATCTCTTTAGATGCAGCACATTTGATTACCTTCTTGAGAATCATTGTCTATTTCAATATTATTTAATTATAGAATATTAAAATTTAAGTGATATGATAAATGTCACTTTAGTTAACAGCTACAGAAGACCCATATTTGCAGTTAGGACAAAGCCGTGGGCAATACTATGGAGGGTCTTTGCCAAACGGTCAATCAGATTGAAACAGTGCATTTGACCTTCCTTTTCAGGTAAGTATTTCCAGTCCAGTGCCTAAATATTTTGGTTTGCTCCTTCAGGTGTCATATGGAAGCTATATGAGTAGTGCCCTTCTCTTAAGAATTTTTTGTGCTGGTTTCTGATATGCAACAAATAATATTAATAATTATAATTAATAATAATAATAATATTAATATTATTGTAATTGTGAAAAGATAAGAACTAGTGCAGCTTCATGTTCTGATTATCAGTCATTATTAACATTTTTGTACACAAGTTGACTAATATCTCTTAACAGCTGCTTTTTTACAGCTGTGCATACCCATACATTCAACAATTACAATCATATGTATCAGGAGATATTGTGTCAAAAAAGCTAGGAATGTTGTGGGACAGATGTAGATTACCGTTATACTCGAGTATAAGCCGAGGTTTTTAGGTTAAAAATAACCTAAAAACCTTGACTCGGCTTTTATACTCGAGAGTCAGAAGAAAATTACCTTGAATCCAGAGGCAGCCGCGAGTCCGGCGGCAGTCCCAGTAGTCCTCGCGGGTTGCGCGATGACGTCATCACGCACGCTGCGGGGGATGACGTCATCGCGCAGCCGCGAAGCAGTAATGGGAACTGCCGGCCGGACTGCGGCTGCCTCTGGATTGCGAGAGAGGAGGAAGACCATGAAGACCAGGTACAGGTAAGTGAGCTGGGGGGGGGGACTGGGGGGAGGGCTGGGGGATACTGGGGGGAGGGCTGGAGGGACAGTATGCCATGCAGACACCCACATTATCTTTTTTATAGGTGGTTGGAAACTACAACTCCAGAACCAAGCATGCTGGGAGTTGTGTTTTTCCAAACATCTACAGTGGAAAGGTATTAGGGTGGGGGACAGTATGCCATACAGTAACCCCCAATACCTTTATACTATAGGTGGTTGGAAACTACAACTCCCAGCAACAAGCATGAGGGAGTTGTAGTTCCAAACATCTACAGTGGAAAAGGTATTAGGGGTATGTATACCCTCGGCTTAACTCGGGTCAATCATCTTTTCTATTTTTGAGGCAAAAAATGGGTGCCTCGGCTTATACTCGAGTATATACAGGTACATGATCTTATTAGATTATGTGATCGGTATCATTGCCACTGGACAGTCGTGGATCATCAATTATAATTGCTCTTAGGGATAGGAATGAATGTGGCGCCATTGCCAGCACTGCATTACATTTGCCAAAACAGGAAGTCAGTATTTCGAGTACATTTATTTATACCACAGACAAAAATGCTGAATTGGCAGATTAAGGTCATTGGGATGAAAAAATATTCTTTTTACTGAAAAGCATATGATTATGCACTGAAATCCCCTTAATTAATCAAAAAAGCTTCTAAACTAAAACATAATTTTGTAAGCATTCATCTGGTAAAGGAGGTGGCCCAACGCTCTAGCCATGGCTTCAGCCAAATATATCAATCAAAAGAAAAACATGCACACCCGGAAAATAGAACCAAAGTAACGGTTAATATTAAAAGGCATTTATGTACTACAGCTCTGCCTGCATTTTTAAATAACAAAGGGGCTGTGGGAAAACAACATACACAACATTTTAGTGGAAGTGCTATGTTGACCAAACATTAGAAAAAAACAAAACAGATGTGCATTGATTATATTTTTTCTTGTTTGTTTAAATGGAAAGACCAATTAGTGAAAAGCCGAAATCACCAAGTTAAAAAATGTTACAATGTATAGCAAAATATATGTAAAAGGTTACAAAGGAAACCCGATATTACATGTATATATGTTTACTTAAATTATATAGTGAAGGTTCCAGCACTCATCCTTATCTTCATTTTCCATTTCAGGTGCCACCAGGTGTGTAACTCCATTTGTTACTCCAAAGAATGCACTCATATACAAGTAAATCCCGGGCACACTGGAATGTTTCAACGTCACAACGTTATTATGAAGACGACCAACGTGTCATCGAAACAATTAAAATAAATTCACCATATGAATCAGTGTGCCCGGGATTACTTGTATGTAAGTAAATATGTGTGAACATAGCTATTGCAGAAGAAATCAGAAGGAACCACCACAAACAAAATATGTAAAAGCACATTTTTGGAAAAATGCACACAAACTCATCTATCTTTCATTAAATAGATACAGAATTTGGTTACACGTTTACTATGAGTATAATGTCCTTTAAATTTTTACTAGGCATGATTACTTTTGCTGAGTTTGGGTACAGACAAAAAGTTTATATGTTTTTACCTGTATTTGTGTGAGTTTGTGCTATGGGTATCCAGTTCCTCTGCAGTAATATGTGTGTGAGATAAGGTATTAGATAGTAAGCTCTTTGGAACAGGACCGGATGTGAATGGATCAAATAAGTTTTGCATCATAAATAACGCATACATACTCTAGTTCCAAATCCAGTGGGTTGTAAAGGTCAACTGCAAAATATAAAACAGTAGAAGAAGTTTATTATGAATTACCAAAATTTTTTTTTGTCAGAAACGTGGTGGTAACGCAACACATACTTGACTGCCCCCCATATGTGGCATGAGGTACAGTCAGCGTGTAACCACACAAGTGCGATCATTGGCTCACTCTCTGTTCAAGCCAAATCCCATTGCCAGTTTCACATGTTATTACGATATAGAATACTCCTACATCCATTACGGACATTATCTCTATTTTTGGAAAAAAAACGAACTCTATTGGGTGCTTTTAAATTCCTAGCGTATGGGTCGTTAGACCTTTTTCCGTCACAGCTTGATGGTGGTAGTTTGCTATGCTAGTTGGCTACATCCACTTTTCTGTCCACACTCCCAGCAGATAAAGAGCCATTGCAGTTGGGTCTGACAGGATCAGCTTTTTATCAGTTGATTTACCCAGGTTAACTTTTGAAATCTAGTTGTCAGAGGTTCCTTGCTGACAGTTTTAGCTTGATTCTCTCCAAATCAAGCATTGGTGCCAATCTGCACTTAACAGTGTTCATTTGTGAAGAGAGAAACTGGTAGGTCCGACTTCCACAAGCAAACTTACTGTTAAAGTAAATTGTAACAAGGTAAATCTTCAAAATATTGCAGAAGATATTGTTTGAAATTCACCATTGCAAGTATATAGGTTCTTCAAAACAGAATGCAAACTGTTTCCTGCAACCAGGTTCTTGATCAGGGGTGCCCCTACCATGAAGCAAACTAAAACATTTGCTCAGGGCGCGCCCTGCGGAACACTTTATAGGCGGCAGTTAAAAAATCCTCCTTCCTGCCATACCGCAATTTCAGCACCCGTCCACAAATCGTGTGAAGTCATCCCTCCTGTCAGTGTTTAAGTCAGCCCTCCAGTTCACCAGTAATGTAAGAGCCACCATACCCACTCCACAACCACGCCTATGTTCCATGATGAAGCCAGCCGCTTCATGTGTCGCGCCGCCCCCCCCCCCGTTTGCCGATAGGTGGCATTTAAAAGTGGTTTCAGGTGTCAAAAACTCTAGGAATAGCCTGTCTCCGATATACATCTATTTTCTTATATCTTATTTATATAAGTACCTCTGTAAGTTAAAGTTAATTTGGCATGCTTGATACGGTTTCTTTTTATATTTTACAATAGACATATGTAAATGTGGCACAAACCATTTTTTTAACACAAAACTTAATATTCTTTCTTTTTTATGATCCCTTTTCAGACTTCTGGATAGATACCAGTAGGACAACACGACATCATGGACTGGTCGATAGAGTATATAGGAGAAATCGCCTTGGTTCCCCACACAGGAGACCCTTATCTGTGGCAAAAATGGACGACAAATATCCTTACTTGATTGTACAGTAGCAGGTTACACTCTTTTTTTTAGAGGAGAGGAAAATAAGTTAACTGTACAATGATGGTTGAGAGATCCTGTGCGTTTTCTTGTCGCTTTTGAGTCAGTAGAGCTCTGTTGCTGAATAGCAATGTAAAACAGGAAAGTCAACCCATGGAATTACATAGTCAGATAAATTATTTTTTACCTGATTTTGGCATTAGAAAAGGAAAGTAGGTAATGAATAAAATGGAAAAGTTTTAAAGGGAGAGGTGCAAGACAAGGTAAAAAGTTTGAAAACAGGTTTCCATTGAACTCTGGGTCATTTGAGAGTTTTTAAAGGGCATGTCCATCCCCAAAACTATAACCCCCCCACTACTGGCCCACCATGCAGTGTACTAAAATTCTACTCACATCCCAGCTCCATAAGGTTCTCCGTGAGTCCCCCCCCCCAAGTCCCAAAAACTGCCCACCAGGAGGATAGCAGAGTCCATATAGGACTCTGCTCCTGCCTGGGCCTCGGGAGAAGTTTGGCATGCGTACTGCAGCCCTTCTACCCTCCCTCTCCCTCACGTTTGCATCCCTCCCCCTAGCATAAATTCCTTGCCATGTAATAGAATCGGTTGACCCAACCGCAAAAACATATTTTAAGAAAGTGACCAGAACACCTACTTACCTTCCCTTCTCCCACGGCATCTGAGAAGCCGGCAGTGAGTCCGTGATTGGCTGCCTCTCAGCAAATCACGGACGCGGCTACCGGTCCCGCCCCCTGTCCTTTAAATATCTACTGGTTGGCCTATATGTACTGAGTTAGGCTGAAAAATACAGGAAACCTAGGTAAAGGGGCCATCCACCATCAAGATATCGTTCATAGAATACCCTCCCTTGGAAATTTATTAGGTTCTTTGATACATTTTTAATGGTTTTGTCATCTCTTTGCGCACTGTAAATGATATGATTACTTATGACAGTAGTCTGCCCAGAATTTTACCAGCCGGGTGGCATGAAAAAATAGTCGGGTGGTGGGGGAAAATTAAATGTGCACTATTTTACTAGTTAATTATTATTAATATTTTCATTTACTTAGCTTTGACATTCCTTTAAATTCATGAAGTATAACTCTGGAAACAATACAACCTTCTTCATATTCTAATGGGAACCTTGCAACATGCTCATATATAGGTCAGGGGTGTTTTAACGTCCGTTGCACAGATGTTTGAAAACTATGACTCCAGCATCCTTGGGAGTTGTGAGTTTCAAAACCTCTATTGGTTGTAAACCAGATGTAACATGGCAGCACACAAGAACATGTGACCCGCTAATAGAGTGCGTTGCTGTGCCACCCTTTGGGGCTTGGGGATCTTACAAAAGCTAGTTAACGCGTGCTAAAACAATCTTGCTAGGGTAAAAAGGGGTCTTGACCAGGCTGTTTTGGCGGGAGTTTTTACTGACCTATTAGCATACCTATTAAATCTACATCTAAATTCTTTAAAAAATTACAAGTGTTCCATCAAGATTTTTTTCCAGCCGGGTGGCATGTAAAAGGCCCTTGGGAACACTGTATAATCACCTGCATCGTACAATAATATTGTTCAGTGGGTTGGGCGCTTAAGATTCTTGTTACGGTTAGTTCAAAATTATAGTAAAAAGTAGAGTACTTGATACTTTTAATAGACTAAACATTTTATTTTAGTAGCAAGCTTTCAAGGGATCTACCTCTTTCTCAGGCAGAGCAGTATTGATTAAAACAAAGGTTAACAGAAAGTAAGGAGCTCATTACCTTAGATAAAAAGATAATAAACCCAAAAGGCAAAAAAAAATAAATAAATCCGAGAATATACTGAGGATGAGAGGGGGTAATGAAATAGAGAGATAACAGCATACTAGGGTGGGCAAACCAAATGGAGAGGAGAGAGGTGGTGCAGGTTCTCAGTGTCTGCTTTTCTCTCACCTTTACTTCAAATTATGAATCCATTTCTGCTCTTTTATATGACTTATTTACAATTTGGGGGTCATCATTGTTTGTACCATTGATTCTAAAGGGTAACCGTGTTCTTGAATTCTTCGAAATTAGTAAGAATGATATATAAAAGCCTTCCATCACACCTTCAAAATAAACCTTAATCACACCTCTAGAAAAATGCATGAGAACTATTGCTGGAAAGGTTATAATATTACTTCCTGCTGAACACTTCCTGTTTCAGTCGGGAACAGCTGGTAGTCATGTGACCAGGCTCTGCCTGCATTCATCGGCTACCCTTCTAAAACTGTCAATTTTTTCGCCTGGAACTTCCTGATTTCCCCTGCATTAAGTCTTAAACTGAAGCACGCTTCTCCCCCTGGGGCAGACGGGCAGGGCAGAGGTCAGGTGATGTCACTAACCTACTGGAAGCAGGATTTCATTCAACCCTAATTGTTTTGAGACCACAGTGCCCTTTAAGGTTTGACAACTTAAAGGGTTTGTCCACCCCTTAGAAAACTTTTAATATGGTAAGCAGGACCCCTTAAAAGGTTTTCTGAATTGGTGTAATGTTGTTAAATATGTCCCAATAGAGATCTCACAGTGACGTTACGGCCAATGGCTGACTGCCATTCCCGGAAGAGTCCCACTGCTGCTGTTGAGAGGGAGTAAGCAGCGGTGAATTATGAAGTATGATATCTCTGTCTGGGGCATTTTTAATAACATTACCCAATTTGGAACTTACGTTTTAAAGGGCAAGTCCAGCCCCAAAATGAAAAAACAACACGGTAAATCCCCCCTCAAACAATAAAGATAATAGTTTGAAACCTAACTTTAAGTCTAACCTAAAATCCTGCACATTGTTTCCCCTGTTTGCTTCCTGGTTCTTCCAGTTAGCAACTGTCAGTTATGGATTTGCAGATGACACCACAGCCAATGACTAAATGTTAATCCCCGTCTGCCTGCTTTTCGCCAAAATTGCCTAGGCCAGTCAGGTTTCTAAATTGCTCAGTTTCCATGAGGCACCCAGAAAAATAGCAGGCATACATCTGTTCATAGGTTCACACACCTATTATCATAATTTTATACAGTTTTTCTTTAAAAATACAAAACATTTGTTATGTCTAATACATAGGGGTTTATCATAGGATTGATGAAACTTTTGGACATATTGAGATGTTAGATCATAATTAGATAACAGTTAACATCAAATTAGTGTTAACAGTAAAACTTTTGTTGCCTGTTATAGGTTTCTAATCCAATATTTAGTAGAGCTAAGGCTGGTGTTCTAGGAATATTTAGTATTTCTATTTTTTGAATGGGTTGGCTTATTTTTTTTAGTTGGTTATTTGTTATGGTGTTTAGGTTAAGATTTTCTAGAAAGTTATTAATTTCTTGTGTTGTGGGATGATTTACATTTGGATCTTTGTTTAGGTTGTATAGTGCTGCATAATATGTAGCGAAATGGTCTGCTATTTGTTTTGGGTTATAGATTTTATTTGATTTATAATTTGTAATATATGATTTTGTTTTTGGCCATTTTTCTTTTGAATTTATTTGCTAAGATTTTGCTAGCTTTTGGTCCTTGGGCGTAATGAGTTGCGTTCATTCTGCGGAGATGTTTGTCGAAATAGTACATATTATGCTGATGCAATTTTTGTTTTAGGGATTTTAACATTTGGTAATTGCTTTGTGTGGGATATTGTTTGTGTAAGTCTTCCTGTGTTTTGATTTGGTTACATATATTTAACCCTTTCACTGCCAGGAGATTTTAATTTTTTTTTGCGTTAACTGCCAGAAGAATTTTCAGGATTTTGCCCTTAATCGCTTTAGACTAATTTTACAGTAGGAAACCTTGCAGTAAATCAGGAATATTATACATTGTTTTTTTCAGCACAAAGTCTACTTTAACATGGTAACAAAATTTTGTAACTTTTCTGAAAATTTTACTGGAATGTATGGGTAAAATATGTAAAAAAAATGAAAAATTTGAAATAAAAATTTGAAAAAATGAAAATCTTACTGTTTCTAAAGCTCAGATACTCCCGAGTACAACATACCAGAAATATGTAGTACCTGACTTTTCCGGTACAGGACCCCCCCCAAACAAAACTGACCTTCTAGAATTACACCAAATTAAAATGTAGAACCCTACTGACAGTTAACTAGAATCTACCAAATTATCTAAAATATCCCCACAAGTGAGATATTTTTAGAAACGTACACACTCGCAGGATTTACGAGTGAGGTAAGTTTCGATCAAAGCGCAGATACCCGGCGCAGCTCTTCGTCAAATTGTAAGTTACTTTCTCACATTTTCCTTTTTTTCCTCAACTGTAAAATCAGAGACAAAATCAAATGCGAATTTCAGCTAAAAACTGTGGAGGAAAGTTCAAACGCATCTCAAATATGAAGCCTAACCCCTCCCGAATAAAACGGTATGCCACATTCATGGGTGTAACCCAGAGACATGGCTACCAACTATCCAGAGCGTGACGCTGCCAAATGTCAGTAAGCAAAAAAATGTAGCCAGTTTTGTATTTGAACAGTCTGCAGTTTTTCCACAAAACACCCCCCCAACTCAGAAATACCCCCACAAACTATATATTCCTGAAATCTACACACCTTCAGCTATGTAACGCAGTAGATTATTCATTCATACCATCAATGGTGTGGGCGCAGTTCTTCTTAGAAGTTTGCACTTTTACCAGATTTTTAAAAAAAATGAACATCAAACAACTTCAAAAGGTAGAAATCATGCCAAAACCCCATGGAATGTAAAAAAAAGTTACCAAATATCAATCCCCCAATGTCCTGAATCAAATGGTATGCCCTATGTGTGGTTACACACGCAGACATGGAAGCGAAAAGCCACAAAGTGAACAATGCACATGGCTCAGAAACGGTGAAAATTTTAGCCAACTCCGAATTGGACAGTCTGCAGTTTTTTCCCAAAACACCCCATAACTTAAAATAATCCTCATAAACTATAATTCCTGAAATCTACACACCTTCAGTGCTATGTAACGCGTATATATCATTCATACCATCAATGGTGTGGGCGCAGTTCTTCGTAGAAGTTCGCATTTGTCTGAAAAATGAACAAAAAACACTTCAAAAGGTAAAAATCATGCCAAAACCTCATGGAATGTAAAAAAAGTTACTAATAATCAATCTCCCAAATGTCCTGAATCAAACGGTATGCCATATGTGTGGTTACACACGCGGACGTGGAAGCGAAAAGCCACAAAGTGAGACAATGCACGATGGCTCAGAAACAGCGAAAATATTTAGCCAACTCCGAATTTGGACTGTCTGCAGTTTTTCCACAAAACACCTCCGTAACTTAGAAATAACCCCCACAAACTATATATTCCTGAAATTTAACACCTTCAGCTATGTAACTGTAGTTTATCATTCATACCATCAATGGTGTGGGCGCAGTTCTTCGTAGAAGTTCGCATTTGTCTGAAAAAATAGAAAAAAACAACTTCAAAAGGTAAAAATCATGCCAAAACCTCATGGAATCTAAAAAAAAGTTACTAAATATCAATCTCCCAATGTCCTGAATCAAACGGTATGCCATATGTGTGGTTACACATGCGGACGTGGAAGCGAAAAGCCACGATGTGAGACAATGCATGATGGTTGAGAAACAGCGAAAATATTTAGCCAACTCCGAATTTGGACAGTCTGCATTTTTTTCCACAAAACACCCTGATAACTCAGAAATACCCCACACAAACTATATTCCTGAATCTACACACCTTCAGCTATGTAACACTGTAGTTCGTTCATTCATCCATCAATGGTGTGGGGCAGTTCTTCGTAGAATTTCGCATTTCTACACTTTTCTGGAAAAATAGAGAAAAACACTTTCAAAGTGACAAATGTGTCACAGGTGTTTTTGTTGCGGTGGTTGTTTGTTGGGTCCATGTTCAACGTTGTTTTGTCGTGTTTTGTAGTTGTTGTGTCTGTTGTCCTTGAGTGTTTCCTGTGGTACCCAAGTCTTCACTCTCCTAAGGTCTGGATCAATGGGCGGTATGGCGCGAGGTAGTGTGTTGTCTCGGGGGTTTTATCTCTCCTCGACGTTGTAAGTGGAGGGACTTTTGGCGGTACGTTTTTTAGGGTGCTTCAAGCTCTTAGGTAAACTGCTCAATGGCTGTGTCGGTGAGCCAATAACGAGAGCTCTTTGCGCGCGTGTAGATTTTGCAAACGACCGTTCCTCTAACTTGGGGGTATAGACCGGACCGGGTGCGCGCGGGTCCAAAACTAGATGTTCGTATATCTCGCGATACCTTCAGCGAGTAACGCTGGAGGGGGGGGCGGCGGACCAGCTAAGGTTGGGTTGGGGGTCACGAGTGGCGGCGTAAAATTGCTGGTCCTGTGGGCTTGAAAAGGCCGCGTGGGTAGGGCGCAGAAAAACACGGCCAGGAGCTGTTGTGGTTAGCAAGGTTGGGTTGAGGCCCAAACCCAGGAAGGTGAAAAAAAGCGACTAAAGACAAGCGCCCAAAGGCGAAGCAAACGGACAGAGGGGGGACACGTGATCGGAACAAAAGGAACCAAGTAAACAGGATGAGGCCAAGGCGCCGAAGACCTGCAAAGTTAGCAGCAAAGCCACGGGGGGAACGAGCTCGCAAGGGTGTCCCCCCAAACACCCCTCACAAACAGAGGATTCGGAGCGCACACCCGGAGCGACAAAGCGAGGGTGTGGCAGTGTGTTATTTGGTTGGGGGGCGGGACAGCGAAGGGGGGTGGGTGTCTGTCCCGGGCGGGCGAAGGGGTTGGAATAGATTAGGGTGCACGAAAGAAAAAGAGTTCAATGTCGCAGGGGGCAGGGCGAAAAAAGGAAGAAAAAACACGCGCGCCCAAAAGCACACCAAAAGCCCAAAGGAAAAAAGGACAGACAGAGGCCGAACCAGCAACAGCCCAAGGGGCGACAGGCAGGGGCCGGGGGGGGGGGGGCAACGGATGGGAAGCAACGCGCACAAGGACCAAGAATCAACCCAAGGACAGCAACGGGGCAAGGTGGTGCCAACGACACACCCCGCGAGAGAAAGACCGGGTGTTGTTTGCCCCCCAAAAACAGAGACGGGAAGGGACACACCGCGAGGCACGTACCGGCCGAGTGTCGGAGTCATAGAGCAGAGCAGGAGGAAGGCCAACCAGGCAGCCAAAAAGCGGGGGGGGGAATGGGGGGTGGAATGTAAGAGATAAGGTAGGTGTAGGGAGGCAAGGGGGGGGGGTGTTGTGGGGGTAGGAGCCGCGCTCGTCGGTGAGACCCACGGGACAACAACAAACACGCCACGGAAGGGGCGGTGCTGCCCACATGGGGGCGGAACAACGGAGCGAGAGCGGGGAGCACACGACGGCCTCCCAGTGCGGGGCAAAGGGGACGCAGCACAGGGGAAGGACAAAAAACAAGCAAAGGGGGCGGGCGGAATTGGCAGAGGACACCCCTCGAAAACGGGGGGGCAGGTTGCCCCGCCAAGAAAATAATGAACGCCCCCACTAGGATCGAGCAAGCGCCCACAGGGTCGGGAAGCAATAATGGAGGCGGCCGAGGGGGTGTAGTGCCGTACAGAACTTGGGTCCACCAACGAGGCCCAGAATGTGTGGACTAGCACAAAGGCGAGTAAAAATAAGCTAGTTAGTGGGTTCGGGGGAAGGGGAACACCGACCCTTGGCGAAGATAACAGGCCACGTAAATCATAAAAATGCCAGCGCCCCGGAGGGTTCGCCAACACGCGGGGGGGGTGGAGGGGAGGGGGTGGAAAAGTGAAAAGATTAGTGCAAGGAGTGAAAGCCACCGAAACCACACGGGACATCGGGAAAAAAGACCCCAGCCGGGCATCAACGGCCCGATAGGGGGGCGCAAGAGACGGGCCGGGGACGGCGAACGAGGCTCAAAGGGATCACGAGCACAGGGGGAGGGGATGTGAAAGAGAGTCAAAGGCACGGAATGGGGAACACCGAAGCAAGGGGGAAATACCCCCGGGGACAAACTATATATTGTTGGGAAGCTACCCGGCCTCACCTACGTATTGTGAGCCAAAAGCTTATGCGGTAATAGACGGGAAGAATCCGCAACGCTGCGAGCAGGAGAACTACCGTCGTTGGAGGGAGATGTCGGGAATTGTGAAGAAAAAAGTAAAATAAGGAGGACTCAAGGGGGTTGGAACATCGCTAACGCGATACCCTACTTGTGGTTGCTAGTGTATGCAAAACGCGGGGTTTACGAACATGCAGGATCTGCGCCACGGATGGTTCCGGAAGCACGGACGGAGTGGCCAAGTGGGGGGAGGGGGGGGAAAAGAGGTGTGTGCAAACGAGAGCCTTAAGGGGTGGGGTCCACCGGAGAACTAGCTCAAAAGGGAGCCATTCGCAATGGTGAAGGGTGACTAGCTGGGAAAATTACTAAAGGATAAAACGCCACAGGTGGTGACCCACCCCGCGGACCCGAGACCCTGGGTGGCGTCGCTTGCTGGGAGGGACGGAAACCCAGTGAGTACGAGATCCCACAGGTTTTTGTTGGTCGACTCTACTTTCGGGCCGAAAAATCAAGAACGGGGGTTGGGTTGGGGGGGGGGGGGTGTCGTTGGGTGGGGGTACCAGGGGGGGGATGGATAGGCTGCAAATTGCCTTAGCTAAAACGTAGTGCGTGAGTGTGCGGGGTGCCGTGGAAATCCACTCAAATGACGTGATCCGCGGGAGTGTGTACTGGGTGACACCGGGATATTCACCAAAATGGGAACAGGGGGAGCTGGGCAGCGGTGTGTGAGAAGGGGTGGAACAACGGGGGGTGGCGTTAATTTTGAGTGTGGGAGGGGTAGGAAAGGGGAAAAAAAAAAAGGCTGGTTGGAATCGACTTGGAAGATGTGTTTTTTATGGGCTCAGCGCAGATGACATCAAATCATTGGCGTAGGGAAGAATGGGGTGATACTGAACTTGGAATACGGCATAATGCCCGGTGTCAAGTCGAAGATCCGATGTGCGTTGGGAGGTGGGGAAAGCACTGCCCGAAATCATTTTTCCAGGAAGGGATTGGGTGCAAGCATGTGTGGCAAAGATCCATAGGGAATTTTTGGGTGACCGAAGGAGCACAAAGTTGGGGAGCTCGGGGCCCGCGAGGTTGTGGGTTGTGCTAATCTGCGCTGAAGACGATTGCAAAGACCTGGAAAAAGCTATTTG
The DNA here is from genome assembly GCA_019447015.1 of Hymenochirus boettgeri. Taxonomy (NCBI): domain Eukaryota; kingdom Metazoa; phylum Chordata; class Amphibia; order Anura; family Pipidae; genus Hymenochirus; species Hymenochirus boettgeri. The sequence goes on along the minus strand of CM033469.1, from coordinate 200,168,499 downwards.
GGAATGGGGGGGGGGGGGTGGGGGGGGGGGGGTGGTGTGGTGTGGGGTGGGGGGATGGGGGGGGAAGCGGGGAGGGCCAGTTCACAAATGTATGATACAGCTGTCTGCTTGACAGCTTGTGCTATACCAGGTCCTGCAGCATGATCTAAATGTAGATCAGGCTGCAGTACCTCAACTAGACAACCAGGGGCGGTCCACTTACCAGTTCGGAAGACCCCGGTGAAGGAGGAAGCTCAGTGAACTCCCCGTCGTCCCTTTGCCGAACACACCCGTGGATCCTCTTCTCTCCACTGGGACGCGTGCTTTCTCTACCGCGGACCCGCTAAGGCAGGTAATCTCCCAATCCCCCCCTCGGATGGACGAAACCAGGGGGGATCGAGGGGGCGAGGGGGGCAGTTGAATACTCCCCCCCGATCGCACCTAGCTCCGTTTTTTGGGTTTTTTTCAGGTACAGTGAGGGGTGTGGGGGCGCCACGAGAGTCGTAGTTTCACGAAGTCGGTGGCGAGTTGTTTGGTGTGGCATATGGGACAACTGCACAGGATCGTGGACAGTGAGCGATCTGTTTGGCATGTTGATCAGCAGCGTTAAGCGTCGGGGGCGCTGTTGATGGGTTGGTAGTAAGACGCGGGCAGTCGTATCTGAATGTTTATGGAGACCGTCTACGACGTGCTTATAGGCAGGCCATAAGTGAAAGGGGGGGAGAGTGCTTCGGTAGGGGGGGTCGGTATGATGGTGAAAAGGTGCCCTTCTAGTAGAGAGTTGTGGCGAATGATGGGGGGCGGGTGTGGCTTCTAATGTGTGTGGGTATCACACATCATAGTAGGAAGTGAGCTCCTGTGGTGTCAAAGGTCTCGATTGTGGGAAGTGGGGGGAAGGTGGTAGGCGGGGGAGAAGTCGGGGGTTGGCGGGAGCGAGTCTGGGGGGGGGCGGGTAGAGGGGGAACAGCTAAGTCTCTGGCTGAGAGCAGGGAGCGGTTCGGGGGCAGGGCTAGGGCGGATCACTAGGGAGGGGAGGGGGGGAAAAGAGTCTGGAAAGGGGGGTGGCGATGTGGGGTTGGTTTGCCTAGTCGGGCCCGAGCAGAGGTCACTGATGTCCTAAGTTAATGGGTAGTGGGGTAGGATTGTGAGATGGAGTATGGGTTTAGATGGGGAACGTTGTCTTGTTAAGTGCTGTGTTGGGGGGCTGAGCGAAGATGGGGGTGGGCCTGTTGTGTATCAGAGGGAAGCCACTCCGGGGGGAGGAAAGGGGGGGAAGTTAGGGTGAGGGTGGGTGTGGGGGGGTGAGAGGCGGGGGGGGGAGAAAGGGAGAAGGGCCTGGAGGGGGGGGGCGAAAAGGGACCGGAGGGGGAGGAGGATGAGAGGGAACAGGTCGGAAAAGAGAGGGCGCGGGAGCGAGAGGGAGGGGTGGGGCAGAGAAGGGGGAACACGGGGGGCGGAAACCCCAACAGAACAGCACATGGGGCAGGGGGCCCGCCCCGGCAACACCAGGGCGCCGAGGAAGGGAGTCCCCCCACACGTGGGGCGTAGGGGATGGGCAAAAGTTTGGGGGGCCCAGACAGGGGCGAGCCTGCACAAGTTTGAACCCGACAGATGGAAGATTGTATGAACCCGGTAGGGGAGTGTTGGGAAAGAGCGCACTGCCCGTCTGGCTGCTCTTGGATTGGGCTAAGGAGTATGAATTCATAGGACAAAGTATGTTATATTAACATATTTTAAAGAGGCCATTCTTCTCAATATGTTCTTTACGAGGGTGGAGTGTTCTGTAGGGGTTATCAATTAAAAAGTCTGTCTTAGGATGGAATGACCCTTAAAGGGAAGTCCTCCCTCAAATGAAAAAGTTGGTATTAGAAAACCCTCTCAAAACCATTACTACAATAGTTTAGTCTGGGTCACACAAAGGTTTTTTTTTTTACAAAGCATTCACTACTAGCCAGCTCTCAGCTGGGACAATTCACTGTCCGTCGCGGCAATAGTTGCCAGAGCCGACAGTTCATGCAAATCTAATCGTGTGGTCCCATATACTGTGTGTACCCAGCTTACAAAACTGAGAGATGTAAGATTAAGCCAACCAATTTCAGCAGAAATCTGATTAAAGAGGAACTGTGGTCCAAAATGAGCTTTAGGTAATTGATAGGAATTGCCCTCCTGAGAGTTTTGCAATTTATTTCCTTTGTTTTTTGCATATATTGAAGATATTTTATTTTGTGTGTAATATGGCAGCAGCATCAACCAGGTCCCCTGCACTTCCTGCTTCCTGCTCTGAAACCTGTCAGTCAATCTGCCCGTGTCTCCTCCCCTTTGCAGCCCCCCTGGTTCCTCCATCTCTCACCTGGACCCCATGGTCCCTCCCAGTTGCAGGCAGCCCTTGGCCCATTCACTTACAGCCCCATGTGGCCCTGCCCACTCGTGGGGGCCGTGGCCCCGCCCACCTGTTTTTTTAAAACATTTTTATGTAGTGTAGGGCTCCTTCTTCCACCCCCAACCACTGTATTAGTTTGTCAAAAAGCGAACCCGATCTGTACTTACACAGCCTTGTTCCACAGGCATTCAGACACTGTATGAAACTGCAAGCGGGGGGCTGGACCAGCAGTTGCGTCCGTGATTGTCTGGGAGGCAGCCAATCAAGGAAGTGGCTTTCATCACTACAGAACGCCGGTGGAACAAGGCTGTGTAAGTACTGATCGGGTTAGTTTTTTGACAAACCAATGCAGCGGTTGGGGGTGGGAGAGGGAGCCCTACGCTACAGAAAATGGATTTTACACTAGGGGCACAGGGAAACTAACAGGGATTGGGAGAAGGGAGGGCTGCACTGAGCAAGCCAGAAACCTCTCAGAGGACACCTAAGAGGTGGAAACCTTTTCCTCCCTGCCAGGCTCCTTGTGTTCACTTTCTAGGACTTTGGGCTTACATTACAGAAGAACCATTTGGAGCAGAGAGGTAAGGTAAGGATTTTTAAACTGTACACAGTGGAGCCAGTAGTGGGGGAGACTGTAGTTTTTTAAAATTAATTATTCTTACATTGTGTTTTCCCCTTGATGACAATGGTGGTGCCATGGACTTGGTGTCAATCTTAAATCTGCCTTTTTCCCCTCTTCTCTGACCTTCCAATTCGTTTTTTTTAGCTCTGGGGGTTTTACTTTTTAAAGGGGTGGCGTATGGCTAGTCTGTAAAGAACTGTCAATCACCCGCTCCTAGACCCCTAACCCCAGCACACTACATGTAGAAACTATAAAAGAAAAGCTTATTTCTGTCTTTCCATGGGTAATTGATTTAGAATTGAGCATTAAGATCATGAAAAGAAATAAGCATTGAATGTTGTTCTGTGCCTGCAGCACAGAACAACATTCACACAACACAGAACAACTAACCCAATGCTGCTGTTAGTTGCTGTCTGTGTAACTGAAGTTCCAATGTAGCACTGTACCTAAAGACATCAATTCCAAAATCCCTCCCCCCACACATACTTGCACACACACTCACACACTCTCCCCTTCAAACTGTTAAAGCTGAAAGAACATCTTACTTGATTCAAGCAGTGATAATAGTAGCCAGTGCTTACCTTTCCGAATAAAAGCAGTTTCACTATAACACAAAATCACGAATCATGAATTATATTGGCTGTTTGAAGGCACAGACCATCTCCACTGCATACTCCCTACTCTAGCTGTGCCTCAGTATGCATTTCTCATCTCTCTGTGCCTAGCCCCTCCCAAATTCTAACTAGGAGTAAGCTGAACAGGACTGAACAAGCTGCTCTCAGTGTCAGGGAGCACTGAGAGCAAAAAGGGACCAAGTTCCTTGCAGCACTAAAATTATATTCTTGTGAAGGTTCTCATTCATCCAGATCATGGTATATCTGTTGTATTCAATTAGATCAACTGGACTTGAAGTTTAGTTCTTGAAGATGTTTCGCTAGTCATCCGACTGTCTTTCTCAATTCAGAATGACTTGTACAAGAATCTGTGGCAATTATGTACCCTGGAAAATCCCAATTAGCATATCACAGCCAAGTGTTAAGGGCGTGATTGGATAGTGGCTAAGAGGTGTTATTGGAACGCCCAGAGTAAGGTGTCAAAACAGCATTGTACATGGCAGACAGATGGTGTCGAACCCCCCCACCTCTATTTAGGCTTGGTTTCTTTATTTTCACATAAATGGCCTCCTTAACACCTCTCTTGAACCAGTCACGTTCCTTCGCCAATATGTTAACATTACAATCTTCAAAGGTATGTCCTTTATCCTTAAGATGCAGGTACACGGCTGAGTCCTGACCCGAGGAATTGGCTCTTCTGTGCTGGGCCATACGTTGATGCAGTTGTTGTTTGGTCTCCCCCACATACAAATCAGAGCATTCTTCACTGCACTGCACTGCGTATATGATGTCGCTTTTCTTGTGTTTCGGTATTGGGTCTTTCGGATGTACCAATTGCTGCCTCAGCGTGTTGCTCGGTTTAAAGCAGACAGGGATACAGTGTTTTTTGAAAACTCTTCTTAATTTCTCGGAGACCCCTGCTACATATGCAGCTAAAATTATATTATTTTCACTTTAGTGTCCCTTTAAAGTCATGTCCAAAAAATTGCATAGCAGAAAATTATACCTTCCCATTTAATGTAAAACTCCACATACAACTAAGCTGATAATTAGTTCAGGTATTGTTTTCAAAACCAATGTTTTCTAAATTAAATATCATTACCTTAAAGTAACAGCAATTGAAGGTAAAAAAAGACACCATCCTCCTAACAGATATGTTTCCTTTGTTTTTTTTTTAACTTGGATATTTCACCTAGAAGCCTAGATACAGTAAATAAAGTGTAAAACTGCATTCTCCTTCCAAAGATGGTGATTCCTGGTGAATGATCTACAGCAACTTTAGAACTTTCAAATGAATGCCTTATATTTAGGTTGGTGCATAAAGTATTAGCCACATACCGGTAATACATTATTTCTGCCATAGTTTTTAAGATATTATAAGAAATCTAGCTGCAGGATTCTGGATTTCTACCTTATTTCCTGTAAAGATAAATAAAAGGTGCAGACCAATTGTTTTCGCGCTGCTACAGACCAGTGTAAAGGTATCATCTGATTGGTTTGATTAAAACAATGCATCTCTTTCTATGTAATCACTAATGCATAGAGCCCTGCATTTATTTCCCTATACCCTAGCTTGTTGAGCTTAGGCAGGCTCAGGGTGAAAGATAGATAAATGGCTTTATACCGTATATACTCGAGTATAAGTCAAATTTTTCAGGCTTTAAAATTAGCCTGAAAACCTAACCTCGACTTATACTCGGGTCAAGTCCTAATTTAGATCCAAATTCTGCAATTACAGATAGTAACCAGTAGGTTACAGTAGGTTACAGGTTAACCTGCATAGAAAGTTACAGGAGCTGATCTGCCTTTACATTTCCTGCTTCCTGTAGTCTGGCTGCTGGACTGCTGCACTGTCACTGGATGCTGTAAATCTGATGGGTCTCCTCAGTTTTGGGCAAAAACAGCTGCTAGTACAGTGCAAAGGAAAGCTTGAAACTACAACTCAGGTGACATTTTTAACTATTGGGGTTAGAGAACCCTTACTATATGGGGGTCAGAGTTCCCTTTACTATATGGGGGTCAGGAGAATTGTAAATGATGGTAAGCTTAATTAAAAGTTTACTGAACCTTGCTTCTCCACATGTTTAGAAACTGAAACTCCCAGCAACAAAGCATGCTGGGAGTTGTAGTTTCCAAACATCTGGAGTGCCAAAGAATTGGAGGTTACTGGTACTGGATTTGGCTATTACTGTATGAGATTCATGTATGGGAATTCTGCTGTCCATTTAAAGGGCAACTAAAGCCTAAAAACAACACAGAATCCGAAGGCAGTAGTGGTGATAATTTCTACCCTCGACTTAAACTCGAGTCAATCAGTTTTTACAAATTTTTCAGGTAAAATAGGTACCTCGACTTATACTCGAGTATATACGGTAATTGTGTTGCATGTCATGATACCAGCAAATTTGAATAATCATGTCTCTGCTCATCTTTTTGGGAATTTTGCTATTGAAAAATCATTTTTGTGTTGCTTGAATTAGTTGAGCAAAATTTTATAGTATTAGACTGAAGAACCTTTTTTTTAAGATTGCTCTGCTGCTTTTTATGCTCGTGGAGAACTTTTTGCTCCTTTAAATTGGGCATTTTAATAATTAGTATTAACATTTTTATCTATATTGCACATACATAGGTATTCTACTTATTGTCTCCATTATAAAAAAAATAAAGGGCATGTCCACCCCCAAAACTAAAATTTAACCTCATACTGGCCCCACTGTGTGTAATTTAAAAACATCCTTACCTTACATCTCTGCTCCTTATAGTTGTCCCCCTGTGCTTGTCCAAAGTCCAGGAAACTAAAGAGTAGTGGCTGTCTTCCTGTCCAAAGGTCTCTGCCCCCTGTCTTGCCTCCGGGAGGGATGGTGACATGCGCAGTGTAGCCCTTCCCCCCCCCCTACCTCCCACCATCCAGATCCATCCTCTGCAACCATTGCACCTAGCGAGGAAATCCTATAAATATGCTGTAGCCCACCCTAACCTCCGCATTAGTTATTTAAAAAGAGAAGCCGAATCATACTTACAGCCCTTCTCTCCCGTGGGTTCTCTGTTGCCGGCAGCCGGGAGGAGATGCCACTGGAGTAAAGGCCTGTAAGTATGGTTCGGCTTCTTTTTTTTTTAAGAACTAATATGGCAGTTGGGGGTTGGCAGGGGGGGCTACAACATTTTAAAAGCAAAGATGTATGGTGGTGATTCCCTTTAAATGTGATAACACAGCTTTGTCTGAGAGTATAGTGCTGAAAAGCTTTTTTTCCTGGTTTTAGTCCAATGACTGTAACTTTGCTCTGCCTGCATTGATAGCCCTGCCTCACATATTTTTTACAGCTATTTTAAAATCTAAAAAACCGTATATATGTTTTACTCTGCCTGTTTAAATTTTAGGCCAAAGATATAAATATTTCCAGGTAACGTAAACTGTTTTTTTGGGTTTTTTTTATTGATGGCTTAAATATTGTTTTTCATTTTGATGTAATACACCTTAATTCATAGTATTAAGTAGATAGTTGTCCATATGGAACAGTATATCTCTCGCCTCCGCCTGATACTAGTTGGAGACGGTGAGTTCACTTTCACATTATTTTAAAAAAATGTATTTAAAATCTGGTGTTTATGTATGGATATGTTATGATCTAATAGAAAAACCGTTCCGGGCACACTGTTCAAATAAAGTAAAACCCTTTATTATATTCATACCAATGGGGGAGAAATACTTTGAAACATGATAGCAAAGTGCTGTGTCTTAATTGCTCACACTATTCAATTATATGTGCAATACAAAGTGCATAATATGCAAACTGTGCAAAGTGTACCATTGTAAATAAAAGCTTGATAGCTTGTACATATCTACAACCTAACAGTAGAGCGAGCAAGACACATGGTTGCACTGGATATGTGGAAGTAAGAGCATCAGAGCACAGGCATTAACACTGAAGTCGGAGATTATTCGTTTCACCCGCCTTTGGGCTTTCTCAAAAGCAATCACCTTATGCACCTAATGTATAGTTATTACCATATTCACTACGCATGTCTTTTCAAATAGTAGTGTATATAGTAGTGAGTCAAGGTTTTCTACATTCAGTTCTGCTTAAAAATGTTCGTCTATCTTGAATACCATAGTTATAGAGCATGCATATAGGTAAGTATAGAGGTAATTATGAAGGTAAATCCAAGCTGTCTGCAATGATATTCCTAGTTCTTGGGTCCAGAGCTACAAAACACATTTTAAATGCTTAATATATATATCGATTTCTTCTATATTTTTTTATTATGCTTGTACCAAGGGAGTAGGTCCCTGTACATCTCTATTGGCTGCTTTTATTTTGTATAAGTGGATCCAGGTAAAAAAAAAAAGAGGGCATGTAAAGAAATATAATAAGTGCTTTTTTGTCTTTAGGCCCAAAGGGACCAAAACAAACAATCCATCTTAAATAATATTTTTGGCAAAGAAAATTAGGTATCTAGTAGCAAGTCATATTATGGGATGGAAGATTACAAATTCAAACTTTAAGTTCAGAGGTTCAAGTAGTATGCTTAGTTCATAAAAAGGAGACTGAAATTTACTGTCCTCATAATTGCATCTTGTCATTGCCTTAAAAAAGGGTGAAGAAATATATACACAGTATATCAAAGCTCAAATGAAAGGGATTAGATTCAATTCCTTATTTAGTCCAAAAGGCGTCAGCGTTAAGTTGGTATATCCAGCATGATTACGTTTTCAATAGTAAACTGTCCAAACTCTTCTATTCAGCCACACCTCTTCAACTACCAGACATGATAAACCAGAGATCTGTGCAAGAACGTTTGTATATTTACATGTTGACATTGCTGTTATAAAACAATACAATAACATTTCCATGATGATTTTTCTCCTGTGGGACTCAAAGCGCATTGTACCCTTCACTTGTGCAAGAACTTAAAATTAAAGGGCATGTCCACCCCCGGAATAAAAATCCATATTTCCCAAATCCCTAGATAGTTGTAGTAACTCACCTGACTGCAGTATCTGAAGGCTAGAATACTTACTGTTCCCTGCCTTGCTTCTCTTCCCTGGACCTTCTCGTTCAAAAAACAATAATCCAACAGTGCATTGCCCATTTTAAAATGAGTGTAATGGTATGTCACTTACCTGGATAGTCCAATCCTTTGTACAAAGTAACAAAAAAGCTTTTGGGGGAATAAGTCACTGTTGCAGTCTTACCACTCCCTTTGCATAATAACCGTCAACTTTAGGGGAAATCGTAGTTGATCTGTCAGCTACTATATTTTTACAAGTTTCTGCCCTTTAACCACTGCAGGTATACACAATTATCCACAACAAAGCATACAAATCCCAGCATGCAGAGCTGTCTAATTTTACCCATAAGGAACAGACACTTGGTACTGGACTCCTAGATATGAATACAATATCAAGTTGTTTTTAGTAGGCAACAGGATTATGTAATTACAACAAAATAAATATATATCTTTTATTTACCTTCACAAATACAGAGCAGAATGTGTGGAAGTGCCTTAACCGATCAAAAACTAAACATTCTTGATAAAGCATACAATTCTCCGTATGCACAGTGACATCACAAGTGAACTAAAATTCACTACTATTTTAGTTATATTTTTTGTAAAGTAAGAGCAGGAATGTCTGGCTGTTCTCAATAGGCTAAAGGATCCTATAATCACAAAAAAAAGTCGTTTTTAGTTGCCTATTGAGAACATCCAGCTGTTTTTACCTGCACATTGAATCTATGTAATCATGGATAAATTCACTGTGTTGGATACCTATGCTTGCTGGAATTTGTATGCTGTATAGGGGCTAGGCCACACTAGCGCGTTTTAAGGCGCGATTTGATCACCAAAGAGCACACGCTAGTGTTGGGCAATTGGTCTGGCCACACTAGTTGTGCTCCATTGCATTGCGCTGCTACCTTCTGGGAGCGCATGTGATTACCATTTATTGCTAATCGCATGTGCTTCCATATCGCAATATTGTGTGGCTCGCAGCACATGTGGTTACTGTCGGGCGTAGTGTGGCCTCAGCCTAAAGGATTACTTTTTATTCTAGATCTGCTTTGGTGGACTGGCACCAAGAATGAAAACTTCATATGCCCTTGTTTTCGAAGCCACCACAGAGCATTCTTAGCTGTATGGCAAAAACATTATTTATCTAATGTAAGTTACTGAAGTAATTTCCAATGTGTCACAAATATTACTGCATGACAGTACAGAAACAGATTAGTGATTTCCCTTTAGAGTAATTTAAATGTTTTTGATCTTAATGTGGGGAAGCGTGTAATTAGTGAGAAATGCAATGTAGGAGTTTTCTGGTCTCAAAAAAACATTTACTACTACTTTAAATGGTCCCCAGCCGCACAACTTTTCCAATGGTTCTTTCTGTATTTTTTCAGTGAATATTATGGAAACAACAAACATTTTTTACCTTTTCTGTAGAACAAATTCAGATTCAGCCTTGCATCAAAGTACATTGAACCCTAGTCAGCAAGAAACTTTCTCTGGAAGTTCACAAGATGTCCAGCAGAAAAGAGGTATGCTACATTTTCCTAATTATGAATCGTTACTTGTTAATATTGATCTGTGTATGGCCCCTTTACTATGTCTGTAATGAGCACCCACAACCGTTAATTAGTGTACACTGGAACTACTTTTGGGAAAGCATTTTTTTTATTTAAAAGGTATCAATTTCACATTTTTATGCATTCTCCTATTCAGGAGCTCTTTCATAGAGAGGGTATGTACCTCAGAACCCCAGAAGCTTTGTAAATTCTATTGCAGCAGTTTCACAGTGCATTGTGTATACACCCATGACATAACCATGAAAGGGCTTCTCTTTTTGTTAAAGCAGTAGTTTTTAGTCTTACTGTATGGCTGATGATAACTTTCCAGGCTTTTTGAATATCGACGAAAATTAAAGGTAGATTAGTAAATATATGGGTTGCTCTCCAAAAATAATTTGGCTGTGGTATGAAGAAAGTATTTTTTAAACAGGTGCTTATTGTGTTTTCAAGAACTGAAAGCATTGGCACTGTAAACAGCAGCTGACAGTGATTTTGCAGAGAATGTTTATTAATTTCCTTTATGGTGAATAAGGATTCAACAATACTCCCCACTAATACTAAGGTTTGCTGCACTGCCATGCTTACACATGCGACCAACCCAAGGATAGGAGTTTAAGCTGTAGTCGGGACCATAAGTTAAGTCTGGTTGTAAGTCCAAAGCTAGCCATCACACAATATAGAAGGTGTTAGGTTTTTATATATTCTCTATAATCACTTGGCCTATCTAACAGAAGGGACTCCTCATTTCTGTACCTCTCTAAATGGAGGCATTATCTTTGGTAGGGTTGCGTAAAGCTTCATAGATAAGCAGTGTTTTCTGATTTTATTATTATTGTTTTCCTAGTTAAGAGGAGGTGATGTGTGAAACTGTGAAAGAAAAAAATAAAATGGAATAGAAATTTGATTCCGGAAAATGTTACAATATTTACTTCTGTTTATGAATAATAAAGTAAACCTTTTATGTGCCGATTTTACAACAAATGTAATAGGAATAATAATGTGTGGACATTTTTTTCCTTATACAATAATATTCTTTTTGTCTGTTTATACTAGTGTTATTACTGGCAGTACCAGGAATGGAAGATAGTCCAGAAAGTGATAAAACATTAAACAAGCAAGCATGGGACTCAAAAAAGGTAGTTTCATGATTTTGAAGAACCAATTTTGTTAGTCCTGTCAATTTGATTGTATGCTACCCAAAGTGTGGTTATCTGTAAGTACCGGATGTTAAATTTCCAACAAGATTCTGTATGAGCCTATCTTTGCTCATTCATAGCACTTTGGACTTTTCCTGTTTTCCTTTTTTGGGGGGGGAGGGGGATGGGGGTCCTTAAGCTGTATGCAAAGCTGAAAGGGGTGAGATGATTAAGTGAGCTTGAAAATGAATTCTCTGGAAACCAGTTTACTGATAAATTGAATCTGAGGACATGAGGCATCATTAAAATTAGAAGAGGCTTCAGTTTCAGGTTTGCAAAACTTTCTTTACAGTAGGAACAGTGAATATGTAACTGTATTCCAGAAGATGTTGCACTGAAAGGTTCCAGGTTAAGATAATGTTTGTAAAGATAATACTGCTATAATAACCTTTTAAGTTGATTTGTTACGTTAGGTTGCCAGTTGAATTTGTCATGTTGTGATCCTGAATGGGAGGAAAATGAATGGTCATATGTCTGTATTCATCCTTGGCAACAATGTAACTAAGCAACCATGAATAGCAAGTAAAATACAAACATAAAAGCAATACTTTATATATATATATATATAGAAAGAGAGAGAGAGAGGGGGGATTCAAACGAGCTACTTTGATGGTTAGTGTGCTAGTAAGTGGAAATAGTAGATGAAAGGAACTACCGTATATACTCGAATATAAGTCGAGATTTTCAGGCTTTAAAATTAGCCTGAAAACCTAACCTCGGCTTATACTCTGGTCAAGTCCTAATTTAGATCCAAATGCTGCAATTGCAGATAGTAACCAGTAGGTGGCGCTGTGTTAAAAAAATCATTCACCTGCATAGAAAATTACAGAAGCTGATCTGCCTTTACATTCCTTCCTGCTTCCTGTAGTCAGGCTGCTGGACTCACTCAGCACTGTCACTGCTCATCTGGAAGCTGTAAATATGATGGGTCTTCTCAGTTTGGGGCAAAATGGCTGCTAGTTCAGTGCAAATGACAGCTTAAAACTACAACTCTCAGGTGACACTTTTAACTATTGGGGTCAGAGGGCCCTTGACTATATGGGGGTCAGGATGTTTAGAAACTACAATTCTCAGCAACCAAAGCATGCTGGGAGTTGTAGTTTCCAAATATCTGGAGTGCCAAGGAATTGGGGGTTACTGGAACTGGATTTGGCTATTACTGTATGGGATTAATGTATGTGAATTTTGCTGTCCATTTATAGGGCAACTTAAGCCACAAAACAATAGAGAATCAGAAGGCAGTAGTGGTGATAATTTCTACCCTCGGCTTATACTCAAGTCAAATCAGTTTTTACTAATTTTTTTAGGGATAGGTACCTCGGCTTATCCTCGGATCGACTTATACTCAAGTATATACAGTACATTGGTTACTGTAGCAAAATGATTTTGTTTTTATAGTAAAGGTTTATGTTTGGTTAGAAATGATACATTGTATTCTGCATCTTCTGGGCTCATTTTGTGGGGTGTTTTATTAAATGTGATATTTTTGTTTGGCCTTGTGTTAAAACTGAAAGTTATAAAAAAAAATTGCCAGCGCACAGTTTGGCTTTGAAAATATTTATTAATAATAATTAGGTCTTTGTACCATACTTTGGCCAAAATATGCTGTCTTACGTGCCACGTCAAGGCTCCACATTAAATGAGTACTACTCTGTCTATTGCCATTCTAATGGTGGCTATACAAGAGATGCAAAAATAGCATCTGTGCACCTGACTTATTTAGAGTTTTCTTTCTAAAATACCTGTCTTGGGAGTGTTGTGCTTAAACCTTTCCTTGATGTGAAAGGACTGAAAATTCTATGTTGTATATTGTAATTTTTACTATGATTATTTATGTTCACAGTGGATTTTCTGTAAACTTCCTAGGCTTTTATACAGATTTGAAATTCTGTATTTTGTTATTTTTTTTTTAGACAGGATCTTCAAGGCCGAAATCGTGTGAAGTTCCTGGAATAAAGTAAGTTTTATTTTAACTCTAAGAATATATGATTGGTGTGCTACATTTTTTTTGTTTGTTTTTGCCGACAGTAAACACAAGATAAGCGACATCATATACGCAGTGCAGTGCAGGGAAGAATGCTCTGATTTGTATGTGGGGGAGACCAAACAGCAACTGCATAAACATATGGCCCAGCACAGAAGAGCCAATTCCTCGGGTCAGGACTCAGCCGTGTACCTGCATCTTAAGAATAAAGGACATACCTTTGAAGATTTTAATGTTAACATATTGGCAAAGGAACGTGACTGGTTCAAAAGAGGTGTCAAGGAGGCCATTTATGTGAAAATAAAGAAACAAAGCCTAAATAGAGTTGGGGGGGTTCGACACCAACTGTCTGCCTTGTACAATGCAGTTTTGACAACTTACCCTGGGCGTTCCTATAACACCTCTTAGCCACTATGCAATCACGCCCTTAACACCTGGCTGTGATATGCTAATTGGGATTTGGGGTACATAATTGCCACAGATTCTTGTACAAGTCATTCTGAATTGAGAAAGACAGTCGGATGACTAGTGAAATATCTTCAAGATCTAAACTTCAAGTCCAGTTGATCTAATTGAATACAACAGATAGACTTACCATTCATGTGAAAGTAGCCTAAGGGATAGGCCACATCGTGTTTCACACTCGCGTTTTTGTGTGAGAATCACTTGGCAGTTTATCACAATGTGGGTGGGCTACTCCTGCGCTTCAATTATACATTATTAATGGAATTACAGTGCAAACGCAAGCTTTAAAGAGTGCTATGGCTCTTTGTAAATTACCCCCAAAATCCCAGTGAGTGAAACATTCTAGTAGATCATATTAGTGCTGGTTGGTTAGCTTCTGTTATTATTTAGGGCTCTGCACTCTATTTTCAGTTGTCCTGGCCTTGGTTGCTAAGTTTCATGAGGGGAAGATAAAAATGAGCCTTGGAACATGCACACAAAATTTCTCTCTCTTGGCGTAAATCAGGTTTTTATGTCAACTTCTGTTTGCTGTTTAGATAGCTGATAACACTGTTGTCATTTTTTTTACATTGAAGCATATATCCATCAAGTGACTCAGAGAATACTACAAGCCTAATCCCTGCCGCACATAACACTGGTGGATCTTTGCCTGACTTGACGAATATCCACTTTCCTTCACCGTTACCAATACCATTAGACCCTGAAGAATCCACATTCCCCACTTTGAGTAACTCCAACAGCACTGGCAATCTAGCAAGCAATTTAACTCACCTGGGTATCAGCACAGCCAGTCCAGGTAAGAAGAATTAGAAACTTTTATGGCAAAAGTGTGTGATTATAGGAGATTTGATTGACCTTTTATTCGATTGTACTTACATTTGCAGCTTTAAATCTAGCATATTTTTCTCCATCAAATATTTCTCTGGTAATATATAACTGTTTTAGGATCAGGACACTATTGAATAGTGTGAGTTTAAAAAAACTACACTGCAATACGTTTTTTCAGCTGCTGCACGAGCAGAAGTTTGACAGCTCACCACTTATGCATGTGGCCACCCAAGGAGGTAGGAATAGGATTTTCTACCTCCCTGGAAAATGGGTTTTAAAACACTGTCCGTGTTTTAAAATACATGTTTTCCATTTAAGTTGCACTTCAAATTTAAGCTGAATTGTCACACAATAATTTCCAAAAAAGTGGGGATAATGTGTAAAAATGTTAATAAAAACAGAATGATTTGCACCTCACAGCCACAGAGGAGGCCTGTCAGTATGCTGCTGTAAGTCATTGGCCATACACTGTTTGTTTTAAAGTAAATTTTTTCATTATTGTTGCCCTTTAAATGAAGAAGTTTGAATTGTTGCAAAATTGTTTCCAAAAAGGTGGCATACTGATTAAAATGATTTTGTAAACAAAAACAGAATATGATGATTTGCAAATAATTTAAAGGGCATGTCAACAACACCCCACTAAAATCTCTACCTACCTTCAGGACCCCTCAGAAACCGTGGTCATTATACTTCCCTTTCTCCTGCGCCTCTATAACAGCTTGTGCAGCCGCGAAGGAGGCACAGCATATGAAGGACTTCTGGGAGCGTGGGTAGAAAGGTAAGTATAATGATCTTATGTTCTAGTGGGGCCTGATGTTAAGTATAGATTTTAATGGGTGAGGTAGTGGTGGACATGCCCTTTAATATATTTGATAATATTTAAAGGGAAATTAAAGCTTCACAATTCAAATCTAATTCAAATTGAATTAGAATGCAGAGCTATTTGACATAAAAGCTGTAAGCTTTGTCTCAACTTATTTTGCTGGGAAATTTACCTTACTATAATGTGGTTTTCATGTTTTATTTGCCTGCATTCCAGTGTTGTATTGTAACAGAGTTCACTGTCTACTTATTATACACATGACCAGTCCTGAGCAACTGCAACAACTTGTTACAACAGGTCAAGCCCACTGCCCACTAGCATTCTAGATTAGTCAAGCATGCATGTGACTAAGGTCTAGAGGCTTGGCCTAAATGTTATTTATTGGAGTAGTATTTTACAGTTTATTGATTTTCTTGGTGGGGGGGGAGTCAAATATTAGAACTGGGGTTTAATTGAAAATAAGGCGAAGACAGCATATAAAGACTGAGTAATTACAGTGTTTATTTGAATTATTTATAATTTTATAACAATTTATATAATTTTGACAATTCAACTTTACAAAAAATGTGATCTGCTGTAAATTGAGTTGGTCTCTGTGCTGTAATAGGATTGTCTGTCACCTTCTTGAGGGCAAGGCTGCAGCTTCCTTGTTTTCATCTGCTGGGCACTAGAGACCATATGAAGTGTACTGCGACTGCTTAACACACCCACCAAAACAAAGAGGTGGATTTCTTGTTCTCATACATCCAGGTCATGGTATATCTGTGGAATTCAGTTAGATTAACTGGACTTAGTTTAGTGCTTGGAGACAGTCATCCAACTGAATTTCTCAGTTTAGAATGACTGTACAAGAATCTGTTCTGTTGGCAATTAATAGCATGGAATGAGTCTAAATCAGCACACAACAGCATGCAAGGTGTTGACTGAGGTGCCATTAAATTTGCCCGGGGTAAGGGGTCATAACAGCATTGTACATGACAGATAATTGGTGTAAACCCCCCCACACACACACACTCACACATGTTTATTCAGGCTTGGTTTCTTTTAATTTTGACATAAATGGCCTCCTTGATGTTTCTTTTAGACCAGTTTTGTTCTTTGCCCAAGATGTTAACATTACAGTTTTCAAACATATGTCCTGAACAAAGGTGAGGGGTTCAATGACAATTTTCGCCCATGTACAATGCTGTTTTGATATCATACCCTGGGCAATTTTAATAGAAACTCTTGGCTGCAGTACCGTCAACTCTTTGAATTCAGGAGGTCTCTGACAAATTGATTTTGTATACTGATTGAGAATCATTTCAGGACATTTATTGCCAACAGATTTTTGTACAAGGCATTCTAAATTGAGAAAGCCAGTTGGAAACTTCAAGTCCTGTTGATTCACCTGTATTCCACAGATAAAGAGGTGAACTTCTTGTGTGAATGTGCTCTGTCTGTTGCAACAATGTTGTCTGGTGGCTTTGGTTGCCTTGAAATATATATGTAGCTTTCATTTGTAATATATGTAAAATGCAGCTTAGTATTGTTGTATTCGTTTTGAACCTTTTAATTAACCTGTAGTTACATAACGGTTCCCAGGCATTTTCTGAGCAGTCACTTTTGATGAAACACTAAACATCTGCTAAACGACTGGATACACTAAGAAACTGCTAAAAATGGTTTGTGTGAAAGTTGATGGAAATATACATCTGGGCTGTGAGAAACAATAAAATATTTGTTTGAAAAACAGGAATTTATGAGTAAGGAATTTGTTGTATGAGTTAATTGTAAGGGTAGTTACCAGGAGGTTGTCATTTAGGTTTGAGGTTTGTAAAAGGGAAGTTGGTGGCACTGGAAGATGCAGGGAGATTCAATAAAAGTTCTTATCGTTTAAAATGGTGCTAATTTTGCCCCAACCAATCAGAACTTATTTAACATTTGATAGATAACATCTGATTGGTTGTGGCAAAACTAGCACCATTTTAAACGATAAGAACTTTTATTGAATAACCCTGTAAGTGCTTGGGAGAAGAAATGCTGTTAACTGGGCAGGCAGAGAAGAGTCATTAAAGTGGTTGGGGAGGAAATTGGGGGAGCAAAAAGAGATCCTAAAATCCTTAAAAAGATTTGTAAGGTAGTATTCCCAGGCCTGTAGGCATTTAGCTGCTGTAAATGTAGAATTTCTCTCTATTCAATTCAATCATTGAATGCTGAAGGACTAATAATATAATCTGGTTGTCTAGTCAGTTCCAGACCATGGTCAGATCCCGCAGCATTCTTTTCAAGTGCAACATTTTTCTAAGTGTTGGGCTGAATTAACACCAGAATGAATCTATAATTTGTCCAGATGTGGGCTGCCTTATAACTCTGCCACTCACTACCCCTCTCTTGTGCTGCCTTACTACATGCCACTTAACTATGTGCCAGATTACCTTATTCATCACTATCCTATTCTTATCAAATATTTTGCCACATTACAGCACCCTATTGCTGGTAAGACCATTTAAATTGCACCCCCTTCATTTTATCCTCTTAATTTCCATCTCATCATGAACTGCTTGACATTTTTAAATCCTCCTCCTTTTCCTCAATTATTACCAGGCAATCACGCTCCCAACTAAAATCCCACTCTCACCTACTGTCACTCTCCCTCCTACTGCTTGCTGCTGGGGATATTTCCCCAAACCTTGGCCCTTCTCCTACACTGCCCATTTATGATCAGCCCATCACAACCCTGTCTCGTTACACTTCCTCATTCTCAAATACGTTAAACCCAGGTAATATAAAAATCCCTCTTCCTCCCCTTTCTCCAGCTCCCTTTTTTGTGATAAACTCCCACACATACATGACATTTTCATTTCTAACTCCTTTACCTACCTAGGCCTAACTGAAACATAGCTGTCTCCTTCTGATATGGTCTCACCTGCTGCACTCTTGTATGGATTCCTACACTTCAGCCACACTCCACGGTCTTGAATCAAACAGGGTGGTGGAGTTGGCATTCTTCTGTCTGAGTGCTGCAGTTTTAAACCCATTACTCTTCACCTGCCCTGTCTCATCTTTCTTTTGAGTCTCACTCCGTTCGTATTTATTTTCCCACACACCTACAGAATGCTGTTATTTATCGACCTCTACTAGTTTTTTCGACCATTTCTCTGCATGTTTATCTCACTTCCTTTTCAGGGACATTTCCACTGTAATTTTTAGGGATTTCAACATCCACATTGACAACAACAACTCTGCTACCTCCAAACTTCTCTCACTTACCTTCTCTTTTATTTCATCCATCCCAGCCAGAACTCCAACTACAAGAGACTTGTGCAACCTTGAGCCCTCTTCACTCTCTCTCTGTCTCCAACCACTCATCAATATGGCCTCCTTTGCTGACCCTGAGCTTGCTACCTTTCACTACCACAACACTGTCTCCTCCTCCCTGGACACTGTTGCCCTGTCACAACCACAACACTGGACCACCTCTTGCCTTAGTTGCATTAACCCATAACCTTGACTCACGGATCAGATTAAAATGATGAAAAGGCAGTCCTGTGTAGCTGAGCGACAATGGCGTAAAAGCAACAAGACCAATGACTTTCTTAATTTCAAAAATGCTCTTCACCAGATCAGGAACATTTTGTCTTCAGCGAAGCAAACCTTTTTCTCCTTTTTTTATTTCTAAACAATCCAAAACAGTTTCTTAAAGTTTTCAACTCTCTGCTCTGTACGTCACCACCTCCTCCTACACCCTGTTTATCTGCTGATGAAATTGCCTCTTATTTTACAGGGAAAAAATTGTTAATATACCATAAGAAATGGTTTTACATGCATGCTCTGGCTCCTCATTCAAAACATGTTATAGTATCCCCCTAGTCTCAAGAGACCTTCTATTTATCCCCTTTAATCAGTCATTAACTCTGCTTCCAGGCTCATTCACCTCTCTTCTCACTAAGCTAGGGCCCTCCTTCCTATTGTACCACAGTAAATGCTGTAACTTACCACACTGAATGTTTATGGACCAGCAATTATTTGCACTTTGTATTACTTGCACTACCCTTGTACATAACATGTATGTTTTCCTTGTGTATATTAATGCAACTGTAAAGTGCCACGGAAAATGTTGGCCCTATATAAATCTGCAATAATATAATGATGGATAATGCGCCCCTTACAGTGTAATATAGAAGGGATTGTACGCTACCTACAGTGTTTTATAAGGATGTTGTGCCACTGAGGAGTTGCATTACCTATATACCTTTTATACAAGGCATGGAACCCTGCGTAAAATAAATCCATATATTACACTGAAGGTAGCATATTGTTTTCCTATAATACATAAGGACAGCACAGACACTCTCCCCCTACCCTTCCACTGTCTCTCCCCCTCCCTGTATAAGTCATTTATATAGGAATCCCTGTTTGGTGTATAGTTTGACAAACTAAACATGGATTCCTATATAAATGACTAATACAGGGAGGAGGGGCAGTGGAATACAGGAATTCACTGAGTGACTGTAATATAGATTCTCGCACTGCACCTCCCCATTGAAAATGCCCAGCCTTATGTTTTATAATAATACTACAAATGAACATTTCTAAAAACATTGGCAGGGTTCCATGCTTTATGGCTCTCTAATAGCTGCAGGAATTGAGCTCTATTTCTAGGCCTGGTCTGCAGCTTAAGGGTGTGTTAAGAATAATAGTTTACCTTGTGTACCTAAATTTTGAGCAGCAGGAAAATATTGCATCGTTTACTCAACAATTGCCACTCAGCAGACAACAGGAAACTGCCAGGTAAACAAAAATCTTCCATTCACTTGAATGTAGCCTAAACTCTAGGCTCTAGTTTCAGGGGTGTGTCAGAAACTCCAGCTAAAGGAGATAAGGAGATTTTAACAAAAGTTTCTGCCCTAAAGCTTATAAAGGGGGGAAAAAAAACTTTTTTTTTTCTTTTCTTTTCTTTTTTTTTTTACGAGAGCTTTGAAAAGTGTTGCTGGGAATTTTATTTCTTTTGTCATATTTAAATAAATTTGCACTCACTATATTTTCTTAACATAGGAATGACAACAACACAGGGGACAGTAACCGGATCATCACAGCACCATCAACCTACCGTAAGTCCCCTTTCATTAAACTCGGACTCCAGAAGGTCTCAGCCCCAACAGATGTCCCCAACTATTTCCCCTTTATCGCCTCTCTCTCAGGTATGGAGTTTACTTTGTTTAATATTATGTACTTTTGTCATCAGTCATGCCTGTTTTGTTGGTTTAAAAAAAACACATTTTCACAAGACCTTACATATAAGGCTCATTTAACATTTATGTGAGAAGACATGCATCTTATTGATGTATTTTTACACGTATTGGATTATAAAATAAAATAATTAATAAAAATAAAATATAATGGTAATTTCATTGTGAAAGTCAACATTTCTATTTAACAATAGAGTAATGGTAGCTTATTTTTTTTTTTTATCTATGCACACCTTCCAGTGCTTGTGAAGGTTATCGTTCATCCAGGCCATTGTGGTATTTAGTTAAATCAATTGATCTTGAAGTTTAGTTCTTGAAGCATATCTTTACAGGTTATTACAGACATCTTTTCTTTGCAGACTGTAGCAATGGAAGCTTTGTCTCTGGACCAGCAACTTCCCCCTTACACATTTTTTACACAGCCAAGTTCACAGCAACAGACTCAAGTGCCAAGTGGCTTGTCTCAAAATTCCACATTAATGCAGGGCTCTGGTTTACAAAGAGGCAACCAGCTCCCTCCTCTTACAGTCACTATATCAACAACTGTTCCACAGTCACCTCCAGGAAACCAGCCACCCTCTTCTCTCGCTATAGACATCAATTCGGTAAGTAAAGTTAAAGATGTTTTTAATGGAAAATTAAATTTTTGCTTTAAAAATGTAAAAATAAAAATCTTAAAGGGCACCCGAAAAAAAGAAGTAAAGCTTTTTAGCTTAATTACCCCCCATTACTGGATTTTTGTTTAAAGCTTACCTTGTTCCGACATTCCCAGGCTGAGCTATACCTACTTTGATTTGGGGGTTTTCAGTTTAATTGAAGAATGGGAGGTAAAGGAGCTATGTATTACCTCCTGTTCTTCAATTTAACAATCTGGAGTATCGTGCTCCTTTGCTGTTCTTCTGACAGGTCCTGTAGAACTTCTACCCTTCTACATTTAAAATTTCTCCAGGATCATGCTTCTAGCTTCAGTCTATCCAAAGTATAGTAGTATAAAAGGTGTTTTTTCTTGCTACTACTGTGAGCTGTGACATCACCAGAATTTTGGGGTCTGCCTCCAAGATTAAGGTTGGAGCATGTTGAGCATCTGGGACAGAGCATCATCAGCTGCATCATAGTAGGTGCCCATAGGTAGAGGAAAGGATAGAACATGGTTGTAGGTCTGTAAATAGCTTCAGTAAAGATTGATTTTAGGGGTGGGACTTCTTACAAAGAACATTATGTGACTGTCCCAGAGACTCAGACAGACCGGAAAGACCAGGACTTGTAACTTTACAAGCCTATAATTTTAGACCCAGAAAAGCTAGGGACCTAGGCTTATTTGAAAGATACGAAAGAGCTCGGTTAAATAGAGAGCACTTGTATGGAGACCACAGTTACCCTTTAAGCTTTAAGTTACCCTTATTTTTTTGGGTGGACATGCCCTTTAAATGCACAAATTAAAAAAGGCCGTAATCTCATTTTTTTTTTACCTTTCCTTCGGTGGAAAAAGTGTTTTGTTTCTTTGTTTTTTTATATAAATAAAATCCTGCTTTAACAGTGCCAGAAGGGAAAAGAATGGTATTAACACATTGTGGTGATATGAATAAGTAGTTTTGAGTTATCGGATAAATTGACCCCAAAAAAGGTACTTTTGCCACAAATCTGTGCATTTAAAAATGTATAAATCCAAGCAAAGGAATAAATATGGTAAATAACAATCGCAGTTACACTTCCATCTGTGTATTTAATCCTGTAATTTAGATAAATAGACTAAACAATCAACAAGGCTTTTTAAGAAGATATCTTAGGAGCCTTGCTGCGTGTGGCCATTTTATCCATATAGACCGTAACCTTGCTGGTAAAACAGAATATTTGGGATTATATGAAAAACTGATGCAGATAAATGTTTGACAAATAATATATTTGGCTATTGAGATTTTCTGTTTAATATTTTTAAAGGTTAATAAAAGTACAACTGTACCCAGATCTATATCTTTAGATTCCAGATTCAAAATTCTTCATTATATACCTTAAAATAAATCTATTTACAACAAGTTTCATTGACCTATGGCAATGTTGGGCAGTTTATTAGACAGAAGCTGATTGGACCATTTGAAAACTTTACAGACAATCCCATCCATGGCTGCATAATCGGTCAGTAGTCTTGCATTAGCTATATCTCAGTATGAATGATCAAATGACCTATACCATGCAATGGGGTAAAAGATGTCTTTTTTTCAGCCCTTTTTTACAATAATTTTATGTAAATAATATTTCAAACTGATTGACTGAAATATTGCAGTTGGTGGAGGATCGGTTAAAATATAGGCACATCTGTATACAGCCTAAGATTTTTGTTTGTTTGTTTTTAAACTAAGTCTAAAACTCTACATTATTGTATTGTTGTCTTGTGTGCGAATTAGGCCAGGATTCTGTTTTTCCTAATTTTCTGCAAGAAATGATTAACTAAAACCTTAGTGTTTAAATAAAATATTGAGGACAAAATATTGAATGATCCCTATTATAATAATATAATTACTGTATAATAATACAGTAATGATCTTTGTGCATTTTATAAAATATAAAAATAATGTTTCTTTTGCAAATTTGTATTTGAGAATCTTTCCTTTGGTTTTACTCTTGTATATTTATGCACTATATATATAAGTAGGGACCCAATGAGTAATAAAGAGGATATATATTTACACATGGAAAATAAGCCCAAAAAATGCAATAGAAAGTAACAAAAAATACAAATTGGTAGATATGTAATGTAATAAATGCATCGTACAAAATTTGATATTTGAATTCAGGATGAAAATATCTTTTGGAAGCGAGTTAGAATGATCTGTTAATTTTTTTTTTTGAGGTTGTTTTCTCTGTATTTTTCTAGTATGCGGTTTATAAAAAGATGTAATGTGATTAAGTAAAAATGTATGACTCCTAAAGTATGATGATAATCAAAAGTCTAGGCAAGGCTTAATGACCGTAAAGGGAAGTTAAAGGGCATGTCACCCCCAAAACTATAATCCCCCCCAGTAATGGCCCCCACATGTAGTGTAGTGTAATCCTACCTCACATCCCAGCTCATAGGGTTCTCCTGTAGACCCCCCCTAAAGTCCCAAAAACAGTCCACCAGGAGGCTAGCAGGGCTCTGCCTGCTACCTTGCCTCCGGTAGATATTTGTCATGCGTACTGCAGCGTCCCTCTCTCCCCCTAGCGTAAAAGCCTTTTAATATGCTGCCCCCATGTCTGGTAGCCCCAACCGATGGTGTTGCAGCTCCCCAAACTCTTACTTACCTCTCCTCTTTCCTCCGCTGCACTGAATGACCGGCAGCCGGTCCGTGATTGGCTGCCGTTAGCCAATCACAGACGCGACTGCCGGTCCGCCCCCCTCTGCTTGCATTCTCGCAAGCAGAGGGCCGGCAGTGCAGGGAGGAACGAGGGGAGGTAAGTAAGAGTTTGGGGGGCTTTTGGAAAATACTAACCATGGTGGTTGGGGCTACCAGACATGGGGGAGCATATCAAGTAATTTTTAAGGGTGGACATGCCCTTTAATGCCAGCCCACAATTTTTTTTACAAAAAAAATAAATAAAATAAAAACACTTGTGAAAAATTCTTCAAAACATTCAAAGAACTTACCTCTTCTTTAATGATAATTTATTAAGGAACCTTTTTCTGTTTTGTTTTAGCCAATTTAGTTCCCAGTTAAGAAAATATAAAAATACCATCTTTAGTAGGTGCCTATACTAACAAGGTACAAAGCACCACTCATGGGGATAGTATTTTTAGAACTAAATGACAACCCTATTCAGACATTTGTCTACATTTTCTTGTTTATATAAGTTTTAAAAGTGCTTTTTATTGATCTGTTATGGATCTTGTTTTATGAGTCAAATCTAATGCATATGAGTTAAACCTAATACATATGTATATGCACTGTGATCAAGGATTTCATACATTTTAGTGATATTAATATTCATGGTATTTGTATATTAAAATAATTGTGATTGGCCATACACCTTTAATAGAATATTTTTTATTAATGGAAAACTAATGGAGGTATTCGGTGGTTCTCAAACTTTTTCAGATTGTGGCTCACTTGCCAAAGCAATTTTTTTCTAGAGGCACACCTGTGTTCTTAATGTGGGCCCTTAATTGTAATTACCCATATTTTAAGCACTTTACAATGCATATTGTATTCAAATAATTGACTACATTATCTGTGTTGAAATTGTATCATATGTATATTTTTACAAATTAACAAAAATAGAAGTTATACTGGTGAAAATATTTCATTTACCAAAATTCTGAGGCACACCTCTGGCTCTTTAAAGTCACACCAGTGCACTAAATCTAAACCCTGAGCTTGTAACAGGACAATATACATAGTTGCTTGTGAAGGTTCTCATCCATTCAGGTAATGCTATATCCGGGGTATAGTCCACAAAATCACTCCAGTACACTGTTTGTTGGTGGTTTGCCAGACAATATTAAGGTTCAATTCTCCTGCCCCCTACTGCCAGGGCTATGGAACTCCAAATAGAAACAAAAAGGGGAGGAGCACTCTCTCTCTGTGATTCAGTGCTTTATTTGAACAACAAACTACAACGTTTCGGGACCCACTGTCCCTTCTTCAGGTATAACAAGTGCCACACAAGCCCAAACATTTAAAACCTCAAACCCCACCTACACATCATGTGAACACGTGATTGGCAGACCTGGGTCCAAAGTGAGGCTATCCTGTTCCATACATTACATATTAAAGTGCAATGTCAAAAATTTCCTTTAAAAACATCCCTTTAAGGTGCATAAAAATAAAGTGCATAATAATAAAGTGCATGTTCTAAAACCATCAATAAATTACACATTGCAGTATACATTGCCATATGTTAAGTGTCCATTTACAAAGTGTCCATTTACAAAGTGTCCAGTTACAAAGTGTCCAGTTACAAAGTGTCTGAGTGCAAATTGTCTTTAAAGGGCATGTCCACCCCCAAAACTATAATCCCCCCACTACTGGCCCCCCTCTGTAGTGTAAAAAAATCCTTACCATCCCAGCTCCAAATGGTTCTCCTGTATTCCCCCCCCCCCCAAGGTCTGAAAAACTGGCCACCAGGAGGATAGCAGAGTCCATATAGGCCTCTGCCTCCTGTCTCTCCTCCAGGAGAATTTTGTCATGTGCACTGCAGCCCTCCCATTTTGAAATCCCTTCCCCTAACATTAAAACCCTTTGCCCATTAGTAGGTTGCCTTCCCCCAGCCCCAACCACATTATTAAATTTTACAGAGACTTCCCCCGATAGTTACTTACCTTACCTCTTTCTCCCGGCGTTCTGAACTGCCGGCAGCCGCATCCGTGATTGGCTGCCTCTCAGCCAATCATGAACGTGGCTGTCGGTCCCGCCCCCTGCTTGCAGCTCAGTGCAAGCAAAGAGCCGGGATTTTGCGGCAGAGGAGAGAGATAAGGTAAGTAACTATCGGGGCACTTTCTGGAAAATCTAATGATGCGTTTGGGGCTGGGGGAAGGTGCCCTACCGCATCTAAAAAAAAATTTTAAAGGGTGGACATGCCCTTTAAAGTAGTATAAAGATATGTGCAAAGTCCTTTTAAAACAAGCAAAATTGATGCAAGGGGCACACTTAAAGTGTAAGTGAATATTTATTAATTCACATCTATATACAACGTTTCAGGGATCACTTTGTCCCTTTCTTCAGGTATCCTTTTAAAACAATCGTGATGTGACAAAAATAAACCATTACCCTGTTACCATACTGTTAAGTGAACATCATAAAAACATTAAGATATATTTATTGAAATCTTTAAAAAGACCATCTCAGAGTAATATATGTATTTCTGTCTTGATCTTTTAGATGGAAGTTTTCTGACCTGAGTAAAAGTGTATAAATAGCATATGCTTGTGAATGTTCTCATTCATCCAGGTCATGGTATATCTGTTGTATTAAATTAGATCAACTGGACTTGAAGTTTAGTTCTTGAAGACATTTCGCTAGTCATCCGACTGGCTTTCTCAATTCAGAATGACTTGTACAAGAATCTGTGGCAATTATGTACCCTGAAAAATCCCAATTAGCATATTACAGCCAAGTGTTAAGAGGTGTTATAGGAATGCCCAGGGTAAGGTAGAAGGAAAGAAAAGAACACGAATACCAACTTCAATTAATAATGAAGTTAGGATAGCTGAAGAAAGCATCACTAAGCCTAAACATTTTTTTTAAGTATATTAATAGTAAGAAGATGAGGACTGAGAATGTGGCACCATTAATTAATGGGGATAAGTTAGTTACGGAGGATGGCGATAAAGCAAATGTCTTGAATAATTTTTTTTCCTCTGTATACACTATAGAAGATCCAAGTACAGATATCATAGAGTATAGTAGCAATAAAGGTATACAAGATTCAAGTTCACTTTGGTTAACCGAGGATATGTTACAGAAAGAACTAAATAAGGTTAATATTAATAAATCTCCTGGACCGGATAAAATACATCCTCGGATACTTAAGGAGCTAAGTTCAGTTTTATCTAGGCCATTGTTTCTTATTTTTGCTGATTCCCTCATGTTCGGTGGTGTGCCTCTGGATTGGAAAAAGGCTGATGTTATTCCAATATTCAAAAAGGGTAGTCATTCACAGCCGGGTAATTACAGGCCTGTAAGTTTAACTTCAGTGGTGGGGAAGATCCTGGAAAGTTTAATAAGGGAACATGTTCTAGAGTATGTTTCAAGGACAGTTAGGCAGGAAATGAGGATATTGCTAGATGGGTTGGACTGGATGGACGTATGTCTTTATTCAACCTCAAATACTATACTAACAGTGAAGGGGAAAAGCAAGACAGGAGAAAGAACATGGTCATCCCATATGTAGCAGGGGTCTCCAAGAAATTAAGAAGAATTTTCAAAAAACACCGTATCCCTGTCTGCTTTAAACCGAACAACACACTAAGGCAGCAATTGGTACATCCGAAAGACCCAATACCGAAACACAAGAAAAGCAGCAATTGGTACATCCGAAAGACCCAATACCGAAACACAAGAAAAGGGACATCATATATGCAGTGCAGTGCAGTGAAGAATGCTCTGATTTGTATGTGGGGTATATGCAGTGCAGTGCAGTGAAGAATGCTCTGATTTGTATGTGGGGGAGACCAAACAACAACTGCATCAACGTATGGCCCAGCACAGAAGAGCCAATTACTCGGGTCAGGACTCAGCCGTGTACCTGCATCTTAAGGATAAAGGACATACCTTTTGAAGATTGTAATGTTAACATATTGGCAAAGGAACGTGACTGGTTCAAGAGAGGTGTCAAGGAGGCCATTTATGGGAAAATAAAGAAACCAAGCCTAAATAGAGGTGGGGGGGTTCGACACCAACTGTCTGCCATGTACAATGCTGTTTTTACACCTTACCCTGGGCATTCCTATAACACCTCTTAGCCACTATGCAATCACACCCTTAACACTTGGCTGTGGTATGCTAATTGGGATTTTCCAGGGTACATAATTGCCACAGATTCTTGTACAAGTCATTCTGAATTGAGAAAGCCAGTCGGATGACTAGCGAAACGTCTTCAAGAACTAAACTTCAAGTCCAGTTGATCTAATTGAATACATCAGATATAAATAGCATACTATTAAGAACTAATCTACTCTCAAGCTAAATAGCAATATAATATTAATTGAAATAGATCATGCCTGGTTATAAACACTGAGAATAAAACAACTGGTATATGAGATATTTGTTAAATAAAACTGTTCAGACCCTCATCTTCATTTATGCCACTTGGATTCAACGTATGTAAGTTATGTATCCATATTGCTATAAGGTTGTATCCCTTAAGCAAGTTTTATTAGCAGACACAAGGGGCTCTAGATGAAAGTCAATAAACTTTCCTAATGGTTGAAACAGGGAATCCGCCCCTCAAACTATGGGGCGTCCTGGAGGTGTTGTCAAGTTCTTGTGTATTTTAGGGAAGAGGTAAAAAACTGGCGTGCTGGGTGTTTACAAGTTAAAAATTCAACCGTCCCTCCATCCAAAGTTGAACCATTAACGTGGGATCCTGTTTAATGCATTAATAGTGTGCTGTGTTTTTTAATTGTCTTTCTGCTTCTTCCATGTAGATAGTTTTATTCATAACCACAGTAGCTTCCCCTTTATCTGCTTTTTTTTTATTATGATAGAGTTAATGCCCTCTAGCTCCTGTTGTCCTCTTTCTTCCATGGTAAGATTATACTGTATATTATTCCCCTTGGACCAATTCCAAGTTTTGGCAGGTTTAACTCTGTAACATGGGTGTTCTATTATTCTCATTCACTGGAAAAGATAATTGCACAGCCAACCATTGCATTGACTTTTTGACAATCAGGGTTTATTATATGCCAATAATTATTAAAAGATAACTATAGACAAGTGCTAGATTTAATGGATAAATTAAATCCATTTTATTGCTTAATCTGGAAGCATTTCTCTCCAAAACAACAATGTGGCGTAACACTCCTGTAAATTTTATTTGCTTACATATAAATCCCTGGGCTGACGCCTGTTTTTGTCACGCCTCTTGACCTTTATGCTGCCTTTTTGACTGGCTATTAAACACTTCTTGAGTGAATACTTTTGAAATACTGTGTATATTACAGTACACAACTTTGTGGGGTACCGTAATAGTAAACCTGTCAAATTGGGATAGACTGCCGTCTGGTGCGTTCTACCACTCTACTCTATCTAAAGTATTTATCCACTATGCAATGGTTTTCCTCCTATCTTTTGTTTTTAAAGTATTTGTTTCTCAATGTGGACTTTAGGGTTCAATCCCATCTTTTACCTTTACAATAATTAAGTTTTGCATGCATGGATTTAATTTTTAATTAAAAATAAAAATGTTGGATGTTTTTCATTGTCTCATACAGGCTGAAAGTAAATTTTTTGGTGGTTGGGTTTTTCCTGATCTGGCTCTGTTATATGCTGGCTTATCAAGAATGTGCAGAGGGAGAAGCTCTTTAATGCAGCTTTTTTTTCTTTTCACTCTGGCTCCTTACTGTTGAGAGGGAGAGAGAGCAAGGCAGATCAAAAAACCGTAGCAAGATTACTGGCTCATTCCCAGCTAAATAATTACACACTTGTCAGCTTTAAGGTCTCATTATTAGATCAGAACATTATAAGTAGGACCTCACATGTTTTTGCACTATTGACACCAAACCAGTCTAACTGCATTTGTTAAGATGAGCCATACTCTAGACTTTGGATGTGATGTGTTAATGAATATGATACATTGCTAAAATGTGGTGCCTTATAAAATATTAATTATTAAATTTTGTTTGCCTCTATTGAGAACTGGCTGGAGCATAATTTACAAAAGAATGGTTATAAATGGAACTTTTTCTAGGTGGACCAGTGTTGTTGAGTTGGTCATGTTTGTGTACCAGATCCTGCGCTTTTAGATTTATTTATAAATTGTTTGAATTAGTCATTTAAAGTATATTGTCTGTTTAACTTTAGCCTCGGTGCAAGATGTTACTTGGTTTTGAAGATATTTACATTGTTCTGTGTGATATGGTAGCAGCATCACCAGATCCCCTGCACTTCCGGCTCAGAGGCTATGTGACAATCCCTCTTCCCTGTGTCTCCTCCTCCTCCATTAAAAAAAAAGACAAAAATTTGCACACCTTACACACTCACTGATTTGGGCTGTGCTCTTACTCGCCTCCCTTTCAGTCCTCTTTTAGTCACTGTAACTCAATCTCTTCC
The DNA here is from genome assembly GCA_019447015.1 of Hymenochirus boettgeri. Lineage (NCBI taxonomy): Eukaryota > Metazoa > Chordata > Amphibia > Anura > Pipidae > Hymenochirus > Hymenochirus boettgeri. Next base: position 200,138,074 of record CM033469.1, on the reverse strand, counting down.
TAGTTTCTTCTGCTTTCTCCTGCACTGAGCATGTGCCAACCACAGATTAGATGGAGGAACTAGTATATCTGTTGTATTCAGTTCTATAACCTGGACTTAAAGTTTAGTTCTTAAAGACGTTTCGCTAGTCATCTGACTGGCTTTCTCAATTCAGAATGACTTTTACCAGAATCCGTTGTAAAGAGATACGTTTCTAAAACTAAAAAATATTGATACTTTACGGTATTAATAAATATACTGTAGTTCTGGTTGATCCAGGGATACTTTCTGCCTTCCTCTGGATCAACTGTTAGGGTTAAAGGTTTGACCAGATGTACGTATGCCTTTTTTTTTATGTATGTAATTGTATGTATGTATAATTTTATTTATATAGCGCCCCTTGGGTATTCAAACAAGGGGAAAAGTGCAAGCCATTACACAGAGAAATTAAATTTACATAATGGTTTAATGGTTATAAAAAAAAAAATAATTGTGTGTATGTATGTATGTGTGTGTGTGGATGGACTATATATATTTATTTTTATAATATAATATAATATATATATATATATTTTATATATCATACATACGTACGACGTCGTCGTAGTACGTACGTACATTACATACACCACATATATAAAATATCCTCTCGCAGACCCACCCCCATAACACAGTACTTGGTTAAACATACCTTATATCCCCCCTCAGTTCAATATAAAACCATCTTTGTAGTCCCCAGCCTCTTCCAAAGTACCCAACTTTTTAAGGGCTTCAGAAACCATCTCAAACTGTGCGTACTGGGCCTCTCCCCGGTAATAGCATTCCACTGTGGAACACAAACCATCCTCCATTGGAACTGAAGTGTCACACGCGTCATATCTGGAGTCCAAACGCTGTATTAGTAACACAGCCGTGTCTAAGCAGCGCGTCATCACCGGAGGTGTGTAAACAGTGACTAAGTGAACTAAGCAACTGTATAGCGTGGCATTTAAAGGGCTATACAGTTCAGAGGATAATGGTAAATCAGACTCTACCCATCTCGGAGGGTCTGAATCATCCACCATAAATAAAATCCAATATGGGGGTATGATAGAGGCTGGAGATACATGTGTACAAATACATTAATCAATAAAACCTTTTATAATAAAACTAAGCTACCCAAGTAAGACATCCAATTCTACTTAATTAACTATTTCCTAATTAGTAATTTCTTTATAAGTCCCCTGTGAGGGCAGAAACATGTTGATGCACTATTGCTGAATAAATTTTGATATGGTGAACTAAGACCCGAGAGTGTGCCCGATGTTCAAGAGTTTGTATTAAGTTTTGGCGCTGCACCCAGGCATGTGAATAAGAGGAGTTCTACCTACACATCTGTGTATGTATATATATATAGGGTCATAGGACGCACTCTCGCTTGTTGTATCACTCGCCCCAGTGCTGCCCACAACGTAAATATTCTTCTGTCAGATAAAAGCGCACTCCAGAGGACTTTCACTAAAATATAGAATTTTTATTATTACGTATTAAAAAAGCGCGTTGCTGCAATTTTGTAATAATAAAAATTCTATATTTTAGTGAAAGTCCTCTGGAGTGCGCTTTTATCTGACAGAAGTATATAGTTTTTGTTTTCACTAAGTCCCGTGAGTGCGATGGTGCTGTTGGTTCTAGATTGGAGTGCCGACCGAGAGCACTCCATGGATAAGACAACTTCTTTATTAAACAAACAAAGGGTAGGCCTGATACACCTACGTGTTTCAGCCCATCAGTTCCGGGCCGTCATCAGGGTTACAGGCCAATGAAACATCAATGTTTAAAACACATGAACCACTCCCCCAGTATGCCCACAACCTGCCCACCCCATGACAGAATACAAAGAGTAAAGTGAAACCAGCAAAAGAAACCCACTCCAACAGATTGTTAGTGCTTCCTGCTATGCTCATAGGGAGAAAACTCCTTAGCTAATAGAACCATCAAGAGTTGAAGAATTGTTATCCCAAAGCAATACACACTCAAGTGTACGTGCCTGGTCTCTCCCATGTAACTGCCATATAGAGATGACCATAATAAAGTGCATCATGCCAACTATACGATATGATTCACTAAGGATGAAAAGTTCTATGCTTATTGTGCCATCTATCAGATGAAATCTTTACAAAGTGCAGTGCTAAAGTGCTAATTGTAAAAGGTCAAAGGAAAAGTCTCAAAGGTAAGTTTAAAGAGAATATATAAATATTGCAAATATAAAAACAATTGCGAATATTAAAAACAATGTTAAAAGCTGTGGACCTCTGTGGCAAGCTAAATATTAGACAAGGGGGCCTGTAACTCTGATGACGGCCCGGAACTGATGGGCTGAAACGTGTAGGTGTATCAGGCCTACCCTTTATTTGTTTAATAAAGAAGTGCGGTGTGCCTTGACATATTAGGAAAGAGATCCCCTGCCCCTAAGAGCTTACGAAATTAAAGATTTAAAGGGGGATATAGTTAATTGTGGAGTTTTATATTCTTTTAAAACTTACTGATAGGTCACATTTTGTGTACAAACAATGGTTACATCTATTTTTCTGTTTGTTTAGAACTAAATGCAACAATTCAGAAATGTGCCATATATTTTTAAAAATATTGTGCCAATCCTCAGCACTATATAGCTTTTCTGTTTTTTAAAGTCTGTTACTCATCACTTTCCTCTGCCTACTGAATTTAACTACATTCATTTAAGCTGTGCTAATTCCCCACCCAACGTTGCAGTTGAGTCAATCGTAACATAGCTCAGCAAAGTGGGGCAAGAAGTGAATGACTGCAATGGGGTGGGTTCTGATCATAAGTCTCTAAATTACCGTTAATGGGAAAATAGCCTAATTTTCCTTTAAAGTGATAGTTGACCATCTATTTTTTTTTTTCTGTAGATGGAATTAAGCTAAGCATATTGCATCCATTTGTGACAAATATTTATAGTTCGTGATTTTGTTTTATTATTGTTTCATACCAGTAAACTACTTAAAGTTTTAAAACTTTTATTATAAATTGTGAATTTATAAGTGTCTTTCACCTTAGGTATACTGAAGAGAAAGCTCTGTATTAATTAAACAAGTTTACTGTGCACATTTGTTGCAACCAAACCAGAAAGGCACAGTTAAAATGCAAGTCCACCCCCAAACTTAAAATTTACACATTTAGTCACCCCTCAAAAAAACCCAAGTAGGCAATACCTGGCAGATGTACCAGAAGATTTCCAGCCACAGCTTTGCAGCCCCCTTCTAACTTCCTTAGTTACTGTTTACAGTGACAGCAGTCAGTCATTGCTCTAACAGCTGATGCCATGGCCCATAACTGACTACTACTCCCTGAGCAGCCTCCTCTGAGCATGTGCACGTTTGTAAAGAGCTTGTACAGCTTTATGACAAGATGGCAACCATTAAAGCAGAAGGCAAACATCTAGCAGGCATGTAAGCATTGCGTGCTTGGGGTTTGAGGGGGGTGATTTGGTGCTATGTGTAAATTTTTCATATCAATGTGAAGACTGTTAGTTTTCTTGGACTAGAATTCTATCATGCCCTCTGTTTTATAATTTTTTTCACATATACTGTGTATACCATATCAATATTTAGTATTATCTCTATAGAGTGTTGTTGTTTTTTTCTGTTTGTTTTTTTTTTTTTTAAATAAAAGTGTACTTGCTTATTTTTCCAAAATGGGATGTTCCGTTGAGAATCTCTGATAATATATATTTTAATCATTCAGTGGTATTGAATTCTGTATTGTTCTGTAGGCTTCCCTCCAGCAGTACCGCAATAATGCTGGATCCCCAGCCAACCAGTCTCCCACATCTCCTGTCTCCAATCAAGGCTTCTCTCCTGGCAACTCCCCTCAAGTAAGGGAATCTGTGCCTTGATTTTGTTGTAGGCTTTCAGTCTTCTCATTTTTTGCCCCATGGTCTATCACCGTATATGTTGTGTGCTTCATGATTCTCTGATGTCCCATCATGTTGCATAGTGTCATAATTAGCTGTGTAAGTCTTGTAAAAGGTAATTGTAGTCAATGTGATGATATTTGTCGGGGAAGCTTTGTATATTTTCTTCAAGTAGTTTAATAATTTTAAAGGATACATTATATAAAATTATTTTTTTAAAAGTGGATTATAGTTGTAACTTCAGTTTTCAGTATTTTGTTTACTTTACAACATAAATTATAAAGATAGGTCAATAATTGTACTGGTGCTAGGAAGGTATACATTTAAACATATGGATTTGTAAAAGGTGATGCAGCTGTTTCTGCTACTTTTATCATGGATTTGTTTAGTATAACTTAAAGGAAATGTCCACCCTTAAAACAAAAAAACTGGTGACTTGTTAGTTTTCTGCCAACAATCACAACTGCTAACTGCTGGTAAACCCTTTATTACATGCATTTGTAACCAGATATTTAATGATACCTTTTCTAAAATGGAATATAAGTTATCTGCCTCCTCCTGTTTAGAAAGCTTTTTATATGCAGAGGAGACAGCAGGGGAAATGTCAGTCAATCATTGGCTGTGATGTTAGTCACAGCCTTGATTAACTGCATTAAAGGAGGAGCCAGCTTTCCTGAGGCAATAATTGTCCTTATATATTTGGTTAGTAATGCATCTAATAAAGTCCTGAATATATCCATATCGATATGGATTGGGGGCAGGCAACTGACAAGTGACCACTTTTTGGTTTATTATGGCATAAAGTATTGTGTGTCAAAATTAAAATATTTGTGATGGAGAAAGCAAATTGTTGATGCTTTAAAAGAGATGATAATCTTTTTTCTAAAATGTGTATTATTTCAAATAATTAGCAATCATAATAGACAACAACTGATTTGAAGTAAAAGTCTACCTAGCACCTAGTTGGGAGGCTGTTTCAAGTAATTTCTGTTTGCATTGATTGGCAGTGTAAACAAATGCAAGTTGCAGAATGATAAAAATTACTTTTTTATAACTTTGTGTGTATGTTCAAGATTGGCTTGACCTAACTGCAAATTAGATACAATTCTTACTCCTAACGTAAAGCCTCATAAACCTGTGCAATCGCTGGGGCCGACCGGCAACAAACATTTGCAGACTGGTTAATAAAAAGAGGCACTGTGTGAGCAATCCAAGCAATAAATTGCAGTTAAATATAATGGATATGCTGCTGATCTAACCAAAAAAATTAGATGATCAAAAGATGATCAATGCATATTTCTGGGCCTCGGTCTAGTATCTGCACAATTATATGCAGTAAAAAACAGGGAGGTTTAAGTTACATGATCATAAGAATGAAAAACCTTCCAACATGTCAAATTTATACCAATATACAATGTCTTTACTACTTAAGTTAATTGAATTTTCTTGTAAGGGACAGGCCTTCGCTCTATCGTCTCCTGTTATTACAGAAAAGGAAGAAGCATTTTATCAAATGGTTTGTATCAGTGGTATAAAAATTTAAATGAAATAGCTGGGTTGAGAATGCTACCACCACATGAAAGCTTGTCCTGTCTTCCTTAAACATTAAAGGAAGGACTGGGTCATGGGGTGCCTTTTATTTATTTATATTTTATTTACAAGCAATGCAAGAATACCATGAATTCTAAATATAGGGTTTCCAAGGCCGATCATTCATATATATGTACAAGGTCATCAAATGAAATGCCAAATGAAGTGGGATACTCCCACCAGACTTTGGTAAAGTGTGCACCGTGTTTATGTAGGGATAAATCTTTCTACACCATCTAGTAAGTAACTGGTCTGTCACAAAGTAGGGACAGTTTCAAAATGATACCTGTTATCAAATCTTTACAAATATCATGTGAGTGTGATGTTCGTGTGTCAATATGTTGACCATGCAAGGCTTGTATGATGATATTTTGGGGATGGTTTTCTGCACTTTCGATTGGGGTACAATAGTTTCACATATAGAATTCACTTTAGGTTCATTTGATGCCAAAGTGACTTGAAATAGACAACCAGTTTTTGACTTTGTTTTGCATCTTTAACAAATAGGAATAACCATTATTGTTAATAAATGAATTTTGTATGTAACATTTTTCCATATATTGATACGAAATAGCATCCCCTCTGCTAAAAATTAAACTTATTTTATTAAATGTCAGTGTTGTACTGCAACATATTCAATACCCATTAAAACATTTTTACACATTTCCCCTTTAAATGAGGATATAAATACTGTATGTACTTTTATATATTAAAGCAAATATTTGAGGATACAGTTTTGGAGGCAAGTTAGGTATGATGACAGTATTTGTTAAAATTGTGTGTTCTTTACAAAGAAAGTGTTAATTGTTTTCTTAGAAAGAATTGCAAGTTCTTGTGCCGTTAGATTTTGATGCTTCAATAGCTAAAAATGTTATGCTGTGTTGTTTTATTAATGAAGAGTGGCTTTAATTATATGTGGTTAAAAAAATGGAGCTTGGCCTTGGCCAAGAAAGATGAAAAATGTAAATTGTAAGTCATCTGTGTGTGTGTCCTTGACATTAAAAGTAAAAGAGTAAGGATGTCATCATTAGATGTAAGTCCCAGTTTCTAAATTAACCTAGTTTCAAAACTCCACGTATACAGCGGAAAAGTTGAATCGAAAATTCCAAAAATCTAAAATAAAGCTCGAAAATTGTGGTGGAAAAATTCCACATCAGTTGGGAACCACTGGTGGAACATAACTTGCCAGTTTTATTAAGTCAACATTTTGTCCGAGGTTTTTTGTTTGCTTGCTTTTTTTATGTTATTTACAACAAAAATTATTACAAAAATGTTAAAGGATATGTACACCGTAAGAGTAAAAAAAAACACATTAAGCTAGTGGCAAGCTGTGGCTTTAAAACTAAAGTTGGCACAAAAAAAAATCCTCTATCCCCCCCAACCCCCCCCCCCCCCCTCCAGAGCTTACCTTTATTGCTTCAGTCTTGCTGGCTTCCTCCTCCTAAATTATTGCATCTGGAGCTCCGCTCTGAAGAGATCTCCTGGCTGGTCCTGCTTCCTTGGCCCCCAAATGTAAGTTCTGGTCCCACCACACGCTTGACCTCGTTGAGTGCGCGTCACGTCAGTGCGTACACGACATGTCAATGCACATGTGTGAACATGCGCGCGTGTGTGACATCATCGCGCCACCACCAAACATGGCACGATTACATCGCCCACATGCACAGTTGCGCAGTGGTGCGACCAGACCAGAACCAAGGAGGCAGGAGGAGCCAGGAGATCTCTTCAGGGCGGAGCTCCAGAGGACATTATTCAGGAGGAGGAAGCCAGCAAGATTGAAGCAATAAAGGTAAGCTCTGGTGGGGATAAAATACATTTTTTTTGCCAACTTTTCTTTTAAAGCTACAGCTTGCCACTAACCTAATGTTTTTTTTTACGGTGTACATATCCTTTAACTATAGCTAGTGTTAGGGTTAACCTTTATAATCCTTACTGTGTAAAATATGAATATTTGAAATCACTGAGGAGTTCTATGGCTGTATAACGAGAGTAGGCTAAACCCAGAGTGCTTTTATAATAAAAAGGGTGCTTTATTTATAACATACTGTACAAATTGCCAAACATGAGTTCTGTATCAAAGGATTTTTCTGTTAGTAGCATTTTTGTGAAGAAGGTGTTTTGGTAAGTTTGTTTCAAGTTGCAATAGGTCTTTTATTTATTTCGGGTCCTGAAACGTATCAGTCCTGAAACGCATTATTTATTTCGGGTCCTGAAACGCATCAAACACTTTGGCCTTAAAACCTTTACCATGTCTCTTTTAAATAATTGAAAAAAGAATTGTTTTTAAATAACTTACTATTTGGACTCCAGTGGATTGCGGTGCAACCTAAACAGCTTTTTACAGTGTCTTTTTTTAGCATGTATTTTGGTGTAGCTTTGAGGATTGCGCAGTGTGTCCTTATAATAGTCTCTGTGCAGCATAGCTAAATGACTATAATATAATGAATAATGTACCCTCTACTGTAAATTATCATATCTTGCTAATTTACAGTAGGGGTATACATTATTGATTATAATTCACCTTTCCTGGCTTCAGTGCCCCCCAGATTCCTATAAATAAAAACTTGCAGCACGCCCCTTTTTATTTAGATTATGCCACTCCCCCTCCACCATTTTTTTTAAATCTAAAGATGTTTGCACCACATCATACGACCCCCCCTCCCCGCTATAAAAATTAAACAATATCCCTGCCCTCTGGCTCTCTGACTCTGTTGTTGGCTCCTTATTATGCAGCACAGGTGGCTCTCCCTCTACCTGTGACCGGTTAGTGGAGACATTACAGTTTTGTGCAATTTTCTCTCTCCCTCTTCCCTTCATTATGCACATCGAATTATACGGCCAACTAGTGGTTCTGGTGCTGCGCTCCCATACATCCCAATTGTTCAAATGATTGTGCATTGCACAGTTGGGCCCCAATGATATCCTTGAGAGGGGTTATATTTGATTTTTTTTATTTTATTTGCTATAACATTTCTGCTCTGTTTCAATACAGATCATTACATTTAAACCCTTTATTTTTGCCTTTAGCATTCAATCCTAGGGAGTGTATTTGGAGACTACTATGACCAGCAGATGACTGCACGGCAAACAAATGCCCTGTCTCACCAGGTGATTTATCTAAATAGATTGAGCATTACTTTATGCCTGATTGTTTAATTTGATTTTAATGTGTTTTCATTACTATAGTTGAGTTAATTAATTGTTGCTTATTACACACCCTTTTCCTTCACATACCCTTTGTATAAACAAGTGAATGACTGGTTTGTTCAGCCAGACAAGTTGGCACTGTTCAGTTGTGACTGCACTGAGAAGACGGAGAATGCATTGGAAGGTGCACACTTTCTGTGTGCTCTGTTTAAGTGTAGCTACAGCTAAACTGTAAAGGGTTCAGATAAGGAAGGATTCCGGGTTTAAGACAAGTTGTTGTTGTTTAAGACAATATGGCTTCATGTGAGGTACATGTACACAAACGTGCCTTTACCCACTAAACTATTAGTAATGTCTGTTCATTCACTACCATGTGCAGGTAGGAATATAACAGAAAACTATATAAAATAGTGGTAAATGTAGCATCTAAATATGAGGCAGAGTTCCTTAGTTCTAATTAGAGCATTCAGAGACTCAGTTTAAAGGGTAATTGTGGTCTCCATACAAGTGGCCTTTATTAAAAAGAGCACATTTCTCTGACCCCTGTGCCACAGGCACTGGGATGCACTGAGCATGCCCAGTTGTAACCTACTGCTGTAACTGTCTTTAAATTGTTTCAGAAAAGATTGTTATTTTGGGGGGGGGGCTCTTTACACAGCTCATTGTATGACTGTTACACACTTTCTTGTTCTTCCTGTAAATTTAAAAGCCTATAACTTAGGAACCAGAGAAGCATAAAAATTATACTTATACACACGTGCGATCGCGAGGCTAGCACGCAATGCACGTGCGTGTCTGTTTCAGCCAATTATTTTTCCACATTTGGGCGCTTCTAAGAAATGCCAAATGCATGAAAGAGTCTGTTTATGGTTCCAGTTATTGGCCCTCAAAATAACTCTTAACTGTCCAAAGAAAGGTAAAAGAGAGCTCCCCCGTGTTCCAGTTGATACAGGAGCAGCTGCTAAGTTTTATGTAGGTAAGAAAGACATGCTTAATTCTTTTATTACATTTAGGCTATGTCCACACGAATGCCTAGCATTCGTTTTTACATTTTATTGGATACAGCATTTTCCTGGCGCTGTTGCTAAAAAAACTGGTAAAACAAACTAGATGTTCGTGTGAACCTAACCTAGAGACATTTTTGTTCTGCTGGATGGGGGTGTAATGAGTTATCCACAACCAATCACAGAAAGGTGTGGGCTGAGCAAGAGGAGTGTTACGCATTCCAGGCAGTCTCTCTGACACATCCACAGATTCATAGATGCCAAGTTTAAAGGGAATGTCCTCCCCTCTTTGAAAAAATTAGTATGTTATGTAAAAGCCCCCTAAACCTAGACTTCATTTTGTTTCCAGTGTTTAAGTCTGCTTCCAGTAAGAGATCTTTTACTTACAGTATATACTTGAGTATAAACCGACCTGAGTATAAACCGAGGTACCTATTTTTACCTGAAAAAGGAAAAAAAGTGATTTACTCGAGTATAAACCTAGGGTAGAAAATATGCACTACACTACTGTTTTATGATTCTGTATTGCTTTGCTTTAGTTGTTGGGAGTTGTAGTTTCCAAACATCTGCAGTGGCAAGCACTGCAGATGTATTCCATCCATCTTACGGTACCAATGTACTGACACAGCCCTGAACTGGGGGAACATAGCTCACCACTTACAAGAAATGGAATTGGTCTCAAGTTAATTAAACCCAATTAAAACTTTCTGTGCTATGCTCCCTTTCACACTACAACTCCCAGTAATCCCTGGTGGACCAGTTCTACCTTACAGATACTTCTTGAGCACATGGCAATCCAGATGCTTTGGAAACTGCAACTCCCAGTATGCCATGGTTGCATACTACATGGAAGGCATGGTGGGAGTTATTTCCAAAACAACTGTGCCAAGGTTCGACATCAACGCCCTTGAATAACAGTGAGACAGGAACTTACCGGTCAGATACTTTGATAATGGCATGGTGATATGTGTAATATCCACTGTTGGTCTAGTTACCCGGCAGTTTTTTCAATGAGTTCCCACACTGCTAGTGGGAGGTCCGTACTGGCAGTGAACATTTCAGTTTCGTGTGTTGATGGTAGGGGGCAGTTGATAGCTGCGGACTCACTGTACTGAGCTGTGTGATACCATTACACTACATCGCGCTGAATTGGTTACATCTTCTGAGGTAACACACATTGGTCCAACCAAACTAAGACCCTGAACCGAGTATAAAACGAGGTCAGTTTTTCAGGCTGATTTTACAGCCTGAAAACCTCGGTTTATACTCGAGTATATACGGTACAAGCTCCGTGATCCACCACCATGGCTCTGCACTCCACCATTCACTTCCATGTAAGGCAGTCAGTGTCGGCCATGATAGGGATGTTACGGCCAATCACTGACTGCCATTCCCAGAGCAGCCTCCACTGCGGTGGCTCAGGAACAGAAAGAGAACACAGCAGCCGCGATGGAGAGGGAATACAGAGACAGGAAGCGGCGCTGGATCACAAACTTGTAAGTATGCTTTCTGATGCTGGAAGCAGATTTAAATATTGGAACAAAACTAAGTGTAGGTTTAGGGGGGTCTTGCGTAATATCCATTTTTTCCCAGAGGGGTGCACATTCCCTTTAATGCGGCTGCCGTTTATGGATCCATAAAACATTCAAAATTTAAAAAAAAAAACTTTTATGTACATTATAGTTACCTAGCTAGATATGAATCCCAGCATACATTTTGTTACTGTATGGATATGATCTGGGATGAAATTTAATTTCAGTTTTTTGTATTTCAGGTTTTTAACACCTAGGTAACACAGGACATCCTTTCATCTTGCTTACCTGCACATAATGAAATTACCTGTTAATATCCACTTTACACTAAATACCTTATACAGACAGGGATATGTATGAACATTACCATGCGCCTTGGATCGTGTTTTTGATCCGTTAGGGCGTGAGTATTGCATGCCAGTGCATTACAATGTGGCTGGCCACTGTGCGCACTGCACTGCGGTCCGTTTTCAAAGCATTTGCATTTTTTTTTTATGCGAAGCGCATGCACTCCAATAACAGAATATTGGCAAAATCGCAGCACAATGTATGATAACGCGTGTGAAACACATTGCATTGCGATCATGCTTTTCATGTGTGTTACTGTCTGTTGATAGTGTGGTCACTTTTTACTCAAACCCTGTTTAATTTAAAGTTTTCGGCTTTAAAGCATTGATTAGTGAACACCGTTCAATATAGAATTTAGTGTTAGTTAATATCAGAATAAATGTATTTTTGATTGTGTTTTTTATTTACAGCTTGAGCAGTTTAACATGATAGAAAATGCAATTAGTTCCAACAGCCTGTACAGTCCTTGCTCTACTCTTAACTACTCTCAGGCAGCCATGATGGGACTTACAAGTAGCCACAGCAGTTTGCAAGATTCTCAACAACTTGGTTACTCTAGCCATGGTAACATCCCTAACATTATACTCACAGGTGAGTTTTAAACAAGATAATTGTCATTAGAAATGTGTGAAAACTATAGATTCGGAGTTCGTGAACAAAAGTTAAAATACAAATTATTATAAACAAAAATATTATTTATAATGTAATTGAATGCTAATTTAACCCCATAGTAGAATTTTCCATCAGACAGGCCTGTCTGACACCAAAAATTGGTGATGTTGATTTTTTCACTTACAAATGAAAAACAATTCTGACTCCATATCTATAGTATTTCATGTATATACTATTGTACTATGCACCGTCGATGTTCAGCAGCTGAAATGATGAGGACTAGATGGAAGATAGGGCTAAGAGAAAATTATCTGCCTGACCCGATGGGTTTTTTTTCACTTGGTTACGTCAATGAAAAAAATCGCTCAACCAGTCTTCAAATTTCCAACTATTTTGAAAAAATTTGATAAATGGGTCCAAAAAAATCAACCCTGTGTGGGGCATAGTTTAGTCAGTAAGTACAGCCCATATACACTGAGAATATGTGAGGCTGCTTTTCCAGCACTGGTAACCCCAGTAAACAGCCTTAAGATGGCCTCACTTTGCATCAATATTTGACAGGTTCATCGAATTAGCCGAAATATTGATGCAGAGTTTTCAATCAACAGCTCAAAGATATCGAATGGTTAATCTAAAAAATTAACATTGGGCCAAGCGGAAAAACAATCAATCGAATCTTAAAACGGCCAAAATGTTCCATGTGTGGCTTGCTTTAGAATCATAGATGATTAATATCAAAACAACTACTTTTAAAGGCAGGTACATTAAATGGAATGTCCACTATAACTTAATCCACTACTGACCCCACTCTGTAGTGCATAAAAATCCTTACCTTACATCCCAGCTCCAAATGGTTCTCCTGTAATGTCACCCCAAAGTCATAAAAACTGGCCACCAGGAGCCTAGCAGAGCCCATATAGGATTCTGGCTCCTGTTTCTCCTCCGGGAGAATTTTTCCATGCGCACTGCAGTCCTCCCTCTCCCTCCCGTTTTGCTCTCCCTCCCCCTAGTGTAAAAACCCTTTGGCGCATAGTAGGGCTCCTTCCCCCAGACCCAACCGCTATAATACATTTTTCAGAAAGTCCCCAGAACTTACTTACCATACCTCTCTCCCCCTGTGTTCTGTGCAGCCGGCTGTGATTGTCTGCCTCTCAGCCAGTCAGGGACAGTGCGGCAGAGAAAAGTGGTAAGATAAGTAGAATTCGGGGGACTTTCTGAAAAATGTATTATAGCGGTTGGGGCTGGGGGAAGGAGCCCTACTATATGCCAAAAGTTTTTACATGGGTAGATATGCCCTTTAAGCAAACATATACATTATTATATTTCTAGCCTAATTCTATGATAAACTGTTGCCCTTTAATTTATAGCCTTGTGTGCATCATTATATATTCTGATATAAGTTTATTTCTAGAATGTCCTAGATCAGGTTGGGCAATTGTTTATAAAATTTTAGACTATTTTTTTCCAGCTGTTCTTTGTCCTTGTCTAGTCGTTTGTGTATTGTTAACATCCATACGGTTCTTTTTTATTCTTGCAATTAAATTAAATGTATGTAAATGCAAGCAGGTGTTTATTTCAGTTTTGGAAATAAGTTGTTCTAAATAGGTTCGCACAGTTCCAGAACCTCAATTAGCTGGCTTCCAGCTTTGAGCATATTATTTTATTGCATATATCACTGTCTGATGTGTAGCAGGATAGATAATATATACCATAAATCATTAATAGTCTCTCCCTTTTTAAGTGGCAAGCAATAAATACAGGGTGATGATCTGGATCCCAATCAAAAACTACTCCAAAACGAGCGTCTAAATAAAATTGACCAAAAACTAACCCCTTTGTTTTAATAAAAAGTACAAGCTCCAAGCCAGGTTAAAAAGTAAAAAAGGGGGGAAAAAATACAGTTTTATTCATAGACCTTAAGGTACAGTATACTACCAACTATATAAACTTCTAATACATTAATCTAAAATTGGCTGGCCAGCCACCATTAACATTAACACAATAAATTAATACTTAATACAATTTAGAATTACTATTATAAAAATAACAATTTTTTCCTTTATGAAACTTATGCCCAAGTCAAGATTAGGGGACTTGTTGGATGTGTAACAATGTCTCTCAGATGACTAATAGTGAAAATGTACATGTTTCATTGCCCAATAACTTTAATCTCAGAACAATTGACAAAAGTGGAGATACGGACTGTTCAGTGAAAGTAACAGTCAGCTACATACTTCAGGTGGCTGACGTCATTGGTGAAGGACGGAGGTGAGCGGGCGCGGGGAACCACTAAGCTAAGTGGGCCCGACCATCCCGGCGGAATACCAGGCTAAAAAACTGTTCGCCTGCTTTACTATATCTACTGGAAACCTGACAATGGGTCCATAAAAGAACTTGGGCGCTGACTCCAATAACCACTCTGCAAAGGGGCAGCTGGATACTCCGGACCAGAGACCCAGTGTGAAGGTCTGTAAAAGGGATCGGAGGATTCTTAACAGTGTTACTCCGAACCAGGGACCCACCGGAGGTCTGTAAAAGGGACGGAGATCAAATGTATGGCCAGTGAGTGAGTTCCAACAATATCACGGAATTGGAGTGGAGAGACAGGGAAGCCCCAAAACCAGAGACCTTGCAACAGGATCCGTAAAAGGTTTCGGGGAACCCTAATGTACATAAGGGTACAGAAAAGGAGATCCATTGGAGCTACATATTAATAGCTACTTCATTGAAAGCTGTGGGACAACAAAAAGGTTTCTGAAACACAGGAACGATAAGTATCAAGCTTTCACCTGTTACTAATTATCTGAGAGACAGTGTTACAAATTTAAGATCTTTTTTCACTATTAGTCATCTGAGAGACATTGTTACAATTCCAACAAAGTCACCTAATCTGGACTTGGGCATAAGTTTCATAAAGGAAAAAATTGTTATTTTTATAATAGTAATTCTAAATTGTATTAAGTATTAATTTATTGTGTTAATGGTGGCTGGCCAGCCAATTTTAGATTAATGTATTAGAAGGTTATATATTTGGTAGTATACTGTACCTTAAGGTCTATAAATTAAACTGTATTTTTTCCCCCTTTTTTAGTTTTTAACCTGGCTTGGAGCTTGTTCTTTTTATTAAAACAAAGGGGTTCGTTTTTGGTCAATTTTAGCAGGATAGATAAAGCATAAAGACAATGGTAATAGAAATAATAGTAGAAATTGAATCTGTACACAACAAGTTTCTTTTAGAATTTTCTTATAGTAAATGCCTTTTAAAGGAGCGGTATAGACTTAACGCTCATTTTCTTATCTGACTTGCATATACAGAGTTGACAGAACTGTCAATTAAACATTGTATCTCTTACCTATTAAAGGGGAATAAAATTAAATTATGGCTGTATTTCTTACCTTCCAAAGCCTTGCAGCAACTCCATTTCTTATGCCTTGGGCCCAGTGAACTGCCTCCTTTTGTCAGTCGCTAGCCCACCAAAGAGAAGCACTTTCTGACATGCAGAACATGGGGATATTAGGACAGCAAAAGGGGGCATTACACTGCAGTACATACTGTACCTCTTCTGCACAGGGCCTAGGCAGAAGTATGGGTTTGGTACAGGAGCCGCTGCTACGCTTTATGTAGGTAAGAAAGATCTCTTAATTCTTTGATTACATTTAGGCTAAGTTCACACGAACATCTAGCATTCATTTTGCTGGCACCAGTGTTAGAAAAAAAATGGTAAAGCAAGCTATAGATGTTCGTGTGAACCTAGCATTAGAGTACAAAGAGGTAGCCCTGTGTTAGGCTAGGTACATACCATACAAAATTTTCAGCAGACCGGCCGATAGTGCCATGTATTGGAAAGAGAAAGAATGATCCTCACAACATGAAAACCCTTGATCAAGGTGTTGTTTTTGTGAAAGAACCCTTGAGGTTCAAAACATGTAGTGTGCAGGTGGCTTTACAAAGGACTGGAGGAGTGTGTTTTTTGTACAGTGCCATGTATTGGTCGGTCGGCTGGAAATATTGCATGGTAATCCAGCCTGTTAGTAAATCATGGCCGATCATGAGAACTGTAGGCCGCAGCCACTATTGCCATGACCGACGGTTATTTGTCCCAGCTGAGCACCTTTAGTAGCAAACACTCGGTCAGGACAAAACGTCCGTTTGTGTGTACCCAGCCTTAGGTTTAATTTTTTATTTTTAATGTTTCTCAAATTTAGTTATTGTTTAATGTTTCTTAAATTTAGTTATTCTTTAAGAAATCTACTGGAATTTAAGTGCTGTATGCACATAGAAAATATTTCTGTGCAGCCGATTTTGAATTAAAGGGAACATTGACTATGAATTTTTAAACAAACCTTCTAATGTCAATGCCAGCCCTTTGAAGACAGAAATAGTCTACTGATCATTATCTTGTCATTGATAAAATTATAGGAACATGACAGATCTTTCTGTTTATGGCTTACAATCATGAAGTTTAACTGTGCAAATCTCCTGAAAGGGTTTAGGCTTTGGGTTATTAATGAACGGATAGGCTATTGCATGGAATAAAATATATATTATCCTACAGCATTTTCCCTTTAATTGGTATAATTACAGGAACAAAAGTGTGCAGTGCGGCAGATAGAGGATAATAATGCAAACCAGATCTTGGCACAGCTATGTGAAATGCATTTTTAAATACTTTACCTATTTTAGGTAAATGTACGAGGGCATGGTATATATCCACTGACATTTCCAGAACTTCATAAATAGTGCATTGCCCTTAATTTTACTGGCCATTTAAAATTTGACTTAACCCCCTAAATATTGATTTTCACAAAACCGTCCCTTGAATTTTTCAGGATTTTGTTCTAAGTGAAACAGGCACTGACTAGGTGTAAATGTTGTCTTTCCCTTTCCTTAGGTGACTATGGACATGGGCAAGATACTCTGTTCTGTTGTATGGGACTTAGAATGTTTGCTCCAGTATGATAGACAGATTTGCAATGTTAATTGTACATAGATGCACCATAAATATTGTTCAACATTCAATTCGTTTGGTGATTAATGTCTAATGTCGTGTATTGTGAGATTACTTTACATTTACCGATAATTGGAACAGAAAATACTACTGTCATTTAAAAGCTTTAAAAAAACCTTTCCTGGTCATATTCCGATCGATTTAACAATCCAATATCGTCATAATTAGATTGAGAAATTGAAACATTTTTGGGCCAGTCAATGGAAATAATGTCTACTCGCATGTCAGATTGATCATAATATCGGCCCTCAAAATATAACACTAATGCGCAATACCAGGAGATATTATTATAAAACACATTCTAGATTAGTCAATGGCTTGCATTGCCTATATATTTTAAACTGTTCCTCAGACTGTTAGACAGTCACCAGCTTCAAATGATTCAAATAGGATAATCCTGCAGGTCTAAGAGTAGATCCAGGCAATCCTGCCAAACTGTTTGGTTGAAACTAAACATGCTAGGTTAATAGTATTCACCATGGCAAGTGGTGATGTTACCTCATATATTATAACAGAAGGTACCTCACAGCATCATGTTATTATAATAGCATTGCCCAACGTATAAACAAACAATTCTCATTCAGTTTACCTAAAGATATTGATTTATCCTTTATATACTCTTTTATACAGATCTAATTGAAAAAAAATTGCTTCAGAGCAATTTTTAATAACTGATAACTGCTTTTTATTTCAGTATTACAGTAAATCTTTGGTATACCTGCCTGGCTTTACCACTAAGCAAAAGGCTAAGGACTTGCAAGCGAGTACCTTCATCCCAACCATTAATAGTGGCTGCCAATTCAAATTGTTCTAGCCAATCAGTCCACTCCCTAGGTACCGTATCAAATGGATCAGGTTTAAAAATAGGTTTGGCAATTGGGCCTGGTAGAGCTATGGAGTCTAATTGGGGAATTTCATCTGCAGGTACAAGGACAGGAAGATTTAAATCAATACTATCAGTAGCAGCCTCCATCGCTTAATACAGAGAACAAATATATAGAGAACACAGGGAGAATAAATGGTATTACCAGCACCGCTGTCACCAATTTGTACCAGATCGCTGCTTTATGGAATGATTATTGGTAGCATGGCATACAGTGTGTTACTCTGGTGGTCTGGCACAAATCAGACAGTGCACATAAACAGGTTCCCCACACAACATGTGCAGTAATCCGGGGTGTCCCTGTCTATGGTGCACCACTTTGAATATTGACCAGGCCTGTATATTGTGTGTCCTTGTAAGTTGGTGTACACTTATCTGTTGCCTCTGAGTTTGTATCCAATAAGGTAAATTGTCTGTACAATAATCTGTCCTCCCAACAGATGGTAACAGGATCTTACACACAGGATCTGGTGGTACAGTCAATGTCACTCCAAAGCACACACCATAATTTACTTTCATTTTCACTCCTCCTAGCCACAGAGAGCAGGGATGTCTTGTCTTTTATCACTCACTGACACTACCAGCAGGCTGGAGGTGGTATATAAGGAGCCTTGGTGTATATGTCCTTTACAATACACATCACATCCTGTGTAGCAGACAGAAACTTTTTTCTGGATTACACTTCCTTTCACATGGAGCAGACCCAGGGGTGTGGTTTAACCTCCCATTTTGACCAAAAAATGTTCAAATAGGGATCTCAGCTCTGTAAGTAAGTTTATGTATTTTGTATATTTTGTGTTGTACCTAATATACATAGGGTTGAATGAAAGCCTGCAGTATTTCCTTTAAAATGAGCTGACAATCACATCTCTGGCTGGAGCTTGTGAGAAATTACAATGGGGTGAATGATTAAACTTCCTGCTCCCAGTAGGTTAAGTGACATCACTCTGCACCACCCATACACCCCGGGGAGTGTTGAAGCAGGAAGTAACATTGCTGAACCTTTCCAGTAATACCTTCTCACAAGTTTTATCTAGAGATGGGATTTATGTTTTATTTTGATGGTATGATGGAATGCTTTTTATACAAGCCTTACTAGTTTGTAAGAATTCAAGACCACAGTTACCCTTTAAGATGGAAATTGTTGTTCTGTAGCTTGACTTCTTAAAGAGGAACTGTGGTCTAAAAATGACTTTAGGTAAATTGATAGGAATTGCTCTCCTGAGAGTTTTTGCAATTTATTTCCATTGTTTATTTTACATAGTTTTGAAGATATTTGCATTTTTGTGTGTGATATAGCAGCAGCATCACCAGTTCCCCTGCACTTCCTGCTTCCTGCTCTGAAACCTGTCAGTCAATCTGCCCTGTGTCACCTCCCCTTTGCAGCCCCCCTGGTCCCTCCCACTCATGGACCCCATGGTCCCTCCAGTTGCAGGCCCCCCTTGGCCCATTCCCTTACATACCCTTGTGGCCCCTCCCACTCACAGGTGCCGTGGCCCCGCCCACTTGCAGGTGCCTGAGCCCCGCCTGCTCACAGGTGCTGCGGGCCACTCTGACACCTCCCCTACCCCCCGAAAACTGAGAACTCTGCCTGAAAAGGCTGTTTTCACATGATGAGAGAGTAGGGCTGTAGATTCCCTTACCTTCTCTGCAGCTGCAGGTCCTTCACACAGCAGAGAGGAGGAGGGACTTCCTGTCTCCCTCACACATTGAGGGAGTCTGAGGCTGTGCTTGCCGGCGGCACTGTGCAGGAGAAGCCTTAGGAATGTCACATCAGCCTCCCACCCATTAACTTTCTGGTCAGTCATTTCTTTATATCTTGGGCTCTGGAGCACGTAGAGAGGTGGTTGATGGCTCATTTTAAAGGTAGGAGCCTGGCCTTTCATTTAAACTCAAATAGTTTGGAGACCGCAGTTTCCCTTTAATGTTACTAAACATCTGGTCTTAAACACATGAAATGTTAAGAAAGAAGCCTCTATAAATAGTATACCAGTGCTTCTCCACCTGATTTATTCCTTGCGGATCCGTTAAAATCTAAAATATAACTAAAATGCTAAAGGAAAATGTACATTTATATGCAGACTTATTTTGTTTTATAGTTTAAATTGTGTAGCAGAACTTACATTCTTAAGAGTTACTTCTCAAGACAAGCCTGGCTAAACATGTTATTTGGTAGTAATGTCTCTGTATATATATATATATATATATATGTGTGTGTGTGTGTGTGTGTGTGTGTGTGTTTTTATTTATTTATTTTTAAATCCTCTGCTTTTATTTTACAGTAACTGGAGAGTCTCCTCCAAGCTTATCAAAGGAACTTACCAGTACATTGGCTGGTGTTGGAGATGTGAGTTTTGATTCTGATTCACAATTTCCTCTGGATGAACTTAAAATTGATCCATTGACATTGGATGGACTGCACATGTTAAACGATCCAGACATGGTTTTGGCTGATCCAGCCACAGAAGACACATTTAGAATGGACCGACTGTAAATCAGTTTTTTCAGTGCAGGAACTATAAAGCTTCCCTTATTACTGCTGAGCAGAAAGTTCACTGGGTCAGATATGTAAGGCAAACAGTGAGAAGTCGCTCTGGTATGTACAATGAGTAAAATTTTGTTCTAAGCTTGCTATGAATCACACATTGTGTGCCATGTTTAGCTCTTGTAAACCATCCACTGCAAACTAATGGAGAAGGATTACATCTGAATTTTCCCCATTTATCACCAAAGTTCTGAAATTCAGTTAACATTCTTTTTAAATTCTCTGCTTTTACTGGAAACATTTTTACTGGTGCAGAAAAGCAGGTTGACTTTTTGAATTACCTGACAGTTATTGGCCTTATCTTATCAATGTATGCTGCATTCAGCATATCACCTCTCCACATGGACAGCAAGCCAAAATCTATAAGGAATAATTTCATCACTTGGATATCAAAATGTAAGTTTTCCAAGTGACTTTGTTTCAGACTGTAATTTGCAATGCTTGGCATCTATTCTTCAAACTTTAAGCAGCGTTCTTTCTAAACACTTTGTCTGAATTGCTAATGAAATATGGGCTGCCTGAGCACTCACTCAAATGCATGGTTAATGAAGAATTCTGTTGATATTATTTTCAAAGAAATCTTATGCAGCTAACCATTTTGATGGGTTATTGTACTTGTCTTTTCGTTTTCTTATGTTTGTTGCCCTGCTTGTGTATACGCTTTTACTCGATTTTAGTAAGAAAGGCAAACTGCAATCTACTTGTGCACTCAGATTTTATTTTTTTATTTATGTATTTTGAATTAAGGGTAAGCATTAATGCTCAATAGTGTCAATGTGCATTTTTCTGAAACTGGAACTTAAAAAAAAAAATAACAAAACCATTACATACAAGGGAACGCATTTAAACCTAGACAACCAGATATATTATTTACAAGATGATCACCAAATTAATTTGTTATTATTTTATTTGCATTCCAGTTTGTTAATCATTAAACAGTAACACTACATAATATAATTAAGATTAAAATTTTCATTAAGGAGTGTAGTGGTTAGTACTGATGCCTTGCAGCGCAAAAGTCCTGGGTTCTAATCCTCCCTCGACCAACCGAATCGGACAAACGGGCATTCGGTTATGTTGGTAAAACACGCCCAAACTATTGGCCTGCGACCACTATTGCTGCGACACAGTCATTTGTCCCAGCCGAGCGCTCACTAGTAGCGAACGCTCAGTCGGGATAAAATATCTTTTTGTGTGTACCCAGCCTTAGATTGTAAGTTCTTTGGGGCAGGGCCTGATGTGAATGGATTAAATAATTTTAAAGTGCTGCATGGTATGTTCAGTGCTATATAAGAAGATAAATACATTGTTTTCTTCTAGATGATGTTCATTGAACAAATTACTGTAAGCATGCATTTGTTTGTTTTTCTGGCAATTTTGGTATAATATATTTACCACAAACCTTCTTAATTTCTGGGGGGGGGTCAAACTGTATACAGCACAGTACCATTAGACAATGTTTATTTTTACTAAAACGAACTACTAAAAAAATTCTAGAACTAAAGAATATATTTTGAAAAGTTTAAGGATTAATGGAAACTAGTTTATGTTGTTAGATGCATTATGTCGTCTTTATTCAACTGGCTACTGTATTTTTAAAATTGTTGCAACATTGTTTGCTAAAAATGTGCAATTTAACTTTGAACCTATTATAGTAATGCAGGTGAGTTTAGTTGGTTGGACCTATATAAATGCAGTCAGGGAGGGGGGCAGAAGCAACCAAACAGAATGTGATAAATCTGATGTCACGTTAGCAGGACGTTGGAGAAATTGTGCTAAGTATTTTTTAAGTAATAGAGCTTTATTCTCCTTTTCAAATGTATATCCTAGGTAGCAGAAAAGGCTACCTAAACCTTTTACAGTATATAGAGAATGTTGTGTACTACACAAAAATTAAGGCATTCTGTACAAGTCAAATGATTCATGTGCACATTTCCACTGCACACAAGTACAAGGATAATAATGCTGCTTTCAAACATTGACAACCAAGGATGTGCAAATATAGTTTCTTGTACTATATGGATCTGCAGAAATAGATTAAATGTTAGGCCATGCATTATGTTCTACAAGCAATGGTCACTTTTTGTTTAAGGGGACTCTAAACAGATTTTGTGTACTTACTTAAGTAAACTATTATACACAGGGAGGTGAGAACTCTTATTCCCACCTTCCTGTGAATAATAATGAAAGACTTACCTTACCGACGCTCCACTCGTCTCTTTCTCAGCTGTCAGGCATGCTGTCCCGACCGAGCGCCTATCTTCGGCATGTATGCGCCAATACAAAAGATAGGCACGTGATCGGGAAAGCATGCCTGTCAGCAGAGAAGGAGCCACATGTGGAGCGCCAGTAAGGGAAGTCTTTCAGTGTTCCCTGGGCGTTATATCATTCACAAGGAGGTGTGAATAAGTGCTCTCACCTCCCTGTGAATAATTCAGATGCAATGTTCTTAAAAAAGTGAGTTTAGTGTCCCTTTAAAGTATTGTTCATTAATGTGAACAGAGTAATCAATGTGTGTCTATGCATTTGGGAAATGCCTGTAAATTGTTTGACTGTTCAAAAAAATTATATCATTACTCCACATGTAGAACATTAGGGAAATCTTTAGAAATGCAATGACAGGGCTTATTTTATTTTGAATGATATCCCATCCCCCAACTACAGAGAGTGTTGACTTGCTAATAGTAACAAAATATGCACTTATGTAAACGTATGTGTTAAATAGTCATATTGTGGCCTTTTTAGAATTGCATACTTAATCCGAAACTCCCCCTTTTTTCATAAACCAGAAACAAATTAGGCTTCCTCATCTTGCTTGGTAATACTTTATTAAAAATCCTTCTATGTAGACTTATGACATTCATTTTTCAACTTCATGTTTAGTTATTAGTTGAGGAATAGTATTAACGGGCTGTACTGTTATAAATGCTGCCTAGGCTTTATCCAGGCTTTTTCTTACATTCCCCCAAAACATCCGGTGGCCCATGCACAGCATTAGAAGCAGTAGTAAGGTTCATGTGTTTTGATTAAATGTACCAATAGACAAAGAAATGTTTAACTGAGAAGAATAAATACATAGCAAAGAATCAGGTGGGGTTCTAATCATAAACCTGCAATGGTATTAATCCAACTCTGCTGCTTGTACGCTTTTTATGGCACTAGATATTGAACTATAAATGTGCTGCATATTGTCCGTTTTGGAAAGTGTAATATGTCATTTAGTGAATGGAGAATGTGCATAGGTTAATACATCATCAGATTAATACATCATCCAGACCTGTTATTAAAGGGGAACTTTAGGCAAAGAAAGTCACATATAATGTTTTCAGGCCTGTAACTACCTATATAAAATATAATTTTTTTTATTTATTTTTTTTAAAAATTGTTTGTGTGGGGGGGTGAGGCTTATGACACATAACTATCACAAATACGCAGTGCAGAACAGGAAGTGAAACTTTGTGCCTATAATTGTATTTACAGTTAGAGACATCATTTTAGGCTTGTTTGAAAGGAATGAGAGCGCTCATTTTAATTGCACTTCTATTAAGGGCACATATGGTGACCACATTCCCCTCTAAGTTTTTATATTTACAAGATGTTCTATCACCTTTTTTGTGAAATATTGTTGCATTTGTCAGAATGGGACATTGTGGTTTACTTTTTGAACAGGACGTGATTGAACCAATCAAAACATTTTCAGAAGATAACTTTTGTGGCGACTTCATCTTGAGCAGATTTGAAGCTAAAATCTGCTAAAGATAGATACAAGGTTATGCAATTCTGTTGATATTTGCGATTACATTTCAGTTACAAAGCCAGTGTATGTTTAGCTTAACATTGCAACTTTCTGTATGAAGTAAATTATAAAACCCATTTTTTATAAATTTTTTAGTAGAATTGCAAATTAATATTTTTACTTATGCCCAAAAAAGTTAATCCTAAAGTCCCCTTCCCAGGGTGGCCTCATGCATGAGCGGTGAGCTGTTAAAGGTTATGTACACTGAAATTTTTTTTTTAATTGCTTATTACTGAAAATAATAATTCGTCCCAACTATTAATGTATCATATTTTTGTTGATCTGCCACCTATTCTTTAGAAATCTAATCTGAAGCATAAGTTACTTTAGCTGTTAAATTAATATCTTATCTTCTGCTGTGTGCAAGTACTGGATTTTGCTGTAACTGTAATTGTATGGGAGACAGTTGTGGAATTCACTCTCTGCTACACGACAGTGATTACTGACCAAAGTTTTTTTTTCCGTTATACATACCCGTTAAAGGGCATGTCCACCCCCAAAACTATAATTTAGCCCACTATTGGCCCCACTCTGTAGTGTAATAAAATCCTTACCTTATATCGCTGATCCAAATAGCTGCCCTGCTATGCCCCTCCAAAGTCCCAAAAACTGGCCACCAGGAGCCTGGCAGAGTCCATACAGGACTCTGCCTCCTGTCTCTCCTCCGGGAGAATTTTGCCATGCGTACTGCAGCCCTCTCCCACCCATTTTTCTCTCCCTCCCCTAGTGTGTAACCCTTTTGGGGTACTGTAGGTCTCCCTCCCCCAGCCCGAACAGCTATATTAGTTTATTAGTTTTAGCAGAAATTCCCCCGATCATTACTTACCTTACCTCTCTCCCCCGGCGTTCTCCACTGCCACCAATCACGGACGCGGCTGCTGGTGCAGCCCCCTGCTTGCAGTTTCATGCAAGCAGAGGGCCGGGACAGTACGCTGGAGGAAAGCGGTAAGGTAAGTAATGATCGGGGGAGTTTCTGCTAAAACTAATATAGCGGTTGGAGCTAGGGGAGGGAGACCTACAGTACCCCAAAAATCTTAAAAAGGGGTGGACATGCCCTTTAAGTTCAATTTACAAGCTGTAAACGGGCTGGACTTTGTTAGAAGTCCTAGTGCCATTTTTATATTATTAATGTTTAAACCAGCCATCTTTTAAATTAATATATTTAAATAATTGGTTTTACCACCGAGATTTGTGTCTGTGATATCAAGAAACTATAAATGGCTGTTGAAAAGCACTTCACTCCATATTTATTTTATGATAAACACTATCCATATAGGGGAATTTGCAGGGCTCTTCAATGCTAATTCAACAGCGCATTTAGGTTAATTGTTACAAAAGTCCAGTTTTTGTTTTTATATTATGCCGATGTACTTTTTAAATGCACAAGGGCTCTTACTAAAAACTTTCAGTCCATGCAGATCCTTTTATTTGAGCATTTAAGTGGGTTTAAATATCATAAAAATCATCTGTGGAACATCAGAAATACTTTCTATGTACAATAATAGTTAATCTTTATATTCTTATTTATATTTAAAACTAACAAAATGCAGCATTTATGAATCCATCATTGGGCTTTGGTGAATAACACATTGTGTCATTTGTGCATTCATTTTAAAACTGCAAAAAGATAAAGATGCAAATGTATGTTGAATGTGCTAAGTACATCTAGCATTGTGATCACTGAAACTCTTTACGAGCTGTCCAAAGGCCACTTCTCTTTCTGTGTGTATGCGTGACTCAGAGATACTGTATGAGGAGAGTCATACTAGTCAGTAGATCCATTTACTCTCCTGAACCACACTACTCTTAGATTATTGCAGTCTTCAGATGGTAGATTTTAATCTAGGTCATCTAATTAGAACAGTTGCTATTTAAAGGTGTTTCTTGGTAGTTTTATTTCCACACCTTGTTTCAAAAGACACCAGGGCAAATTCAAGTTATTTCGATTTGATTCTTCTTAACTCTTTAAGTCTGGTTATATATGTATTCAGTAAATAAATTTGAAGGCAGTTTACAGTTTCTTAGAAAGTAGTCGGGGTAATTTCAGTTAGAGGTGCATAAATAAAGAAGCATGTGAGACCTTTTGCAGCTTCAGCATATCTACACATGTCACTGGCCATTTTCATTTTCTGTATCTTCAAGACTGTGATGAGTGTGATTACTCAGGCAGTTCTTTCCTCATAGAATTGTTGTGGGAGCCATTTGGCTTCTGAACTCCCACAGCATCAGTGTCTTCCTTCAAAGACATGAGTCTATTAAGTAGTGGAAAACTATTGGGTTCTGTAAAATATCTGTCAGCTTTGCTGTCTTTTATTTCACCAGAGCAATCAATCTCTTCTATATGTTCAAGTTTGGAAAGAGTGTTTGTAACACACCATATCTAGTCCACCAACTATGCACATTACAGTAGATGGAATTTTTCCTAATTTGTTGTCGGACTGTAAAGTGAATACATTCTGTGTGTCTGGATGGATGATGTAGAAGTAATATATTTTTTGCAGTATACTGCATGTGTCCCTTTAAGTAGACTATTTATAGTGTATTTTTTATGATTTTCTGTAGCACTGTGAAATATTTTCCAAAACATTAGAATTGGGAATCTGCAAGTAGATTGCACTATATAAACTTGGAAAGTTCTAGTTCTATTTGGTTTCCAAGCAAACATTGCTGCAGTATTCCTACAAATAAAATGTACTTTAAAAAAAAAAAAAAAAAAACTTAATTCCAAGATACTTCAATTACTTTTGCAGAATTATATTGAAGTTTTGATTTGAAAGCAAATGTACAATTCACAGGAAATAATTATTTGGATCTACATTTCTAAAATTCACCTTTTGAATTAGGGCCTTTCTGACCAGTGGAATTGCTGGAGGGACATTTATGATTTCTCAGAGATTGGTAGTTTTAAGGGCAACGTTGGCTGTCTGTTCAATAATAATTATCTTTTCATGTAGATTTCTCATGTTGCTGAAAAGAGATTTTAATTGGGAAAAACTGGATTCATATATTTCTGCATGTTTTATTGTTTTATTTACTGCCCCATAAAGTATTTAATCATGTGAAAGTATGAAAAGTACATGTATTTTTATATGATGCTAAAGATACATAGTCAAGGATTAATTTTTACTCACATGTTTCTTAATTTTAGAGAATGCCCAATATGCATGATAGCAAGAATTGTATGTGGTTCTTAGTTTGGGTCTTTTTTCCTTCTGTGCATTGGGTTGATCTATGCATATCTCCTTTTATATATCATCACATCTGGCACTAAAATAAGTCATTATTTTTTTTTGCATTCTGTCTTTTGTTTTTACCTACAGTAGGCAGTGGGAATTTTAAGGTGGCGATACACATGCAACACATGCTTTGCAACGTTATCATGCCTCTCTACTCTAGTAAAGGAAACGAATAATGATGCTATGGAAATGTTCCATATGGCCCAATAGATCTCAATTCAGACCCAGTAGTTTGTCAGCATTGGTATTTATTGTGCCAAACATGTTCCATGTGTATGGGAAGATTCATTTGATATATCACTGTATAAGCTTGAAGTATTATCAAATTCTTTTTAATATCTATTTGACACATAGTTGAGTTGTTTAACACTTTGTACAAATCTAATAAAAGCCAATACAGTTATCTTATACAGTGCTGCTAAATAATCAACAATTGAGCAAGCTACCTGGTGTTACTGCTTTTATACAGCCAGTATAGACCAGTGTTTGGATAATTACAACGACCACCATACAGCTGCAAGTTATTGGTTTTGCCTATCCTCGGGTAGAAAGTATACATTTAGGCTGACGCACAGGGATTGCGCACCAAATCGCAGGCGTTATCGCACTTGATTGTGTGCGCAATTCTTTTGCGTGTGCGTTTTGCGCATGCGTTTTTGCCATTTTGCTTTATGGAAACTCATGCATTAACACACCAAAAATGGTGAACGCATGCGTTACCAAAACGAGAACGGACGTGCAATTGTATGCGCATCAGATATTGCGGGAATTTTCGCGTTTCCATGATTTCCATTTTAGCGAAAATTGCGGGCGCGAAACGCAAACGCTCTGAAAAAAAAAGCTAGTGTGGCCTCACCCTTAGGGAACATTTGAAACACAATCTAAACTTTAATCCCTTTTGTGTCCTGCATTTACTATAGCTTTCAAAAAAAACTTTCCAAAATTAGGAATTTTTAAAAGGTATTTGTTTGGGCTATTGTGATTCTCCAGCAAGGTATCATTATATCCTAATTCCTAATATCTGGCCTGCTGGTTAATTCATTCATATACAGTAGTTTATCTGGTGGATCATCAGTTGTCATTTTTGTTTTTAACTGTATTATATGAGAACTTTTATTTTAATTCATAATTATATGTAAATAATGCTTATATAAGTGAAATCTCTATTTTCTTTAACACTCTGTTTCAGAAGAATTCTGATCATATATGCTGCTGTGTAATGTTATGCATTTCATAATATTTTGAGGGGACTAGGTTTTGTTGGGGTTACAGAAAAGACTGTTGAATTCTATTTGGAAAACTAATGGTATTTACAGTTCGTAATATACCATAACACAAAACTGTGATTTCTACAGAAACTAATGCAAACATTTCAAATGTATTATGATGTACTAAACCTTAGGGTAAATTTGCTTTATATTGTGCATAATGTGTATTCTCTTTAAGCGGTATATTGTATTCAGCATGCATGAAAACATGCATAGAGACTGGAAGCAGAATGTGTTTGCTATATTATGTGCTGCAAATGCATGTTTATTAAAATCATTGCCCCAATCATTTGTTTAAAAACTTGTACAGACCCAACTCTTAATAGAAATGTGTATAGATTCATTGTATTGTTTTCTTTTCTAAAACAAGCATTGGTGTTTCTGGCTTGATGGTACAATTTCAATGCATTGATCACAAAATTTCACAGTATTTTAAGGAACCTGTTCAAGACTGGTATGCAATGCCATACGTTCTATGTCTTAAAACTAATCAATCACAAAACCTTAAAGTTGTGTATTTCTTACCAAAACTTTGTTGATTCATTAATTCCCACACTTACTTGCAAAGCGGCGTGGTACAAAAATGTCCAATGTATTTCTCAAAAGGTCTAAACATCGACTGTTGATGTTTGAATGAGAATGTGTTTATTTATTGTATTTGTTTTGTGAGGCGGATGTGAGAGATCTGTCTTTTTTTTTTTTTTGTTATAGTATTTTCTCCACCTTTTAACATGCTGATGTATTTTTTTTTTTATATTATTTATACTGCTTAGAATAGGCATGGATGATCATCCACTTTCTATGCCTGCACGATAACATTACAATTTGTGTATTATAAAAATGTTTAACTTTTAAAAACAACTGTGTGAAATTTATTTCTTGTAAAGCAAACACTATATTATGTTGTATTCATTTCTGTTTTTTGTTTTTTTCTTTAATTTATGTTCTTTTTTTAATGGGATGACAAATGGAAGGGGGCTGTTTGTTTTTACTGTGGTGTTTCTTGCCTTATATGTAGGCTTCACAGATTTACAAAATAAAAAGTATAAAGTGTGTTCTTGTATTGACTTTTATTTGCTAATTCCAACCAGTATACATTAGGATAATCTCAGTAATATCTAGGCCGCACGCGTTTCTCGTGAGCTTACTATCGTTTTTTGCCATCCGTTTGCACATGAGAAACGCATGTCAGGATAACACAATATGGGTGGCCACAATGCACTGTAAAGTACGTGAAACACACAACATTGCATTAGTATAGCCGCAGCCTAACTAGGCTTTGCTGTTATCATACTCGATGGTAAGTAAAAAAAATATTTGTTAGAACATTGGCTGAAATAATATTTAGGAAAAAAGTTATATTGATACCATATAAAGTTTACAAGATTAGGGTGCCTGCGTATAGGGAGCGTGAACCTTTCAAAATGAATACAATGACCTCAAGAACAATATCCAGTTAGATATGTTCAATTATTAAATGCTATATTAGTCCTTTTTAGGCATATGTTTAACAGGTTGTGAGACCCAAAATGAATACCATCCACCCCATAAAATATGCTAGTACAATTGCTAAAGATTACTTTGGGAAAGCACAGTCTTTCAACCCACTAGTCCTTGTTTAGTGCCATCCTAAATGTCTTCAGAAATAAAAAGTGGAGCACATTTTAAGTGAAATGTTTATTCTTTTTTACTTTCACTCCCTGTACCACTGGGAAGCCAAAATTAGCATAATGATGCTTGAACTGTGTCTGGGAAATCTCTATTTTCTCTATTTGGAAGAATTTTCATTGAGGGGAGTAGGAAAAAAGATATTTACAGTTCGTAATTTAAGGGATAATACGCCCCTTACAGTGTAATATAAGGATGGGCAGCACAGTAGCTCAATGGCAGCACGGTAGCTCAATGGTCCAAGACACCCTTGGACACATCTGCCACATTATCCAATCACAAGCGCTGCTGCTGGTCTGGCCCCTTTGCAGCTTCCATGCATGGAAACGGCACAGGAGCTAAGTTAAGGCAGCAGAGGGAATGAAGGCTGAGTAAGTAGTAATGAAGTAAGAACCTTTGGTGGTCAATTAAGCTAGGTTTAAAAATTTAGGGGGTGGACATACGATTATACGCTTATGGAGTGTGCCCATATTTCTCCCACTGCTTTTACCACTTTTTTAAATATATAAGATGTTAAAAGCAGCATGGATTTACAGTGTATTTGTATTTCTTGCCTCCTTGTTCTAGCCTGTATAATATATCCTTCTAGACTGCAGAAATATCCTGTTCAAAGATGAAACAGTGTCTATTTCTGTAACATCCTCTGTTCCCTTCAAACAAAATGGCACACTGGACAACTCCTGTCTATTAGGAATGTATAGAAAGCATCACCATTAAAAAAAAACTCATCAAATTAGTCAGAAAACCATGTTTGATAACCATTTACTGTGGTCCCTACACAGACACACAATAGTTACAAATTAGAAAATCATTCTTTGGTACCCAGTCCATAGACTTGTTAATGACTGTAAACTGCCAGCACCGCATGACTATATACCCTTTAGAAGATCCCCATTTAAACAAAACAAGAATGGTTTCACAAAAATGATGTTATCACCTGGAAAATATGTTCTATTTCCTTATTTTATTATTGCCTTTAAAGGGCATGTCTACCCTAACACATTTTTTATTATATAATGTAGGGCACAACTGTATAAGAATGTTAAGAAAAGATTTAGAACATTACTTACAGCCCCTCGATCCTCCGGTGCAAGCAGGGGCTGGACGGACAGCCGCATCTGTGATTGGTTATCACATAGGATAGGAGATAAAAATCAGATGAAAGTTGAGAGTACATTTTTGGGTGTAAATAGCAATAGTATGCTAGTGTAAATGGCCCGGGGACCTGGAAAATGGTCTGGGGAACACATACATCACCAAAACATATTTAAAAAATTAACATTTGAGCTATTTTCTATATTCTGCATTGAATATTCTAGGCTGTTTACAGCCTGTCACAAATCTCATAGCCAGCTTAAAGGGCATATCCACCCCCAAAACTAAACTTTAACCCACTACTGGCCCTACTGTGTAGTGTTAAAAAATCCTTACCTTACATCTCTGCTCCTTATGGTTCTCCTGCAGTGCCTGTTCAATTTTTAGAAAAGTGAAGAGTAGGAGCTGTCTGTGTGTCATCTGGTCCCTGCTTCTTCATTGTCCTCCCAGGGGACATTGGCATGTGCAGGGGAGCCCTCCTGATCCCCTTATGGCTGTCTCATCCCCTAGCATTAAAAAAGCTTACCCCAGCCCATCCCCAACCGCTGTGTTAGTTTTGTAAAATATGCACAAGAAATAGACTTGCTCCTTCATTCCCTCGGCTCTCTGCTTGTCTCTCAACCAATAAACAGACATGGCTGCCAGTCCGGACCCTTTCTGCTATTTCTGGCAAGCAGAGACCCGGGAGCATAGCCGAGAGAACGAAGGAGTGTAAGTCTATTTCTTGTGCTTTCACGGCAGGTGAGGGTGGTCTGGGGTAAGCTGCACTACAAAAAAAGTTTGTTTTTGGGGTGGACATACCCTTTAACATTCTGCTGAAGCAAAGCTCTTCGCATTTGCAACATTGTATCAAATGCATCAGGTGCTGATGTACAAGGTCATTATCTCTGTAGTAAAAGATACAACGTTAGGAGTGCTTTAAGCTTTGCTTCAGCAGAATGTTAAACTGGATACACACTGAAAGTGGTCTTTCAAAGACAGACTTTGATCACCCCCATTGACATCCACTGCTCTCTGATTCCTACATGCTAATGGATCGCATGGTAGTTGTGCTAGTGATGCAGAGGCCACCCTGTATTGGACGGCTTTGTGCGTGAAAAGCTTGCTCACATTGGCACTATCAAAGTACCAGAGTGAGAGTATCTGAGTGATTTAGCATGTCTGCGTAACATTGTCTACATGGGTATATGAGTGAGAGAGACTGTAAGTATGTTATTAAAATGTAAGGGGCCCCATGTGCACATTTTATCTAAAACTGTCCCTGTTCGAGGATTCACGAATTTGAATTCAAGGGTTCACAAAAATCATTATTAACTGCATTACCTCTAGTGGTAATGACTTTTGTGTTTAAAGTTTTCACCCAGGGTACATCAAAAGAAGGGTACAATTTCCTTTTAAGATAGAGCTGCTCTTACTAGGCCTGATCTTCTCGTATACTTTACATCTCCCAAATTGTTACAGGTTGTCAAGCCCACTAGTATAATCTAGCCAATCCTTTACAGATAAGGCAAGGGTGCATATGACTGAGGTCAGGAGGTGTGGCCAGACACTGCGCACACATAAACTAGGTACACACCTAGCGATTTTTCCTCCCGACCGACCGTTTGATACTTTTGACCGGTTGGCCAGGAGGAAGGACTGTCTGTCACGGCAAAAGCAGCTGTGTCCGACAGTTACCGCGACCGATCGTGCGGTCCATAGAGGAACGCACGATTGGACGAGGTTTTCCACCATGTCTGATCGTCCTTTCATCCGATTCGGACGAACGATCGGTCGGACATGGCTGCATTCTGATGCGATAATTTTGGTTCGATCGACCGATACACTGAACTATCGGTCGATCGGACCGAAATATCTCATCGTGTGTACCCAGCTTTAGAGCTGTCAAGTAGTTTGTAACCACTTTCCAATCAAGGTTGGGCAGTCAAAAACAAAAAAAGTTGTTCACTCGAAAGGGAAAAATGCCATAAAACAGTCTGCTGAGCCTCTGATGAAGTGGACACTCCCATGAAACATGTCAGGCAGGTTCTTCATTGATGTGTTGAGTGCTTTATTATGTTTTTATTTGCATATAATAAAGAATACGTTTTATTGATCCTGTGAATGGCGCACCCAATCTCTCTAATAGCATGAGGTGAAAGTTATAACTGTCTGCTAGTTAGGAATTATAGAGTTCATTCTGTCTTCTTTAACTTTTTTATTTACTTCCCCTTTAAAGAATATTTGTTAAATAAGTAACCAGGATTTGCTAAAAAATTGTGTCACTGTTGTGTTTAGAGTACCTTTAACCTTTGTCATTGTTTTTGTTCTAATTTGCTAAAAAAATTTCTATTGACGTGGATATTTTTATAGTTGTCATTTTAAAGACATATTTCAGAATTCCCAAAAGGATCCATTTCCTGAATAGTAAATGAGATCTGATTTACGGTAATATTTTAAACTCTTCTGGTCAAACATCTACTTACCTTTGCGCAATACCGGATGTAAACGAGATTATGTCAGGTATTGCATAAAGGTAAGAGGTGACGGGCTGTGTGGGTTTAAAGACCTGGTCCAACTCAGTATCAAGATTCGCGCTATAAGGTAGTGAAAAACTTAACCCTTTGATTGGGTATTGTATTGGGTGCACTCTGCGGTTTCCAAAAACATTTGGAAAAATCAGTGTAAAACCCATGTTAAACTAATATGACATCTTATCAGCTCTTTGTTCACTGATTTAAAGGAGAACTAAACTTATTTTTTTTAAATCCCCAGAATACCTATACATCGAAAGATTCTTCTCTAGTTATTTGCATTTAGTAGATATAAGTAATAGATTCTGTAACAAAGGAGGCTTCCATGTTGTTGCCAGTACAACTCATAGCCCATGTTGGCTTCAAATAGCCACGCCCCTTTACCCCAGGATTCACTGTCTCTATGCCAAAATTTCTTTCATCATAGCGGTAGTACAGAAGGTTGCTGGTTCGATTCCCCATACTTACTTTTATTTTTTGCTGAAATGTTAAATGTTCTGTTTCTTTCATCCTTCTTTCATTACTGGGGACAGGAGCATTTGTAATGTGTTTACAAAAATACTGCACTGAAATCTGTGTCAGAGGGAGGGATCTCTGAGCTGTAACATGGAAGCAAGACTGCAGTTTCCTGTAAATGTGTACTGCGCACACTTAGCGGGGTGTTCCCAGATAAGGGGAATTATGGGAGCTGACCCCTAGTACTCACAGGTTATTTTCATAAATCACCCAGCATCCACAGCAAAGGGAGAGATGAGACACAGCTTGTTGAGTGTTTCTGAATGTGCTCTGTTTATTGGGACAATGTTGTCTGGGGACTTTAGTTCTCCTTTAATATAGCAATTAGCCGCTCACAGTAATTCAATACCCAAAATATAATAAATCAGGTTGCTGCGCGAATCACTTCTGAAATATATGAAATAGTGTAATTTGACTTTAAACAAGATTTTAGACCACAGACTCTAGGTAAATGAGGTTGTTCATTTAATTATCTTAAGGATTTATATCCTTTCCGGTGATAATAAAAATAATTCAATTTCAGAAATGAGATGTATAAATGTTTTTTGTTAAAACTGCAAACTACAGTAAATGTATATAATGTATAGCGAATTGTGTTTGGCTGTTCATGTTTCTAAGCATGGCTGATGAACGCTTTCTTTCTTTTCCACTCTGTAATTTAGCAGTTCCACCCACTCATGGCACCAAATTATGAGTAAGCAAAGGACAAAGGCTAGGAGGAGATTAACAGAATTCTTTTGCAATAACTGTTTTGTGTTTAGCTCAAACTCTGCTTAATCTAATGCACAATCATTTTGCAGGATGCTACTTGCCTGTATGGATTACATATATGTGTATGTACTCGTTTCCTAAACTACTGTACACACCTTGTCAACATGGAAATGTCACCCACGCCAAGGTTATCTTTCATAAAAATTGCCAATGTGCTGTCCGTTTCAGGTTGATGATCCCCACACAATTGAACAGGCCTGCACACAAGTGACTGACTGTTTCAGGAACATTGTAGAAGAAAGTAAATATTGCAGTGTTGGGTTTTGAGGACTGGGGAAGGTAAGTATCAATCTTTTACTATGGGGATAACATAGTAATTGAGGTTGAATAAAGACATGCGTCCATCAAGTTTAACCTTTTTACCCTCATTTTTAACTCTACCTAAAAGTTGATCCAGAGGGAAAAAAATCCTTCCTGACTCCAAATGGCAATCGGAAAGTATCCCTGGATAAACCAGAACTACAGCATATGTATTAATACCAGTAATCCCCGATATTCTTAAGTTTTAGAAACTTATCTAGGCTGCTTTTAATGCTATTCAGTTAACCTGCTATTACCACATCTGCTGGAAGACAGTTCCACAGTTTCATCGTTCTCACTGTAAAGAAACCTTTCCTAACCTAAAGATGAAACTTATTTTCTTCTAATCTTAAAGAATGTCCACGTGATATGATTCGTGAACAATGCACCAGAGTTTATTGAATGGTCCATTAATATATTTGCATAAAGTGATCATATCCCCACGCAAACATCACTTCTCCAATGTAAACAGCCCTAACTTGTCTAATCTGCCTACAAAACAAAACATTGATGCACCACACATGCAAGGTAATTCTAAAACTAATGTTCCAAGCCTTCACAAGCCACTGGGCAACCAGAATTTTATTTCAAATTCATGGCACGCCTGTTTTTTTGCCAACATTACAAAAAATAGTGACTTTTCAGTCATTTCCTTGTTGTGAGTGCACTATCTACTGGGAGTTTGAGCATCACACTCACTTAAGCAGATATAGAATTCTGCTACCAGTGGACAGATCATTTTCACCCAATTGGACATCATTAGCATAAGGCTAATTATTTTAGTAAGCTGTGTACAGTTCTGTGGTTGTTGGCTCTAGCGTGAGCACATTTAGGCTCTCTTCATGGTACTGAAAGTGTAATGGAATGACATAATTGCGTTGTATTGTACAATAGCAAAATGGTGCAACATGCTACTTATACAGAAACCCTTTTGTGTGGACAAATTACCTACATTGTACTTTATTGGTTTGATGGACTGCAATAGAGGCTCTTAAAAAGGACAACCAATGCTTCTAGGCAATCCTGTATTAGAACACAAACCACCCACAGGGGAATGTTTTATACAGCGAGTTGCAAAATTCTAACAATGCAAGTGATATGTCAGGGAATAACGTGTTTAAAAAAAGCAGGATTTTTTTTTAACAACATAAAGTACAAGGTCTGGTTTACAAGCAAAAGTTAGGATTTAATATGAATGTAATATGAAATGCTAATGACTTACAGCATTGTGGGCAGCACGGTGGCTCAGTGGGTAGCACTGATGCCTTGCAGCGCT
This sequence comes from Hymenochirus boettgeri, assembly GCA_019447015.1. Classification (NCBI taxonomy): domain Eukaryota; kingdom Metazoa; phylum Chordata; class Amphibia; order Anura; family Pipidae; genus Hymenochirus; species Hymenochirus boettgeri. The sequence goes on along the minus strand of CM033469.1, from coordinate 200,101,073 downwards.
GAGGTCCTGAGTTCAATTCCACCCTTGGACACTTCTGCAAGGAGTTTGTATGTTCTCCCTGTGCTTGCGTGGGTTTCCTCTGGGCACTCCAGTTTCCCCCACAATCATAAAGACATACTGATAGGTTGTATGTGTCATATAGGTGCTTAGATAGTATGCTCTTTGGGGCAGGGCCTGATGTAAATGTATACATGTAATTGTAAGCGATACGGAAGATGTTAGCGCTATATAAATCCACAATAATAATAATAATTGTGATCATTTGTGCATTTTCGAGTGCAAATTAGTGGTGCTTGCCAGTGAATGTTGACTTGCCTTAGGTAAGGTTGTGAATATTGAAGAAGCCACTATCACTTTATCAATAGAGAAAAGATCAATCACAGTATGATTGGCTCATCAGTTGTATGTTGGTCGCTGGAATGCAAACCCATCGTATAGGCAGTATTAAAAGGGCATCTGTATCTCACCATCGCCATGATCATTTTAAGAATAACATGTATGGTAAGGACTGTCTTTATAAACCTACGGTAATTGCCAAATTCTTACTTTGGCTGTTAAAAAAATGGTGCAGTTGGTAAAGACTACAATAGTAACCTGGCTGAAACTGTGTAGTATCAGCAAGTCGGGACCTGTCAGTGCTGCTGCGGAGGATCGCGTAACAGGTAAGTTTTTTTCCTGGCTCTACTACTTGCATTGATTAAAAAACTGGAGGTAAGACATATCTCCTTATCCTCCCAATCTTCAATCAATGCATTAAAGGAATAGTTCACTTTGGTAGTGAACTATTCCATTTTAAACTAAGGTGCATTGTAAATACCACTACCAAAGGTGTCGGTAAAATCGTGGTATCACAGTATTATAAATATTGCCCTAGGTGTGTGTGATTCTTGGCAGTTGATCAACCTGCTCTAAAGCTACGTATACACCAAACACACAAGACTTTTAATTGGGGGTAAGGTACAGTTATCCTGCTTACACTTTGGGCAGAATCAGTCACTTTCCGGCTGTTCCTATTCTAAATAATGTAAAACACCAAAATATTCCCTCTTGGCAAAGGATTTTGAAGGTGCAGGAAATAAGTGTTAACTGGAATAATAAAACATATTGAGAGATATACGTATAACTTTTTTTGTGATTTTGCTTTTGAGCTTATTAAAGTGTATTTTCTTTATCTTTATTTATTTGGTGGTAAATTGTTGTATTTAAAGTTACCTTGGAAATATTCTGACCTCTCAGCAAGAAAATCCTGCTGTGATTTCATAGTAGCCTTTAAAGGATAAGTGCACTGCTGACATCTTGTTACTGGTTTGCTGAATGTTAAGCTCCGCCCCTCTGAGATTTCCTCCGCTTTCTCCTGCTTGAGCCTCAAACAGTAATGCTTGTGAGTTCCGTGCACACACACGTGCACGGAACTCACAGGCATTAATGTATAAGGCTCAAGCAGGAGAAAGCAGAGGAAATCTCAGAGGGGTGGAGCTAACAAGATGTCAGCAACTTTCAAGGCACAAAGCTAGGCTCTGGAGGGGCATAGGTAAAAAAAAAAAATATGGCAACGGTATTTTTAAAGCTGCAGCTTTCAAATGAACATAACTTGATTTTACAGTGCACTTATCCTTTAAACTGGAAACTGGAAACAATTATTTGTCCCTGTCAGCCTCAACTTTCTGCTTACATTCCTGGATGTGCTAAATAATTCTTATTGTCTAGGTGAGAACATGGGGGAAGAGAATCAACATTCAACATTCTTCTCTCATCCTCATGGAAACAGCTAACGGTGGAAACAAGGATTTCTGCACTGTGACACGTAGTTGCTTGGTGAGATGAACGATAATGTTATTTGTGATAAAAATCATTTTAGCTAGTACACTAATCAGAGGGAAAATTGCACTGTTGGCTCCTATAGCTTTAGATCACCTATACAGGAGAATTATTCCTGCAAGTGGTTTTGCAAATTTATATATTTTTAAATGACAGTGCATAGTTTTATCAAACTACATAACGGCTTTATCAAATTTGATCAAAACGTATTTTAATTGAACATAAATTGGTTTGTGTATAGCTAGCTTCACTCAAGTACAGAGTAAGCCGACGTAACCAATGTAGGCTGGTCTTTTTATTACAGAAAATGTGTCAGGGCGAACATTAAGGCTCATGCCCCACTACAATGCACCAGAATTGTGCGCGCAGCATGCGCGTTATCGCACGCGATTTTGTCATTAATGAGAACGCATGCGATTGCGTAAAAAGTTGGTGCACACAAAATGGAAACGGATGCGCAATTGACAGCGCATCGGAAATCGCAGGAATTTTTGTTTTCCCGCAATTTCCATTCTAACCAAAATTGCATGTGCAAAACGCATGGGCAAACAGGCATAAAACGCACTAGCGTGGCCCAGCCCTAATAGCTAAAGAAGTGTAGGTAGAAATACAACTGGCGGTGCACTCTTGTCCAAAATTTGGGTGCAGATGCCTCAAATGGTTTTCCCTTCAACCATAACTGTTACAGCAAACATAAAGAAGCAGAGGATCGCACTCCAGTCAATTTAAGTCTTTATTGTGGACACACATCACAAACACAACGTTTCGGGGGAATAACGTGCCCCCTCACCTGAAGAAGTGCACGTTATTTCCCCGAAACGTTGTGTTTGTGATGTGTGGTCCACAATAAAGACATAAATTGACTGGAGTGCGATCCTCTGCTTCTTTATCTTTGCTGGTAAAGAGTGTAGGTGCTTGAAATATTGTCTGTACTAAAGCGATTCTATTACCCGCATATGAATTTGTACAAGGGGAACAATGCGGATTTATTTATTAAAGGACATCTACATTTGTAAAAAAAAAAAAAAGTACTAAAAATTGTTTGTAGCAATACTCTTAAAATAATAAAAGTTTAAAGACATACAGGGAGATGCAATATCAGACTTTGGGCCATATTTATAAAGCTGCGGTATCGCTTTTTAGCGTTACTGTGGGTTAGTTACTTTACGATTCTACAATTTCGTTATCATAGATTTACAATCGGTATCGTAAGTTCAGTAAATGTAAGACTGTTAAGAACTGGATGATGTATCTGTGTGTACATAAAAGGGGGGAGGGCTGTGGGAGCACTCCTGTGGCAAAATTACTTTATAACAAATAGTGCTACTGATCTGACCAAAACATTAGAACAAACAAGAAAAGATGATCAATGCACATTCCTGGGCCCCATATATCATAATATCTATGCTAGTGCAAACAGTAAAAACATGGGGGGGGGGGTTGTTACAATTTTATGCATAAAAGTGAAAAGCCTTCCCAAGAAAATGCAACCAAGCAGGGAGTGTCAGCCCAGATAAATGACCAAGTGGGGTTACCTTGACGTGGTTGGAAGGCTATTCACTTTTATGCATAAAATTGTAATAAACCCCCCCCCATGTTTTTACTGTTTGCACTAGCACAGATATTATGATATATGGGGCCCAGGAATGTGCATTGATCATCTCTTTTCTTGTTTGTTCTAAGTATCTGTGTGTAGGTGCAGTGTCAGACCACACCCCCTGACCTCAGTCACGTGCTTTTCTTGCTTTATCTGTCCTGTAACAGGATTGGCTAGAGATTATCAATGGGTGTGACCAACTGTAACAAATTCCTGCCATAGCTAAGGACTGAGCATGTGCATAGCTAAGGACTGAGCATTGGTCGTTGACCAAACTGTGTGATACTAGAATGCTGTGAAGTAAAGCACAAACCATATGATATTTAGGTAAATTTCCCAGTGCCTATATCAAAACTACCATATCAAGACACAGATTATAGATTAAAAGGGCAAGTCCAGCCCTAAAATGAAAACTTACATACAGGTAAATCACCCCCCAAAACCATAAACTGTAATAGTTCTAAATCTGAAAATATATAAGTCTAACCTGAAATCCTGCACAATGTCCTGTTGCCCGAGTTTCTGCTTCCTGGTTCTTCCAGTTAGTAACTGTCAGTTATGGATTTGACAGTTGACATTACAGCCAATGACTTAATGTTAATCCCCTGTCTGCCTCTTCTGAGCATGCCCAGGCTCAGTAAATGCTCCGTGCAGGTTTCTAAATTGCTCAGTTTCCATGAGGCATCCAGAAGCATAGCATCCAGAAGCATACAGTAATAAATTCATAGGACAAAGTATGATATATATAGAGGCATCCAGAAGCATACAGTAATAAATTCATAGGACAAAGTATGATATATCAACATATTTTAAAGAGGCCATTCTTTCTAAAATATGTTCTTATGAGGGTGGAGTTGTCCTTTAATATAAAGGTGTTCTGCCTTCTGGTTCAGTGTTGTTCTGTGGCTTTAGTGGTCCTTTAATGCATCGCACCTTGTCTCTTGTACCTCTTCCCCTGCTAATTGGCAGTAATGCTCTCTTACATATTTGTAAGGTATTCGTATATATATGGGTCAGAAAATCCAGTTTTGTTAGTCTATAGTCAAAACCCAAATTATCCTTTTGATATTTTTGATTGATATTCTTTCTATCATAACACAATTTTGACTTAAGGCCCATATACATGTCAGATATTGCTCAGGCGGAACAACTGAGGGCTGATCGAAATCCAAACATTACAGGTGAGTATCTCATGTGTATGGGCACTTGTTTGGCGGTTGTTCGTTGAGCCGTTCAGTCAGCCCTCGGGCATTCAACCTGAGCAAAATTTGACGTGTATAAGGGTTTACTAGATAAGTAGCTTCTTTGTACTGTCTTCAAATATCATTTTACATTGTCTTTGCTATATGCGCCATCTTATAGAGAAATACGTTTATAACGTTATAGTGCAGAAGGCTTTACAGCAGGTAAAGGTCATTATGGTACTTTATGTGGAATGAAGGATATGTCCCATCTTGTTTTCATGCTGCTGGAGTCAAAATGGGGCTTTTTCATAAATATGAACATTCAGCTTTCGTTATAATTATTTTGTTATGTCTTCTCTATAATTCGCTCTTGTACAAATTAAAGAACATCTGAAGTCTAAGCAGTGGCAGACTAGGTTAATTGGGGTCAAGTATAATATGGTTGTCCTCTTCTTGTTATTTCTACGTCACTTGAAAAAAAACAACTGTTAACCAGGCTTTCATTTGTAAGCAAATTTTACTTTACGTTTTGAAATATGAATGAGATATCAGATCCTGTCATTAGAGTTTTGATCATTTTTATAACAGGACCATGAACAAAAGGGTAATGTGGCAAATGGATTAGTATCATTTGTAGGCAGGAAAGGGGAGCTTACACAGAAAACTGACAATCTGGCAATTCATAGGATGAAAGGCAAATTTATGGGTAAACCTGGGCAGACTAAAGGAATCATTTGGATCAACAGACAGTATTTATAAAGGATTGATATAAATGGTATTCCATGTCCTGCAGCCTTATACTTTCATATGATTGTGGAACTCCTTGGAGACGTATTTTATCTCTATTTTACATTAGTGGATAAATTATTCACAATATAATCAGAACAACTGTTTGTACTCTATATTATGCTACAGATTACCCATGAAGGTTATTATTCAGAAATATCTCAATTTAGTGCCTGGAAATAATATGAGGGCAAACTCTGCTCCTCTGCTTCTGTACAATCTAAGATCAAACAGAAATCTATGTTTTATCTTTGAGCAGCCATGGCAACAAGCACAGCAGGCAGATCAGATGAATATAAAAAAATAAACAAGCTGGGGATTTTAGTGCCTTGAATATCACTTCATACAAATGGTTTGTGTATCTGTGTGCTGCTTAGTCATTATAAATTGGTCCTTGTTGTATTTGAAGGTTTAGTGCTCATTTACATACCAAAGATGCTTTAAGTTATATGACCCCAGGTTCTATTACAATATTAAATACCATTGACTCTCCACTGCATAACTTTACACACACAGATAAGTAATGCCTTGAACCAGGGGCATACTTGCAAGGGCCCAGGCCCCCCATGACATTGGAGGCATTTAACGCTGCGATCCCAACTCCCACATCCCATTACTACCAAGTACTTAACAACAATCGACTGGTACATCAGACACGGAACACCAAGTATACAATATGCACTTAAGCTTCCTATACATCAGGAAAGTTTCATATACTTGCGTATGTTTGCATAATTTTGCACAGAACATCCTCTTACCTTGCCTCCGGAGCACTTCCTACAGACAAATAAGAACAATACAACACCTTACTGGTATTTGTGTAAAGGTATGTCCCGTTTAACATTTAAGAGTTACTGCTCGCGGGCCTCCTCGCTGTACTTGATTATTGTCTGCGTCATGATGACCAGCCTAGTGACAACGCCGTTGTCTCTAGGCTGCCCAAAAGACACTTACTTGTATCAAACGGCAAGTTAGCTGATATGACCTAATCAGAATAGGTAGTGCTGCTTTTTGCCATTTGATTTAGTCTGGGTACCCCTTAGGGGTTCCCATTATAACTTAGTTTGACTATGATTTTTTCAACCTTATGTTCCTGTCAAGTTCAAATTTCAAACAGTATATGGGCCAGTATGGGGGACATTGAGAGAATTTAGGAAGGTAAAACTGAGGGGAAGTTAAGACAAACTTTAGATGTGATTGATTCAAAGATCAAATGTCTTTTTGGTGTAAGGCCTGCATTACCCATTCATTTTTATAATACACAAATAAACAATATGGACACACAATAACCTCTATGTGCGCACAAAACATATATTGCTCAGATTACATTTCTTACGACTATAGTTTTATTCTTCTCATTCTCACCTTCTACTCTGATGTGGCCACAGGACTAAAGTACAGCTATACTCTAAAACATAACTTATGGAGAAGATAAGATTGCATACCTGCACTCTGGATTTCCATTTTAAAGGGCATGTCCACCCCCCAAAACTAAAATTGACCCACTGTGTAGTTTTAAAAAATCCTTACCTTTCTACTCTGCTCCTACTGAAGAGTAGAAGTCTTTTTTGTGTAATCTGGTATATGCCCCTTTCTTGTTCTCCCTGAGGACTCTGGCATGCGCAGTGGAGCTCCCCCCTCCCTCTGGATCCCTCAGTGCTCCCTCAGTAATTTTTGAATAAAAATAATGCTTTAAACACTGTAGGGACCCCCCTGCAACCCTAAATGCTAGGGTTTTAACTTTAAAAACTGCTCAGTAATAGACTTACTCAACCTCATTCCCAGGCTCCCTCTACTAACCGGCAATCTCATCTGTGATTGGCTGACTCTCAGACAATCCTAGAAGGGGCTGCCACTCTGACCCCTACTGTTCTTCCATTCCCAAAAGTAGCAGTAGAGGCAGAGGCCAAGAGAATAAAGGTGGATAAGTCTATTTCTGGCCAGTTTTTAAAGTTAAAAAAAATGTAATTGGGGGTGGAGATACCCTTTAAACTTTTCAAAATATTCTGTAAGTATTTAAGAATTACGTTAATTTTCTACAGAGATAGAGAGTTGACTTTAGCCACTTATGTTGGATTTATACACGCGCGATATCGGTAATGTCCGACAGTGTTCGTAAATGTATGGCCACGGTCGTAAATGACCACAGTGGTATTTTATGGGGATCGTAAACCTACGATCATGTTATTGTAGATTTACATTTAATGTTAATGGTAATTTACGATTGTTAACAGTTGCTAAATTGATCGGAAATCGACAATCTCTAAAAAGTGATACCATGCCATTATTAATATGGCCCTAAGAATCCAGTCAACGAGGGAGGAAAGTAACGCATAAGTCCAGCTTGCTGCTTGCCTAGTCACTGGGAGGAGAGGCAATTTATCATCACTTCCTGCTCTCTGCAAAGTGTGTACATTTTTTAGTAAATATCTTTTAAATACTTTTCTTCCTCACCAAAGGTTAAGTTTTAGACTTTTTTTTCCCATTCTAAGTGTTATGGCATTGGCACACAACACAGTATACATGGCCTGTACATGTGCAATAGCAGAGTACAGACCTAGAAATGTTATGCAGGTTGAGCTAATCAGAATTCTAATAACAGTTATGTATATTTTATGTTAAAACTAATTCTTTTAGATAACACTTTAACAAAGTCAATGTCTGTCTTGTTTGTTTAAAAAAATACGAAATACTATTTTAATTTCCAGAAGACTGTATAAATTAAATTTCTCTATTAAGTCTGGGCAGACTTGGCATCACCATATGTCCTGATCATTTGGTCCAACAATGTGAAGTGAAACCAACAGCCTTATAAACCACAAGGAGAGTTATTGGTAGATTACAGAAAGTTTTATTATCTGTAAGTGCTTGTGATAAGCAATGTGTTGACCAATGAAATAGAAGGTTTGTATCTTTGGTTAAATTCAGTCCGGGGATTTACCAAATGCTTTCCTAATAATGATTAAATGAATACAAAATGATTTCTGACATTGATTAAATGATTATCAAATGATTTATAATGCTGACTAAATGATTACCAAATGATTTCTAACGCTGAATGATTACCAAATGATTTCTAACGCTGAATGATTACCAAATGATTTCTAACGCTGAATGATTACCAAATGATTTCTAACGTTGATAAAATATTGTGCTTTAAATCAGAATAAATTCTGATCTGTTCCAACCCCTTTCAAGCAAGATGTAAAAAATTTGCAAGCGCAATATTAAAGGGCATGTCCAGTGAAAGTGTTAAATATAAGTAAGGTATGTGTTTGTTTTCCAAAAATTATCGTGCACTTTTCAATATCTTCTCCAAACTTATTTTGTTGCTTTTTCATTTACCGCACTGTTGTGTCGCTTGGTGTTCGCATAATCAAGTGATTTCTTAAATCTGGTGGGTGATCTCTCGGCATTCTATAAAAATTGTAGAAAGGATCCTGCAAGACCAGCCCTGAAATTTTAGAGATTAGCACGTAATTATGTCATGTGCTAAAGTCTGTGATGGATACACAAAATCCTATAAATTATTTATATATATATATATTATAACAAATCTATATCAGACTATAATTACACCTAGCCTGATATAGACTCACTTTGTGTAATATTATTTTTAATTTTTTTTTAATTTTTTATTTATTAATAAATGTTTGGGCAACCTGCACGGCGCACTCCAGGTTATGGGAGTATGGGAAAGAAGATACTGACACCACACCAGCACAACCTCACCCCCCCCCCCTCCCCGGTAATGCAGCAACAAAAACCTCAGAGGCATCTTTTAAAGGTACACTACCTTTTTTTTCCCAGCAATTTTTTTTTCTTGCCAGGTTTCACTTGGGAAGGCTGAGCCTTCCCAAGCCTTATGGAAAATCTGCCCATGCTGGCCCAATCATATGACCATTTTAGGATCATAAACCTGATCTGTCTGGGAATGTCGGCAGGTAAAACTGATGCTCCACTCGACAATTCTCTCAGATCAAATGTCTAATTGGTGTAAAGTGGAGGTAGTGTTTGGTCTGGGAAGGATGCACAATAAGTGAACAATAATATAGGTTAATGTTTGGTAAACAAACACCATTATTTAGCTTGGACTCTTTCACAAAACACGCCCTTTAAAATGTTAAAGTATTGTAAATGGGTGATATATTAGCATAGGAATTTACAGGAGTATATCAAAATGCAGCTATTAAAATGTTCTTTTTTACATTTTCCAAAAGATTCCATGGTCTATATGTTGCTATATTAATATCTGCTTTATAACACTAAATTGGGAAACCAATTTGGAATTCCAGCGATCATGTCCATTATCGAAAATGTTTTAAACATACAGAACATTCTGAAATAATATGATATATATTGCCAAGATACTGTAGAAAGAATAGTTAGCTGACAATGCTACCAAATAATAAGTATTTCTATGAGTCAATGTCCTTAAAATGACTTTCCAGATCATCATGATAGGGAATGTCTATTGATATTGCTGCCAGAGATAACAATGTTAGATTTTATCCATCCTTGACAGTGGGAGATTGCAGTTTATGGAGCTAAACACATTTAATTGAGGAAATTAGCACAATGTATCCAGATTTCCTTTAATGGGTATGAAGTAATAGGACATTTTGAGTGGCTGTAAGTAGATTAAAGCTTCTTGACCTGATCTTTAAACGTCTCATAATCATTAGGAATAGTATCTGTGGGAAATAAAAGATGCTATATTAAATACACTACAAGGGGAACATTGTTTTCTTATTCAATTGTTCTAATGTGTCAAATGTTCTTTGAGGTAACATAGTACATACATTTAATTTCATTAAAGGAGAACCATAAGCCAAAATAGCATACTAACATAGTAATTGAGGTTGAATAAAGACATACGTCCATCAAGTCCAACCTATTCACTTTTTTTTTTTAAACCTTTCCAACAAGTTGACCAAGGGAAGGAAAAAAACCCCACGCAAAAAAAAAGGGGGGGGGGGAAATTCCTTCCTGACTCAGCAATCAGAAAGTATCCCTGGACCAACCAGATCTACAGTAAATGTATTAATACCAGTAATTCTCAATATTTTTTCATTTTAGAAACTTATCCAGGCCATTTTTAAAACTATTCAATGAACTTGCCATTACCACATCTGCCGGAAGACCGTTCCACAGTTTCACCGCTCTCACTGTAGAGAAACCTTTCCTAACCTGAAGATGAAACTTTTTCCCAACTTAAGGGCTGCAAGCCACAGCTGCAAGCCACTACACGCCTATCTTACAAAAGATAGGCGCGCGATCAGGAGAGCAGGACAGCGCGGCTGTCAGATAAGAAGGACCTGCGAGTGGAGCGCCAGGTAAGGTAAGTTCGGCTGTGTTCCCTGAGCAAACTATTATTCACAGGGAGGTGAGAATAAACGTTCTCACCTCCCTGTGAATAATAGAAACGATTGGCAAACACTTATTTTTTTAAGTTTACAGGCCATTTTTATAAAGGCTTTTAAAGGATAAGTGCACTATAAAAACAAGTATAGTTTATTTGTAAGAGACAGGTTTTAAAAATCTTTCCCCACCTTTTTTCCCCCCCAGGTCCCTCCTAAGCCTACCTGCGTGTGTGTAAAGTTGCTGACATCTTGCATGAGGAAGGTAAGGCTGTAGAGCTCCTCCCTCTGGGAGTTGGCTCATTGCACTCTCTCTTGAGCCCCCAAATCAGTGCTTGTGGCATCCGTGCGCACGTGTGACGTCACGGTGCACGCACGGATGCCTGCGCACGTGACATCATTGCAGCATGCCATGCAAGTGCACTTATCCTTTAAGGGATACCGTGCCTTTAACGATCGCTATTGTGATAGTAAATTTACGGATGAGCCTAGTTTACCTAAGAAATTGGACTGACATTTTAACTAATATGTTGAGTAATTTCTGATTCAGGTAACATGAAAAACTACACACTGCAAATGCAGCCTTCAGAATATATATGAAAATTTCAATCATTCGGGCCATCATTTGCCAAATGATATTAAATATTCTACATAACCAAAATTGATCAGTTATTGAAGACATTTTGGGCCATATTTAAAAACCTGCGGTATCGTAAGTTTGCGATACTGCGGATTTTCGTTATTGCACGACTGTGCCCGTAAATGTAAGGCTGCGATCGTACATTTATGGCAAAACGTACATTTCCAGCAAACGTTCCTAAATGTACGACATTTAATATATGTAAATATCGTAAATGTACAATAGCGATCGTACTTTTTGCCATAAATGTACGGTCGCTGCCGTACATTTACGCCTGTGGTCGTGCAATAATGAAGACCTATGGTATAATACCGCAGACTTTTTAATATGGCCCGAAATGTCTTCAATAACTCAGCAATTGTGGTTAAGTGGAATATTTAATTAATCATTCAGCAAACAATGACCTGAATGACTGAAATTTTCCTAGGTATTCTGAAGGCTGCATTTGCAGTGTGTAATTTTTCATGTTACCTGAATCCGTAATTACTTGCCATATTTATATATACTGATATATGACATACAGCAAAGACTGCAATACCATGTCTTAATAAATATGGATCAATTCTAATTTTTTAACTTACAATACATTCTACTCCTCCTTACATTAAAATAAATATCTACTGTTATGACTGTACAGTGTATAATAGTGAGCAAATTAAGGTTTCTAACTTACCATTACAGCGATATCTCAAGTTTGACCAAATAATATTTTCCTGGGAGAAACAAAAGACTCCTAAACGCCCTCCCCTCATAGTAGTGTCCAAAATAACCCCAGAATCTGCAACCAATTCAGGACCCTCAAAAAATTTCACCCTGTAAAACACAGGTATCAGCAACAAATTAAGACATACAGTTTTTATCTTAAAAAACAAAAGTTACAACAGAACAATGAAAAAGGGAATAAGGCAGGACATCTTAATTTAACACAAATTATGGTTGATGGTTTGGGGGAATGTCCCAGGGGATTTTAAAATAGTATCAGACATATATCTGTTGTATTCAATTAGATCAACTGGACTTGAAGTTTAGTTCTTGAAGACGTTTCGCTAGTCATCCGACTGGCTTTCTCAATTCAGAATGACTTGTACAAGAATCTGTGGCAATTATGTACCCTGGAAAATCCCAATTAGCATATCACAGCCAAGTGTTATGATAGTATATGCCCCTCCATGGCTCTATCAGGGCCCTTGCGGGCACTTACAAGTACCCTTGTGGCCCTGAGAAGGGCCTTTGGGGCTTAAGGGGTCCGGCAGCTCAGACCCCCTCCCTGGCCCTTGTAAGGGCCCTTGAGGCACTGATTAGTGCCTTTGTTGGGGGTCCCGCAGCTTGAACCGGGACCCCCATCGGCTCTTAAAAGAGCCCTTGGGTGGGGTCTTCTTTCTTCCCCACCTAATCCAATTCTGATTGGGAGCTGGTGGCCTCAACGGAGCTAGTGTCACTGGATGGAAGAAAGAAGACGCTGCCAAGGGCTCTTTTATCACCAGGGAAGGGGGTTCCTGGTACGGGCTGCGGGACCCCCTAAGACCCAAAGGGCCCTTCTTAGGGCCACAAGGGCCTGATAGGGCATGGAAGAGGGGTCCCGGTTCGAGCTGCGGGACCCATTAAGCCCCAAAGGGTTTTTGTCAGAGCCGCAAGGGCCCTGATAGGGCTGGGGAGGGGGATTCTGGTTCGAGCTATGGGATCCCTAAGCCCCAAAAGGCAAAAACGACAGGAAACTCGGCCTCAAAAAGTTAACAGACGTTTATAAATATGCCCTATGACTTTGAGGTAGAAAAGAAGTAATGTACCTAGCAGGAAATTTTTCATTGGCTTTTTTAAAAGAGATGGGGAATATGACAGCAATCATCAAAATTTGAAAATTCCGCAGGTTCTCTAAATTTTCAAAACCTGCAGTTCCACCTCAAAAACATTTTTGGTTCATAACGACTCATCACTACAACAAGCAAGTAAGATGTATACAAAACAGTTTCTTTAGCCTCTTATCTAAACAGAATTACTTTTTGACTATGAAAACTGCTCTCAAAAGATATGGACAGTGATATATTTTTAAGTTAATTCCCTTTGAAATCTATAATTCCAGGGAGGTAGGATTGAGTGTGACAGCTGTCCTCCTAGCATTTTCCTCTCAACTTTAAATGAGTGCCTATTTTATCGAGGAAGGTTGGCAGAAAAGAGTCAAATTTTAGAATTTGAAAAAACTTTCAGTATCTACTTTGTGGGTCAGGTTAACATAACCTGTAGCATGTATAACTGGATTATGGCTAAAAAAATAAACCCTTGTAGATCTTAGCTTTACCTGATGTAGCCTGCTGAGGGTCTGTGCTGCAGGAACCAGCGGTATGATGTCTTATCTTTCCACCCTACATTCCTTGGATCCTTCCATAGCAACTTGACTTGGTTAAGGGTGTCCCCTGTGTGCCACAATGCATTTCTAAGATGTTCTCCTGGTCCTGTTGTTGATTTAACTGCCTGCCAAAGGAAGTAAATATCAAGCATTATTTAGATGCCTGCAAATGACAAAATAAATTAAAAGGAAAAATCTAACATCAGTGTTATCTTTTTAATCTTGAGCAAATCATTGTATACATTCTATTCTGTATCTTCCCAGATTTGAAAATTTTAGAAAGGATATATTTTTATTCTTATGTATTATTACTTGTTTTATGGAAATGTCATGTATGTTGTTTGTAGCTTGTACATTGTGGTGTGGAATTACTGCAGGCGGACCTAGATAGAGCATCATAGTGGCAGATTCAGTGTTGATAAATCAATGGGGTTTAACAATCCTTGTGCTGCCCATACAACAAATCGCTCTGTGCTTAGTGAACCTCTGTTGGAAGGGGGTTGGGGGGTCTAGTAGATAACAGACTTAGTTCTAGCAAGCAATGATAGACAGCATCGACTATAGCTAGCAAGATATTGTCTTGTAGAAAGAGGAATCGATTCAAGGGATATTATTCTCCTGCTTTACAAAGCACTGGTAAGACCTCATTTGGAATAAGTGGTTTCTATTCAAAAATCTGCATATAAAATGGACATCTTGGAAATGGAAAGAGTTCAGATAAGGGCAACTAAATGAATAAGGGGAATGAATGAATATTCTGACAGAATAGACATGTAGATAGCATGTAGATGCTAACTATATATATAATGTGCCATACAATAAACTCTATGGTGCATTGTTCACAAATAGGTCATATCAGAGGACTTGTGGACATCCTTTAAGATTAGAAGAACAGATGTTTCATCTTCAGGTTAGGAAAGGTTTCTTTAAAGCGAGAACAGTGACAGTGTGGAGCTGTCTTTCAGCAGATGCGGTAATGGCAAGTTTATTGAATAGCTTTAAGAGGGGGCTAGATAAGTTTCTAAAATAAAAATATTGAGAATTACTACATGTATTACTATGTATTAAAACATATACAGGGTTATTCAATAAAAGTTCTTATCATTTAAAATGGTGCTAATTTTGCCCCAACCAATCAGATGTTAGCTTTCAAATGTTAAATAAGATCTGATTGGTTAGAGCAAAATTATCACCATTTTAAGCGATAAGAACTTTTATTGAATCTCCCTGATAGTTCTGGTTTATCCAGGTATCCTTTCCGATTTCGAGTCCAATCTTTATTAATTTAGTTACCTTAAAGAAAAAAGCAAATATAGTAATGGATATCTACCGTAAGTAACCTTCTCCACTGACATGGCTCAGTAAACCACCTGTTATGATGTTTTAAGAATGACTTAATTGGCTTTCATAAAAGGACTGTTTCATTTTTTAACATCCTTTTTATGAAAGCCAATAAGTAAATTTACACCATTTACTGAATACAGCAAATGAATACAGCAATCCTCATTTATTACCTTACTAACATTTTAGTATAATGTTTTAATTTTTTGCACATGGGTAAATTTTTCACAGGTGAATAAGGACTCTTATAAGGCTTTATAAATGGTCTCTTGGAATTCCTCACTATGCAAACCATGTCAATTTCTATAATGAACATCAGAACAATGCCAGTGTAGGGTGTACCTTTAACTGGATTCCAGGTTCAGCTACTGCTCGGAATGGGTTGGCCTGCCAGTAGGTTTGTTCCATCTGTTTCCACATGACAACATAGAAGCTAGAACTGTCCTGATAACCAAATATGAAGCCGGCATAATCGTCATCCGTTTCAGTGTTAACATGAAATGTTCCTTCAAAGTCCACTCCATTGAAAGCAGTGTAACCTCAACATAAGAAAATAAAAATCTTTGTTTAAGTAATAGGTTTTACAGGGAAGAAGATATCCTGACAAAAAATGTATTAATATATCCTTGTCATTCGGTATTTTATAGAGATGTCCGAAAATTTTGTTCCTTTTTGAATTTACGGAACTCAGGAAAATCCAAAAAAGAACGTACTTTCGAGGGTCCGGAACGTATTTTCGAGGGTTACCGAATGTACAAGTTTTTTTTCGTTAAAAATCGAAAGTAGTTTCCTATCATATTTTCGAGGGTTACCGAACGCTCTGAGGAAGTGGCTATTGGACACGAAATGCGTTGGGCGGAGCCTGCTGTGTTTCTATGTGTGATTTTTGTATTGAGTTGTAGCGGCTACTACTATGTGTTTTTATAGATGTTTCCAAATATTTTTGACTACTTTTTAACTAAAAATCTGGTTGCCTGCCTTCTATTCACCTGGTTGGGGTCCTTGGAGTTTTATTGTCAAGCCGTGGAGGAGACGGAACTACTGGAGGCGTTTGCAACACCGAGATACTTCATGGGGAGACGCTCCCGCTACACAGGTGCAGTGACTTAATTTATTTACGAGGGTTACTGAAAATAACCTTGTACATTCGGAAACCCTTGAAAATATGAATTTACATATGTCTCTATTCTCAAAATAGCAGGCTAAAGAAAGTGACCTAACCGCTGAAAGTTAGTGGTGTCATAGATAGAATCTAGATGCTGAGAAGGTTTTAATCTCGGTTTAGACAAAAAATATTGATATTGATAATATTCCTATTTATGCCCAGAAATCCATAATTTTAAAGTCAGGGAATTTTTTTTTGAATGTTCAGACAATGAGGAGCATATTTATAAAATTACAGTATACCCAATCAGTACATTTTGGAGGGGGAAATAAGTATATATCAAACCTCTATATACTAGAACACTTTTTTAAATACAAAAAAATCCCAGTTTTGGAATTTGAAGTAAAGAAAGGACATTAACTTTTTTCCTGGAAATTTAAAATGGTGCAGTATTCCATCACCAGAATACCATGCCTTAAATATCTTTTTATGTGTGGCAGAGAATTGGATAAACTACGATTATCAGCCAGAGGATCACCCATTCCTCTGCCAAGATCTCTCGGCCCTAGCCCCCCAAAACATTGGCTCCTATTAGTATGTATGAATAGTTGATAGCAGTTGCTGCCCACCTAAACTATATCCCTATATAAGTATTGGGAATGAGTCGGAGATATGTGTAGGGCTATTTACTGCCAATCACAGTCTGCCATTTGCTATACAACTTTAATGTTTGTGCCCAGATTTACATTAATTAAGTTGCACCAACAGTCTGGACAGGTTTTCCATGTGTGGTTCTGTAATCTCTTCCTTTTTGATTGACCTATCAAAAATGAACATATACATAAACAGTGTTGGGGCTCACCAGAAAATATAAGACCAGGGTCCAAGCATGGAAAATTGAAGGGCCCACTCAAATCTCTTCTTAACCAATCTGTCTTAAGCCTTTATACAGATGTGCAATTGCGCTTTGCAAAACTTTGACAACTTTAACAGGTATTTCAGCTGACTACCAGTTCTCCTAGTAAAGGTCCTATACCGACCTTAAAGGACAACTCCACCCTCATAAGAACATCTTTTAGAAAGAATTGCCTCTTTAAAACATGTTAATATATAATAGTTTGTGGCTGGAATTGTCCTTTAAATTTATTAACAATTTCTTATTCTTAAGTACCTCTGTATCTTAAGTTTAACAATTTTCACTTATTTGATAAATAAATAGACTGGGGGATTTTCCCAGTCCAACATTGTACACAAAGCAGATATGGGTACAGAGACTCAGCACCATTTTTTAGTCACTGAAACACATACTGATAAAGATCACTCATGATCTATTAAAATAAAATGTGTAATGTATCAGGAGTATGATTCTTACCCACAGCAAGTCCTGGGTCACTATTCATCGTCTGAACAATTTCCATACCCTGAAATAAAGATTTTTTAAAAATGTAAAATTTTACCCACACTGCAATCACAGCTAACATTGAGTCTAGGATTTGCCCTTCTGTCTAGACAATGTTAAATGAAATCTACATACAAATATAGTCAAATTATGTTGCATGCTAAAATAGAACTGAAGTCTTGCAGTTAAAGTTTAATGCCACTTGTGAATAGGGCTGGTAGTTAACTGTAGTTTTGTATTTGCACATAAAATATCTCTTAATTAGAATTTGCTGTAGTGAAAAATAAAACTTTGGACTGGCTTTTCCTGTGAAGGTTTTGGGTAAATAGTCAAATGGCTTGAAATGTAACTTTTGGGTTAGAAGATTAGGCAGGCCATGCACAGACACAAAACACCACAATAGATTCCATCAGGTTCCAGTTGGATATTGTCATGTACGTCTCTTTTTGGACAGAAAATTGTCAGCAGCTATAGCAGTTCCCACTTTATGTAGAGGTGGTCATTAGCATTTGTGTTAGTGTTGGGGCACCAATCAACCAATCGCAATAGGCAGATGCTTATACACAAACTGCTGCAAAATACAAATAGAATCTGCTGATTAATTGGCAGAAAATGTGAATACATATGTATGGTCAACTCAGCAGATAAACAAGGAGAATTAAGAGTTTCAGGGTGCTGAATTGTTCTAATATCTGTAATGTTTCTGTTTTTGCTCCTTCTTAAACCAGTAATATAGTGCATATATAATTACTGATCTTGGCTGCTACACCTTCACCCTTGACCTTCACCCTTGACAGACAATCTTTAGAAGTGGGCACCTTCCCATTAAGATTAAAGGGAGCTTTTGGAATGCAAATCGAATTTGTGATGATGCATACGTAGAGTAATTTGTGTGTCATCAATGGAAAGGAGCTTTTCCTTATGTACATCCCTCTAGGAGACAACATTTATTTCTTGATAAAAACAGGCAATAAACCAGCACATACTGTATGTCATTCTTTGGGCAATTAAAGGGGAACTGTGGTCTACAAACAAGTTGAGTTTAAATAAAAGGCCAGTTTCTTATCTTTAAAACGAGCCATCAACCACCTACGTGGTATATCTACGTGCTCCACAGCCCAAGATATAAAGAAATGACCAGAAAGTTAATGGGTGGGAGGCTGACATGTGACATTCCTAAGGCTTCTTCTGCACAGTGCCGCTAGCGAGCACAGCCTCAGTGTGTGAGGGAGACACGAAGTCCCTCCTCCTGTCTGCTGCGTGAAGTCCTGACAGAGTAGGTAAGGGAATCTACAGCCCTTCTTTCCCACTATGTGAAAACAGCCTTTTCAGGCTGTTTCCACAGAGTTTTCTGGAGGGGGGGGGGGTCTGAGTGGGCCACGGCACCCGTGAGTGGGCAGGGCTTAGGGAATGTAAGGGAATGGGCCATGGGGGCCTGCAACTGGAGGGACCATGGGGTCCATGAGTGGGAGGGAACAGGACCAGGGGGGCTGCAAAGGGGAGGAGGAGACACAGGGCAGATTGACTGACATGGTTTCTGAGCAGGAAGCAGGAAGTGCAGGGGGCCTGGTGATGCTGCTGCCATATCACACACAAAAATGTAAATATCTTCAAAACTATGCAAAATAATGAAAACAAATTGCAAAAATACTCAGGATAGCAATTCCTATCAATTTACCTAAAGTCATTTTTGGACCACAGTTCCCCTTTAATTAGAGCAGGTTGCTTCAAGCCTATAGTTCTTCTTGAGGTTACAAATGAATATGTACTATTTTAAGCTAATAAGGGCTTTTTCCAATGACTTAATAAAGGATCATGGTACCTGTAACATGTGGTGATTGGTGAAGATGTATTTATAAAGCCTAGCCTTTCTTACAGCATCCCTACTTCAAGCCTACTTCAAGCCGGTTGATCCCCATACCTCTGTTATTTACTTTTAAGGGCTTTTTTTCAATCTCAGTAATAATCCCATCATTACATCAACCAGCATTAACCAAAATACTTATACCTGTCCTACATTGGTTGTTGAAGTTACTCTATAGCTGCTTTGGAAACCGGCAAATGCAACATAAACTATACCCTATAGAAAAATCTTCTTGGATTAAAAAGCCTTTCACCAAACTTTTCCCAGAAAAGAGTTTACATCAACCTCTCTGCATCTTTGCAGTCATACAAGTAGTTTTATTTACTGTAATACTTTTAAGGAAAAGCACTGTCACCCCAGGCTGCAGGGGCAAAGAATCCAATGATGTCACTTAATCAGTCATTGACTGTATAGAAGCATATTATATATTCTTATAGGGAACAATTATTTCTTCTTGTTATCCTTTATTTCTGTGACTTTTTCCTAAGTAGAATATTGATTAATAGTAGTAGAGTAAATAGGAATAGATATTTTTATGGTTTCTTGGATAAACAGGTCCTTAGGAACGACCATAAGGCTAACCACATTTTAATACAAATATATATTTTTTATTAACTTATTATAAAACAAACATAATGAGATGTTACCTCATTTAAGACAATCCAGTGTGGATCGATCTGAGCATCACCTTCTGGATCTAATACTACAGTTTGATAGGCCCTGAAGTCTGTTAGTTTGATTTCCGCATTTTCTGGGCAAACATCAATTTTGTTGTCCACATAATCTTTATCAAAATCCCCTTCACAGGCATTTCCAATACCATTACCTGCAAAATATGTGAAAATAAATTTTACATTTATTCCAGATATTTTTAACATCTATATTTAAAAAAAACAAAAAAACAAGCTGACTAGTGATATACTGACCAGAGATGTCCGAACTCATTGAAATCCATTCCACTTGCAGAATTTCAAAAAAAATCAGAGAGTTTGAAAATCTGCAAGCGGACCCATTGATGTCAATAGGAGTTAAAAAATCCTAAAATTAAGGTATGAATTTAATGGTAACTTACTGTAAATGGCTCGGGACCTGGGAAATGGCCTGGGCAACACGTATCAAAATTCTTAAAAAAAACAGTCAGTCCAGTACCAGAAACCTCATTCCGCATAGTATTGTCAAGATTTCTAGAAGTTTTAAAAATTTTAAATATAGAAATGTCGAAAATTTTAGATTTTTACATTTTCGGAAATGTTTGAATCTGCAAAGTTGTGGCGAATCTGTGAAATCCGCTTCGAAATCAGTTTCAGGTGTATCTCTGATACTGAACAAACATAGAGCCTTCTGGAGTGACAAGGTCTTTCCCTGTAAATGCTGATGATTTCTCAGAATCTACAGTTTAGATTTAAAATCTGAAAAAAAAGTTTTGGAGCAGTGGGATCTTGCTGTATCTTAAGGTCCACCTTTTGAAGTAGAGTAAAGATACCCTTTAATGGATTGAACTTTTAAACACTAACATTCTGAGGTTTGAACTCAAAGCACAAATGCACCTGACGCTACTCTAACCCACACTGTGTGTTTCTGACACAAATAAATGCACAAACAAATTATACACAATTTCAAATTAAAGTCACAAAATTACAAAAAAAGCCCTTATATTTATGTTTTAAAGGTGGAAGTGTAGTTTTACAGCTGTAAATGCAGAAACATACCGCACATAATCTATACAGACACACATACTGAAACATCAATCATCAAAAAAGGTTTAATGGTCATAAATATGTAAACATACCTCCAGCCTACACATACACAGGTGCACATGCCTGCTTTTACACCCCAACACCCACCATTCAATTTTCCTGCACAATAAAAAAAATATATATTTAATCAGAATGAATTATGGAATTTCATTGGCATAGCTTTCCCAACTGTCACTTCCCAACTGTATTTGTTCAATTGCAACTTTTCAAAAACTGCCATTTCCCAACTGCCATTTCCCAACTGCCATTTCCCAACTGTTATTTTCCAACTGCCATTTTCAAACTGTTATTTCCAACTGCCATTTTCTAACTGCCATTTCATAACTGTCGTTTTCCAACTGCTATTTTCCAACTGTCATTCATTCTTTTCTATGCTGGTTCTCTTAAATGTTGCAGAAAGTGTGCTGTCAAGCGGGCAAAGAGGTTCAAATATTGTAATTTATGCTTCTGAGCACAAAAAAACCCACAAGTAGCTACTGTTTCCTTGGATCCTTTAGAGAAAGTTTAGGCTTCAAAGCAACAAGAGCTGCTCCAAAATTTTATGAAATTAAAATAAAACAAACCGGGTTATTCAATAAAAAATAAACAATAATAACTTTTATTGAATCTCCCTGTTGGTCTTCATTTAAATCACTTTATTTTATGTTAAAGGGAATGTTAACTAAATAGTCTTTTTAGTTTCTGTAGTGAGGGACTAAAGCACCCAGCACATGGAGAGATCCTCTGTCCCCACTGACTGTTCAGCACTTCCAGCTGGTCAGCAAGTTATAAATGTTGGGAGGGGGATGCCAGTTCAAGTTGCGGGACCCCTTATGCAACAAAAGGCCCTTCCCAGGGCCACAAGTGCACTTATATGTGCCGAAGAAGGGGGGGGTCTCATTTTCGAAAAGTCTGGAAAGTTTGTCTTTAAAGTCCAAAAAGTCTGGGTTCGTCTGAACTTATTAATCCAACCCGTACTCAGGTTGAGTTTGCGTTTTAGTCATCTCTACCCATGCAATGTTCCCGATCGGCCAATACACTGAACTATCGGTCCGAAAAGTTGCATCGTGTGTACCCAGCCTATGATCTCTTAACATAATATTTTTTTAAATCGGCAGATCCATTGTATGGAGAATTTGCTCCAGAGGATTATGGGACATGTATCAGAGAGATTCAATAAAAGTTCTTATCATTTAAAATGGTGCTAATTTTGCCCCAACCAATCAGAACTTATTTAACATTTGAAAGCTCTGATTGGTTGGGGCTAAATTAGCACAATTTTTAACGATAAGAAGGGAGATTCACCCACAGCCGAAAATGCTTTCGACAAATCTCCCGAACGGGATTTACCAGAGGCTGCGCGGCTCTGGGTGAATCTCACCCGCAAGTAAGTATTTAAATACTTCCATGCTAAGACCCACACAGCCTCTAGTAAATCGCTTTGCACCAGCTGCGCGAGTGCCTCTTCGGGGACTCGCGCAGCCGCCGCAAAGCAAGACTTAACGTCGTGCTAACCGAACGTAAATCGTTGAGCGCAACGTTAAGGGGAGAAAGGAGCTCTGAAGCACTACATTGTGAATTGCCCGTTGAACATTTATTGAATAACCCTATGAGATTGTAAACTCTTCAGGGCAGGGATTTCATTCCTAATTTGTGAAGACATGCTGCACTTAATTTATCCAGAATTTATATATATGTATTCTTAACCTATGTCTGACATTGTATTTAATTTGTATTTATCTGTATAATTGCTTGCACTGTGTACCCAAGTGGCGCTTTATAAATAAACTTATACACTCATACATATGAGCATTGCTTGCACTGGAATAATACTGCCCACAATGAAAATAACTGTCACCTTATTCATATTTGTACAAAAATTCTTCTAAATTATTATTCTTTTTGATATTTTCTTCAGTATTACAAATGTTATTGTATTGTATAAGGTGTTGCCGATCAAGCTAAAACCAAGCTTTAGGGCCCTCTTTCCGATTGTACCACAGTAATGCTGTAACCTACCACATTGAATGCTGCTAGACCAGCAAATTGTATTACTTTAACTATACTTGTATGTAACATGTATGTTTTCCTCAAGTACTGTATATTAATGCAACTGTAAAGATGATGTTGGCGCTATATAAATATAAATAATGAAAATAATAATAGGTAATACGATGTACTGTTTTGTTGTTTAAAGGAGAATTAAAGCTTAGATTGACATAAACCTGAATAAATTCTATAATTCATAACTTAAAGAAGAACTAACCTAAATTAAGCTCTGTCTATTGGGACAATGTTGTCTGGTAACTTTAGTTCCCTTTTAACCCTTTGCCTGCCACAGATCGTGAATATACGATCTGTGCAGACAAGTACCAAACTGCCACAGATCGTATATTCACGATCTGCAGCACTTCCGGGTCCGGGAGCGGAATGCCTGAAGTTAGAGCGGGGAAACCGCTTCCCCGCTCTTGCAAACCCCCTAGGCAACGAGCAATGCCGGGTTACTTACCTCTCCCCGGTCCACGATCGCCGAGCAGCCAATGGGAAGGCACTGACATCACAAGTCACATGGGGAGTGACTTGCTGATGTTCAGTGTAAAGGAACCGCCCCCTGCTGGATTTTTCTCACAACTTACCTGGTGGATTACGTTGCTGGAGCCCTCCTGCTGTGATCTGCTGTGTTTCCTGCTGGGATTTACCTTGCTGCCTGCTTTAGATCATCTGTCTTCTGGACTGGTACAGTATTTACACACACTACACACATACATTTAGTTTATAAACTTTATAAACTTTTTTTTTTGTATTACACACATCTACACACTTTAGTACACACTAACACACACTTACAAACACATATTTACACTCTAACACACACACACACACATATACATACACACAAAAATACACACAAAATCAACATATTTTTTTATTTTGTATTTTTCATTCATTTTGATTTTGACAGTTTTTCTGGATTTTTTTTGCTGTTTCTTTTATTTTGGTGTTTATTTATATTATTTCTATAATTGTATTTGTTTTTGTGTGTATATTTTGTGTTTTACCCCTCTTATATCCCTATATACCCCTCTTATATCCCTATATACCCCTCTACCCCTCCCCCACCCCCAGACCCTCTTACTGATAACTTGTGGGATTGAAATTACTGTTAACATCTTTATTACCCATCAAGACTAGTGGGTCTGTCATTTTGACCCCCAGTCTTGCTGTGCGGTAAAGTTATTTAGCCATTTTTGTTTTTGTGTTGTAATTTTCTGCAATCTCAGTTTTATATACTTTTTTTGGTTCAGTTACCCTTGATTTCTTTATTACACAACAAGACTAGTGGATCTGTGATTTTGACCCCCAGTCCTGCTATTTGTATTTATCTGTATAATTGCTTGCACTGTGTACCCAAGTGGCGTTTTATAAATAAACTTATACACTCATACATATGAGCATTGCTTGCACTGGAATAATACTGCCCACAATGAAAATAACTGTCACCTTATTCACATTTGTACAAAAATTCTTCTAAATTATTATTCTTTTTGATATTTTCTTCAGTATTACAAATTATATTGTATTGTATAAGGTGTTGCCGATCAAGCTAAAACCAAGCTTTAGGGCCCTCTTTCCGATTGTACCACAGTAATGCTGTAACCTACCACATTGAATGCTGCTAGACCAGCAAATTGTATTACTTTAACTATACTTGTATGTAACATGTATGTTTTCCTCATGTACTGTATATTTATGCAACTGTAAAGATGATGTTGGCGCTATATAAATCTGAATAATAATGAAAATAATAATAATCGGTAATACGATGTACTGTTTTGTTGTTTAAAGGAGAATTAAAGCTTAGATTGACATAAACCTGAATAAATTCTATAATTCATAACTTAAAGGAGAACTAACCTAAATTAAGCTCTGTCTATTGGGACAATGTTGGCTGCCAAAGCCAAAGGTAATTTTGCGTCTCCAACAGTCTCTGTGCTGTCTCCTCATGGATGGCGCACCAATACCTCAAACTAAACCTGACTAAAACAGAACTAATCATTGTCCCACCTTAACCTGGTCCCATCCCACCTTTTACTAATTCTGTTGACCTCATTTACCCTATTCAGTCGGCACATTGCTTATGGGTAATTATTGATTCCTCTCTCCTTTTCTAATCACAACCTTAGGATCCTCTCTTCTGACTACTGCCATGCTCTCATCCTATCACACCTGTACTATGTAACCTTATGCTTTCTGGTCTTCATGCTTCCTACCATTCTCCACTTCAGTCCATACTAAACGCATTGTTTCGCTCTCAAATTAAATCTCCCCTGTGCCACATAAGTCCTCATTAAACAATGAATTATCTAAAAAATCTTTCTCTTAACATTTACATCCCCTTGTTCTGCTGCTCCTTTTTTTCTCTTGTGTCCCCATATGTCCCTGCTCGTACCCTCCGCTCATCACAGAACCATCTCTAATACAGACCCCCCACTCACACTGCCTTCTCTCCTCTTAAACCTTTTTCTCTTGTGGCTTCCATCCTCTGGAATTCTACTCCCCTCTCTCTATGTCAAGGAACTTCAATAAACAAGTTTAAATCTAAACTCTCATCCTATCTCAATTTAGTGTCAATTTAGAATAAGATTGTTAAATTGACACTGTTCTTACTATGGCACTTCTACCTTTACCTATGTATCTGTATGTTACCCATCTAATTAGATTGTAAGCTCTATGGGACAGGGGCCTCTTTCCTCATGCAACATGATTCAAGCATTTCTATACTTTTTGATGCACATACTTATTTATATAGTTCCATATTTATGTATCTATTTATATTGTTATATATAGTTGTGCCATATAAATAAACATATACAAACATACATCTCCACACACTCAGTGAGTTCTCTAGCACTTCATCTCCGCCCCTTCCATCCAGGCTTATTTAAATTTTAGCTGTAATTCCCATTTAAGGGTTTGTGGTCCTTCGGAATTATCTTGGATGGCGTCTTTTGTATTTGTATCCCCATCATTCAATAAACTTTCTGCAGATTTTATCTTTGACATAAAATGTTGTCTTTATGTGCTGAAAAACCTGCACACCTGCTCCAACCACTTATTCTGAGGCACTATAAACAAAACATACTTTTGTTCAATATGCCATAGGGACGAATGGTTTTGCAGCTAGTTTTTATCCATATGAAAGGAAAAGAAATTGGCTGAGGCTCGCAAAGCTGGACATCATTCAATTAGCTTTTCAATTGCCTCTGGAAACCTTCATGGTAAATGGTGCAGGGGAAGAAGAGCTGCATTCTACAAATGCTTTTTTTCACAAGCTATGGTTTGCTGCTATTCTGTCATATATATTAAGGGGATAACAACACAACAAGACCACCACAGTTCCTCCAATTAATATGTTAAGTGTTTGATTCTAACTTGATCATCTTGTTGCGATATTCTTCACTAACATGTCTTACATTTTTTAGGTTTCTTTAATAGATATATGAAGTGGATTAATGGCCTTTTATACCAGCAGTATAAAAGGTATATACATCCCATCTACCTACCATCTGAATCTAACTGGTCAGGATTTGGAACAATTCTGCAGTTATCTGGCCCAGGAGGTGAGATGTCTGGAATCCCATCATTATCATCGTCTTCATCACACTCATCTCCCTCTCCATCTTTGTCAGTGTCCAGTTGATCACTGTTAACCACTGAAGGACAGTTATCACTTGTGTCTTGGTAACCATCACCATCTCTGTTTGGAAAGAAAGAAAAATAGTTCAAAATATATCTATACTGTATACAGAGCATAGGTGGTAGAAAAACAGATGAGGGGGGCTTACAAAATGGACAAAAATACCATTAAGTAGGGGGGAAATTAAAGGAAAATTATTGTCTAAACTCAGTTTGTTTTGACTTATAGCTCCAAAATACCTGGTTAAAATGATATACTGTAAAGAGTAAAGGGGATGGATTTCTAATGGCCGTATTTATAAAAGCACAGTATAGCAAAATTGCAATTGTTGTTATTGTTATTAGTATTTTATAAAGGCATCCTTTTATTGCACCATGGTGCAAATTACTGATACTACACGGGATTTTGCTTCCGCAGTATCAGGCTTTTTTTACAGCCACATTCAGACACAGACGTGCGTACTCTCAACTCGTGAATATTCCTAAAGTTATTTCAATATTAGCATTACACTGAAAATTTGCTATGGAAACCATAGAATGTTGAAATGTTTCATAGGAAAGATCAAAGATCCTCTGTGTATGTAGTGAGCTTATTGCAGAAACAATATTAGTATTCGTCATTTAAAATAACAGACAGTCATCCCGGGTGTATATAAGAATAGGGGGTTTTAAAATAAAGAAGGAGAAAAGAAAGATGGAATCATTCCCCAGACTGAATAAATACTGTACTTTCATTACCTGTTTAGTAATCTTATATATTGTTCTACTGGCTCAATAAGAGATATCAATTATCTCTATTATTTAGTCCAAGGTCAAGTGTGATAAACAAGTCTCCATTTGCCATCATTTTTACTGCCCAAGAAAAGCTTTGTATATGAAATATAGAATGTTATGCATTATATTATAGGTGTATCATCACATCCAGGAATTAAGCTGGGTACACATATTATCGATAAATGGGACTATCCAATCAGTAATCTGTTTACGTACATTGACCGTTAACAATGGTGAACATTTCGCGTCAACATAGAATAACTTTTGTTCCGAACCGAAAATTGCTCAAATTCGCAGTTGGACTTCGCAATCCGCAATTGTTTGGATGTATGGCAGTCACAAACAATCTCCTTTATATAGGGGGAACCCTCGGGATTGAGTGTAGTCACGGAGTGTAGAAAACAGACAGAATCGATCTGTCATCTTTAAAAGGATTAGTACTGTGTGTACCCATCTTAAAAATGACAGTGCCGTAGAGCCATGGTTTTTGATTCCTGGTTTCCCATAACTTAACACCGTTGTGTAAACCATTAACGCTTATATGGACCTTGAATGATCACACAATTTATTACCAAAGCTGACACACTAACATATTGAATAACACATCACATGCTACATGCTTCTTTTTTATCTTACCTATCCTGATTGGTATCACATAAATCACCCACCAGGTCATGGTCAGCATCTGACTAAATAAATGAAACACAAAAAGCTTGTTAAAGTGAATTAAATGCTCTGTGACTGACTTACTGAGTCATAACTGTGGGTGTGTGGGTTTGTGTGTTTTCTTAAAGACTCTATAATAATAATTGGAAAAAAAAAAAACACAGAAATGACTGCCATTCTATTTATCAACCTTTTCAGCATGGGTTGTTAATCTAAAGACCAACAAAGGAATACAATACTTAGTGTGGGTTCCCAACGTGAATGGTGAATGCATGACACATATCGTAAAAACACTTATCTTGGATTAGATTTAATAAACACATCCCCCAGAATATTCCAGTTTGGACTGGTTCAGTAAAACAATCATACAAGATTGAAAAAATGTACTGACTGCAAATACACAGTTTTTTTCTTACTTGGTCTGGGTTCTTGACTTTAGGGCAGCTGTCACACACATCTCCTACCCCATCCCCATCACTATCTTTCTGATCAGGGTTTGGGACTTTCTTGCAGTTATCTCTGGTGTTATCAATTCCTGTAGGAGACATTGTAAAGGCAACAACAGATTATTAGCACCAGCTGTGCCGTACTCTACACTTACTGTGTGATTTGGCATATACTGCAAACATATGAAATCACTGCATGGTCATAGTTTCGCTATTGGATCCATATACGTCTGGCTAAAAACATTTGGAATTCAGACTGAAATGTGGTATCAGGTGTCTCAGAAGTTTTGCATTTACTTAGAACTCATGTTTAGGATAACAGAAGCATTTGATCTGTACGGTATATTCTGGTGGCTGGTATAATAATTATTGGGCCCCAGCAAAAAATCTTAGAATGTTGCTTAAACTACAAATTGTTCAATGGGTATCATGGTAATGGGCAAATGTCTTTTGATACAATTTCTTACAAAGAGAAAACCACATACTGTCTCCATCCATGTCGTTATCACATACATCTCCTTTTCCATCTTTGTCTGTGTCTGTCTGGTCATTTTTAATATTCCGGCAGTTATCGCAGGCATCCCCATAGTCATCTTGGTCAATGTTTTTCTGATCCACGTTAGGTACGTAAACACAGTTATCCTGCGCAATTCCAAAAGATTTAATTATAAATGTTCCACCCAGTGTTCCCTCTAAGCTGTGGGCTTGTGCGTGATCACACTACTCTGCAGCCCTACGCATAGTATTTAAAGTGGTGCACATATAACCAATATTCTGGAGTATAACTGCTTCGGTATGAAAATATTTATCTGCGTGCACACAGCCAATTTAATATTAGTTTAACCATTGCTTGTGAAGGTTCTCATTCATCTTGGTCATGGTATATCTGTTGTATTCAATTAGATCAACTGGACTTAAAGTTTAGTTCTTGAAGACGTTTCGCTAGTCATCCGACTGGCTTTCTCAATTCAGAATTTGTTGGCAATTATGTACCCTTTGGACTTTCCAGGGTACATAATTGCCACAGATTCTTGTACAGTACAAGTCATTCTGAATTGAGAAAGCCAGTCGGATGACTAGCGAAACGTCTTCAAGAACTAAACTTTAAGTCCAGTTGATCTAACTGAATACAACAGATATAGTTTAACCATTGTGTAGATGTGTATTCCCAGTTATATTGGGGCTTATGTAAAGCTGGGTACACACAGGAAAGATATTTGAAAGATGGCAGACAGGAGCTACAAAATCCTGTCTTTCATTTTTCAAAAATCATGATACACACAGTCCCGAGATGTGCATAGGGAGAACGTTCGGGACTGTGTGTTTCCCTTAACCGCAGCCGACTCCCCTATAGGGAGACTAACGCAGCCGAGGGAAATTTTTCCTCTTTCTCAAACGACCGCTTGGCCGCACGCTCATTCGGGAAAGTTAGGTACACACAGTACCAATAAAGCCGTTGGAATCTGAGGGTATCGGGACTTTATCAGTACTGTGTGTAGCTTAAGAAGAGGAGCCAAAAGCTTACCGTGCAACCAATCACGTTATTTTTTTTAATATACTGCAGTTAGACCACATATAATTGATTACTGCAAATTAATATAGATTAAAAGACATTATACTGTTAAAACCCACCCCTCCCCCTTACAAGTACCCAAGGTGAGGACCTGAACCGTTAAGTCCTCATCCCCAGGTACCTTTTATATTTGCAGTAATACTTTTACTCTGGTCTAACTCTGCATCTTCCAGACTGTGCTTACAATGGTGTTTTGCGATACGCATGCCAGGTTAACTCACGTGGGTGGCCACACTGTGCAAGCTGCAATCCGTAATATTAGTGTAATCACAGCGCAAACACATGGTACTGCATGTGAAATGTTTGCTCATTTCACTGGCTACACGGGGTCCAGATTTATAGGACATGACAGACAGACCCCATTGGAAGCACCCTACAAACAGTCCCAGTCCCAGCTTTTCATTTCTTGGGCTTTAATCAGACCTGCATATTAGGAATTCCATCTCCGTCTGCATCATCATCGCATGCATCTCCAATACCATCTCGGTCTGCATCTTCCTGACCAGAATTAGGGACTGTTACACAGTTATCCTGCAGTATTTAAAAAGAAAATTACTGATGGGTTAAAAACAGAACAAAAATAAACATGTTTAATATATTTGTAGCCACAGAGTACAAGGTGAGGCCTGGCTATACTTCTCAGCTTGGGGAGAGCAGAAAATATTCAGGATGCCTGGGTATTAGACATCATATAGGCCAAGGCTGAGGATCTGGTTATAGGTACAAATGTAGCCATCTCTGCAGAGCTTGGTAGAAGCTTATTATTTTTGAATTATATATAATATTTTATAGTATTCTAAAGCCATCACAATCTTCTTATTTATAGGATATTTCATTTAAGAAAAAAACACAGTACCAACCCCCCCGCTCCGCAAAATATTTATACTGCACCCCTTATACTGGCCCCTAGTTAGATTGCTCTTTGGCTTCTTTGCCTATTAGGTATAGGGCCATATTTTAGCGATACTGTGGGTTAGTTAATGTACGACAGAATGTTTGGTAATTACCAAACGTTCGGTCGTAGAATACCATGCGGTAGTCAGGGCCGGATTTCCCACTAGGCCACCTAGGCCGTGGCCTAGGGCGGCACAGCCACCAGGGGCGGCAAAAAGAAAGAAAGAAAGGAAAGAAAGAAAGTAAAGGGTAAAGCAGCATTGCATCCCCATTTTAAATTTACACAATGCACGTTAGTTGGCACACAGCAGAGCTTTACCGGTTTCTGTTAAATCAGAAATGGGCAGCGATTGTCGATTTGCTAGGGGGGCAGGTCCCTCCCCCACTTACAAAGCTCTGCTTCAGCCAATAAATGACTGCGTACAGGTGTACAGGCAGTACAAGTTAGCTGGCCTAGGGGAGAAAAAAGTATAAATCCGGCCCTGGTGGTAGTAAACTACAGCAATGGTATTCTATGGGGATCATAAATCTACGATTTCATTATCATGAAAATTTAATCATGATAGGAAATAAACGATCGGTTTAATGAATGTTTTACCAATCGTTAAAGGTGCAGTATCGCTAAAAAAAAATTTGGTATTCCATGGTGAGCATAAATATGCGATCGCAGTCGTAGATTTAACACCATGGTCATAGATATATGACCGCAATTTATGATAGCATCTGTAAATTTACTATCACAATATCGATTGTTAAAGATGTGGTATCGCTGAAAAACAATACTGCACCTTTATAACTATGGCCCTTAGTGCATTCCCACCCACTTTGCTCCCAGGATGAATGGCATGAAAAATGGAAGTTTGTATTCTTTTCTTGACCATCAATCATGGCAGCACCCTCGGTTTCTTATACTGTCCACTGTAACTGGCTGATAATAAGAAGAAGGAAGGAGCTATTTATCTGTTCCTTTTGTCTTTGCTTCCGATAGGGGTGGTCAGGGAAAGATGCTTTTGGTAAATATAAGCAGCTTTGATTTTTCTACTGCATAGTCACTGGCTAACCATAGGATGGAAATAAGAGGTCCCTACAAGCTAAAACACATTTTTTATTTAAAATAATTAAAAACCTGTAGTATCGCATTCGCAAATATTGTTATTGTAAAAGTAAAAGTATAATTGGGGCATAAATATTCAGTAGCGATCTTACAGTTACGAATGTTCCCAATACCGCAAAGGTATTGTATGGGGGACCATAAATCTACGATCGTGGTCATAAACCTGCATTTATGACCGCTTTTCTACATTTGCGACTGTTATCGTAGATTTTCAATTGTGGCAATGATCGTTAAAGGCGCAGTATCACAAACTACCAATACTGCACCTTTCTGAATATGGCCCAAAGTCCAGGAACTGCTGACTAAATTAATTTAATACCTGGGTCAGTATGTGTTTTCTATGCAGAGATCAAAATCAGGAAAAGACATAGAGAAGCTCTGTTACAGGCAAGTGACTAAACTGCCTGTTCTAGCTGTAGTGGGTTATTTTCTTTCCTTGCTCTGCATGAAGCAAACAAATCTATAAGGGCCTATTTATAAAGCCACAGTAAATATCAATACTATGGCTTCAAGCCGACTGTATTTTATTGGGCAGTCAGAAAATAATACCGCTGGTGCAAGTTACCAACCAATAAGAAATACAAAGCAGCTGCATAAAAACTGTGGTAATGGTATTTTATGAGGCTGATGTAAAATACCAATAGCTCACTATCATACTATCATGGAGATTCAATAACGCAAAAGGGTGCATCTTACTTTGCGGAGATCCTGCAATACAATACGCAATTATGCCAGTTATTGCATCACGGGATATGGTAAAGTTTAATGCTATTCGCTCCTTTACAAATACCTTACAATACCCTGTTAAGTTTCCTGCAAAACTAAAGGGGCATTGTATCGTGAGTGCTGGACTATTTCCAAAAACATTTAGAAACAGACCAAAAACAGCCCAGTCCCGTAAATTGTAAAACCCACATTTACCCTATGTAATATTGCAACGGGTTGCTTGGATTTGACACTTATTGTAGCATTATTGAATATTCTTGTGTGTTTTTCAACAGTAGTAAACTTGCAGTATTGCAATTTTGCTATTTCCCACATTTAAAAATAAGCCCCTAATAAATCATGTTCTCCAAGTCAAAACTTTGCCCTGCCTCCATTTTTTCCAATTGATCCTATTTCCATTTTCAATAAACATTCAACCAAACAGTAATAGACATTTTTTGGAATTCATTTCTGCACAATGTAAATTTAATTGACTAATTAAATAGATAATAAATAAATCATATTGCTGATAATGCATTGAAAAACACGTTTTCAATTTATGTTTCCAGAATGGAAACATTGTTAATATTTATGATGAATGTAGAAGATGTGTATAATAAAGAAGGAATAGAATCTACCAATCGTGGTGCTCACAGGTAGGGGATTTTACGGTAACAATTCATGAATAGAATTAGGTTTGAATAAACATTTCTTTTGTCTCCATTCCTTTTCATTTGGCACACTGTAAAGATAGGCTATGCTTTCTTACCTTTCTACATTTCACATCAGAACACCTCAGTTTTTCATCAGGAAATCCATCAATGTCGGTGTCTTTTGCACACAATATTCCACTTCCCGCCCACCCAACCGCACACTGTGGAAATGGAAAGAGGATTCATTCATTCTCTTTAGAATTATTTAAAATAAAATGCTTGATTTTAACAGCAAGTAAACTCTAAATGTGTCTGTTCACCGTCTCCTCACGTTGAACCTGTAACTAAAATGAACGGTACGGTATGCGTTTTAGGGAATGTTTCTGCAACAATGCTATAATATAGTGGATAATGCACCCCCAATTGTAAATTATAAGGATATTAGAAGTCACTGAGGAGTTCTGTGACCATATAAAAGCACGAGGACGCAGGCCGAGTACCTTTTATACAGGGCACGGAACTCCAAGGTGAATTCTAATATCCTTATAATTTACAGTTGGGGGTGCATTATTTATTTTAACCTACCCCTTTGTGGCTTCTTGTTTCCTTTCTCCTCCTGGAACTGTAAGATTATAAGGCTATAATCTTACAGTTCCTCCCATGGAAATCCACTACAGGGGTTGGTTATAAGGTAATACTTTCACTTACACTCACTATATGATTTTCATTGACTTTCTAACAAAGACAGTTTAAAAAATAAAAGTAAACCAAAAGCATAACTAGAATAATAGGGAATGTCTGTTTTATTTAGAACAGCCTATGTGTAAAATTTTTGAAAATGTCCTCTGGTGGCCAAATTGTCAAATAAAATTGGTAACTTTATTGCCTAAAACCTACTTCCACTGGAATAATATCTTTTATATTATCCTTTCCTCCCAGCCTCTATGGCAGTATTCACTTATGGTAAACATAGTACGTTATATTTGATTTCTTATTTTCAAACTTCCTGTTATCAAGGTATATAAAAACATGCCCTTCCTCAATATGGTATGTGGGTTCTACTGTCATCTTCACAATCTTCTCAACCCATGAGGTTCTTACTCCTGGGTTTGCTTTAAATTAGCTACTACTATCCAGTGGCATAACTAGGAGTCACTGTCTCCTTCCCTGCTTTATCTAAAGCTTTTTATGGGGGGAGGCTGTATCTGTCATACGAAAAGTAACAAGATAGCCCCCTCTGTGGTTGCAGGGTCTGCTTCCCTGGTAGTTATGCCCCTGATACCATCTGTCAAAGTCCCCTTCATAGTAATGGTCTGGCCCCACCCCTATCACTGTCTATTCCAGAACTGGTCTATGGGAAGATGCCCTAATAGGCCAGTGTGGGCACAGTCCCTGTGTACTATTGTTGGGGGTGGTTTTTGTCTTTCCTTCTTCTCACCAGTAACTTATCTAAGGAAATTAATCAGGAAACTGAACCCCAATAATTAAAAATGTGAAAACCTTTAATTTACTTAAATCATGATTTTAGTTTACCCCTGCCGTACTGACATTATCCCAATTCCCCATTAACATGTATGGAAGGTGATATGATATATACCCAGGTATAAAAGAGAGCAAATCCTTACCACACAAGCAGTAGATCCATCTTGTTCTAGGATACAATCCGCATTTTCATGACACTTACTTATCGCTCCATTTGGACACCTCCTTTCACTTTTGCAGGGTCCACCTTGCCCTGCCTTACAGGGGGTACATTTATATGAACCCTATATTTAGAAAGGTAATGGGTTATCTATTGTACTGGCAATTCAAACAGAAAACTACCCAAATTTTAGTTTATAAGATGCTTATTACACAGCAAAAAGGAATTTAATAATGTATTATAAAATGGCTAATTTTAGATTCCCATCCAGCACCAATAATCTTCCTGTGACAGCCAGAATACCGTAGGTTATAGCCATCAGTTGTATAATCCATTTGCTTTTCAGTAAGATGTATGCTTGTCGATTTTTAACTTTTGCTATCTCTAAGCATTGTCAGTACTGACAGGATAATAGATCTAACACTAGGTATAAGGCATTGTTATTCCCAATTGCTTTGCTGTCAGGAAAGTAATAGACCCTATTCAATGTATAAAATAAAAGCTCAGGTAAGTAAAAGTGCAAAGAAAGAAAATGATATACTGTATACCTTATATGGATTTATACAGAGGTGTATACTATCTTACACTCAATTAACCAGCACAGACACCTGAGCAGATGAAATAAATGCATGTTAAATGATGCTTTTGTACCTTTAATGTGGATTCGGTTGTATGGGCTAAAGTTCAGATTTGTGTGTGCTACCACTTCATACAGTAAATATGGGAACAGTGTTTCAGTGCTCCCTGCCTGCGGTTTTAACTAATAACAGCCACAATCTGGAAGGAAGGTATCAGCACTTTCAAGTCTGTACTTGTGGTGACTTTGGCATCCCTGTGAATAAAGGCCTATGTGTTTAGACCTCACACCTTGGCCATGCATTAGAAAATAGTATAATGTTTCGATTATACAGTGAAACGAGGACCCTGTTTTTAGCTGGATTTCAACCAGAAATGTTATGTTAATCCCATTCAAGTGACCATGTATGTAGATAGATACTGGTAAGTTCTACAAAGTAAACAACCCAAATGAATATACTGGAAACTATCTATGGGTTATATTCAGCTCTGTGAATATTCCAGGTTGAGTGTGGTAGGATTGGGGAAGTAAAGCCCAGTGATATTACATGAAGCTTTTTGCAGTTCAGTAGTTTGGATGCCTTCCTTACCTTAGTGTTGGTGCACACCGTGTTTGCTGGACAAGGGCTCGCACCACCTTCACATTCATTTAAATCATCACATGTCTGAAGAGATAACACCAATAAATTCCGGTTTAGCAAATTATAAATGATCATATAATTATAACCAAAGAAATCCAGTGTTACTGAATGGCTGGAAAACTGACCATCCAGGGTCAGACATCCTCTCTCAGTGCCTTTCAGCATAAAACCAGCCTTCATCCCAATCCTTTAGGTTGGGTTTCTAGAAAGGAGCAGCTCTGAAGTCATGGAATTAAAGACCCTTAAAGGCCAATTAGAAAATGTGACTATGTGCCTAAAGGATCTTATTGAAGGAATATAACTAGATCTGCTTAATAGTTTTTTTTCTTGTCCTGCAGTACATGGCCCTGGCTTGGCTGTAGTCTCCAGAACCATTACAAGGGCAGAGTTTTAATTCTATCTAGGTTAGGTGTATCCCACACCTGTAACTCCCTTTTGTTGGGTCTCAACTCCCCTCTGCCCTAGTCCCAGCAGCAATTAAAGCAATCAAACCAAATAGAAAGGAGGCATCACGCAGTGTTTCAGTGTTTTAATTCATTTGGGTCTCCAAAAGCGGGCATTAATGTATAAAGAGTCTCACACGGAAAAGGGAGTTTCTGATATTATCACCATGCAAGTGCATTTCTATCTGCAGGACTGTAATGAATTACAAATGTCCTTTCAGCCTGCTTTCCTAGATATTCTACATATTGCCATGAAAATTTGATTGATTGTATACCTTTTGCTTATGCTTTGCTGTGATCAATGAGCTGCCAATTATTCTTGCTCCCAGGATGCACACTTCCTTGAATTATTCCTAACAGCAATTTCAACTGATTGGCTGTTGGGTGGGTCAAACCTGCTCAGCTCTCCAGTGAGAAACTGAAGGACTGAGACCATAACACACACTATAAGAGGTCCTGCAAACAAAAAATCAGTACTTTGGAAGCCCGACCAGCGAGAAATTGCTGAATGGGAAGGTTCTGGCCATTGATATAAGAAAATATTCATGAAAACATATGCATATCTGCTGACCTTTCCCTTAAAGGGTATTTCCACCCCAAATATAACTTTTGCTGTAGTGTAGGAGACCCCCTGCAACCTTAAACATACTTACCAACCAGAGTAGCAATAGAGGCTGGACTGGCTGCCGTGTCTGTGATTGGCTTAGAGTCGGGAAGTCTGTTTCTGTACACTTTTTTAAACTTAACATCATGGCGTTAAGGGTTTCAGGGGGGTCCCCTACACTACAGAAAAGTTTATTTTATTTAAAAAATAATCTGCAGTGGGGTAAAGGGGGGAGAGAGCTCCACAGCACATGCCAGAGTCCTCCAGGAGGGCAGGGAAGACGCAGACACTGAATTTCACACAGACAGCTCCTACTCTTTAGTTTCCTGGACTTTGAACAGACACTGCAGGACAACCATGAAGAGCAGAGATGTAAGGTAAAGATTTTTTAACACAACACAGTGAGGCAAATTTTAGTTTTGGGGGCGGACATTCCCTTTAAATTTTAAATTTTTTCTGGCCTGCAACCACTGCCTTTAATCCTGCTGGAATCCCTTGCTACCTGTCTGCATCCCTGACTTCACCTGGACACTTTTGCATTAGTTTTGGAAAATAAACGCATGTTGCTCCCACTGGCGATTTAGTATTATGTTTATTGCCCTTTTGCATGACTTTGACTTGTCCGCCAAAAATATTCTTGGTGTGTTGTTTGGAATGTTCTATGGAATGTCTGGGTTCTCATTTATAATAATCATACTTCAGAACCTGTAAAAAATATTTAGCTAAGAAGCTGTTTACATTGAAACAACATCTGCCTACTAGCTTAAGTGGATGAATTGTCAACTGCTCACATCCTGACACCTAGTGGACATATTGACAATTTTAAAAATCTAATTTTTTTTTGAGAAAGGCAAATAATAGTGTTAACTAAACTTTGATTTTTTTTTTAAATAAAAAATATTAACACGAAATACAAAGATACTGGTCAAAGTGGTTAATCTGATTTGTGTTTTAATCACATGATACAATTTTCTTGTTTCCAATCCTGAATGTAATTTGGATCCTCAATGGAATTGTGCAATTTAGAGATAAACGGCAGCTCAAGGATAGGGAGAAACTATAAGGTATTGCCACATACATCCAATATACTACCAACATATTACCGACATACTACCAACATAACACAATTACCTGTTTATTAGATTTTGCATAATTTAAGCCAATTCCGTCCACCCTCTTCCCTATGTATCCAATAGGGCAGGGGTCACAATGAAAGCCAGGAGAAGTGTTTACACAGCGGACTCTAGGAAAACACGGGTTCACTGTGCACTGTAAAAATATATGAATTGGTTACTTTTAAAAATTGTCAAAATTGTCTTTGTAATACTAAAAGGAAATAAATCATGAGATAACACACATTCTAAGACATAACAAAAAAGGGTAATTTCTAAAACAGTCAGTAAAAAGAACACTTACTACTTCATCAGTAATTGACATGAACAATGTGTATTTTACACACCTGCGCATAGCAATGATTAGTAATGGGCATGCCCCAAATGATCATATTTTTCTCATAGAGTAGGCTCTTGGTATGTTCACACGTCAAATGAAAAATGATTTATAGGTAAATTACCACCCTAAACTACAATAGTTAGAAAGCTGACAGACATTGGGCTAATCTGTTGTGAAGCAAAATGATGCTCTGCCCCTACCCTCTACCTCTCAAAAGTGTCTGCCTCCTCTCCAATCTCTCCAGGCCTTTTTTTACAACTCAGAGGAATCAGTTATTGGCTGTGATTTCATCTGATACATGACTGCTACACAACAGCTGTTACACAACAGCTGCTAACTTGAAAAACCAGGAAGCAGAAAGGGAGGTAACAGAATATCATTAAAGGACAACTCCACCCCTATAAGAAGATATTTTACAAAGAATGGCCTCTTTAAAATATGTTGATATATCATAGTTTGTCCTATGAATTCATCACTGTATGCCTGCTATGCTTCTGGACGCCTCATGAAAACTGAGCAATTTAGAAACCTGTACTGACCCTGGGTATGCTCAGAAGAGGCAGACAGGGGATTAACATTCAGTCCTTGGCTGTGATGTCAACTGTCAAATACATAACTGACAGTTGCTAACTGGAAGAACCAGGAAGCAGAAACAGGGGAAACAGGACACTGTGCAGGATTTCAGGTTAGACTTACATATTTCAGATTTCAAACTATTAGCATTTAGTGTTTTGGGGGGTGATTTACCTGTATATAAGTTTTCATTTTGGGGCTGGACTTGCCCTTTAAGCATTTCAGGTTAAACTTAGATCTCTCAGATTTATAAAACTGCCATTTTGGGATGGGGGTAGGGGATGATTTACCATTTTATTAAAAAATTTTCATCACTATTGGCCCTATTTATAAAAGATTGTTATCGTTATCGGAAAAATAACGATCAGTATTGTACGATATTGATCTTATTTTACGATATCGATCGTAATCCTACGATATCGCTATCGTACATCTACAGTGCCGATATCATAGAATAATGATAACTATCGTAAAATAACGATCGATATTGTAAAATAGTGATTGTTATCGTAGAATAACGATCGATATCGCCGTTATTCAACAATAACGATCACTTTTTTACGATAGCGATCATTATTTTACGATAGCGATCGTTATTCTACGATATCGCCACAGTAGATTTACGATAGTGATATCATAGGATTAAGAACGATATTGTAAAATAACGATGGATATCGTACAATACCGATCGTTATTTTTTCGATCACAACCTTTTATAAATAGGGCCCTATGAGCCAGCACTGGGAGAGGGAATTTACCATAATGCATCCCACACATAACAACTGTACGCACAGCAGAAGGGTTTATGATAATAAGGCAATTGATTGACAGCTGAAATAGAAGACACTTCAGATTTCATATCTAAAGAAACAGGGGACAGGTCAATTTTAGTTTCCAGTAATGAGTTGTTTTTTTTTTACACAATTGAAGAAGGCTAGGGGTAGTGAGGCAGTGGGCTCACAGATTCAGAGGGTACACGATGCCACACAGACACAAACACCGGTTCTTACCCAGCAATAAAGTTTACTGAACAATAGTAAAAGAGAAATAACTGGGCCAGATTAAACAGACAGATAAAAAGATAAATCACACATAAACAGCAATACGGCCTAGCCTATAACTAGCCCCTGCTAAACATTTCCCCACAGTCCACAAGGCCGCCTGGCCTCCCCTAAATGTTCCTTCCCCGTCTTTGCCTTCGGGGTGCACCCTTAAGTATTTATATGTTGTATTCAATTAGATCAACTGGACTTGAAGTTTAGTTCTTGAAGACGTTTCGCTAGTCATCCGACTGGCTTTCTCAATTCAGAATGACTTGTACAAGAATCTGTGGCAATTATGTACCCTGGAAAATCTCAATTAGCATATCACAGCCAAGTGTTAAGGGTGTGATTAGATAGTGGCTAAGAGGTGTTATAGGAACGCCCAGAGTAAGGTGTCAAAACAGCATTGTACATGGCAGACAGTTTGTGTCGAACCCCCACACCTCTATTTAGGCTTGGTTTCTTTATTTTCACATAAATGGTCTCCTTAACACCTCTCTTGAACCAGTCATGTTCCTTTGCCAATATGTTAACATTACAATCTTCAAAGGTATGTCCTTTATCCTTAAGATGCAGGTATATGGCTGAATCCTGACCCAAGGAATTGGCTCTTCTGTGCTGGGCCATACGTTGATGCAGTTGCTGTTTGGTCTCCCCCACATACAAATCAGAGCATTCTTCACTGCACTGCGTATATGATGTCGCTTTTCTTGTGTTTCGATATTGGGTCTTTCGGATGTACCAATTGCTACCTCAGTGTGTTGTTCGGTTTAAAGCAGACAGGGATACAGTGTTTTTTGAAAATCCTTTTTAATTTCTCGGAGACCCCTGCTTCATATGGGATGACCATGTTCTTTCTCCTGTCTTGCTTTTCCCCTTCACTGTTGGTATTTGTGTTCTTTTCTTTCCTTCTACTTCTTTTGACAAAGGCCCAGTCTGGATCCTATAACACCTCTTAGCCACTATCCAATCACACCTGGCTGTGATATGCTAATTGGGATTTTCCAGGGTACATAATTGCCACAGATTCTTGTACAAGTCATTCTGAATTGAGAAAGCCAGTCGGATGACAAGCGAAACGTCTTCAAGAACTACATTTCAAGTCCAGTTGATCTAATTAAATACAACAGATATACCATGACCTGGATGAATGAGAACCTTCACAAGCACCCTTAAGTATTGCGCAATACTATTTGTAATCCACAGGTAATTTGTTTGTCTCTTTACACGAGGCCTT
Organism: Hymenochirus boettgeri; assembly: GCA_019447015.1. Lineage (NCBI taxonomy): Eukaryota > Metazoa > Chordata > Amphibia > Anura > Pipidae > Hymenochirus > Hymenochirus boettgeri. The sequence continues at coordinate 200,059,166 of CM033469.1, read as the reverse complement.
CCTATTCGTAGTTCCAAGCCAAGGGAAGTTTGTCTCTGGCAATGTCCCGTAATATACAAAATTTCACCGGTATGCAGTATGATGCAGCGAAGCTGCGCTTACAGTACATTGGGTGCTTTAAGCGGCCTTTTTGCGTTTCCTTCTGGATCCACAGATCTTTCCACAGCCAAACCGCACAGACAGGAAAATCCCCAAATAGTTCGCTGTGAAGCTGTCCTGAGGTACAGTCGTAAGGAGCCCCAATTCTCTCACAGACTCCACAGAGATCTCCTATCCCGCCCCAAACAGTTCCCCTGGCCTACAGCTCCTACCACACTCCGCCCGACCCCACCATCTACTACTTTTTTCTTGTTTGTCCCCCTCCCTGGCACTGTAACTTGTTCTTTTTCCTTTGCTGCCATCAAATGACTGAAGTGAATAGTTCAGGTAACTAAATACAAATATATTGTAGACATGGCTCAATATTCCTTACACAATCACGCTTGTGATCAGTTAGCGTGTAAGAATCTCAAAGAATGCAATCCATTTTTGGAGAGAGAGCATGCGATCACCATTTTCTAGCGGATCACATATGTTCAAGGGATCTGACCCTTGGGCATACCACAGGAGGTAGCGAAACGCATTTGGAATCACCATATAAGATCTCAAAATTTGCATGTTACCCCTTTGTAAAACTCTGGATGCATTTGATATACTGATTGCTCTAGAGAAAAGGATTTTATCTACACTATATTGCCCTTTTAGCACGTTGTTCACAAAATAACGGGCAAAAGAAAGTAACATGTCTTTCTTGTTTTTAAAGGGCCTGTCCACCCCCAAAACTAAAATTTAACCCCTTACTGGCCACATCAAGTAGTTTAAAACAATCCTTACCTTACATTCCTGCTCAAAATAGTTCCCCTGCTGTGCCCCTCCAAAGTCCAGGAAACTGCTGTGTAGGAGCAGTGTGTGACTCATGCTGTGCCTGAGACTTCCTCAACCTCATCAAGGTTGAGGCATGCTCAGTGCAGCCCTCCCTGCCTCTGAGCCAATCACGGACGTGGCTGCCGGTCCCGCCCCCTGCTTTCAATTCCATGCAAGCAGAGGGCCTGAACACTGCAGCAGGGGAGAGAGGGCAGGTAAGTAAGAATCGGGGGACTTTCTAACAATTATATTAATGTGGTTGGGGCTGGGGGAGCGTGCCCTACCACATATCAAAAGTTAAATTTCGGGGTGGACATGCCCTTTAATATTTGGTTTTACATATTATTTATTTAAAGTGATACTAATTCTGCATTATTTTTGGGTATCATGGATAAAAAAGAGTGTAGCCCTTACAATCTATAAAATACTGTATATTTGCAAGAAAGTAACTAAAATTGATTCTTATTATTCTCCTTTGGAACCGTTTTCTTGATAGAAAAGGGCAGGTTCAAAGTAGACAATTCAGTCCAAGTAAACATGTCAAGGCTGTCTGAGAAGCCAAACAATCTTAATCCACCTCTAATATTAGTGCTGTTTTATGAATAGCTCTTCTAAATTGTGGCCATCATATGCAATATTTGAAGAACAGTTCACAAATATATAACATTTAAAGTCCTTTTTTTTCCAAAGCAGTTTTTATGAATCACCCACAGATCATTTGTTTTTGCAGCATTTTAACTTAACGCAAGCCTGTGAAACACATGGCATACCTCATTTATGTCAGTGCAGTGGGTGCCATTTCCAGTAAATCCTGCTGGACAAGAACCACACCGAAATCCAGTACTTGTCTGTGTACAAGTCACTCCAGAGAAACAGGGATTTGGGATACATTCATTTCGAACAGGAGTTATACTGGTTCTTGGTCCAATAAATTCTTTGTGTGTACCTTGGAAAATTAAAGTGTAGTCAAACACAATTGCCCATTTATAGTGAAAGTAGAAACAGAAATTACTTCTATATAGTATTTTTAATCTGAGAAAAACGTCAGGAGACAATATTTACAGTATATATGATCCTTATGTTAGCAGTAAAGGTTATCAGATATGACCCTTTTATCACCAACTAGGAATGTTATGTGCTCCGAATATTTCATGGAAATGGTTACATAACTCCTGCGAGATAGTGGCATATGATCAAAGATTAATGACTGCGTATTAGTACTTTTCAGATTTAAATTTCTCTTTCTGTTACACATTGCTATGCATTCTATACCTTGTTTAATCAACCTTAAAGGGTATGTCCACCCCGAAATTTAACTTTTGATATGCGGTAGGGCATGCTCCCCCAGCCCCAACCGCATTAATATAATTGTTAGAAAGTCCCCCGATTCTTACTTACCTTCCCTCTCTCCTCCGCCACAGTGTTCCGGCCCTCTGCTTGCATGGAATTGCAAACAGGGGGCGAGACTGGCAGCCGCGTCCGTGATTGGCTGAGAGACAGCCAATCATGGTCGCGGCTGTCAGGATTTCTGAACAGCGGATGAGAGAGGGAAGGTAAGTAAAGATTGGGGGACTTTCTAACAATTATATTAATGCGGTTGGGGCTGGGGGAGCATGCCCTACCGCATACCTAAAGGGTTTAATGTTAGGGGGAGGGAGAGAAAAACGGGAGGGAGAGGGAGGGGGGGAGGGCTGCACTGAGCATGCCTCAACCTTGACAAGGTTGAGGAAGTCTCAGGCATAGCACTGCTCCTACACAGCAGTTTCCTGGACTTTGGAGGGGCACAGCAGGGGAACTATTTTGAGCAGGAATGTAAGGTAAGGATTGTTTTAAACTACTTGATGTGGCCAGTAAGGGGTTAAATTTAGTTTTGGGGGTGGGCATGCCCTTTAAAACATTTAGATTGTCACGGTTTGAATTAAAAATGCCAAGTAGCCTGCCCTCCAAACCATAAGAATGCAATGCTTATCTCTGTCTCTGGTGTTCCTGAACACAGATATTCACCACCTGCTTTTACTTACTCTGAAGACCTTAAATTGCTTGCACAACTTTAAGTCCAGTTGATCTAACTAAATACTACAGATTTACCATGGACTGGATGAATGAGAGAGGACCTTCACAAGCATATTAGAAATAATTTGGGGGAGAAAACCCTCAAACTTGTACACAAATAAGAAAAGACAGCAAGGAAATTGGCACACTACAAAAAACTGCATGTAGAGGTTTACAGAAAACCAATCCACACAAACCAGTATTTGATGTTTGACTCCCACCACCCTTTAGATCACAAGCTGGGTGTCATCAGAACCCTGCAACATCGAGCATAGAACATCCCCATTAGCACAGAGGCAAAAACGAAGGATATTAATTACCTCAGAGGAGGTGATTATATTCCTATAAATAAGACACTTTTAGAAATAGTATTTTGTAGTATGTAAAGTGTTAATGACAGAGTAAACGAGGGGTTAATTAGCAAGGAATCAAGAGAACATTTTGATTGGCTTGTTAGCCTTTTTTAAAGGTTGTGCTTCTTGGCAAACTGGGGTCTCTATGAGTAAGGATGAAAATCCGAAACGCGTAAGAGGACTGTTCAGATTGTTATATACTTGCTAATTGGCAATTTTAAACATGCACTAAATAAATGTAACTTTTAATTGGATCGGAGCCCGGTTATTGATTCATTGAAGCTGTTGAGCGGTGCTACGTTGCCGTACGGAGGTGGTGTAAGGAGTTGGATTCTGAAGTTACGTCAGATGAGCCCTTAAAACTTGTGGATATCTGGACTGGGCCTTTGTCAAAACCGGAAGAATGATAGAAAAGAAGAAGAATACCAGCAGTAACGGGGTAAAGCAAGACAGGAGCAAGAACATGGGCATCCTATATGTAGTGAGGGTGTCGGAGAAAAAATTTCAATAGACACCGTATCCTTGTCTGCTTTAAACCAAACAACACACTGAGGCATCAACTGGTACATCCAAAAGACCAAATACAGAAACACAACAAGAGCCACATCATCATATATATGAAATATGAAGAAACCAATCCTTAATAAAGACGGCTGTTTTGACCTTACCCTGGGCAGTTTTGATAACACCTCTTAGCCATAATGCAATCAACACCTTGCATTCAGGAGGCCCCTAACACCTGGCTGTCATATGCTGATTAGAACACATTTCAGAGTATTTATTGCCAACAAAGTCATTCTGAATTGAGAAAGGCAGTCTGGTGACTAAAGAAATGTCTTCAAGAACTAAACTTCAAGTCCAGTTGATCTAACTGAATACCACAGATATTCATTATGTGTTTTTGGCTATGCAGTATGTTAGGATAAAGGGACAGAGTTTATTTTTTTTAAAATTCTGCTTGGCAGGAGACATATTTTGGCTGGTGACACATCTATTAGTTTGTTTTGGCATCAGTTGTGTTGGACGGTAACCTAGAGATGTGCAGGAAATTGAGAGAACAAATTTAATTTCCCACTGCATGGCAGATCTTTTCCCACAAGGGAATTCCATGTTAGACAGGCATCAGGTCTGGAATCCTATCCAGTTTTCCTGTTTTCTTTTATAATACATTCCCCCTTAAAGTGGCACTCAACTGATTTTTGTTTAAATATAATTGAAATTTAATCTATTATCACTAGGGAGGTACTTACCTCCCAACTTTACGTAACTACCCCAATCTAATAAATTAATGAGTCTACAGCTCTAGCAGTTCCTCTATCTGACACACCCCTGTCTCTTATACAGTCAAGCAGGCCCACCTATGTTATAGAGCAGTGGGAGAGCTGTCAGAACAGCCTGGCAATCATAGCAGATCAGGGATTCAATTACGATTGGGAGGTAGTTGTAATTGCTCCTACCTCCCTAAGAAATTTAGATTTAATTTCAATCATGCTTAAAAAAATAGTTTAGTTTTCTATAAAATACCCAAAACATCATAAAATGCAATGAAAAAGCTTAATATTTCACATTTTGCTTTGCACTACATTTAGAACAAATAATTGGCCTACCATTTCCAGTATGTCATCATTGAAAATAAGTTAGGTCTGGCAGCAATTACATGTTAGAAAATGTAACTTTTATTAAAAGCCCCGGAGTTTATGCTTCTGTGCCCAAACATCACAGTGAAGCACAGGTGCTATGTGGTCTTCCAGAGGAAACAGGACCAACCAAGAAAGGAACCATTGGACATTAGAGATGGGCGACCTTTCAAAAGTCAGGTCCAATTTCAGATTTTCTAACTTAAGAAAATTCTAAATTGGGCCCATTTATATCAATGGGGAGAAATACAGGGAGATTAAATAAAAGTTCTTATCATTTAAAATAGTGCTACTCTTGCCCAACCAATCAGATATTAGTTTTCAAATGCTAATTAATATCTGATTAGTTGGGGCAAATGTAGCACCTTTATTAAGGATAAGAACTTATATTGAACAACCTTGATAGTTCTAAAAGTTCAGATAAAATAAGGTTAAAATAGCAATGGCAACTTACTGTACGTGGCCCTTGGACCTGGGAAATGGTCTGGGGAACACGTACAAATATCCAGAACTTGAAATAAAGCAACTTCCTTCACACATGCGCTACTTTCGAGCTTCTGCATTCGTCATAATTTCCCCGAAAATGCAATATTATTCAAAAATTCTAGAAAATTTTACATTTCTAGAATCTGTCTCTGAAGCTTTCCCTAAATCTCTTAAAAATGGATGTTTAATCAAGCCCAGCATGGAGTGGTAAAGCTTCCTTGTTGCATACCTCAACAAAAGGTAAATATAAAAAATCTGTCGTTAAAGGGAAAGTTCGGTGGAAAATATAATTATTTTTAAAACTCTTTAAAATTCTTTATGCATACATAGTTATTCTACATATTACAGTATCTCCCATTTTGAAAAATCAGTTGAATTTATACCCTTTGCTATTTCCTGCAGTTGACTTTAGTTCGTTAACATTTCAGGTTCTGTACTTTTCATTCCCAGAATGCACACTAGCATGAAATGTTCCTAGCAGTATGTGATCCCTATTGCATTGTGCCGACAGATCACACTGGTATCTGTCAGCACACATGAGGTGGGGAACGTGCACATGGATCCGGCCATTCGTACACGCGATGTGGATTGGTCGGCCAATTGGCCATACTTACAGGGAGATTCAATAAAAGTTCTTATCGTTTAAAATGGTGCTAATTTTGCCCCTACCAATCAGTTCTTATTTAACATTTGAAAGCTAAGATCTGATTGGTTGGGGCAAAATTAGCACCATTTTAAACGATAAGAACTTTTATTGAATAACCCTGTTAGACTGAAGTATTGGTTCTCTTTACTTAAAGTAAAGGCCAAAACTGACCAAAGGAAATTTAAATCTTTCCTTACCAACAGTAATGCTGACTAAATTCATTTGTCAGCATTGTGGTTTGTCGGTTTTGGTCCCTACACACTGCCAATACTGTTATCGTTAATTATCGTTAATATGTATGGCCACTTTAATTTCTACTGATTGCCTGATGGATTAGTCAAATGTGCGCAGATCTTTACTGAGCAATTGAATCAACCCAGGCATCATATAGGGGAAAGCGGGTCCAAGAGTAACCACTGCCTTAAAGCCAATATTATGTTATGACACTGTATTTTACACCTGTATAATTATTTTGATTATCACAAAATAAAAAGTATTGGCTTATGTAAAATAAATGGTGCCAAATTTTTAGATGGTGTATTTGCATCTTTAGCCATGCATAGAGAAAAATATAAAAGCAAAAAGTAATAATGTGGAGATTTCACATAATCTAAAAGCTATTTTTACTATTTTAGTGCCAGTCATTTGAAATATCTCTTTAAAAAACATTTAAAGCATACTGCAAAATTCATCAGAACAGCATATTTTGTATATTTACTTTTCAAAGGGCAACTGTACCCTCCCAAACCACCCACTCCCCTAATAGTACCCAGAGTGAGGACCTAAACCACATGGTCCTCATCCCTGGGTTTGCTGTAGTTTGCCCTATACCAAGCTATAAAAGTAATGGCGCATCCTTCTTAGTAGCGTAACTACCGCCCCCGCCACTGCTGGGGGTCCCGGGCAGTAGCAGGGCCTGCCACAAGCCCACAAACTGTTCCGCGATCAGCCACTTTTAAACATATGCGCAATCAGCTGTTTAAAAGACCGGACCTGAATTTCGGCTACGGTCTTTTAAACAGCTGACGGCGTGTATGTTTCATTCAAGAGTTTGTGATCGTTGAGGGGGAAGGGGGGTGAGTCAGGGGCCCGGTCTCATGTCTCAAGGGGGTCTCTGTCCCTGCAGTTACACCCCTGCTCCTTCTCCAAGACTGTCCAATGGAAAGGTGATCTCTTTGCAGAGTGTGTCTTCCCATTGATTATGTGCAGGAGTCTAAAAGGGGTGGAGACAGATCATCACTACAAGCCAGATTTTAATGGCAAATTATGGGGAAACTAAAATATTTCCCCCAAATCTTTGAAGGGCATCTATAGTGAAATTTATACATTGCTCCAATCCAGACAGAAAAAAGGTTAGTGTATGCTGCCTTATTCCCACTGTCCTCTGTGGCTCTGTATACTGCAGAGCTACTCATCCCCCCTCCCCTCTCTGGTTCATATAATCTGGCTGTGAACCAAGCCACTCATGCGCATTAATCCTCTGACATTTCACTCTAACATTTGTAAATAAGAAAAAAACCCTCAGTATGTAAGCCTGTAGAGAGCAAGTGTCTCAGTTGTTCTGGAGACACTTGCTGCATAAGGAGCGGGAGGGGGGTGAGTTAGGAATGTCCTGGCTTATCACTGCAGCCTGATCTCCCTTGGCAGACAACCAATTGGTGAAAGATTGGATGGAGGGGGACTTTTCCTTCCCTTTACTTCTATTTTTATCCCAGTATTTGCCAAGCATTTTAGTAAGCAGGAAGGAGTTATTGGGAGACTTGCTGTAAGACTATAGCGGCATGCTGTTCTGGGATTTGACTGACATCTCAAGCAGGAGTGGTGTATTGAAATCTTGACTTCTTTTAACTTGTAAATCTCGGGACAAAGGGGGAAACTAAAGAGAATAAAGATACTCTGGGGGTTGGGGGGATTATAGAACACATAGAAAGAAAGAAATTCTATGGAATGCAGGAGCAATTATTCATATTTTTATTTTTGTTTAACTTATAGTTATATATTCAGTGTTTTTCTGCCTGACGCCTGGCTTGTAACAATATTTTTAAATTGAAGGAACAGTTGGTAGTGTTATTTAAGGTAGTGCTATTAAGGAATCAGTAATATTATTTTAGTGACAACTAGCTATAGGGAGCAGTATTTTACATTGAGTGCAGTTTAGAGTTGCACAAACTCACTGGATTTTAGTGACTTTTTCTTTGCTCCTACAAATGGGAAGCAGACCCCACTGTGTGCGCTGTGGGATTTTAGAACGCATGTGATCACCATTTTTGGGCCATTTTTGTCAAAATTGTACTCAATTCGATATAAAAAAGCAGACAGAAGTGGACACAATCAATATAAACGCATATAAAAGTGGATACATCCAGACACAAGCAGATTGCAAAAGCGGACAGAAGTGGGCAGTGCTTTTTTGTGCGTGGAAGTGGGGCCTCAGCCAAAGGAGGTGTTTTTCATCTTGTTTCAGTCATTAAAGTGTTTTTATTTTATTCATATTCATATCAGAATAATTACTTAAAGGGTAACTGTGGTCTTGAATTCTTCCAAACTAGTAAGGATTGTGTAAAAAGGCTTCTATCCTACCTTCAAAACAAAACCTAAATTACATCTCCAGATATAATTAGTGATTAGTTATTGCTGTCAATTTTTTCCACATGTTTTTCCTGATTTCCCCAGCATTAAGTCTTAACTGAGCATGCTTCTCCCCCTGGGGAGGACGGACGGGGCAGGGGTCAGGTGATGTCACTGAGTCTACTTTAAGCAGGAAGTTTGAACATTCACCCCAATGTAATTTCTCACAGGCTCCAGCCAGAGATGTGATTGTCGGCTCATTTTAAAGGAATTACTGCAGGCTTTCATTCAACCGTAACTTGTTTTAAGGCCACAGTTGCCCTTTAATTTTAAAGGTATTTTAAATGTCTACTTCCCCCCAATCAAATTTATACTTACATAGATATCCCTCCAAAACACCAAGACCACACTGTTGTGTTCCTAAATTGAGATATTCATCTTTTTCCTCCCTGTATCTAGTATTCTTCTGCCTGGTCCTTCTAGGTAGCAGCCATTAGTCATGGCTGTGACAGTGGTATCATGGACAATTACCCTGACTTAAGGCCAACGTAAAAGTAAGGTTCAATAGATTTTAAAATTATGTTTTTTCGAAATCATGTTTCTGGCATGAACTGAAACTTGTTATTTAAAAGCATGCCCTTTATTTAGGGAGAGCTACTTACCACAAGCATCACACTCCATTACAGTGTTTTTCAAAAATGTTATTTCTCTGATCTATAAAAAGAAGATGAGATTAGATATAATTTATTTTTTTACTTTCATGTATTAATAAACTCTCTAGAATGCAAATTTCTATAAACCTAATATTAAACCACTTATTAAGCTCCCAGAATGTAACATAAGGGACATATTTCCAAAGCCCTAATCAGTATTATTTACAACCGTGTTATAAAAAAAAACTATAAAGCAGGGTACACGCTGAGAGATTCAGCAAGATTCTGTCTTATGTAAAACACTCAGGAATGCAGAGTTTCCTCAGCCGTGGAAGGAGACGACTGCAGCCAAGGAAAATTTAGGGCATTTACAAACGGTCCAAAGGCTGACTATCGTTCATCATATATAGGCCCTTTATTGTTAGTGTGTGTACCCACCTTAAGTAACATGTTAGACAATTAGTACAATAATTGAGTGGAACTAGCATTCTATCCCTTTTAGCATTAAGGGCTATGCCACACTAGGCCGTTTTAACAAGTTACCTGTTTGTGGGCTAAAAATCGCACACTAGTATGGCCCAATTGAAGTAGCCACACTTGGTGTGCTGGGACCATTTGTGATGCAATCCGTTGATCGGAGCGCATGCGATCACCATTTTTGGTGTACAAAGCAACACGCATGAAGCAACGAGCACAAAGGTAAATTTCCCAGTGCCCTTATCAAAATGAGAGGTTAGTTATTCTGTCTGTTTTAAAATGAGTGCCTTTAAAAATAATGGTAATAATGAATTTGAATTTTTTTAATGGAAATTATTATTTGGTTTGTGGCGCCAAATGTGTTGGGGTGCCCGTGCTCAAATTTTGCATCAGGGCCCATAAGTCTGTAGCTATGCCACTGCATGTAAGTAGCCATTATTCTGAAACGTGTGTCTTGCTGCCTGCCTTCAATCCAGTAGCTAAGGTAAGTCTCTGTATGAAGATTCATTCCAAAGAAAACACAGGATGTGCTACTCAGGCCTGAGTAGCGCATCCTGTGTTCTCTTTGGAATCATCCTACTACAAGTCCGGCACGGGGCACGGGGGAGGTGCTCTTTGGATGTATACGCACCAGGTGATATGAGTTCGGAGTGCCGCTACTAGTGGATTGGGGACAGAGTTTCTCTGGATGAAGAACACTAACCATGTATTTCAGGAAAAGGTTAGGAAGACTTTTACCATTTTTATGAATTATTAAGAAAAGGACTAGGGACAAATCCCTAAAATACACACTTTTCTATTCTCAAATGTGATTATGCAATTTACCTGTTTCTTTAGAAGCTCTAGAACTTCTTTCAGAACAGCATTAGTTTCTTTCATTTCTTTAAGCATTTGTGGTCCAACCTCTTGTGGTCCTAAAATAAGTTTAATAAATAACATATTTAAATAAATCAAAACAAATCTGTATAGTCCTCAAAAACTCAGAAATAAAGTTGCTCGCACTTTATTACAGCAATTATAAACAATAAAAAGCTTTAAAAACCTTGCAAGAATGATAAAATATACTGCCCCCCCTCAGCCTATAGGCGCCGTTCAAAAGTGCCAAAAACCTTGGGAACACCCCTGTTCCTGTGAAGTGTACAGCCTACTTGCACGGAAAAAGTATATACCTGGAAAGCCAAACAAAACATCCGTCGCACACAAAGATCATCCCCTACAGACAGAGTTCCACCCTTCCGTAAGCAGAGAAAGCAACCTGCAAGACAGACACACTCGGGAAACTCGAGTGAAGGGAACAGCAGCAGTTCTAGCAGTCCTTTTTTAGACAGCACCACCGAGGAGGAAGATCCCTCATCAACATAAAAAGCATCCAGGAGACCCACGGACCAAAGCAGATATCCAAAAAGGAAGATACCCCGGAAGAGGTAAATCTAGTTGATAATATCTCCTCATATAAGTTGAATGACATTGAACTCTAGGTAATTAACAAAGGACTAGGCTTTGTCCCTCGGTATAAGTTTGATCCCATAGAGTGAGAAATTGATTTTTTGAAATTTAACACTGACCAGACGTATTAAGTTAAAGATGTGTTTCTAATCTAACCCAACTGAGCAAAATGTAACTATTGGTGGTGTGTTTAAACCTAGAAGTTGCTTTATACCAGATGTGCAGAATTCTTCTATTACAGCTTTTGAGAAAGTCATACTTAAAGAAATCGAACATTTGCCCAAGACTGGCATGGCACCGCAAAATAATCTGACAAAAAAGGAAAGCGAAGCCTTGAAAGCACTAAAAAAATCATGACGATATCATTATAAAAAAGGCAGATAAGGGAGGTGCTATTGTAGTCTTGGACAAAAAAAAGTACATAGAGGAAGCGTTGAGACAGCTCAACACTCCAGGTCACAATGAAGTCTGCTGTAACGATCCTACTAATGATATCAAAAAGTCTATTGATATATTAGCCAACAAAGCATATGTAAACGGTCTGATTGATAATAATGTAAAACATTTTTTGACAGTTCAACACCCTAAAACACCAGTTTTGTACCTTCTCCCCAAGATACACAAATGTGTAACCAACCCCCCAGGTAGACCAATAGTATCTGGAAATGATTCGGCATTACAGCCACTTTCAGAATAAGTAGATTCCTTTCTACAACCTTTGGTTAAACACATTAGTGTAAGTTTAAAGGATACAACAGACCTATTATGTAAACTCCGCGAGTACAGGGATCTCCCTGATAATGTACTCTTATGTGGAATTGATATTCAAAGTCTGAATACTTCAATACCAAACAATGAAGGTTTAGAAGCCACTGAAGAGGTGGAGGTGAAACAAATACACCATAAAGTATACTTCATTTTGGACTGTCTAAACTTGGTATAGAATAAAAACTATTTCAGATTTGCAGGTAATTATTACTGGCAAAGTCAAGGCACCTCAATGGGGGCGTCCGTAGCTCCCTCATATGCAAACTTGTTTGTACATGCCTTTGAGACTAAGCTTTTTCTTAAACATGAAGTGTACGCTACCAAAATAATAATAGTAATAATCATTGCTTTGTAGACAATATTTTGATGGTATGGTTAGGAAGTAGAGACCAATTCATTGCAATGATGACTGAGGCAAATGCAGCACACAAAAGCATTAAATTCACATGCAAAATTTCCTCATCCACTCTAAACTTCCTGGACGTTAACATCAGTATGTCTGAAGGTATGTTCAGTACAAATAATGTATAGATAGAAATAATGTTCTCTATGTTTTCAGTTTCCATAATTCACGCATATTCCAAGCAATCCCTAAAGGCCAATAACTTAGGGCAAAAAGGTTTACTGATAATGCAAATGATTATGAGAAAGCTGCGACAGAACTAACCAAAAGGTTCACAGAAAGAGGTTACACGATTGACAAATTAATGAAAACTAAAAATTAAGTTGATAAATACCACAGAGACGAATTACTAGTCCCCAGAGAGAAACACAAATGGTCTAATCGCATTCAGTAGTAAAAGTAAATCAATTGAAAAAATTAAACTGCAATACTGGCCAATCTTGCAATAAGATAGTACCTTAAATAGAATATGTGCAGAAAGACCCATATTCAGTTACAAGCGGCAAGCACCATCAACGATGTTATTTCCCCATCTGACATACAAAAACCCATAAAAAAATTCAAATAAATTAGAAAAAAGGTACATTCCCGTGTTTACAATGTAACTGTTGTAACAGTATTATAAAAGGTGAGGCATTTAGCCATACTACTGATGGATATAAAATCACACCTAACGTATTCACTATCTGTGAAAGTAAGTTTGTGGTGTACATGCTTAAATGTCCATGTTTTTATGTATACGTTGGACAGACCACTAGAGCAGTGAAGCTCAGGATTCAGGATTCATAGAGGCTCCATTAGAAATTTTAAAATTGGTACATATACAGACACGTCTGTATCAAGACACTCTCATCAGAATGGGCATAACTGTTCACAACTCAGATGGAGAGTATTGGAAGAGGTTCCTAAACCAGTTAGAGGAGGTAACACAACTACAATCCTGTTACAAAAGGAAGGTATCTGGACACCAGTTCTTGGTACTTTTGAAGTTTGTGTGTTCATTTTTGGATTTTCATTTTTGGATTGAACATGGACTTTCACCATTGGAATTTTTGGATTGAACATGGACTTTCACCATTGGACGGATCACAACCTATGGGCACTAGGGGGTGGGGTTTGTGTGGTATTTATAGATGTGTCACTTACCTGAATGTCAGCACTTGATAAAGAGCGTGAAGCTTGAAACATGTTGTGCATAATAAAACTCTGAGAGTGTAAGCAATTTGAATTCTGCGTCCAGACTCCTTTTTCCTTTGAAGTTATACTACCCCAGCTAAAAGCAGATGCCTTAAGCCTGAGAATGCACGAGGAGGATTTGAGAGGTTTCCCAACCCTTTGGATAAGTGTACAGCCTACAATTAGCTAGGCAAAACTTACTTTCTACTTACTACTTTTGAGTTTCTGATTGTATTTTTGAGGATTATCAAACGATCAAGGCTATTTTCCAGGATTATCAGAAATATCCAAGAACGTTCGATAATCATCGCTCTTATGTCCTGAAATCTGAACGATCTGCCTGGTTTTGGACCTAAAATTCAGATTTTGGAACCTGAGGTTCCGTGTTTGTACTCTGACCCAGATCCCATCTCTAGTTTCTAACAGTAATTTCTACTTGGCTATTGGATGGGTCAAACATGCTCAGATATCTATTGAGCAACAGAATCAACCCAGGCATCTTGGAAGAAGCATCTTGGTGCCGTGAAATGCATCAAGATACTCTGTGGGCCTTGACACATATATATGTGGTATTGATGTATTATCCAATAAAGCTGATGTTATATACTATACTGGTCTCTGTTAATCAGAGTGGTCACCCTACCTTTTGATTTTGTACCATTGTTGAGGAGACAAGCAAGTTTGGCCCCACTGGACATTCTCCTCACAACATTGTCTTCTCTCACTCAGGGTATACATTATGCAAGGGAAAGTGGGCAAAAGGGTAACACTTCACAACAGCAGGACCATTGAGTTAGAGTAGGCTCACTGCAGTTGGCTACCATTGTTGAGGAGCCAGGCAGGCTTGGTCCCTTTGGACATACCCCATATTACTCTGGCGTTTCTCCCCCACAGTTCATATGCATCATATAGGAAAAATTGGGCCAAAGGGTAATGCTTTACAGCAGCAGAAACATTGAGTTAGAATAGGCTCACTGCAGTTTGCCACCATTGTTGAGAAGCCGGGCCAGCTTGGTCCCTCTGGGCTTACCCCACACCACTTTGGCTTCGGTCCCATGGAGTATGCATCATTCAAGTGGGAGGAAGGGTAACATATCACATTGAAAAGGTACCTATTAAGCTGTCCAGGCGGTTGGCACTAAAAATAGCTGTCATTGGTAAATTTGGGACATGGGGATGTATCTTCTCCCCTAATTCGATTCATTTTTAAAATTTGAATTCGATAATTCAAAAATTTTAAACTTCTTGAAAGTTTAAAAAATCCGAAATTTGAAAAGTTCAAAGTCAGAGTTTGTTTAAACTTGTAAAATCTGATTCCAACTCGTGTTCTAGTTTGAGTTCTAGTCCATCACTAATTATTAAACCCATATTCCACAGTAATAAATATAATATATGTTATTCTACTAAATACTAGGTCTAATAATGCCACACAACATAAAGTAGGCATGCCAGATGTGTGTTATAGATTGTAATAGATACAGTAATAGCAATAGCAATACACTTATTATTACCTTTCTTTATATATCTATATATATCTATATACACATGTTAAAATTTTCTGCCATGCAACAATTTTTATAGATACTTTTACAATGTACATTTATAGAGTATGATTCTAGAAATCCAACAAAATGACACATAACACATCTGACTCTCTATGGTACTTTCTCATTCACTCTCGTCCAATCTGTTAGCTAAGAGTGAATAATGGCATGTTGCTAATAATCTACTGAGAATGCTTTCAAACAGGCAGCAATTTCACACAATATAGCAACTTCAACCTATTATTTAGTTATCAACATAAATGCTACTCCAACATGATTCCTGAGGTTAGGAAACACTATTCTGTTGGTAAACTTCTCCAAACATCAATATAGAGGATTTTATTTTTCTCAGAGAAAGATTGCTCTGTAAAATCCATGTATTGCATTGTTTGGGCAACAGTATAATTGAATATTGTACAGTCACTGGTACAGTGACATTTGGAGCATAACTGCACTTCAGAATGAGTGGATCAGCAAAATGATCACCAATTACAATGGGGGTAATTCACCAAGATTGCTGTAAAGAGGATTTTTGCAAGTTTAAAGCAAGCTTGAAGAAGTCTAGGGGCGGCATTTCGCTGCTTAGATGTAATTGCATTGAAAATCTTCTCACATTTTTAACATTAAAATATTTAATGCCTGCTGGGGATCTGCAGCTTATTGTTTATTGTCGCGGCACAATACAACCAGCCCCTATGAGGCTCAAGTAGATGGAAATCTTAATGTGGTTAGGGTTACAAGGAAATCATTATATGGAGTACATTAAGGTCGCTTACATAGTAGGTTCGGTCTGGTGGACTTCAGCCCCTTTGCTTGGGTTTTCACCCGTGCAGTAAATGACACATAAAAGTATTTCAGCTCATTGGCTCATGTATTCTATTGTGGTTAGGGTTTCCAGATGTCAGGAAAATCCCGGATTTGTGCACTTTTTTTATGGCAAATCCGGGGTCCCGCCGGAATTTCCCATAAACCCCTGTTAGTCTGGATTTTCAGCATCTAAAACACACACAGGTAGTGTTCCTGCAGCTTGATACATTGTTTCAAACACGAGCACAGCACAGCAGCCAAGAGAGGAAAGTTTATCTGATTAGCTCCTTGTATTAGAATGAATAGGGAAAAGCTGCTCACCTGTCTGCCTCCTGCAATGTCCACAGCACAGAGACCAGATTTCAGGGCTGAACGTAAGTGCACACAGCCAGGCAGAGGTGGGTGAGTTACAGAGAAAGTGTTGGACACCTTTCCCCTCATTTACCGAGAGCCGCAGCGCTTTTTTATAGAGTTAAAGTCACACTAACCGATTCAATATCGGTTAGCGTGACTTTACCTCCTTCCTTGTGCTGGCTGCATGGTAATCTGAAAAGACAACCGTGCAGCCAGCACAAGGAATTCAATATGTTATTTGAGCTAGGTTTTGCTCGACTATTTAACTGCAGCTGGCATTAAAGTTGTGCGGTGGTGGGGTTGGGATTCACCTACACACGCAAATGGTGCATTGCATCCCGGGAGTGAGATTTACCCACAGTGATATCGGCTCTGGGTAAATTTCCCTGCATGTGTGCAGTAGTTTGAAGTAGTTTTACCTGTGTCTGGCTTCTTAAAATGTATCTCCACTGCGGAAAATGAAATTTGGGCTATTCAGTTTTATTGAAGAAAGGGAACGGGAGGTATGACACAGCTCCTTTATCTCCCGTTCTTCAGTAACACTGAATAGCCCAAACTTAATTTTCTCCAGTGGAGATACCCTGTAAAAGGACTTGATCCTCTTCTCCACCCATTGGAAAGAAACCTTTCTTTAAATTTATCTGTATATCTGCTATAGATGCCCGTTAGTACTTTGAATGTGGGATTTGGGCACTAACAATGAATTTATCATTATCAGGGTAAAGACCCAGCCTAAAGGAGTATCACACACACACTCATTTGAAAAAACCCATGGTGAGGACGAGGACCTAAACCGCTAGGACCTCTTAAATTTGTGATTGCCGGCACGATTTTCTCCACTTCCTACTTCTGTGCCGCAAGTTGATGACTTGCAAGTTTAAGAGATAAGTGCAGGAGTTAGATGCTTAACCTAGGGGTGAGGACCTAGCGGTTTTGGTCCTCACTTATAAATAGGGTGTGTGTGTATGTGTGTAAAGGACAGTATTGTTGTCCTTTACACACACAGAAAATACAGTCCTGACATGATCTATAAGATACTCCTTCAGGATGGGTCTTTACCCTGATAATGACGAATTCATTGCTAGTGCCCAAATCCCCAAAACGGTCCATTTTTGTCCATCCTAGTGTGAACGAGACCTATACTATGCTTACAGGGTACCAGGTGGTTACCTCAAAGTGGGTGTTAACTTAAAAAGCGAGTGTGGCTTTGATGGGCGTATCCAAAATTTGCCGCGCGCTTGCCTCTATTTTGAGTTTCAAAATCTGGAAACCCTAACTGCAGTAAGTATTCTTTTATCCCACCAAAGTATATCCAATAGATCAAAAAATTATCTCACCTCCCATACATGCTGGCCTGGGTGTGTCTAGGCCCTGAACCCCTCGCTAGGCCCAATTCCTCCTCATCCAATACATCAAAATCAAGAGGAAATCTTTGGTGAATAAGGTTTTCAGGGGGTAAGAGATCTTATCATTAGAGATAAGAACTGTCTGTGAATGACCCCCCCACTGTATTTACTATGTCAGAATCCAATAATTAATTCATTAATAACAATTAATAATAAAAACTACTGATAAATTATGTTTGTTTTATCATAATTTAAAAAAAGATACAGAGTTAAACTAGAATTTGGTTTCTATTGACTGGCAGCAAGCAGACACCTCTTTCTGGATATTTTGTGGGTGACAGTGAAATGTATGTTTAAAAGGGAAAGGCGTAGTCTTCATTCAAGTTCTTTAACATCAAGGCTTCTATGTAAAAATCGACCCTCTGACATTTATGTAATATTTACACATCTGACATAAGCAAGTGTCATGCCAAACCAAATTGTATGAATGTGTGCTTTCTAAAAAGTCTGATGGCTGAGCAGACTTTTTCCATCATAGTGTCTAAATAGTACTTACTACAGTGCCACATTCTTCACTAGGTTTCCTCTCTCACTGCTATAGGAAGGTTGTATTGGTGCTTATTTTGCATCTACATTAAATGTAAATGAGCACATTCTGCTTACAAGTCACAATAATCTGTTTGTGACAATTTAGCAATAGTTAATGTTACTTAGATGCAGAGCTGTTTTTAGGCATAGGCCACCTAGGCAAAGAACTAGGGCACCTATGTTGATCCAGGGCACCTGTTCTTCTCCCTAGCATCTCCCTGTCATCTGTTACTTGCTGTGTTAGGCTGGGTACACATGGAGTGAGCGCTTAGCCGGGACAAATGTCTGTCAGTCGCGGCAAATTCGTCTGCGGCCGAATTTGTGAGCGACCGATCGTGCGGTCCCATAAGGAACCGCACGATCGATCGGAATTTACCGACACGTCCGATTGTTCGTTTGGCCGATTTGGCGGAACGAATGATCGATGTCGGTCATGGCCGCCTGCCCCACACCAGCCAATATTTTCAGCCGATCGAACGAAAGTGCCGGGAATCGGTCGGTCGGACGAAAATATTGGCTGGTGTGTACCCAGCCTTAGACCTGCTCTCCTTGTTCTGCTGTAACCTGCAACATTGTATCTAGTTTAGAGCCTGAACTCCACACACTCTACATAGCAACAAATGTTGCAATTTGCAAATGAACTGAAGGTGAAGGAAGGAGGGGGGAGGATGGGCTCAGCTAATAGTACTGAGGAGAACAGTTTTAAAATGCCAGGTAAAAGCTGCTGCAGACTTTATAACAGTGACCCCTGTGACTAGCAGCCATGAGATCACTATCCCTGTCTCTTTCTTCCTTCCATCCAACTCTCCAATTAGAACTTAGAGTGGGTGAGGAGTGAACAATTCAATGGAGGAGACATGGAAAGCAGGTAAATACGGTATATCTTGTCAATGCTGGCAGCTGAAAGGGTTAAAGATAATACTCTGCTGGCACTGAAAGTGTTAATGGCAATACTATAGGGAAGTCTTCTGGCACAAAAGGGTTAATAGCAATCCTCTGGAAAGGTGCTGGCACTGAAAGTATTAATAGTTAAGTCTGCTGGCACTAAAGGGTTAATGGTAATGTTCTGCTGGCACTGAAATTATTAATGCCAATATTCTTGGAAAAAAGAGTTAAACATCTCAGATCTCACCATATTTCCCTGTTCTGCCCTACCCGGCTGGAAACAATTTCTGGGGAGAACACTGGCACCACATACCGTGCATCCACTGAAACCTATCCTGTCCCTCCATTCATTATTTCATTGGTGGCCAGTGTCGCCGCATTCATACAAAAGTATGTGTACACGCCCGCCTCACCTGGTACAGCGTGTGCCTCTTACCAACTAGTAAAGCGTTCCACTATAAAGAACAGTCGCAGTAGACAGTGTCAAAAGAAGAAGGAGTAAAACCCAGCTGTAGTTTGACATGCCAAGTTTTTTAGTTTTTTTTGGGGGGGGGGGGCACCTAGGGCACTAAATGGCTAGAAACGGCCCTGCTTAGATGGGACTTGTGGAAGCTGCTTCTATTTGAAAAATGTTTGAGACACAGCCACTGCAAGCAGCTATGTGCTATATGTGCTACTAAGGTTGGGTACACACTATACAATTTTTTGTCTGGATCGGATGAACAGATCAAACTATGATGGGGCTCCTATCTGTGCTTCATACACAGTATGGTTTTGTGGGAAGAGGCTATATTTGCTCCCCCCGCTCCCCTGATAGTTACGCCATTGGGTATGGTGATAAATCCCATTCCCTTTATGGACTGCACAATCGTTCCTGGCAAACTGAAGTTCGCGACTACTCCGATTTTCTTTATTTACCAATAGTCAAATGGGGTGTCTAATGGACGTATTTATAAAGGGGCATTATTTTCATAATTTTTTTCCTCCAGACTTCACCACAATTTTTTAAACTTTCAACTTTTCTTCTAAAGTTATTAAAAAGGCGAATTTTCATCAAAGGCGAAAATTACGTGGCAAAAAGTAGCACTAATAATGCTGAAAATGTGTCGAAAAGTTAATTTACCATATGATGGCAAATAGGTAACACTCCCTGGTGGCTTTTCAAAGTAGTATTAAATTGGTTAATACACACTGAACACCTATCTTTGTTATTTAAAAATAACCTAACACATGTGGTGTTTTTTTCAGCAAAAAATATGATCAATAGTCTAAAACTCACCCAGGCAAATTTTTGCTTGCAGCCTGGGAGAGCAATTTCTCTTTTTGCCGCTACATCAGGCTTGAATAAGGCGAGGTTGTCAATGCACATAACAACAGAGATACATTTTGCCTCGAAAACAAGCATTTTTATAAACATTGCAAAAACAACACTCTTTGTCATTGCGATATCCTACAATAACAAAATGGCAAAAAATAGCGATTGTTTATAAATATGTCCTTTATATTTAAAAACGTCATATTTACTAAATAATGTCATAACTTTTTAGTAAATTTGTTACATTTTAGCTCTTGGTATTTAGCTTACTCCCATTTAATCTATGTGCTCAGCCAATTTGCCATGTAAATAACTAGATGTGTTTAATGATTTCAGTAGTAAGAAATGTATGGTTTTGTTTTTGGCATATTGTAGTCATCTTAGTGTTTTATTCTGTTTATACCGTCTATGCGTGGTTAATGTTAGCAAAACAAATTGAATATTACATACCTTTCACAGATATTTTTTGGCATGATCCATATAAAATACAGAAAGCAGAAAAGATCACCACTGGGAACATGATGGGATGTTGTCTGAGCTCCGTTTATACAAACTCCTGCCCAAAGCCTTCTTGCTTCTGTTTATGAAGTTGCTTTTATTCCACTGCTGGGTTTCTTTTTTTTTTTTTTTTTTTTTTTGGGATGGAAATCAAGTTGGCAACAACACCTAAGACACCCAATCCAAACATAACTTCCCCCCATCCTTACTACTTTTTTCCCCTGCTGGATTAAATTTAATTAGCAACAATGGCTTTAGTCTTAACATCCCAAAATTGCTCATTTGAGATGAAAACGGATTTGTCTGAAATACCTAATTTTGCTTTAACTCCGTCCTCCAAAATGTTTTTAGGGTCAAACTGAAAAGCAGAATACAGGCAAATTTGTAGACAAATTCTTATTATCAATGGTTTAATAGTGTAATGTATTTATTGGTCAGTCGCTGGACAGCACAGACAAATTTGCTTTCTTGTTATTTACATGATCAGACCTGGGCAAATTAAGGTCTGTTGGCAGCCCTAGACTTGCCCCCTGCTACTAGACCTGTACCCAAAAAAATCTTCCTCAAACAGAAAATAAGATTGATTGTCTTAGGCTGGTTCATTGATTTATATTTATTATTTTTATTTTTTATTGTAGTAAAAAAATAATGAGGTGATAAAATTGATGGAATGTATCTAAATTATACTGTAAAACACTACACACCTACTGGTCCCTATATTAAAAATGCAGCTAATAAACCAAAAATATACAATTTACCTGGTATATTAATTTAAAGAGCATGTCTGCCCACAAAACTAAAATTTGCCCCAGTGGTGGCCCCACTGTATAGTGTATAAAAATCGTTACTTTACTCCTCAGCTCCTTATGGTTCTCCTGCAGTGCCTGTCCAAAGTCCCGGAAACTTAAGAGTAGGAGCTGTCATCCGGTCCCTGCTTCTTCCTTGTCCTATGAGGACTCTGACATGCACAAGGGAGCCCCCCTCCCTCCCACTCTCCGAATCCCTACATGGCTGCCTCACCTCCTACCTTTAAATGCATTTTCTGAAGTGTAAGGCACTCCCAACCTCCATGTTAGATTTGTAAAAAAAAAGCAGCAGAAATGTACTTGCGCTCCTTTGTTCTCTCAGATATCTGCATAGCCAGCAGCCATATCTGTGATTGGCTGCCTCTCAGCCAATTGTAAGGGGATCTGCACAAGAGTTATTCAGCTTCCCCCTAGAGGGGCTACTGCCAATATATAGTACCTGTAGTTAATGTTGCCAATATATAGTACTTGTAGTTAATCACACAACATGTGATATACCAATTTGAAAATTAGCATAATAAAATAGTGTCCACTATGGCTGTAGCCAAGTAACCCTCATTGGGCCATAGGCTGTATTGCTATTCTGTGAGACTGGGCCTTTAACAATCGTAATTGTGATTGTAAAATTCTAATTACAATATATAACAATACAATTGCAGTAGTCTACTACCGCATGGTATTCTACAGCTGAACTGTGGGTTTTCGTTAAAGTACGGCTGCGGCTGTACATTTACGTCTGCAGACATATTTTAACAGTATTGGAACTTTATGATAATTCGGGTTTTTAAATACTGCCCATTACAGATAAAAATACCAAGGATGCTATCACTAAATAATAAAGAGGATCGCTAAATAAAGCCTAGTAGCATTAGTGTGTTAATTTGCACCTTTTGTTCAAGAGTAGCTTAGCTTTGTAAATTTGGCCTATTGCAACACATGAGTACTGTAATGTTAATATATATGTTCTTAACAGACATTGTTATTTTTGTCTTAACACTTCTAGCTGTTGCTAATGTTGGAAATGATGACTAAAATATATTTAGTTTGTAAAAATGTTGAAAGAGCTTGGAGAAAAAGGACAAATTCTTTTTTTTGTTTAATGCTGATAAATGATCCAAGCCCAAACAGCAGCTAAATTGAATATTTCTAAAGGGGAAACTGATGAGAAAATTTAATCCAAAACGAGAAAATTCATTTAAATCAACATGTGCAAAGCAGTTTTTTTAAGCTAACTTTATTAAAAGAGAATAATGTGCAACAAAGGTTTAGAGTATTCTTTAGAAAGAATGTCCTGTGCCATTGAGTAACATCTGGCAAAACGTGGGTTGAGTGAAAGAGCAAGTTTCAAAATTGCCTTTCAAACAATTAGACAAATGTACACGTTCATCCAAACAATACCAAAATGTCATTGCTCAAAACTAAAAAATGCATATATATTATTTTTTATATTGTTTACAGGTAAAACTAAATGGGAAATTTACTATTGCAGTCAGTGTAGAAAAATTGGTTATGGTAATTTAGAGGATTATTATTTTTTTTAAATTGCCCATTACTGAAAACTATAATTCTTCCCAAATATCACTGCACCATTTGTTTTATCTGTCTCTGTCCCCTATTTCGTTAGATTTCCAATCTAAACATGTTACTTTTCATCTGCCAATCAAAGTGCCTTAATATCATCAACTCATCTGTTATGTATAGTTTTACTGTAGCTGGAATGGTGACAGTTGGCATGTGGACTGCATGGTGGGAAATTTCCTCTCCCAATGCAGCCTCATGGGGAAAACTAAGCATGCTTGCACTCACAGAGAGTCAGTTAGTCTGGCAGGGGGCTGGGGAACTGAGGGACTGAGCTTGAGAAACACAAGTACTGGATTGAAGTCATGCAGCAATACAAACACATTAGTAATTTCTGGTTACATGTATTTATTTATAGATTGAAATGAGGCAACATCATTTTTTCAGTGTACAATTCCACCACCCTTTGACTCGGGCTGCCATCTCACAGCATACCTACCAACATGGTGTGAGATGGCAGCCCGAATGGTGACTGTTAGTGACTGGTGACAGTTGAGTATAACTACCTGTGCTGGGTTTAATTATTAGGGGGTTCAAGTGTAGTCACTAGAGCAGGTGAGCTCATGTATAGGGTCTTCACATGGAGATTGTTATGTATATTAGATTTTAAGTGTTTTTAATTCATTTTTTTGTATATGCACATTGTTCCCAGATGATACTGAATAAAGGTATATATATTCACTAGTATATGAGGTGTGCCTAGTCTGCTCTATTCTTTAGTTTTCAATATGTGTATTTGGACATGTGCACCCACATTCTTACATAGATTGCATTTACTCTGTGCGAGCACAACTCTGTTATAACATTACCTACCAACATTGGGCAGGTACAGGGGGGTCAGAAAATGGAGGATTGGCAATATACATCCCGACAATCATACAATAATGGAATATCCCAATATAAAATCAGTGATAATTGCATGGTTGAGTCCCATTACCTTCTGGGATGTAGGTGGTGCCTATCCACATTGAACAAAATTTCACAACATATTCAATCTTTTTTTCACCCAAAAACAACTTTAACCCTATTGCTAGATCACAATGCGTAAACTAAAATAGGTTGTCTCTAGTTTCTAAGAAATTTGAAGAAAAGTGTATGCTGTTTATAATTTTTAAAAAGTCCCTTTTCACTACTGGCTTATCACATTTCTGCACAAATTACATGCAGCATACACCAGATTGGGATATCCCTGGGCCATCATTTTTGTTGAAGAACAGCCTCTATACTCTCTGGCCAAATTTTGTTTTGTCTGCAGGGACTACATCCAGGCAGTAATGCCTTAATTAGGTTTTCCAAGATGCCCTGCCTCACAGATATTCTTTAGGGATGCTTTCGATTCCAATGCCCATCAGGTACTGTAACTAAAGACTTGGTTGTGTGAGCTTTCATCCCTCTAGAAACCAATTCACCTCTGACCTGATAAGCTTTCATAATTGCTAACATTATCCAGTTAGTTTCACCTTTTTGACTGCCTCTTGGAATAATAAAGAGTTAGATTTACTCCAATTCTTAGTCCTTTCCAAATAGTAAGATACCAGTCTCACTAAATCTAAAGTATGCAGTAGTTTCTCCTTATAATTTTTAAGCTTCGGGCAAAAGACTGGAAGATTTATTTCAATATCTAGAGGAAACTGGGTTAGGCTTTACTCTGTTATGGTTTCCGTCTCTTTTGCTGATAATGCTGCTAGTTCCCCCACTCTCCAAGCAAGTGTAATAGCCACTAACAATAGGACTTTTAGTGTTACTAACCAGTCCAAACTTTTCTTTATAGGCTCAAAATGATGCAACATGAATACTGGCAGTACTACTGGCAAACTCCATGATGGACAAATTGGTTTTATCGGAGGCCTTACCCTAATTAGGGCATTAAAGAATCTTTCAACATGGGAGTCTGAGTACCATGCTGATACTTTACTCAGACCCATTTTGTGTGCAAAGAGGAATTTTACATTAAGAGTCACATCAACAAAGAGGATATTGTTAAAGTTTTTCAGATAAATCCATGAAATGAGACTATACTCTATAATATTGTCTTGAAGTAGAGGTTTTACTGGAATGTAGAAGTAGATCTATTAATTTATTTTGCAGACCTAAAGAAGATAGTCTCATCCTTTTACCTTCCAAGCCATTAGATTTCAGTTGTTTTACTCCTGGTAACAAACTGGACCTTGTGGCATTCATCCAGGAAAGGATCTTCCATGGTTGTGCAACTGACAGGAATTTCACTAATGAAAACCATGGTCTCCTCACCTAAAATTGAATTACTGCTCGAACTCATGCACTGTTTTTCTTTCTTTTTTTGAATACTTTCCAAATCATTGGAAAAGGTGGAAATATGTAAAGGAGATCGTGAGCCAGTGCATCTGTAATTATCAATAGTAGACTTCTTGATTAAAACTTTTCACACTTGTTTTTTTGGGATGCCATGAGATCTATGCTTGGAGTGCCCTATCTTTTACAGATTTGCTGAGATATTTTTTTGTGCAGACTCCAATGTCTGTAAAGTTTCTGCTCACAGTAGGTAATCTGTGAGTATATTTTGAGATCCTGGCATATGAAGATCTGTAATGCTTCTCAGATGGTTTTCTGCCCAATTTAAGATAGGAGCCACTAGAGATGGACTACAACTCAAACTAGAACATGAGTTTGAATTAGATTTTACGAGTTCAAAGAAACTCAGACTTTTATCACTTTTCAAATTTTGGATTTTTTTCAAGAATTTTCCAAGCCTGCCTGGCTCCTCAATATTGGTGGCCCAATACAGTAAGGCTACTCTTACTTAATAGTCCTGTTGTTGTGAAGTCTAACTTTTTCACACTTTCCCTTGCTTGATGCGTACTCTGAGGGAGAGAAGCCAATGTTGTGAGGGGTATGTCCAGAAGGGCCAAGTCTGCCCGTCTCCTCAACAGTGGGTTGTAGGGTGACCAATCTGATCAACAGGTACCAGTGTAGTATATAACATCAGCTTTAATGGATAATATATCAAGACCACATATATATGTGTCAAGGCTCACAGGGGCAAGTCTGTCTGATTCCTCAACAATGGTGACAAGTTTAATGCAAATACATATACATATAGTGCAAAAAGAGCAGTATTTTTTCATCCTAATGACCTTAAAGGATAACTATACTTTAAAAATGAACCTTTTAAAAATGGAAAGCACCTGGTGCAGGGAAGTAGGATTAATTATTCCTACCTCACAATATTGTTTCGTTTAGGAACTACATGCAAGCAATGCATACAGTTTATATTTGCTAGGTTAGTCCTGGACTAATACCATATAACAGATAGTGCTGAAGCCAGGAGAAAACTGTCAGAATCTGGTTTTTTTGGGCTGGTGCTCCTCACAGAAACAGTATTGGAAGGTAGGTATTGCCAGTCCTATATCTCTGTTCTATGTACTTTATACACAATAGTTACCCTTTAACCTGTACATTCAGCATTTAGTCTGTATATAAATAAATGCTTCTGAAATACTGACTTCCTGTTTGCAGGACCCCAAATAGAGACCGTTATGGTCTTGCCCTAGACCCAGCGCCTGGGTTGATTCAGTTGCTCAGTAGAGATCTGAGCACGTTTGACTCCTTCCAACAACCAATCAGTAGAAATGAATGGATTAGGAACATTTCATGTTAGTGTGCATTCTGTGACGAAGAAAGACCATTACAGAACCTGAAATGTCAGCTCACTAATGTAAATAGCAGGAATAGCAAGGGGTATAAATTCAAATCATTTTTCAAAATGGAAGAGAATATATAGAATAAATAGGTGTGTATAATATAAACTAAGAATTATAAAAATAGTTAATTTTCCATGGAACTTTCCTTTTTAAGACAGATTCTTTATTTTTTTAGTTTTTACCCCCTGAGGTATGCAACAAGGAATCATTACCACTTCAGAGACAGCTTCATAGACAGATTTTAGAAATATTAACTTTTCGAAAAATTCTATTTGGCTATTATTGAATGCCAAATGTGGAAGCTAGAAAGTAGCGGGGGGGGGTGAAGGAAGTGACTATTTTGAGTTCTAAATATTTGTACGTGTTCCCTGACGATTTTCCGGGACCCAGAGCCATGTACAGTAAGTTACCTTTGCTATATTAACCTTATTTTGTCTGAACTTTTCTAGCTATTTGCCCCCATTGACTTTAATGGGTTTGGCCTGCTCCTAACCTCCTGGCTTTTATATATGCCACAGGGTTAGCATTGTCCAAAAGTATCTTACAGGTCTTCTCTTTATTTGAGGTGCAAAGTGTTGCAATACCTTCCATACTGCTCTTATCTTTAAAATATTTTATGTTAGATCTTTATCTTGTCCCGTCTCTGACTTCCTGAGACAGGACATGATGACCCTTTTTCTTGTTTATCACCTAACCATAGTTTGTCAGAATATGTGTTACTGTGGTTTTATGAAGTACTGCCTTTTATTTTGATTCTGCCAAGATAAGAATATTGTCCAGAAAAAATCCTTTTATTCGTATTTGGGCCAACAAATTGATTAAAGGGCATGTCCACCCCCAAAACTATAATTCCCGCCACTACTGGCCCCACACTGTAGTGTATAAAAATCCTTACCTTACATCCCAGCCCCAAATGGTTCTCCTGTAATCCCCCCAAAGTCTCAAAAACTGCCCAGCAGGAGTACTGCAGTGTCCATATAGGACTATGCCTTCTGTCTCACCTCCGGGAGAAGTTTGGCATGTGCACTGCAGCCATTCTCCCCCTCCCTCCTGTTTTGGACTCCCTCCCCCTATCTCAAAATCCCTATAATATACTGTAGAGCTTTGTCCCCCAGCCCAACCTCTATATTTTTATTTCCAGAAACTTCCCCAAACATTACTTACCTTCCCTCTTTCCTCCACTGTTAAGAACTACCGGCAGCTGTGTCCTTGATTGGCTGCCTCTCAGCCAATCACAGACGTGGCTGACGGTCCGACCCCTCTGCTTGCAGTTTCGCACAAGCAGAGGGCCAGGCAGTGCGGCAGAGGAAAGAGGGAAGGTAATTAAGCTTTGGGGAAGTTTCTGAAAATAAAAATATAGCGGTTGGGGCTGGGGGAGAAGAACTACAGTATATTAAAAGTTTGTAAGAAAGGTGGACATACCCTTTAAACCTTTGTAAATACTCTCTGCGACTGATTTAAACTAAACATAAGGCATACAAACTGGAGATGTAAATCCAACGCTAAAGTATCAGGCATTTCCAATATGATTTCTGTTTTGGGGTGTGAAAATATGCATACTGGAAATCTATATTCACCATCCAAGCATTTTTCTACATCGCATGAACTATGGACTTAAGAGATTTCATTTTAAATTTTCTTATTTTTAAGAACTTGTTAAGACCCTTGAGATCTAATACCGGCCTCCAGCCTCCTGTTGCTTTTGGGACCTGAAACAGACGGGAATAAAATCCTTTCTCTTGTTGTTTGAATGGACCTTTATGTATTGCCCCTAATCTAAATAGTTGATCTATGTACTGAGAAATAACTTCTTTCTCTTGTGGATTTGTGGAACTTCCTGAAAAATTTTGTTTTGTGTCCTCCCTGAATGGTTTGCACCACCCAAGCATCTGGTATGGAATTGCCCAAAGCTCAGAAAAATTACTTAATATTACTTAATATGCCTCACAAGGATAAGCCTGCAACCAGTCATTTTTGATAAGTTTTTTATATTTTATTTAAGGAGTTAGATTTTTTTCCTTGCTGATTGTTGTAAATGTTGTCTTCCAGTTCTCTTCCTTGACAAAAGTATGCTCTAGTAGGGAGCTATAGGACTCTAAACAGGGTCTTTTGAACATTCTCTCTTGAGGGAGGAAGACGTTCTTTCCTCCCAAGATCTTCTTAAAGGGCATGTCCACCCCCAAAACTAAAATTTAACCCCATACTGGCCCCACTCTGTAGTTTAATAAAATCCTTACCTTACATTTCTGCTCAAAATGGTTCTCCTGCTATGCCCCTCCAAAGTCCAGGAAACTGCAGTGTAGAATCTGTCTTGCTCCTGCGTCTGCCTCAACCTCGACAAGGTTTGAGGCATGCGCAGGAGAGCCCTCCCCCTCCTCTCCCACCCGCTTTGGTCTCCCTCCCCCTAGTGTAAATCCATTTTTAAATAATATAGTTCATGTTCCCCCAGCCCCAACCGCTATAATTATATCATCAAAAAGTCCCCCGATCATTTCTTACCTTACCTCTCTCCTTCGCCGTTGTGAGCAGCCGGCAGCCGCGTCCGTGATTGGCTGAGAGCCGGTCCGTGCAAGCAGAGGGCCGGGCAGTGCGGCGAAGGAGAAAGGTAAGGTAAGTAATGATCGTTGGACTTTCTGATGATATAATTATAGCAGTTGGGGCTGGGGGAACATGCACTATATTATATAAAAACTTTTTATAAAGGGTGGACATGCCCTTTAACTCATTAAATCTAGCTTCTCCCCAAAAAGCATACTTCCATCAAATGGCAATTAGAGATGGGCCGGATTCCGTGGCTGATTTCCGCAATCCGCAAATTTAGCGGATATTGCGGAATTCAGCTTTGCAAATTTTTCCTAGACGTGTTTAAAAAATTCTAGAAATTTCAAAATTTAGAATTTGAGGAATTTTCAAACATTTGTAAAAATGATATAGTAACTAACTGGTAAATGGCTCTGGGACCTGGCAAATGGTCTGGGGAACAGACAATCAGATTCTTTCTGAAAGAATCTAGTTGTAACCAATTCTGATTAGATTCCTTTCCAGTCAGAATTGGTTACAATTAGATTCTTTCAGAAAGAATCTGATTGGTTAGTATACCAATCAGATTCTTTCTGAAAGAATCTGATTGTAACCAATTCTGATTAGTTACAATTATATTTTTTAAAGAAAGAATCTGACTGGTATACTAACCAGTCAGATTCTTTTCTAGTCAGAATTGGTTGCAATCAGATTCTTTTTAAATGAATCTGATTGATTAGTATACCAATCAGATTATTTCTGAAAGAATCTGATTGTAACCAAATCTGATTACTTACAACAACAAAGTTAGAACTGGCTAAAATCAGATTCTTTCAGAAAGAGCATTCCAGACGATTTTACAGATCCCAGGAGCCATTTACAGTAAAATTTCTGTTTTACCTTATATTTAGGCAGATCTGTGCAGATTTTTTTCTCCCATTAACTGAAATGGTTTTTCCTGCGCATTCTTGAATTTTTGAATTTTTCTAAAAAAATTTGCAATATCAGTAGGCAAAATGGATTTTAGCAGTTTTGCCCATTTTTCATGGCAATTGGCAAAGGTTTGTTTTTGACTGAAGTTTCAGACATAAAATTCATAGCAAATTACACTTCAGTCCCATTCTGGGAAGTTTTGATCTTTTCACATTATTATCAATAGAGTTTTGTAAATCTGAATTTTTTCAGATTGGGCTGCTTCGGCTGCTGTATATGCCTTCTTCAAATTGCTTTCTAGTCTTCACTTCTTAGGATCTTTAAATATAGCTGCAGCTTTAACTTGCAAAGATGTTATTCTCACTACAGCTGCGTCCACTTTCAGTGGAGTACTCCATGCTTCTGCATCTTCATCACCAAAAGGATACTTTTAAAATCTATATACCACATCATTATTATTATTATTATTATGGATTTTTATGGTACCAACATCTTCCGTAGCACTTTACTATAACATAGTCATACGTGTCAGTTACAAGGGTAGAACATATTAGACAAAGTCATACAATTACATACAAGGGCAATGCATATGTAAAGCGATAGTAAAATACGGGTACTTAATTTGCTCCAGAGACTGTCAGCCTTATCCAAATTCTATGCACAAGACACTTATTTATCAGGAGTGAGCCCTTCCATATGTTGGAGGCAGGGTGTTGCTAAACTACCACTGTAGGTAGAATGAAATAAATGGGCGCCAGTGGTTCTTGAACTTAAACAGTATCTTATTTATTAACAGAACAAAATTAATAAGGCATTGCAAGTAACACATACATGGCACAGCTATCACATACTCACAAACCAAAGGGCTCAGCATAAATAACAATCAGCTTGTTAGTGCCACCCTAGCTCTCAGGTCACTGTAGTGGAATCTTCGATCCCTGTGTCTGGCACTATGTCCCTATTCTTGGGTGGTATACCCAGGACTCTAGTCCTTACTAAATCTCCTTGTTGGAGCTCAGACTGCTCACTAGCTACCCTACTCCTATTTATCACTCCTGGAGTGATCTATAACAGAATCTAATCTCAATTAACTGGGCCTTCCTGTTATTTAAGGTCACAGGCTCTCCCCTATCCTCTGGGGAAACTTTAGGAAGTCAGAAAGAGGCTGATCACATGACTGCTCTTTATTTTATACTTTTACACATTGTCCCTACAAGCCAAATCCTGTAAAAACAAGAAGACTAAAGGGTAACTAATTTACCAGTTCCCTGCACATTTAATATAAGTACACAAAGTGATGAGTTAGTTTACAGCAATACCATGATACACAAGGAAAGAGGACCCTGCCCAATGAGCTTACAGTATAGAGGACATCATCTCTTCTTTCGACTTTCTTCCACTCAGATGATGCAAACTGTCTCATCCACTTGTGAACTGAGAATCTATCAGATTTTTTTTCATTGCAGGAAAATATTTATCCACTGAGGTTGCAAGAGCTTGTTCTGTTGAAAGGGAGAAAGTATCTCTAATAGCCTTTATAAATGGTTCAACAATACTCCCATTAAAATTGGACTCAAAACATTCCTCTTCCTTCTGAACCCTGCATGGATTCATTTACTGCTGTCTTAATGAGACTCATTAAATCATCTATAGTAATTCTTTGAGGTAGAATTGCACAGGATTCCCAGACATGTTGCCCTTTAAATAATTTGTCAGAGGCAGAGGCACCGAAAAGACATAATAAAGAGTCCTAAAGTATTCTGAAATATATGTATTGCTCTTGCTCAGAAAACCTACCTGCAGTTTACCTAATTCCTTTTTATGAGGAAATTTGCTCACTGAGGCAGATTTCAAAGCCAAAATAAAATATTTAAACAAATAGATATATAAATATATCTAGTGAATAAATACACTTACAGACTCATTTACCCAGACTCGCTGGGTAAATGAGCCTACCGTTTAGAACGACTTTAAATCCATATTAGCGTCAGATGGTTACGCAAAAATCACCCGTGCATCCGATGCTCGCGGTTTAATAACGCGTTTGTGCTAGTTTTAGCACTGGATTTTAACATCAGCATATAGCTGGCGTAAAAATCTCCCAGTGTGTAAATCCCTTAACGGGATTTACCAACATTCGCAAACGCGATATTGAATCGTGATCGGGCCATTTACCCAGAGTGATAGCGCCTCTGGGTAAATGAGCCTGTTAATGGTCATAAGGTGGCAGCAAAGGTATAACATAGCATACTCACAATAGAGATATGTGCAGTACACAGCAATAGGCAGAGATTTCAACCAAGAGAGAGAATCTTCATTGGAGAGAATCATAAATATCAAACCCAGACCCAGAGTTCACCTGACACGTTTCGTACCAAACCGGTACTTAACCATAGGTAGAATGACTCTGGTCAGGAAGGAGTGGAAATGCCCCTTAAGTACACACAGTTATCCATTGATAAGGTGTGTATTTTATAATTATGTATTGCATATGGTATATTGTGTATGGTGTTGGAATAATAAATTTTTCAATTTTGCAGTAAAATAGTGCGTGTGCCCCATATAGTGTACTTCTGTGGGGGGCCCATACATATTTGTAGGGTCCTCTATATTTGCTGTGTACTTAGAATGTTTATACACTGGGAGCACCACCTCAAAGGTGTTGCACAACTGCATTAGTCAGTAGTGGTGCAGGTAGGATACCTCGTTGTGCTATATATTCTAAGTTCTCCTTCTTGCTTCTTTCCTACTAAGTTGCACACTACAAAAGCGAGCATATTGCTCTGTATTATTAAATTCCACCATACACAATACAAGATGGCATTTGCCATTAACGATATGGATTGGGACTCTGATTTATCTGATGTGTTTAATGTGTCAGGGACCTCTGAGATTACAGAAAATGATGATGAATTTGGGACAACACGTAAAATGTATAAGAAAATAATAATACAACAGATAAAAGTGAAATGGGAATTGTCCAGTTTGGAAATGTATCTCAGAAATAAAATGATCCCCAGAGGATTGAGGATGAGGGTCCCACCTAATTCCAATTTAGCACAGAGGGAAGGTTTTAAGGATAAATGGGAGGAGGCCTTATCAGACCTTTCGTTTAAACTAATGACACTAATTGTAGAAGAAGACCTAAAAGTAATGAAGGAGATTGATGAAAGAGTCAGAGAGATAAAATTGAAACTAGAGAAATTTAAGGAGGAACATATCTTTATAGAGTATAATGATAATTTAAAGAATGAAGTAAATAAAATGCAAAAAGAAATTAAAATGAGAAAAAAAAGGAAGTTCCTGAGGGACAGTGATGATTATAGGAAAGGGGAAGTGTATAAGTGGACGAGGAGAAAGTCACAGGACTTAACGTCAGATGAGGATAATCAGGAGAAGGGGGCCCCTTTAGGAAAAAAGGGAGGAAAAGGGTTAGAAGGGGGAAAAGGAAGAAGAGAACATGGAAGGACCTCCCCTCGCAGATTGAGGGAAAGGAGGAAAGCTGCAAACCCCAGGAAGGAATAACCCCCGAAAGTAGTGATAGCTTGCGTGTGATAAATTACAGTGATGTACATTTGGATGCACCAACTATTTCGGTCCTGAGTAGAGGACTGACATTTGCACCTACAAGCAAATTAAGCAAATTTGAATTTATCAAGGATGTTAATTTATTCACACGCAAGCTAATTCTTTCCAAGATTATGTTAAGAAAAGGAAAGAAGGATCAAGGGGACACTTACCTGGGTAGTGAGCTGGATAAGAGAGCCTTAAGTGATCTAGAGGCACTTTTAAATGGGGAGACCGGGGATCAGGACCCGACGGTACATGTTTGGCCTAAGAAGTTTAAAAACAAGTCACACTGGTACCCATCGTATCAGATGGCTCCAAACATAGCCATGTTCTTAAAATTGGTTACCCAAGAAGTTCAGTCCCTTCCAGATAAATGTATAATTCAGGGCAACCTAACTAAAGCAGAGATTAGAGCGCTTAGAAATTTGGAAAAAAGGGATGACCTGATTATACGTATTGCAGATAAGGGGGGTAACATTGTAGTGATGTCTAAAGAACAATATAAATGGGAAGTATTACGACAATTATCCCAGAAGGATCAATATGAAGTGCTCCCTTCGAACCCTCTTGGGAATATACAAAAGGAGTTGTGGGAAATATTATCTGCAGCTTTGGGTGAGGGTATGATAGGAAGGGAAGAAAGAGATTATATGTATATCTCTAACGCTAAACTCCCTACCTTTTATACAATCCCTAAGGTCCACAAGAAGCAGCGATTTCCTCCTGGCAGACCAATTGTATCGGGGCTGGGGGGACCCACGGAGCACATTAGTCACTTTGTAGACTCAGTGCTACAACCTTTTGTTAAAAACCTAAGTTCCTTCGTCCTAGACTCCTCTGACGTGCTTAGGAGGCTTAATGATATAAGAGTGGGGGAGGACACTTGGCTGGTGGCCCTCGATGTGGAAGGGCTATACCCATCAATACCCCACGATATAGGCCTGGCTGCCAGTCAACATTTTCTGGAATCCGCAGGAAAAGATAAGGTTCGCCAGAATAGATTTGTCCTGAAACTTTTGAAGTTCATTTTAGAAAACAACGTGTTTGTTTTCAATAATAAGTACTACAGGCAAGTGAGAGGCACTGCGATGGGGGCGACTTGCGCACCCTCATACGCCTGCCTCCATCTTGGACTGTGGGAACATCTAGATGTCCCAGAAATCATCTCTAATATGGGGGTGGATAGTCACATCCTCATGTGGATTAGATACATAGATGATGTTTTGGTACTATGGAATGGACCGAGGACGGTTCTGGGAACCTTAATTGATAATTTAAACGATAATATACGGAACATTAAATTAACATATGAAGCGAGTGAGCATGAGATCACTTTCTTAGACCTGAGGATAAGGAAGGAGGGTGACAGGCTTTTAACATCTACTTATCGTAAGCCTACGGCGGTCAATTCATTACTACACGCCAGCAGTCACCACCCAGATAGTACGATCAGGGGGGTCCCAGTAGGGCAGTTTCTTCGTATCAGAAGAAACTGCTCGGATGAAAAAAGTTTTGAAATACAGGCCAAAGAACTGGGGGCCAGATTGAAACAAAGAGGGTACAGTGAGAGTAATTTACAGAAAAGACCCAATACCAAAACACAAGAAAAGCGACATCATATATGCGGTGCAGTGCAGTGAAGAATGCTCTGATTTGTATGTGGGGGAGACCAAACAGCAACTGCATCAACGTATGGCCCAGCACAGAAGAGCCAATTCCTCGGGTCAGGACTCAGCCGTGTATCTGCATCTTAAGGATAAAGGACATACCTTTGAAGATTGTAATGTTAACATACTGGCGAAGGAACGTGACTGGTTCAAGAGAGGTGTTAAGGAGGCCATTTATGTGAAAATAAAGAAACCAAGCCTAAATAGAGGTGGGGGGGTTCGACACCAACTGTCTGCCATGTACAATGCTGTTTTAACACCTTACTCTGGGCGTTCCTATAACACCTCTTAGCCACTATCTAATCACACCCTTAACACCTGGCTGTGATATGCTAATTGGGATTTTCCAGGGTACATAATTGCCACAGATTCTTGTACAAGTCATTCTGAATTGAGAAAGCCAGTCGGATGACTAGCGAAACGTCTTCAAGAACTACATTTCAAGTCCAGTTGATCTAATTGAATACAACAGATATACCATGACCTGGATGAATGAGAACCTTCACAAGCATAGATATAGCTCTATTTGTTTTAATCTGTCTCTTTCAATGTGATCATGCCCCAGCCCAAAAAAATCTAGGTATGATTTCCAACCATAACATTTTGACACCTAGGAACATAGACAAGCAGTGTCGGACTGGCCCACTGGGTTAGAGGGGAATTTCCCAGTGTGCCCACAGCCCATTCACTCAAGAAAACAGAGAGAACTGCTACAATTTAAATTCTGAGCCAAAGACAAGCACAGAATTTTAAAGGGGGGATTTCTAAATGGGTTACCACCGAACAAGCCCAGAAGAAGGTTCATGATCAAATACATGTATTCTATTATATATGGATCATATAATAATATTATATATATACTATACTATATATACTATATTATCATCACAGTTTGCCAATACACATATTACCTTTACTTTTGTTATAAAGTATATTAATTAAGGCAGGGTACACACAGATTCTTTGGGTTAACCGCCCAATATTTCTATGTATCGGTCATGGTAAAAAATTTGAGGTGATTTCGAACAATGTCAGTCGCACATTTACCTGGATCAAATGAATGGGCAATATGACATGCCGGTAACTCACAGCTGATCTTGCAGTCCATAGGAGGCATTTGCCACAACTGACAGTGCTTCGTCCTGGCCGACCGCTCAAAAGTGGTGAATGGTCGGGATGAAAAATTTTCCATGTGTACCAAGCCTAACGTTCTGTTTTCCTGACAAATACACATTTGCCCAACATTATCACTAGTGTCTTTCAAATTAAGAGCTGTGACACTGTTGGCGGATCTGACAGACTTTGCTGAATATTGTCGGTATCGAACAAGATTGGAAATTTCCATTGCGCTACCTTTAATACAGTAGAAGGAGCCGATAACATCGGACCATGTATTAGCACATTGAACAATCATTCTGTAAAAAGAATATACGGAACAATCACTCCTGTATATATATATATATAATACAATGTTGACGGTCAGCTATCCAATCACCTCCAGGATTTCTTAATTATTCCTCTTTCTGTGGGGTAGTGTGCCGAATAGGCGACACTACCCCTGACTGAAGGCCTTGTACCTCGCGGGGTGGCTCTTCCGACTTCGCGCGCCGGTTCCCAGTAAGGCATTGCGGCAGGAACGGGCACGTGCGTATGGTGTCATACGCCGGTATAAAGAGGCACACGCGCGGTCGCCGGGCGCCATTTTAAGTTCCAGCAGGCTGCCATAACGTTCTTTTAAGCGCGATTTACCAGCCAGGAATAGTAAAAAGCAGAAAGAAGAAAGATGTTGGAGCTAGATGAACTCCAGAAACAGGTCTTGAAGAGGATGGGGAGGGAGGGAGCAGAATGGTTAAGACAGCTGCTGGGGAGCAACCAACCCCCAGTAGCAGTAGCACAGGGGGCCCCAGCAGTAGAGGAAAGGACCGGCAGGCCCACCACTCGGCAGACTAGGAGATCCCACCCCCCATCAAGATTTAACCCTGACCCTTCTCCCACACCTAGGCGCAGAGGGGCGGCTGCCCCTAAGGCACAGCGCCCACAAACTAAAAAGCGGGCCACTGGCCAGAAGCAGGCAACAACAGCAGCCAGCCCAAGGAGACAGGTCACAGAGAACCAGGCAACAGGGAGCCAGGCAGCAGCGAGCACTAGCCAACCATGGGGATAGCAATTAGGGCATGTGGCCACGAGGCACAGGCGCAAGCCAGGGGGGAGAGGAGGGAAATGGAGCCAGGGCCTTCAAGGTTATTCCCCTCCCTGGACGAGTTTGTAGCAGCAGCCGAAATGAGGGATAATATTGACCGAGCGGAACAACACGGCACAGCCGAAGAGGGCGAGCTGGTCTTTGTTGATGCTCGATCTACAGTAAGACGCACCCCATCAGTTATAAGGGAGATAGAAGTAATTAGGGGTGATATCAGGGAGGAGCAACAAGGAACAAGGAGGGGAGAATGGGGGAGAATGATTAGGAGAAGTAGGAGAAGCCCATCCTCAGAGTCATCAAGGGGAACGGTGCGCCATGGCAGAAGGCGAGGTAGGCAGGGGGCAAGCCGCGACAGGCGAGTAGCCCGAAAGTCGAAATAGGAGCGAAGGAGAGTGCCACCACTCCAGGGCGCCAAGAAGGGGCGCGCCTGTGGGAAGGCGATACACCAGCTCGGATACATCTGGGTCACCACCACCTAAGAGGCCCCATCACAGGGGTTTCTCAAGGCACGGTCACACGTCGGCAAGCAGGGACGGTGGGAATAGGAGCCAACCACCCCATGAGCCGACATGGATGCCAAGCCAGCAACAGTCATCGGCCCCATCGGTGCCA
Source organism: Hymenochirus boettgeri (assembly GCA_019447015.1). Taxonomy (NCBI): domain Eukaryota; kingdom Metazoa; phylum Chordata; class Amphibia; order Anura; family Pipidae; genus Hymenochirus; species Hymenochirus boettgeri. Next base: position 200,020,695 of record CM033469.1, on the reverse strand, counting down.
TGGATGCCATCGAGCGACCCTGCAAACCGTGAGTTGTCTTGTGCTGGGGCATGGGGGGGAGCTCCAGGGGGCCCTCAGAATGAAGGGGAATGGCTGGCTATGCTGAGGGCCATGACGGCAAAAGTTGGGGTACCCGCAACAAGGGCGGACACCCCTAGTTTAACTCCAGGGGGGCAGCCCCACCCCCGCCTGTGCACACGGCAATGAATGCAGAGGAATTCAAGGAGGCCTTTTTCTGTGGGTCAGCACCACTAGGCTCCCACTTATCAGAGGAACAAAAAGACAAAATAAACAAAGGGGAGTTTGTAGACATATGGTACCTAATATCCGTCGATAGCTTATCGGTGGACAAGGAGAGGAGATTTGAGAAAGGTAAAGAAAAAGAACCAAAAGTGGCAAAAACTTTTGGGAACTGGTTACAGGCGTTCTGTGTATTGGCGAGCTTGATAGGAAAGAAACACCCAGAGAAGTGCGCTGATCTATTCGTGTATTGCGACCAAATATTTGGGGCATACAAGATACAGGAGGAGCAGCCTGGTGGAAATATGACAAGGAATTCTGTCAAAGGCTAGCCGAGGTAGGATGGAATTCCAAGGCCACAGATTCTTGGTTAAGGCTCATTATGGCACCAAAAACAGCCTATCCAATGGCTGCAGGGGCAACTGGATTCTATCCGACCCAGGGAATGAGCACGGCTATGGGAAGAAAACCAGGCCCTTCTGGCTTTTTACGAAGGCCAATGTCATTTCGGCAGTGCTTGTAGATTCAGGCACGAATGCGCCACGTGCGGAGGCCCAGGGCATTCGGCTAGCCGGTGTTTTCGACGCCAACGGACTCAATTTAAACAATCCACCGCTGGTGTCCAAGAGGACACCGGTGAACGTGGCCGAGATGGGCGCATGGCTAGACGTCTACCCCAGGAAGGAGGAAGCAGACCTACTTTGGTCTGGTTTCTCCACAGGATTTATAATACCCTTTGTTTATTCTCCAGTTCACAGTTTTCAAAAAATGTAAAGTCCGTTTCAGAGTTACCATTGATTGCAAAGAAGAAGATAGTTACGGAGGTGAGCCTGGGGCGTATGGCCGGACCATTTTCGGAGCAGCCAATTCCAAATTTAAGGATCTCTCCACTAGGTGCGATCCCAAATAAGGAGCTCGGAAAATTCAGGTTAATACACCACCTGTCTTATCCCAAAGGGGCAAGCGTTAACGACGGGATATCAAAAGTATAACTCGGTCTCATATGTATCCTTTGACAGAGCAGTAGTCAGGGAAGCAGGGCAGGGCGCATTGCTAGCAAAATCTGACATTGAATCAGCTTTCAGGCTACTACCGGTACACCATAGCTGCTTCCATCTGCTGGGCTGTCAGCTGGATGGTCAGTATTATTATGATATGTGCTTACCAATGGGATGTTCCATATCATGTGCATATTTCGAACTGTTCAGCTCCTTCCTGGAATGGATGGTTCGATACGAAACGGGATCCAGGGCGGTAATACATTACCTAGATGATTTTCTCTTCGTAGGCTCGGAGGAGATCTACCTAGCCTGATCAAGAACTCGGTGGCCTAATCGACATGGACTAACCACGGTAAGGCTTGGGGGGAGTGGATGGAAGTGTCAAAGGGAAAACAATAGAGGGACAACCAAACCCGCCTAGAATGCACATTGACATACCTTTCTCTGCTCCATAGTAGAGGATGTTCAGCAGCGGTGGCTCAGCGTAGAATGGCAGGTGTTTCCTTTTTCTTTAAACTTTGGGGATGGAAAGATTCTACAAAAGAATTCGCTATTTCATCCATCCTCAGAGGTTGGAAAAAGGAGCACAGGTCAAGGGATTCCAGGAGACTGATCTCTTTTGCTCTGCTATCCCGTTTATGGCTAACTTTAGAACAGGTATGTAAAGACAGCTACGAATGTGCCTTGTTTAAATCCAGCTTCGTTTTAGCATTCTTCGGAGCACTCCGTATCAGTGAGCTAATACCGATGAGCAGTTCGAAAACAGGAGGCCTTACCAAGGAAGATGTATCAGTTAGCGACTCATTGGTACAGGTTCATGTTCAGAGGTCAAAAACAGATGTATTTGGTTCAGGCGCATGCTTCTCTCTATTCCCCCTCGATTCCCAGTGCTGCCCAGTAGCGAATCTCAAAAAAGTTTTGCAACTAAGAAGTGAGGGTTCCCAATTTTTCATTCATGCGGACAGAACTCCGCTAACGAAATTTCAATTTGAGGCAGTCCTCAATTCGGCCCTACAGCGCTTGGGTCTGAACCCAAAGGAATTCGGTACCCATTCGTTTAGAATAGGAGCAGCTACAGAAGCTAGTAGTTTGGGGTTTTCTAACGCACAAGTTAAACAAATAGGTAGATGGTGGTCAGACTGTGTTGCGCGTTATATACCCCCAAACCTAGTTACTAATTGAATTTTTCGTTATAGGAGCAGAGAGGCCCATTGTATGGGTAATGGGTCACTCTTTTATCCACTGGGCAAAAGAGCGAGCCGAGATTCGACCAGGTGGTTCTCATCTAGGATTTCAAGACATCGAGATGCATTGGAGAGGAATTCGGGGTCTAAGATGGCTCTGTTTACTATCTGAAGGCTTTGCTGTCAGTCAAAGAGAGAGGGGTCCAGTGGTACTGGTGACACACGCTGGGGGGAACGATCTGTGTACGTTTGGTTTGGTAAAATTGATTACCATGATCAAGGCAGATCTATCACGTATGGTTGAGATGTTCTCAGTTCGTCAGTGGTTATTGTATGGTCGGAAATCATACCGAGGGTATCCTGGTTAGGTGCCAGAAATCCATCAGCAATAGAGCGCAGCAGGCAGGTGCTAAATACAAGGATATCTCGTTTTGTATGAGCAATGGGAGGTAAAGCCATTCGGCACCGTCAGCTCGAAGGCAATAACAAATCGCTACTTAGAGATGATGGTATCCATCTAAATGATATTGGCTTGGATATTTTCCTGTTGGGCCTACAGGAAGGGATCGAAAGGGAAATTCAATTGTTGGGTGGTGGCCGGGGCCAAGTATAGGCTTATACTCGACCCCTAGTGGCGGTGGGGTCCTTGCAGATGGACATGGTGGCGGTTTACATGCCCTCCCTAACAGGAGGTTGGCATACAAACAAGGAAGGAATTGATTGGTGTCAGCTGGTTTATGGGGTTGCCATAGCAACCACGGTTATACAAGTTTGCAAGGACCAGTGGGATTAAGGAATATGCAAATATATGCATATCATGTAAATAATAAATAAAAAGGCTGTGGCCGTTTATTCACCCAACACTGGAGTCTGTCTCTTTATTAATAAAATGGTATGGTAGCAGTCTGCTAAGGGGTGATAGGCCAAAATTGTCACCAATTCATGTCAACAGCGCGAGAGTATCATCTTATGCAATCAGTCTGCTCATTAAGCTCTATCACAGTGGAGTAGATATAGTAAATAATGCATCTAAACCCAGTCTCAGCAATCACCTGCTGCAGAGTTAATATTGATACAGTTCTCTATGCTGCTGTCAATCACAGGGCAGAATGGATAATTTATTATTCTTTTTAAATGCTGCTTCTCGATCACAGCTCAATTTACAATGTACAATTAACAATCTATGTTTCAATCTATATAAAGCTAGGTACACACACTGCTGATAAAATACCAATACCGGTATCAGGGTTTTATCGGCAGTGTGTGTAGAGTCTTTCCTGAATGATCATGTGGCTGCCGAATGTTCCCTGTCGCCCTCACAGTCTTTTGGGAAAGACCAAAAGTTTCCTTTGCACAGTCCCAAACGTTCTCACTATGCTGTGCATAGAGAGAACTGTCTACCGCTGGGTGTGCTGTACATAGCGGAACGCTTGGGACTGTGTGTATCCTGATCTTCAAAAAAAGACTGCACGGAGCAGATTATCCTGTTCAGTCCTACCCTGTAGACCAGAGCCATAAACAACCATGCCTTATAGAATTTATTAACGTTTCATAGGACAACGGACTATTTGGTTTTCCCCCTACATGTAGGATACATGTAAGACATTTAGAGCTACCTTTCAGCATACAGGCAATCATTAAATAAACTGGGATTGCTAATTTGGCTGTGTTCTCTTTGAAATGAACTTAGACTAATAGGAGCAGAACCAGAAATCTTTGTATTCCAGGCCTTACTCTGTGCATTTCAGTGCAGTTTTTGGATTGCATACATTTTCACAATTGTGCGATACCATTAAAGTCAATAAGAAGGCATACAAAACTCACATTGAAAATGCATGTTTCTGGTTTACTTTTAAAGTTTATTCCAAAGAAGTGATATATTCCAACACAGGATCCCTATCTAAATAAACTGGTGCCTAACATCAGTCTTTGAAACTTGGGCTACTATGCACTACAGACTTACCAAGCAACCCATGTCAGCAAATTATGACACTCATACTTTCCTTACCTAAATCTCTTCTCACACCATCCTCTCCTCTCAGATCTCTGTATTCCCCTTTTCATGTTTCTCTTGCTGTCAACGTTGGTTAGTGTTCAAACAGTATTAAAGTGTTATTAGAAGAACCTTTAAACAATCTCTAAACAACATTACACAAAATCTCCACAAATACATTTCTCATAACTCATAGACTGTAAAGGAGCATGACCCCAAATAATAGAGGGGGGTCAAGCCTTTTTCAAGTACGTATTGCATTTTCCCAAATGTTGGAGGATGTATCTGCTCTCTTTTCCATATTCCCAGTTGCCAATATATAAGTTTTTATATCTCACTGGGCAAAATTGAAAAATGCAGCCTTGTATGCAGTTATAAAACAACAAGTATAAAACAAGTTTTCTATCTTATTAAAGAATAGAAATATTAGCAGCAGTGTCACTTTCTATCTACTGTCCCTGGTCCAGACCAGTCCTGTCCCCTTCAAAGGGCAGGCAAGCTTACCTATGGAAACTGTGCCCATACACATTGCAGATTCCTAACAAATCCTGTCGGATCTGATTGGATTCGCTGAGTATCTGCAAGGTGTGGTGGCGAAAATGACCGACAATGATGCAGACAAACTACTCCTGTGGGCATCGCTGTCAGTCATTCTGGACAGGCAAATTCTGTCTGCTGTATCGGCTCCTACATATGGGGGTTGTCAGGGCCATATATATTGTACTGGGATCTGCAGGTACACATGCAATTGTAATCACATGTGTATGGGCACCTTTAGATTTCCAATAATCTGTTGAATTCCCAGTGGTTTTCTTACCCTGGGTACAGAAGATAAGAGGAAAGTTAATTAAACTATTTACTTTAAGTTAATATTTATAAATTTACTATAATACTTACACTAAGATTTCTGTACTTTAATAATATATGAAGCAATAAAAGGCTATATATTCATGGCTGCATTTTACCCAGGGTACAACTTTGTCTTAAGCTGGAATAGATTGTTAAGGATTTGTATAAAGCATTTAAAGTGTTGATTCACAAAACTATGCTTTGTTGTTCACGATAAACATTAATGGTGCTTTGTCTCCCAGGTATTTTGTTTTCTTTTAGGCTGGATACACACGGTCGGATTTTTCGCCCAGAGCGACCATTCACCATAAGCGAGCGTTGGGCAGGGACGAATCACTGTTGGCCGCGCCAAAAAGCATCGACAGTTTGCCACCAGCGATTGTGCGGCCCCTAGATGACCACAGGATCAGCTGTGATTTACCACCATGCCCGATCGCCTTTTCGCCCAACCCGAGCAAAAGGACGACAGACATCGGTGATGGCAAACGTGGCGGCAACCGACCGAAAGATCGTCTTGTGTGTACTCAGCCTAAGTCTTCATGTTGCAAACAATCTTTAGTGATTATAGTTGATTACACATTATATTCTTATTTTGTAGCAAATTGTGTAGTATAGTTTAGCCAGGACTGCCGCCACTCCAGGAATCCCGAGTCACACAGGAATAGGTTCAGGCATGGTAATTTTGCAGTCACATCCTACCTATGTGGGAACATATTACCAGGTGAATACCTGATGGCATCTCCATAGACCCAGACCCAGCTTGTTAATAATAATCATATACTGTTTCAGACCTATTATGTATTTTATGAATGTTAATGTAATTAATGCACCTTCCTAGGCCCTATACAATATCACACTATCTGTGCACTTTCATACGTTATAAATAAAGGGGTCTTAGTTTACATTATTGTGATCAAATGAATGAAAAGCCTTCCAAAAACATCAAGTTAACCCCAATCTGGAAGGTCCTAATCTTTTTACTTTAATTACTTTCATTACCTTTTGCTTTTTCTTAGGAGAACTATTTCTCAAAGTTTTGTATTTATCAGACTTCTGCACTGGATTAGCGCACTGGAAAATCCCCCCAACTGGCTTTTTATAGTGATCCAGAAGACATAGAACCTTTAATACAGTATAAAAAGATTTTTGCTTTGTCTTTAAGGGACTGTCCACCCCTGTGGGAAAAAATGAGTATGTTGTGCAAAACCCCCCAAACCTGGAATTTGTTTGGTTTCCAATAATTAATTCTGCTCCCAGCAAGAGATCTTATACTTACAAGCTCCTCGATCCACCACCGCACCTCTGCACTCCGCTCTGCATTTCCGGGTAAGGCAGTCATGGTCGGCCATGACAGTGAGGTCACAGACAATCACTGACTGTCATTCCCGGAGCAGTCTCCACTGTGGCTCGGGAACACAAAAAGAACACAGCAGCCACAGTGGAGAGACAGGAAGCGGCGGTGGATCGCGGAGCTTGGAAGTATAAAATCTCTTGCTGGAAGCAGAATTAATGATTGGAAACCAAATAAAGTCCAGGTTTTGGGGTTTTTTGCACTACATACTAATTTTTCCCAGATGGGTGGACAGTCCCTTTAAGTTGCCCATTCACTGAGCTGATATTATGATCAATCAGTCATGCGAGTAAACATTTCCCAAAATTGTATGTTTTCCCAATCTTAAAATGCAAAATATGATCGTAATATTAATTGTAGACAAGGCAGCTAGAAAGCGTAGGGAGTGGAGGGCCAAAAGGAGCAAAAAGCCCTCCACTGAGCATAGAAATGGAGAAACAGCTTCTTATAACAGAAGGCATCTTGCAGTCTCATGCTATATGAATAGCATTGCCCACAAAATCTAAGAAACAAGAAGTAATTTCTTACTCCCAGGTTCCTCAGAGTAAGGGGCGGAGATATGCAAAATACTCCTTTATGTCCCTTAGCTTATGCAAGTGTCCAGAACCGCTGGCTTAATAACATGCAACATAGCCTAATATATAGAGCCAATCATCAGGCATAATATTAATCGTAATTATGTTTGGGAAAGGTTTTTTACGTTGATTGGTCAAATGAGTGGAATATTTTCTGAAGTTCCGATTTAATGTAAATTTAATGCAACCCTTACAATAGATATCACGCATAGATGGTAAGCATTTTAAACTTGGCATTACCGAGGTATAGACATTTATCCTCACCATAATTACTGACGAATAAAAGACTGGCCAAAAGATTTGTAAGCCCTGCTACCACATCAAGGTAGAATCTTTCAGCAGGGCCCTAACTAACCTAACTAGTCTAACCTAGCCTAACCTAACAAACTCTAGCTAAAGCTAACCGATCTGCAGCAAAGTATGTTTGGTTAAGCAACCTAGGCAAGTTCCATAAGAGTCATTTAGTTAAATCTTTTGGTCAAAAGCTTTCAATACTATGAAACAAAAGTACAAACAATTAAAACCCACAAACTGTAATAAATAGTATAACACTATTCTAACTATATTACATTACAACACACATTCAATATAACGGGTAAATTATCTATTTAAAATGAAATCTTACCTGGTGTCGTCTTCTCTTCAGCAAGAGGGCATCAAGTTTAACTGTGCTTTGAGGTACAGTAAATTTGAGGTACTACCATTGCCCCTGTGATTTATCTTCATACAGACCACCAAAGGGCTATCCTCAACATGGGCATATTTGTAAACGAGCGTTATTTTTTCGTGGGTGCTTTTCCCGCCATTGTCGCTAAAATCACTATTACCGCAATTTATAAATGGCCGGAAAGCGGCCATCTACTGCAATGACATCTGAGCTCTGCGGAGGTGTGCACCTCTTTATATAGGTTTGCAGAAAACCCTAATCCATTTTTGATTGGTCTATTTTTCAATGCTTGGTTTACATGGTTTACATTAACCAATCAGATTTCAGAAAATCGGAAAATCTGATTGGTTAATGTAAACCATGTAAACCAAGCATTTAAAATTTGACATTGACCAATCAGAAATGGATTAGGGTTTTTTGCAAACCTATATAAAGAGGTGCACACCTCCGCAGAGCTCAGAAGTCATCGCAGTAGATGGCAGAAAAAAGAAGAAAGAAGACATCGGATCAAGACAACGGATCAAGGCACCAAAAACATTGGCCTCGTTGAGTCCACTGGCGCCAGAGGTACCCCTGGCGGCTGCAGAGGTACTTTTTGGGGTCGGTGGCCTCAGTGGAGCTAGTGTCACCTGATAGAAGACAGAAGACGCTGCCAAAGGGCTCTTTTAAGAGCCGCAGGGGGTCCTGGCTCGAACTGCGGGACCCCCAACAAACAAACTTATCAGTGCTACAAGGGCCGGGGAGGGGGGTCTCGGTTCGAGCTGCCAGACTCCTTAAGCCCCAAAGGGCCCTTGTCAGGGCCACAAAGGTCCTATGAGCTGCAGGATCCCCGAACATCCGGCCGCGGGATTGTTGCTGGATTTCCCTTTGGAATCTGCATACCTTCAGCTACGTAACGCTGTAGTTCGCTCATTCATACCATCAATGGTGGGGGCGCAGTTCTTCATAGAAGTTTGCACTTTGATAAGATTTTCTGGAAAAATGTACAAAAATAAATTTTAAAGTTAGAAATCCTGGCAAATTCCCTTGTAATGTAAAAAAACTTGTCAAGTATCAATCTCCTAATTGTCCTGAATCAAACGGTATGCCATATGCATGGATACACACGTGGATGTATAAGCAACTAGCCACAATGTGAGACAATGCACGATGGCTCAGAATCAGCTAAAATATTCAGGCCATTTAGAATTTGAACAGTTTGCAGTTTTTCCCACAAACACCCCACTAACTCTAAAATACCCTCCACAAACTATTCATTCCTGGAATCTACATACCTTAAGCTACGTAATGCTGTAGTTTGTTCATCATACTATCAATGTTGTGGGCGCAGTTCTTTGTAGTTATTTACACTTTTTACAGATTTTCTGAAAAAAATTAACAAAAAAACGTTAAAAGATAGGAGTCATGCCGAAATCCCATGGAATGTAAGAAAAAACCCCAAATATCAATCTCCCTAATGTCCTGAATCAAACGGTATGCCATATGCATGGTTACACACGCGGACGTGGAAGCGACTAGCCACGAAGTGAGACAATGCACAATGTCTCAGAAACAGCGAAAATATTCAGCCAACTCCAAATTTGAACAGTCTCGACTTTTTCCCATAAAACACCCCGCTAACACAGAAATACCCCCCACAAACTATATATACCTGGAATCAACATAACTTCAGCTACGGAACACTGTAATTTGTTCAGTCATACCATCAATGGTGTGGGCGAAGTTCTTCGTAGAATATTGCGCTTTTTGCATATTTTCTAAAAAATTAACAAAAACTACATCAAAAGGTAGAAACCATCACAAAACTGAATAAAATGTAAAACAATGTTACCAAAAATCAAGTTCTCCCAAATATTCTAAACCAAAGTGTGTGCCATATGAAGGGTTACATACACAGAAGTAGAATTGACTAGCCACAAAGTGAGCCAATGCACAGTATCCCAATTACTGCAACTTTTCAGATTTGGAATCTGCATACCTTCAGCTATGTAACGCTGTTCATTAGTTCGTTCATTCATACCATGCATGGTGTGGGCGCAGTTCTTTATAGAAGTTTGCACTTTTTGCAGTTTAAAAAAGAACTTTGCTAATAGAAAAGCACTTTACCAAATATCAATCTTCCAAATGTTCTGAATCAAACGTTGTGCCATATGTAGGGTTACACACACAAAGTGGAATTGACTAGCCACAAAGCGAGCCAATAAACAGTAGCCCAATTGAAGCAACTTTTCAGATTTGGAGTCTGCATACCTTCAGCTACGTAACGCTGTAGTTCGCTCATTCATACCATCAATCGTGTGGGCAAAGTTCTTCATAGTTTGTACTTTACGCATATTTTCTAAAAAATTAACAAAAACAACATCAAAAGGTAGAAACCATCACAAAACCCAATAGAATGTAAAAAAAAGTTACCAAATATCAAGATCTCCCAAATATTCTGAACCAAAGGGTGTGCCATATGAAGGGTCACATACACAGAAATGGAATTGACTAGCCACAAAGTGAGCCAATGCACAGTAGCCCAATTACTGCAACTTTTCAGATTTTTACAGTATTTCGCTTATTCCTACAATCCATGGTGTGGGCACAGTCCTTTATAGAAGTTTGCACTTTTTGCAGATTAAAAAAAGCACAGTGTAAATAAAAAAGCATTTTGAAAGATAGAAATTATGCCAAAACCCTACGTAATGTAAAAAAAAGTTACCAAATATTAATCTCCCAAATGTCTTGAATTGAACGGTATACCATATGCATGGTATTCCTTTAGACATGAGTTCTTGAAAGATGTTGTACAGTTGATTTGCAGCTTGGTAGTAGTTTGGACCTGAGGCTTGGGAAAATATATTTGTTGGTAAAAGGTACTAAATATAGTATATCTGTTGTATTCAATTAGATCAACTGGATGAATGAGAACCTTCACAAGCATACTAAATATAGTAATTAACATAGTAACATAATAACATAGTAATTTAGGTTAAATAAAGACATACGTCCATGAAGTCCAACCTTTAGAAATTCTATGAGATATCCATAAGCTATGGTTTGTGGTACCCATGCGTCTGTCTGTTCAATTTTACATGTTTTAGCAAAATGGGCTAATCTCCCCCCCCCCCCCCCCATCTACACTCCTAAGTCTTCCCCACTTTTTTTGAGGAAATGTATATAAAATTATTCCATGTTACAAGTGGCCCAAAAGCAAAAAAAAATAGCAGGTATGTGTTATACATTTATTTAATTCACATACACAACCTTTCAGGGAACAATCAGTCCCCTTCCTCAGGTAACGGATTGTTTCCCTGAAACATTGTTTATGTGAAGCAATAAACATATAATACATAAGTGTTATCATTTATAATGGGAGCTGCAGTGGTATATATCCTTATAACAATCACTCAGTTATGTCACTAAATAACTAATTTCTTATATCCCACTGCTCCTCCCATTCCAGTGTTCATGTTTGAACAATGAATCAGCGTTTTTTTTCTGGAGCTGCTTCCTGTCACTTCAAAACCAATGTCTCTCTCCTTCTCCACAAAGATTTGATGAACCACATAGATGCTGGGCTGGGATATTCCTTTCTACTGGGCTTAATTTAGAGTAGGCAGCTTGGGGGGGTTTACATTTAGGTTGGAATAGGGACAAGGCTAGATTATAAAATGCAATTGGGGTTAAGGATTCAGAAAAGTATTTATTATAAGAAATAACGCACCCCTTTACATTATAATATAAAGATATTATGCTGTAAGGGGTGCATTATCCCTTATATAACACATTCTGATAGTCGGCACCTCTTTTTTCCTTTTTTGGAAGTATTGGGGTAGGAGACTTTAGACATTTGCACCTACATATCATAAATAATACACTGATGTTTTGTAAATTTTATTTAAGATGTTTTGTAATCTTATCAGTAGCACCCAGGTGATTCAAATTGGTTAACAGTGAGTGCACACTTTAGTGTATATAGAAACAGCAATTCATATATACTGTATGTCCATCAGCCCTAAAGTAACTGTTAAAGATAACTGTAGTAATGTTTACTGGCTTTTAACTGGTATTGTAACTGCTGCTACTGAAACTTAGTGACCATGGCCTTAAATGTATTAGTTCACTGTATCCACAAGGGCAGTAAATATGTTCAATTCTGATCTGCAGCAATGGATGGAAGTAGTTTTTTACATAGTTTAGTACTTGATTATTATGAAAACTACAAAACACAAATTTCACACAGACCTAAACATGACAGTCACACACTATGAACAGGTGAATTTCCCCAGGGTTTTTTCCACAAATGAAAATCTATAAACAATTTCAGAATGTTCTAAACTATGCCCTTTCTATTATGATGCACATCAATGTGCAGACAAAAATAATTTGCTATTAATAGTCCTAATATTGATATTTGAAGCATATACAGGTATGACTTTGAAATCCTGAGCATAGGTCAAAAACCCATTGAGTATAAACCTAATCGTATAAATTATATTAATAAGAAATCAGTACACAAAGCAAAGTGAAAAATGTAAACTGCAGGAAGTGGGGCTTTAACAAATACAATTACATAAAAGAAATAACTGTTCAAATCCATCATAACAAATCCATGACCAGTGTCCAGCGAAAAGCTCATTCCACCTGTTGGCGGGAAGGAAGTAAATGAGGAGCAGCCCTTTTGTGCCCACCATTGACTGTGAAATGTTTCCAGAACGAAGTTGCAAAGGCAAAAGGGAAATAACTGACTTTTAAGTAGAGATGGACATAGAATCGCAATCGAATGCAAGTTTGATCCGAACTTTCATTGTTCGGACGAAACTCGAACTATTCAAACTTTCCAAACTAGTTCAGTTTTCCGAACTCGCAGACATATTTTTGAACCAATGTAGCTTGTGGAAACTCAACAACTGCCCAATCGTGGGGGAAAGAATTGTTTAAACGCATTTTGGTGATAGTGACATGTTCCCCAGACAATTGCCCAGGTGCCACAGCCATTTACAGTAAGTTGCCATTGCTATTTTATTTGTAATTAATCCAAACTTTAAGAAACTATTTTCTCCCATTGACTTTAATGGGTTTATTTTTGAACTTCCGAACTTTTACTGAAGTTTAGAAACTAACCGAACTTTAGGAAGTTTGGCTTTCTCTATTTTAAGGACTTGAAGTCTCTAGGATGGCTACTGGAGGACTTAGGTTAACACAGGGTCAAACATATGTCCATGTTTTTTCTTTGCATGTGTTCTGCTAGCCACAGAAAATGTATCACTTTAGTAGGAAAAGTCAGAGATTACCCCTTAGTCCATTTCTAGTTTGAAATTAACATTAGCTAATGCACTTCCCATGCTGCTGTTTAAATATATATGGGGAGATATGGTACTTTTGCAGAGACCTGGGTGACACCACTTTCCCAGCTCTATGGAGACTTCTATGGCAATAACATTAGAAAAAGAAGGACATTTTAAGGAAGACATTTTTTTCCCTTATATTTGCTTTACCCCTTCAGTGCCAGCTAGGGTTGCTATATTCTTCCGTTAAAAAGAAATAAAAATTTTGCCCTCTATTCTAAAGCTATGGGACAAAAAAATATCTTATTTTCAGCTCTCTCATAGACTGGGACTATTGTTACCAATTTTTAAGAATCCTTCATTTATTCTGGGATTAAAGTCTCACTCCTTCCTAAAGTGGAAATATCCAGTTCATCCAATGGTGAGTCTTGCACTAGACAAAAACAAAATACAACCACTTATTGATTTACTGTAATACCTAAGGAGGAACTTAAAGCTCAGAATCAGCTGGAATATCATCAATTGAAGCATTATATTCTATCACTTCAAAAGAATCCTTCATGGTGTAAAGAGTATACTCAGTTTGAAAAATTATATCTTGCTAAATCACCACCCTCACATCTGATCTCTAAACTCTACCAGCTTTTGAGAGAGGCCTCCTCAAAGGTACTACCATCCTATAATGTCAAATGGGAAAATGAACTACAAACCTCATTTACAGAGGACCAATGAAAAATGAGCTTCCACCTCACACACAAACTATCCATGGCCTGCCGGGCGCAAGAAAAAAACTTCAAAATTATCACCAGATGGTAAAGGTGCCCTACTTTACTACACAAAATATTCCCCACTGTTTCAGACATATAATGGAGATGTCAAACTGAAGTAGGCTCGCTATTGCACATATGGCTGAAATGTCCCATGATCCTCCTATTTTGGAACTCAATATTAAAAACATATTCCACTATAACAGGTCATACTATACAACTGAATCCACCAATTGTTCTCCTATCAATCTTACCAGGAACTATCGAACAGTATTAAAAAAGCCTATTGGGTCACTTTCTAACTGCAGGGAGAATGGTAATACTACTGTATTGAAAAAAACCCAGACAAGCCCAACTGATGCTACTTGAATTGTGGAATTAAACCATATTATGCATATGCAGGAACTTATCTCTTCCATATTAAATAAATTCGACCGATTGAGATTTGGTCTCCATGGATACTGTTTATGGAATCTGATGCCTACAAATCTCTTTGCACATCATGATAAACAAAATTAGATTACTCTACCTATATTACCATATAACTAAGATATAAAAACAAACTGTATTATATACTGTATAATGCAGCCAGTCCATAACTCTTTCAACCTACTATTTACTTCTTATTGTTCTTTCTTTTCTGTCTGAACTTTACCTCCTCTCTTCTTGCTTTCTTATCCTATCTCTATAAAATTATAGTTTACAAATGTTTTGTACTTCAACATATTTTAAAAAATAAAGAATTTACAAAAAAAAAAAATTTTGATTGTAAGAAAAGTTAATGTATGTAGTTTATGTATGAAATTCTTATTGTTTCTAAAATCTCTTATTCTTCCAAGTAAAATAGTAACATTTAGAAAGTACAAACCCCTAGGTTTTTATCAGTGGTGTAAGTTTCCAATAATTCTGATGTGTCCCAACTCCCAAATAATACTTCTTTTTGTTTCACGGTTCACATAGAGATCTGTTGTTTTTCTGGTCATAGATATAGCACACATTCGTGACAGCTTCTCCCCAGTATGTGGCTGGAAAATGAGCATTGAAAAATTTGCTATTCAGATATTGAAAGCTTTGCCGAAGAGGTATTGGTAACCATTTTTTCTATTTCATACTTTCTCTGTCTGTGTCTGGGCCCATAGCCTATTGTTTCACAACTGCTTAAACAGCTTTTTTGGCAGGTTATTACACAGGTTATTTCATGAAACCTAGCATATACAGCTGACAGCCATTAAGTGACAAAACAACTTCACTCACCAAAACGATGCTCCCTTGTTGGAAAGTACCCAGGGTAATGACCTGAACCGCACTCTCCTCACTCCTGGGTTCATTTTCTAACTCTAGATTTACTTACCTAAAGTTTCAGTGTTTTGTCCATAGGCAACTTCGGCCAATGAGCAGATGCGCTCATTGGCTGGATCATGAACATAGAAGTGGGAGCAGAGCACCAAAGGAAATTTTAGGTGAGGACAGAGCGGTTTAGGTCCTCACCCTGTATACAACTGATGGCATGGATGAGAGGAGTGGGGTCTAGGTGAGTATAATTGCCCTTTAATACTGATACTGAACACTTATACAGTTGTTGTGTCTAAAATACAAATGGGTATACTAACACATGGGTACACAAAGAGGTGTACTTGGGCTTTGGTCTTAGGACAAGTATGCATTTTTATTCCAGCTAAACACCCCTTTATCCCATAAACAATATTTTGGGCTATTTTTGGAATCAATGCAACTCCCACATGTTCTGAAAACAATGGTAACCCACTTGCATCGGTGCACATAGAGACAAGGCCAGTAAATACCCCTAAAGGGAGCTAATCCATAATGTTGTGGTTGCTATCTCCGTGCAATTTTTTTTACAAATAAACACCCCCTTAGCTGAGAAACAACCCCAAACTCTAGCCCTTGTATTTTTCGAGGGACACAGCACTTCTGCTAGGGGTTAGCGTGACTTTAACCCTTAGCTTAACCCTTAGCTTCCGGCAGCTGAGTAAGTCTGCAAAGTGACACTCATGCAACTGCCATAAGCTATTCACCAGAAGCTGCCTATTATGCATCTGCAGACAAAATTAGTACATTAGATATAATACTCTTAGATGTAATGGCCTTCAGGTGAAATAAGTTCTAAAGTAATAAATCCTTCAATTTCTTAGGTTGGCCATTGTTCTATGTTTCTCATAATGGTTTTTGCTCTAAGGTTATGTACATTTGCTACAAAAATACCAGAAATAGAGATGTGTCAAAACACAGGGGCTCACACAGGTTTAGTGAATTAATCTTTTGGCCCTTTAAAAACCAGAAGCGTCTTTGGAAATATTGAGTAACAAAATGCACTGATCAGTATAACTTTATCAACCAGCAAAAATGTTTGATCTTTTCACAACAAATGTAACTACCTGCTTGGTCATACAATTACTTCTGAAAGTTTTATTGGCTATGTACCTCTCTTTGTTTCACATTGTTTTAGACTCTTTCATATAAATGTTAATGTCTCAATTGAAGAAAATAATCCCGGATTTTATCCAGAAGGACAGAGTGTGCAGAACATTTGCAGATAAAAACAAGGAGTTAGAAGGCATTCTTCCAGGAAACACACACAATTCCAGTAAGAAAGAAAAAAGCATTTTTTATACAGTATAACTAGGATTACAAGTCATCGCTTCAGCAGAGTTGAAAGCAGCATGGAAAACAATTCTAAAAAATAGGAAAAGACTAAAAGGATTTACTCCTTCTAAAGAAACATGGTTTGCTACAAGTCTATATAATTGACATGTATTTTTCTGCTGTATTTTTGAAAGACATTTATTTCTTATTGCCATGTAACTCTTTCAGTGCCAGCAGAATTCCCCAAATTTGTTCAGTTATATAACAAATGGAGGAAAACAGAGTTACATTAAATATATTTTAATCAAAATACCAGGGATTCCAAAAGCCTATAATAAAGATGGCGCACAGGACAAACAAAACATGTACATAGAGATAATAGTGTCCCTTAATGCACTCTTGGTATACCCACACTAACAAATGTCCTCAATAAACTCTAAACCCCAACCCCTAACCTAACCCTGACCCTAAACTAACCCTATCCCTAGCCTCAATCCCTAACCCCAATTTTAAACTCTAACCCTAAATCCTAATCCTAACCCTGACTCTAACCTAATCTTAAAGCTTGGGTGGCAAGGTTGCAAGGGGTGTGGGATGTTTGATAGGAAGTCCAGATTTTAAGTCGGCCACTTTAGATCTGGCCGGGATGTGTCTGATTCGCCAGTAACTATTGCACTTCCAATCCAAACATCAGCAACTCCTTCCGTCAGTCCTTGTTCCTCTTTTAAAGTGTAACTGTGGTCCAAAAATGACTTTAGGTAAATTGACAGGGATTGCTTTCCTAAGGATTTTTGCAATTTACTTTCATTATTTATTTTACATAGTTTTGAAGATATTTACATTTATATGTGTGATATGGTTGCAGTATCACCAGATCACCCGCACTTCCTGCACTGAAACCATGTGTCAGTCCCTCTTCCGTGTTACCTCCTCCTCATGGGCCCCCTTGGGCCTTTCCCTTGCAGCATCCTGGGGACCCTCCGACTCGTGGGCCCCCAGGGCCCCTCCGACTCGTGGGTTCCCAGGGCCCCTCACACTTGTGGGCTGCCGGGGCCCCTCAGACTTGGGGCCACTCCCACTCATGGGCCCCTAGGGCCCCTCCCACTTGCGGACCCCTGGGACCCCTCCCACTTGTGGGCCCCTCCCTATTGTGGGCCCCTCCTACTTGTGAGTCCCTCCCTATTGTGGCCCCTCCCACCCATGGGCCACCTCCCTCTTGCAGGCCCCTCCCACTTGTGGGCCCTGTCGCCCCTCCCACTTGCAGGGGCAAGTGGGTGAGGGGCCACAGGACCCACGAGTGTGCGGAGCCACAGAGTCCATGAGTGGGAGGGGCCACAGGGGGCTGCAAGGTGATGAGACACAGGGCCCACGATTGGGAAGGGCCAGCAAGTGGGAGGCATTAAAATAAGCAATGCTATGCTGTTCTCCCCACCCCCCTCCTACCCTTCAGTCATGCACTGAGCATGCGCCAACCGAGGAGGAAACAGTATTTCTGACCGCAGATTCAGAACCTCCCACCCCCTAACTTTCTGATCAGTGATTTTTTCATATTTTGGGCTGTGCAGCACGTAGAGAGGTGGTTGATGGCTCGTTTTAAAGGTATGAACCTGGCCTTTCATTTAAAACAAACTTGTTTGGAGACCACAGTTCCCCTTTAAAGACTCCTCTGGGTCTCCACAGATAATTCCAGGATCTCCATTGTCCTCTCCCTACAGAAACTCTTTCTATAGAATTGGCTCTACCATAGCCTAGTTTAAATATTATTAGCCTTAGCAAAACTGGACATTGTGTTACTTAAACCACTCTGCACACTCCAGTTTTTCCATTGAAAATAATTGATATTTAAGAGAGATTATGGCCCTTTTAAATCACCTGACCATTAGGGATGGCCGGTTCACGGACCCGAACCCGGATCTGCTGCGGATTTATCCCGTCCGCGAACGGCGGATTATTCCGGATTTTTCGATTTTCCGCCTTCCGAACTTCCGAACCGCGGATTTTTTTTTCCCGAAAATTTTCAAAATTACGGGGATCTCCATATTTTCGAAAACGGAGGTCCTCGTAATTACGAGAATTCTCGTAATATTCGAAAATTCGCGGAATTTCCGCATTTTGGGGATTATTTTTGTATTCACACATCTTGAGACCCAACAGTCCTTTTAAGGACTAACTTTGTGAGACCCAAAAGTCATTTTAAGGACTAACCCCCCTATAAGTCCTTTGGACACATTTTGTGTTAGACCTTTTAGAGGTCTAGGTGTCCTGTTTTTTTGTTTGTCTTTCTGTATCTGTGTGTCAGTGTCTGTGTGTTTTGTGTAGCTGACAGTGCTGCCTTTAGCAGCAATCAGCAGTTTTTGCTGTCTTTTTTTTTTGCTGTTTGCTGTCAGTTGTGTCTGTGTCCTATTTGTGCTTTTAGTGTAAAAAAAAAAAGCTTTGTTTATTTGTTTGCTTCTGTGTTGTTTGTTGGCTTTGTTTTGTGTTTGTGTGTGTGGTGTGTGTGTATATATATATATATATAATATATATTATATAATTTTTTTTTTTTTTTTTTTAATTGTTAATATTTGGGAGAGAGAAATGCCTGGCAGTGTGCAAGTTGTGCCTGCAACGTGTTAGCCGTGGGAAGACCACATCACATTTGGGCACCTCCTCTATGAGGAGACATATGATACTGCACCACTTTGCCCGGTGGCAGGCACCCACATGTTCCCTACCTTGTGCCCAGGTAGCCACCATTCCTCCTCCTCCCCCTCCGGCCCCATCAGCTGCTTCCTCTGTGGAAGTTAGGAGGAGAGCAGCCTTTGGCCCCGCACGCAGCGGTGTTAAGAGGCCTCTTGACACGTGCTGCTGGAGCGTCAGCTAAAAGGCAGGTCTCTCTTCCCCATTTGTTGGAGCGGAGCAGAAACTGCTGCCCCCATCACCCCCAAGCCCAGCGTCTCACTGCCGGCTTAGACTAACTCCTGCGGTGCCTGCTACCTTTCGCCTGGTAGACAGTGCAGCATTCAGGGAGTTTGTGGCCATTGGCACACCACATAGCAGGTCCCTGGCCGTAGGTACTTTGCCCAGAAGGCAGTACCAGCCCTGCACGACCATCTGCAGGGCAATATATCTGCTTCGCTGGACCACAGTGTGGGCAAGTGTGTCCACATTACTATGGGACACGTGGTCCAGCAAGCACCCAGGGGCGGTATGTGTCATTTACCGCCCATGGTCACTCTGCTAGCCGGCAGAGACGCGGCACGGAGCGCAAGTGGGGAGATGGTGGTACCACCACCCCCTCCTCATCAGCTCCGTGCCCCCCCAGAGCTTATGCTTCGTGCCAGTGAGACGGTGCCATGCAGTGTTGCAGCTTGTTGGCCCGGTGATAGGAGCCCACACCGGGGCAGAGTTGCTGGCAGCACTGCAAGGCAGGTTGAGAGGTGACCCCACACCACCTCTCAAAGGCAAGGTCGTCTGTGACAATGCCACCAACATCCTGTCTGCCCTTCGCATGGGCAAAGTCACACATGTTCCTTGACTGGCACACGTTCTCAACCTGGTCGTCCAGCGGTTCCTCACCAAGTACCTGGTCCCCAGAGGGTACTGAGGATGGCTAGGAGGGTGTCCGTCACTTCAGGCAGTCATACACGGCCACAGCTCATCTGGACGAGTTTCAGCAGCAGAATGGTCTGCAGCAGAACCGCCTGATTTGTGACACCCCCACCCGCTGGAAATCTAGTCTTATGATGCTGCTGAGGCTGCTCCAGCAGAGGCGAGCCATCATAGACTACTTGTACGAGTATGAGGCAAGATCAGGCTCTGGGGACCTGGGTTTGCTGTTACCCAGGCAGTGGCTGCTGATTAGCGATGCCTGCCGTGTGCTCACGCCATTTGAGGAGGCCACCAGGATGGTAAGTAGAGATGGCCGGTTCGCGGACCCGAACCCGGATCCGCCGCGGATTTCTCCCGTCCGCGAACGGCGGATTATTCCGGACTTTCCGGACTTCCGAACTTCCGAACTGCGGATTTTTTTTTTTACGAAAATTTTAGAAAATACGAGTATCTCCGTAATTACGAGGATCTACGATACTTGCGGGATACGGAAAACCCGAAGATCCTCGTAATTACGAGGATTCGCGTAATACGAGATTCCGTAATTAGAGTATTCTTGTTAATTACGAGAATACTCGTAAAAACAGTATTCGTGTAAACTTTCAAGACGGAGCAAGCCACATGATCCAAATTAGCAATGGCAGCTATCATAGTTACAGAAAGCTCGTTTTTTTACGGAAATCTTCGTTTTTACGGGAATCCTCGTATTTCGAAAAATACCGTTTTTTTAAAGTCACGCTAGCGGACTGTACTTTTTAGGTATTGTTGGCATTTATACGTGCTTCTAAGGCCATTACCCAGGTCCCTGAGTGGTTAAGTGTACGTTACCAAGGCTATTGAGACCACTTTTAATGCGGATTTTGCCGAACTTTCATTTTAATACGTTTTAACGGGTCCGCTCGCAGATTTTCGAATTTTCGGATTTTTTTGAAAATCCGCGGATCCTCGCGCGGACCGGATTTTTCGAAGTTCGGACATCTCTAATGGTAAGCCGCAATGATGCCACCATTGCGGATACCATCCCACTGGTGTTCCTCCTTGAGCACACTCAAGTATGCGCGGCATACTTGACAGGGCACTCGCTGTCGAGCAGCAGCGACTGGAAGAGGAGGATGCCGACACCGTGATGCTTTCCAAGCCCGAACATCACGGTGCAGAGCAGCCGTCCGATGATGAGGAGGGGGATTTAGGTGAACTGGACCAAGGGGAAATGGGGTATTCCTCTAGGGGGACATCTCAACCCTCCCAAGTAACACATGTCATTCGTGGTTGGGGAGAGGTTGAGCCCAACACTATTGTCCTCAGTGACATCGAGGACATGGGGTCCTCTGCGGCAGGCGGCGCATGGGTTCGTTCATGCTGCAATGCCTGCGCAAGGACCCCAGGATTAAGGCCATCAAAGAGAAGGAGCAGTACCACCCTTATAGATCCCCGCTATAAGGGTAAAGTGACAGAGTTTATCCCCGCATCTCAGAGGGAAGGTAGAATGCAGCACTATGAGGCAACACTGCTACGTTGCCTCTGTTCTGCCTTCCCAGGTGCTGGCAGGCCTACAGCACCTGATGTTGGGGATGAACAGGGCTCACGTCCCCCTGTCCTGACAAGGAGCAGCAGTACTGGAGCGGGCTCTGGCGTCCAACTTCAGGCTTGTTCTTCCAGCCACGTTGCCAGGCCCATCTACGGGCAACTCCACCAGGCAACACCTCAGTCGCCAGGTCACCGACTACATCGGATCCCAGGCTGGTGTAGCCACATCAGAGACTGAGGATCCACTGGACTACTGGGTGGCGAGGCTTGATATCTGGCCCGAGTTGGCACAGTATCCATCGAGGTCCTTTCATGCCCGTCATCCAGTGCTCTTTCGGAGAGGACCTTCAGTGCGCAGGGGTTGTTGTAACGGAGAGGAGACCCGTCTCTCCACTGAGAATGTGGACCGCTTACATTCATCAAGATGAATGAGGCGTGGATCACATCTCAGTACAGCACCCCTATTGCTGATGCCCGTGACTGAAGGCCTCCTGCCCCTGGCCACCCGTACTGCTCCTTCCCCCTCATCTTCCACCTAGAGGCTTAGCTGATGCCAGCTTAGCTGGCAAATGGCAATATATGGTCCTACCTTGCTCTACTGCATTCAGGTTATGAAATAACATGCTCTGTGACAACAGCTACTATGTGGCTAATTTTTCTAAGATTGGGACGATCCTACTTGGCCCGAGAGCAGTACTCCATATTTGTTCTTCCTTTCTCTCCATGAGGCACCTTTTGTGGTGTCACCTACTCTGACTCGACCACTCATACAGCCGCAAAGCTACTCTTGTAGCTAATGTTTTCAGCTCTGGGTCAATCCTCCTGGCCCGAGAGCAGTTACTCCATATTTGTTCTTCCTTGTCTCTCCATGAGGCACCTTTGTGGTGTCACCTACTCTGACCATCTTTCAGCTCTGGGTCAATCGTGCCTGGCCTGAGAGCAGTACTCCATTTTTGTTCTTCCTTCTCTCTCCATGAGGCACCTTTGTGGTGTCACCTATTCTGACCATCTCATACAGCTGCAACAACTACTCTGTGGCTAATGTTTTCAGCTCTGGGTCAATCCTGCCTGGCCCGAGAGCAGTACTCCATTTTTGTTCTTCCTTGTCTCTCCATGAGGCACCTTTGTGTTGTCACCTACTCTGACCATCTCATACAGCCGCACAGCTACTCTGTGGCTAATGTTTTCACTCTGGGTCAATCCTGCCTGGCCCGAGAGCAGTACTCCAATTTGTTCTCTTCTCTCTCTCATGAGGCACCTTTGTGGTGTCACCTACTCTGACCATCTCATACAGCCCAACAGCTACTCTGTGGCTAAGGTTTTCAGCTCTGGGTCAATCCTGCCTGGCCCAGGAGTACTACTCCATATTACAAATGTGTGGCCTGCTGTACCTCAATGGTGCTGTTCCTACCCATTCACCTGCTTTCCCTTGCACGAAGCATACTCTGAGGTGAAAAGCCAATGGGGTGAGGGTATGTCCAGTGGGCCAAGCCTGCCTGGCCCCACAACATGGTGGCAAACTGTAGAGTGCCTGCTGTAACTCAATGGTGCTGTTCCTACGAACTTACCCTTTCACTTGCTTTCCCTTGCACGAAGCTACTCTGAGGGAGAGAAGCCAATGGGGTGAGGGGTATGTCCAGTGGGGCCAAGCCTGCCTGGCTCTTCAACAGTGGTGGCAAACTGCAGTGGGCCTGCTGTAACTCAATGGTGCTGTTCCTACAAAGCCTTATCCTTTCACCTGCTTTCCCTTGCCAAAGCATACTCTGGGAGAGTAGCCAATGGGGTGAGGGGTATGTCCAGTGGGGCCAAGCCTGCCTGGCTCTTCAACAATGGTGGCAAACTGCAGTGGCCTGCTGTAACTCAATGGTGCTGTTCCTACGAAGCCTTACCCTTTCACCTGCTTTCCCTTGCACGAAGCATACTCTGAGGGAGAGTAGCCAATGGGGTGAGGGGTATGTCCGTGGGGCCAAGCCTGCCTGGCTCTTCAACAATGGTGGCAAACTACGTGGGCCTGCTGTAACTCAATGTTGCTGTTCCTACGAAGCCTTACCCTTTCACCTGCTTTCCCTTGCACGAAGCATACTCTGAGGGAGAGTAGCCAATGGGATAGGGTATGTCCAGTGGGGCCAAGCCTGCCTGGCCCCACAACAATGGTGGCAAACTGCAGTGGGCCTTCTGTAACTCAATGGTGCTGTTCCTACGAAGCCTTACCCTTTCACCTGCTTTCCCTTGCACGAAGCATACTCTGAGGGAGAGTAGCCAATGGGGTGAGGGGTATGTCCAGTGGGGCTAAGCCTGCCTGGCCCCACAACAATGGTGGCAAACCGCAGTGGACATTATGTAACCCAGTACCCCCATCGCCTTCTTTCCCATGTTGTGTGCAAACTACTATATAGGGGAATGTGGCCAATGTGGTGTGTGTAATGGCATTAATGGTAAGGTATATACAACTATAAGTACCAGACATATAGCTAGCTAAATAGATATGTGTATTGTAAT
Organism: Hymenochirus boettgeri; assembly: GCA_019447015.1. Taxonomy (NCBI): domain Eukaryota; kingdom Metazoa; phylum Chordata; class Amphibia; order Anura; family Pipidae; genus Hymenochirus; species Hymenochirus boettgeri. The sequence continues at coordinate 199,996,574 of CM033469.1, read as the reverse complement.
TTTTCAAATAAAAATTGATTATGAATCTATCTGAATAATTTGATATATCGAAAAATAAAGCCCAAAAACAGTTTTTATATATAATATTATTTTTTTTTTTCAAACTATATACACAAAAACTAATAATAATAAAAAAAACACTGGGGCTACTGGGGTACCCTCTCCAGTCTGGTCAGGCGGTGTTCCAGGCGCCGCACCATGGGGCGCATCTCCCGCCGCATGTTCTGGTAATCTGTGGAGGAAGATATTGAAAGAATTGTGTTGAAGATGTTCGAGCACATTTCCTAAAGCACAATGCGGGTGATGCAATTTTGCACCTGATAACTACTTACACATACATGGTACTGCAATGCTATAATGTTGCGGTATGTCATAAAAAGGAAAGCTCAGTATAAGATATCATTATTTCTTAAATTCTTAGTTTATATTATGCATACCTAGTTATGGTAACAGTGATTTCTACTGATTGGCTGTTGGATGGGTTACACATGCTCAGATCTCTACTGACCAACTGAATCAACCCAGGGACTGGGTCAAGGGCAAGACCATAACGGTCTCTATTAGGGGTCCTGCAAACAGGAAGTCATTATTTCCGTTGCATTTATTTATACACAGACACAATGCTGAATGGGCAGATTAAGGTCATTGGGATGGATAAATACTGCTCTTTTTTCCTTAAAAGTATATATATTATCACTGAACTTCCACTTAAAGCGATATTATTGCATCGTAGGGATCACTGATAAACAGCAGTAGGTAATGCTGGCATAAAACATTACGTTTATTGCTAAATTGTATCAGAACATTCTTGGTTTTGTATCACTAGGACTATGCTACATACAAAATTTTTTGGAAGTGGTGCAGCCCCCATAAAAGCATTGTCAAACCCACAGTACCCAATGTTGCATCATGTAGCGTGGATTTTACACTGGGAAAATACAGATATTAATAGTCTTGTATATAACATTTCATTAACGTTGCATATGATTTACTTACGATTCTCAAGCATGGCCGCCAGAGGGACTGGAGAGGCTGGAGGTGCTGGAGGGGCTGGAGAGGGTGGAGAGCCTGGAGGGGCTGGAGCAGCTGGAGGGGCTGGAGAGGGTGGAGGGGCTGGAGAGGGTGGAGGGCATGGAGAAGGTGGAGGGCCTGTAGAGGCTGGTCCTGCTTCTAGAAGAAAAAATGTTTTATTTCAACAATCACTGTCCAATCCATTAGTAATATATTACATGTATAAGAATATTTCCTAAAAGTGAACATTTCTTGGATAATTTTGGACGTTTGGACCGAATTTCGTAACTTAAGCTCAAAAACTGAGGGACAAGATACAGCCCAGAGTCGGAGACAATAAATGGGAATGAGAAATGAGAAGAACTGTGATCTGTCTCTCAAGCCAAATTAATAGATTTGTTGCATTTTTTTAACAAAAATTTTTATCAGTGAAATAATAAAATTCACTTAATTATGACTGATAATTTCACCAATTATTTGCTGACAACCAAGGTCAATAAAAAGATAAAAAAATTGCTTAGGATGCACTTACGTGTCTGGCTGGTGCCAGGTGCCTCCACTTGGGGCGGTGAACTGGGGCAATGGAGAGCCCGGGGGGCTAGTTGGTGGTAGTGCTAAAAAAAAAAAGGAAATTTATTTTAACTCTCACTGTAATTAAATGTTCGAATACATTTACTAAAACAATTCTCGGAGAAGTTGTCAAAAATTATGCAAACATTTGGATAAAGGGCTTGGACACATCAACGTGTTAAAAAGCACACAATAGTGTGGCACAATTAATGTGATCCTTTTGCACAATTATGCTATCGTACTGCACTAGCACGGCAATACACATAAGCGCACCGGAAACACGCGCTTGTATGCTTGTTTCTGGAGCGCTCGTGTGCGCTGTAATGTGGCCTTGGACAAATGAAAAATTTAGAAAAATTTTTTTTTCAATAGGCTGCACCGTCTGGTGGGGACGGTGGTGGGGGTGGGGTATATGGGGAAGATTCAGCTGCAAATTAAAATAAAAAATACATAATGAATGATATATCTAAAGGATATATTTAATTATATACTTTGGATTTTGCTTGAAAATACAGATTAAATAAGGCAATATGTTATAGTTGCTTTAAAAGTCAATCATATTTCTATGGCAATGATTTCATACCTTATTCTGGCTAAGTACTTATATTTTTATTGTGTGTATTGTAGCCATGGAAAGGGAAAAGTTGGTTGGGTGTAGGGGAGCATCAGTAGCTGTGTGTACTTGTATCTGTATAGATTTTGTGGGTAACACAACATTTTTAATTTTGGAGTGTAAAAATCAATTTTTAATAATTGATCAACATTTTATTTTTGACTTTACTTTCCCTTCAAATAGGGCTGCCATGTAACTAAAATGGTGGATCAGTGTGCATTTATAAGGTAAAAAGAAATCAATTTTTAATGATCGATTTCATTTTTAACTTTACTTAGCCTTTAAATAAGGCTGCCATGGAAATGGAAGGGTGGGCCACCAAGTGTGTTTACCTGTGTCTATGTGTGGGTATCATTTTGAATTTATAGGTGTTATGTTAAATAAAGTCACTTTTCAGTGATTTATTTTTTGACTTTACTTACCCTTTAAATAGGGCTGATATTGAATAATATAAGAATAATAATAATGTAATAATAACCAGTGAATGAGAAATACAAAGAACTCGGATCTCTCTCTCTCTCTCAAGCCAAATTTAAGGATTACCGTATATACTCGAGTATAAACCGAGTTTTTAAGGTTCCAAAAATACCTTAAAAACCTATGCTCGGTTTATACTCGGGTCATAGGTAAATTCCCCTGAAAAAAAAAAATGCCGGTAGTGAAGTGAAAGCACAGTGAAGTGAAAGCACGGTACCTGAGTTGCAGGACAGACCAGAGCTGCAATGTAAAGGGAGTGAGACCAGGACCAGCTGTATGCAGACCAGGAGCAGCGAGACCAGGAGCAGCGAGACCGGGAGCAGCGCGACCACAGTTGTAAGGCAGAGCGCGTGGGCCGAGCGTAACTTACGTGCCCGCGCGCTCTGCTGACGTCATCAGCCAGACCCTTCCTTAACCCTTGCTTTACCGGACCCTACAATGCAAGAGCCTTCAGAGAGCTGGATCGGAGAAGTGGTTGAAGACCCTTCTACCAGCAATCAGCCTTCCAACAGTAAGGGGCATGTTTTTTAATGTGTAATTGTGCATGGGGTGGTGTTTGGGTGGTGGGTGGGTGGGTGGGGGTGGGGTGGGGGGTGCTCGGGTGGGTAATGGCTGCTGGGTGGCAGTATAATGTACCAGTACAGTAATTTATGGAATTAAAGTTGTTTAAAGCAGTCCAGCACTACAAAGCATGCTGGGAGTTGTAGTTTACCGGTACATCTGACTTGCAATGGTTAATACCGGTAGATTATTATTACGTTACTACCGGTATATGGTATTAGGGCAATAGGCTCTTCTTACATTTATTACTGTATGCTTGTTATTGTTTATTATACCGTAGCTGTAAAATATAATAAAAGTCAATTTAAAGGGCAACTAAAGCCTCAGAACAATCTTGAATCAGAAGGCAGAATACCTTGATATAAAAGCTGTAATCAGTGCCTCGTTTGTAATTTTAATGCGGTTGCTGGGAAATTTTTCTTACTGGTTCTTCTGTGTTTTTTTAATCTGTTAGAAACGGTTGGTCGTGTAAAAAAATTGCGCAGATCATACGACGCTGGCTTTAAACTAAGAGTTGTGTCAAGAGCAGAGGAAAGCAATAATTCTGTTGCAGGACGGGAATTTGGCGTTGATGAAAGACAGGTGCGAGACTGGCGAAAAATTAAGTCAGAATTGGAAAAGATGCCGAAGTCAAAAAAGGCTTGTCGTGGTTTAACAACCTCATATGGGGCTCTAGAGACTGACTTGCATAAATGGGTAATGGAATGTCGTCAAAATGGATACTGTGTAACACGCATGGGAATCCGATTACGTGCCCTTCAAATGGCTAAAGTGGGTATTGAGAACTTCGTTGCATCAGCTGGATGGTGTACCCGATTCATGAATCGGTTTGGACTTTGCTTGCGCCAGAGAACGAAGATATCACAAAAGCTACCACAGAATCTGGAAGAAAAGGTCATGTCATTCCATCAATTCATTATAAAACAAAGAAAGCTTTATAATTATGACCTCGGAAGTATCGGGAATATGGATGAGACAGCAATGACTTTTGATCTTCCAAGCAACAGGACCGTGGCATCCTTGGGAGAAAAAACAATTTTCCTTAGAACAACCGGGAATGAAAAAAATCATTTCACAGTGGTTCTGGCATGTTTGGCCAATGGAGTCAAGCTGCGGCCTGTTATTATATTTAAAAGGAAGACTTTGCCTAAAAATGCCAAATTCCCCCCACGAATCACTGTCCGTCCACATGTTAAAGGCTGGATGGATGAACAAGGAACAAAAAAATGGCTAGAAGAGATATGGAATGGACGACCAGGAGTAGCTTTAAAAAAAAACCCTCACTGCTAGTTTGGGATATGTTTAGAGCCCATATATGTGAGGATGTCAAAACAATGGCTAAGTCATTTCAAACCACTTTGGCTGTTATTCCAGGGGGGCTAACATCTGTTTTACAGCCTCTGGATGTGTCTATAAACAAACCTTTTAAAAACCGTGTGCGAAAAATGTGGCACGAATGGATGTCGTCAGGTCAAGCCAAATTGACAAAAGGTGGAAATCTTATGAAGCCTGACATAGAAATAGTAGCAAAGTGGGTACGAGATGCATGGGAGGACATTCCAGAAGACATCATCAAGCGTGCTTTTCAGAAATGCGGTATAAGTATTGCCATGGATGGAAGCGAAGACGATGTTTTGTTTCAGCACAGCAGCAGTGATGAAAATGATGGGGATGTTGATGATGGTGATGATAATGTCTATGCAGATGACATTACACCAGCTCAATTTGAGGCACTATTTGGAGAAACCGAGGATGAGGAATCCGATTTTGAAGGATTTTAAATGTGTTTTATGTTCCAGTATATTGCTGTTCAAGCCATTGAACTTTGGGTCCCCCAGTTAAAATATTTAGCATTACAGTACTAGTTTACAGTACCATTGTTACGGTATGTACCGGTTATGTAGATGTTCCTACAAAGTTACGGTAGTTTTGTGACTTTACATTACCGTATGCTGCTAAGTGAAGTGACTACTGAACAAGTTGTTTTTATTTACGGTAAAATAAATACGGTACTTTAATGGACCTCCTGTTTATTCATGTTCATTTCCTAATCATTTTTACTAATTACAGGTTTGCTTTAGTGTTCATTTTTTCTACCCTCGGTTTATACTCGAGTCAATCATTTTTACTAGTTTTTTTAGGTAGAAATGGGTACCTCGGTTTATACTCGGGTCGGTTTATACTCGAGTATATACGGTAATGTTTTTAAAAATATATATATAAATATGTTTTTGTCAGAAGTGAATTAAAATATTTTACTACTTATTACAATACAGTAATATAATAAAAAGTATACTTGCCTTCCATCATCTGCCGTATGGCCTGAACATAATGAGGCCTCTGCCTCTTGAGATCTGACCACTGTCTCTGGAGGGTAGAGACAGTGGTCTGGTAGCCATAGCGGCACAGGAGCCGGCGCTGGAGCCCCTCCATAATCCTGCGCTTTCGGCGCCGCACATGATAGGTGCCAGGGGGGAAGTTATCGTACCCCCTGGACATTAGGTACTGCATGGCATATAGCTGCCTTGCAGAACTAGCCATTTTGCTAGGCAGGAAGTTCCGGTTCCTCGTTTTTACGAAATTCCTAATTTTTACGAAAATCCGCGAGTTTACGGGAATCCTCGTTTTTACGGGAATCCTCGTATTTTCGAAAAATACCGTTTTTTTTAAATTCAAGCTAGCGGACTGTAATTTTTAGGTATTGTAGGCACTGATACGTGTTTCTAAGGCCATTACCCAGGTCCCTGAATGATTAAGTGTACGTTATCAAGGCTATTTAGACCACTTTTAATGCGGATTTTGCCGAACTTTAATTTTAATACGTTTTAACGGGTCCGCTCACGGATTTTCGAATTTATGGATTTTTTAGAAAATCCGCGGATCCTCGCGCGGACTGGATTTTTCGAAGTTGGGACATCTCTACTGACCATATGAAAACTGTCAAATCAGAGTTAAGGAGCGCACTATCTATTCCTTGTTTGATACTCAAGGCATTCTGCAAAAGTCAAAATAGGGGATATTACAAACTGTTGATAAAAAGGAACTATCCATGGACAAGGTACAGGATTTTTTTCATACTGCTTCCTATTCTTCATTGGAGGATCATTCATCTCTATGTTCTCCACTTACTATAGCTGAAATTAATCAAGCAATTGTTTCTCTTCCGAAGAAAAAAGCTCCAGGCATGGATGGCAGAATTTAATGTACAGTTTTCTGATTTTCTTGCCCCTAAACTAAATGATGTCTTTCACTGTGCTTTTAAGACTGGAGTTCTTCCAAAATCTAGACAATTAGTCAACGCTTTCCAGGGTAATTTTATTCAATGGTTGCAAGTTCTGTATAGTAAAGGAGAGACTGGATTGGCCATTGCTTTCCGGTGATGGGTGGAGTGTGTCAGGGTTGATCCTTTAAGCCCGCTTCCGTATGTGCATGCACTAGATCCTTACCTCGGTCATGTACAGAGCTGTGTTTCCGTAGAGCCTCCATTCCTGGCTCTAACCTGGTGACTGTAGTGGCCTATGCTGAATACGTCTCTGTCTGGGTATTGTTCTCTTAAACGGTGATGGCTTAAAATGCCGCCATCAGAACTTTCTCCTGGATCTCTGGAGACCTATTAAGGTTGAGAAATCAGAAGGACTCTGGCTGTCCAACCCAAGACCCAACTATTAGCTTGGTGCATATCCTAACCCAAACCTAGCCCTAACCTAACCTTAAAGGTTATCTCCACTCATAAAAATAACTTCTATTGGTCTATCATAGTAAGTGTTCCATGTACCTGTAATATCAGCCTCCATTCATCTCACCTGTGCAAGGTGTTTGTCTTTGTAATCCTTTGCAGGACATAGCTCTGGCCATTAGGCACGTGTGCGCTACATTTTCAAATGCACAGTAAGTCTGGTGCTCAGTCGGGCACTGAAAGCTAATGGGAGTGTAAATATTACGTTCCCATGGTGACTAGTGATGTGCCAGCACTCGTGCTTCTTGGGAACGCATGAAAGTGGTTCTGACTGAAAAACATTCCCAACCCCTTTGCATCTTAGAGTAGTGTGACAACTGCTTTTACCTTTCCCCTGAACACGATCATGCAGAGGCAAGGAGGAAAGGTTTTTCTTACAACAGGGGTCAAGTGGGGGGGCTGGCTGGCGTGCATGCTAATGCATGTGACTGATAACATACAAAACACAAGAACAGACACACCCCCAGAAACTAGCACAGCTTTCCCAGGCTGCTGAAGAGAAAAGGGGGAGACTTTTTGGGGGGGGGGGGGAAGTAGTGGCTGGGATGGAGAATGGTGTACTTTCATTTAAAAGGGAAAAAAAATAGTTTTAATGACTGGCGATACACTTTAATCCTAACCCTTACTCTAACCTAATCCTAAACCCTAATTAATCCTAACCCAAACACCCTAACCCTAAACCTTTTCCTAACCCTAACCTTACCTTAATTATAACCCTAACGTAACCCTAAACCCTAACTCTAACCGTAACCTAACCCTTACCCTAACCTAACCCTAAACATAAACTCTAATCCTAACCAAACCCTTTCCATAACCTAACCCTAAACCTAACCCCTTACACAACCCAAATTCTAACTTAACTCTAGCCTATCCTTAACCCTAAACCAGAACCCTAACCTAACCTTAACCCTAATCTGACCCTAAACTCTAATCTAATTTAACTAATCTAATTCTGACCTGACAAAAACAATAACACTAAACCCTAATCTGACCCTTAACCTAACCACCCATGCTACCCTCACCCTAAATATTAACCTAACCCTTACTTAAACATAACCCTAACTTAAACATAACCCTAATTTAACAATTACCTTAACCTAACCCTAATCCTAACCCATACCCTAACCAAGCTCTAAACCCTAATCTAACCCCAACTCTAACCTAAACCCTAAACCTAATCTAACCCTAACCTTACCCTAAACCCTAATCCTACCCCAAACCTAACCTTAACCCAGCCCTAACATTAAGCCTAAACCCTAACCCTAAACCCTAACCCCTAACACTAAGCCTAAACTCTAACCATAACCCCTAACTCTAACCCTTACTAGAGATGGGCAAAACTGCTAAAATTCGTTCCACCTGCAGATTCGCTAATTTTGAAAAAAAATTTAAAATCAAAAATCCGCAGGAAAACCTATTAATGTCAATGGGAGAAAAAAAATCCACACACATCCGCCTAAATATAAGTTAAAATAGCAATAGTAAATTACTGTAAATGCTCTAGGGAACACGCACATATATCCAGGAATATAACTTTCAATCACACTGTTTTTCGAGCTGCTTCATTACGCATTTTTCAAGCCGTGTCCGAAAATTCAAATTTTAATTTTGTAAAAATGATACAGTAACTTACTGTAAATGGCTCTGGGACTTGGGAAATGGTCTGGGGAACAGACAGTCAGATTCTTTCTGAAAGAATCTGATTGTAACCAATTCTGATTGGAAAAGAATATGTTTGGTTAGTATACCAATCAGATTCTTTCTGAAATAATCTGATTGTATCGAATCAGAATTGGCTACAATCAGATTCTTTCAAAAAGAATCTGATAGGTATCCTAACCAATCAGATTCTTTCTGAAAGAATCTGATTGTAACCAATTCTGATTGGAAAATAATCTGATTGGTTAGTATATATAAGTCATTATAAGTCATAAAGATCTAGAAATTACTAAAGCAATCTTTCTAAATTCCAAAATTAGGTGAGAATGAAAAGAGACAAGTGTCAGGCCTACTGAAGTCTGAAGAGAAAAGAAGAAAACCAAACTTTCTGTGGCTTGATTACCTTCTAGTGGCCTTTAGTAGCACCCAAACTTGATGGCCACTCCATAGACAAACCTTCCAGTTGAGCAAAAAAAGTCTCCTTATGCGGAATCCTAATTAAATACTGATGAGACCACACAGGTTTTCATATAGCTGCATAGTATACACAAGTAGCAGAAGAGAAGAATACCAAGCCAGCTGTTGTCTGAAGAGAAAAGAGGAAAAGGAAAACTTCTAGTGGTTTGGGTGCACACTAGTAGCATAAAGGAACACCCAAGGCATGCTTTCCATTCCTGTCGACAAACCCCAATATCTACCAGTTAGCTCAGTGGGGTACAAAGATGCTGTCACAGGAGGAGAGAAGCTACCATATATTTAGCTCAAGAGGCATAAAGCATGAATCCTTAACCAGCATCTGGCTGGTACCCCAAATTAATTAGGAGTGTACGACCCCTTTATTAAGGAAATAACTGCAAAGTTCTGTAATACTTTAAACAAACGAGTCTGATAAAAAAGTAGTATTGTCGAGGAACGGCTAATCCCTTTAACTTTGAGTAAGGGAGGATAATAGAAATTCCTAAAGAATATAGACGTGGGCCCATTACATACATATGCACATATCTGTATATTTAGACTCACAGTTGGATGTTCCTTTTGTCTCTCCCAATGTTCCCTTCCCTTTTTCTATGCTGCGGATGGATCTTTCCAATTCCTGTAGATCCCTTGGACCTTCAATTCCCATAGACCTGCAATTCTCTTGGCAGTGGCAGTGGGCGAGAGGAAGATAATTCTGGTGGGAGATATTCATAGAAATAGAAGGTGACGCTAAAAACCTTAATCCATTCTAGGAACTGCTACATATATCTCCCTTACCTGAATCCTTATGCGACTATCTTGTCCAACAGATTCATTTTATTTTTACATTTGCAAGATTAGTGTTAGCCCATAGATGGAAATGACCACAGACCACAAAATTAGGTGGGCAGATTTATGGAGAAATGGGAAACAAGGAGCCTATTTACAAAGCAGTGATATTTACTATCACAAGAGCACACTGAAGGTAAATAGGACACACACTCACTGACTCCTCCACATCTGTGAAAGAGCTAATACACACAGAACATTGTGCTATGTAAAATACTCTGACATATTTGGAGGATGGTATAATGGGAGGTAAAAGGTTTATCCGAGCAATCAATTGGTAATGATGGACTAGAAATCGAACTTTTAGAACTATGCTGGATTTCAAACTATCCAAATTTTTTGTGTACAAATCCAAAACTGAGTGTAACATTATAGGTTAGTTTTACTAATGGGGCTAATTTAATTCTGATACAATGTAATAATAGTTAAAACAAAAAAATGGTGACTTGTTAATTGTCTGCCCACAATCTATATTGCTTTCTTTACTAGTTTATTATATGCGAGTAAGTTATCTTACATTCTGGCAAACGTATCTGCCTCCTCTCTCTGCTCAATGAGCTTTTTATAAGCTTTAGCATGTGCAGTAGTGGAAGCAGGTGAAACAGCAGTCAATCATTGGTTATGGTGTCAGCCGACAAAGCCATGATTTACTGTAAGGATCTTACCTGCTGCGCTCCCTCGCCGTTCCGGGACTGGTGACGTTGTGACATAACCACGTCCGGACGCCGATCGGCGCGAAGATTCAAATAGGCACTCGCAGAGGGAGCGAGTGCCTATTCGTAGTCCTCGCTACCGGACTGACTGGTTGTCAGCCTAGTAGCGCTTCCTTCCCTCTTGCTCCAGCCTCTGCCATTGTTCTGCCTCCCTGAATCCAGTCATTGTTCCTGTTACCCTCTACCCAGCCATTGTATCCAGCCATTGTTCTTGTTCAAGTCCAGCTATTGTCTCCAGCCATTGTTCCTGTTACCATCTTCCCAGCCATTGTATCCAGCTATTGTTCCTGTTCAAGTCCAGCTATTGTCTCCAGCCATTATTCCTGTTACCATATACCCAGCTATTGTATCCAGCCATTGTTCCTGCTACCATCAATCCGCTATTGTATCCAGCCATGTTCCTGTTTTCATCTGTCCAGCTATTGTATCCAGCCATTGTTCCTGTTCATCTGTCCAGCTATTGTATCAGCCATTGTTCCTGCTACCATCAATCCAGCTATTGTATCCAGCCATTGTTCCGGTTTCATCTGTCAGCTATGTATCCAGCCATTGTTCCTGTTTCATCTGTCCAGCTATTGTATCCAGCCATTGTTCCTGCTACCATCAATCCAGCTATTGTATCTAGCCACTGTTCCGGTTTCATCTGTCCAGCTATTTATCCAGCCATTGTTCCTGTTTCATCTATTCATCTATTGTATCCAGTCATTGTTCCTGTTCATCTGTCCAGCTATTGTACCAGCGATTCTTCCTGTTTCATCTGTCCAGCTATGTATCAGCCAGTGTTCTGTTTCATCGGTCTAGCTATTGTATCCAGCCATTGTTCTGTACCATCAATCCAGATATGTATCCAGCCATTGTTCCGGTTTCATCTGTCCAGCTATTGTATCCAGCCATTGTTCCTGTTTCATCTATTCATCTATTGTATCCAGCCATTGTTCCTGTTTCATCTGTCCAGCTATTGTATCCAGCGATTGTTCCTGTTTCATCTGTCCAGCTATTGTATCCAGCCATTGTTCCTGTTTCATCTGTCCAGCTATTGTATCCAGCCATTTTTCCTGTTTCATCTTTCCAGCTATTGTATCCAGCCATTGTTCCTGCTTCATCTATTCATCTATTGTATCCAGTCATTGTTCCCGCTTCATCTGTTTTATCCTGCCATTGTATCCTACTTCATTGTAACGGCTCCATTGGGAAGTACTCATAGTCTCCAGTGACCTGTCTGCTCCCACTAGTTGCTCTACCTGGCCTACTGTCAGACCTCCTCCTAAAGGTACAGTGAACTTCGTCATTCGGGACTCGATTCATTACAATTTACTGCATGGAGAGAGAAGCCAGCTTCCTTTGCCAGATGAGGCAATACTTATCCTTTAATATCTGGTTAATAAAATATCTAATAATGTGCTGAGTGCACCAGTTGGGATTGGGGGCAGATAACTAACATGTGACCAATTTTTTGTTTTAAGGGTGGATATGCCCTTTAAACAGTAATATACAGTAGTGGTAACTCTATAACAATGTTTTTATACAAGCACCTGTAATACAATTCACACCCAGTAAATGTAGTGATACAATTAAAGAGCAAGTTAAGACTTTGCTTTGAAATTGATAACTTCAATGGCAAAAGATCAAGCTAGAGGCAAAAATAACTTCAACATTGTATGAATCTAGAAACTATTACAGAAAATGGCCATTAGCAGTGTTTATGTCTCCTATTATGATTAGCAAATGTAGCAGAACTAATAGCCACTAAGATCCCCTAAAAGTTACAGTAATAGGTTACTTACTGTATTTCTAATTCTACACCCAATAATGCTTTCTGAATAAATTGTTTCAGTGCTAAAAATATTGTGTCCCCCTCCATGCAGGTGATAGTGGAACATTCCAACTGTCATATACATCACTCAGCCCTATGATGTCACCAACTGCCATTTTCATATCTTATTATAGGAATAGACAAATGATTTTTATATTTTTTCAAACTGATGCATAATTGGCAAAGCAAATTCCTGCCCATCTGTGTATTTACTACAGGACTATTGTGTATTTACCACACACAATACACTGCATTTTTTAACTGTATTTGTCTCATAATATGTACATCAATGTACCCACCACAGGATTAGACATAATAATAAATAAATCAAACCTAATCCCATAATTTCTACCTATAATCTGTCTTTATTATTATTTTACATTATTTAGCAGAGTGAAAGTAGGAGCTGCACTCACCTCAAAAGTCTAAAGTCAGAGTGAAATATTTTATAAATGTGTCATTGAAAGCAACTTTATACTCATAAGATAATTGTCTCCAGCCAATCACAGGCAAGATTTTGATATAAAACAGCTCTATGGCCAATGTGCTCTAAATATTATAAACACCCAACCAATTAATAAATTCAAGTCCAGCGTTAACTAGCAATGGTAAAAACCACAATCATTTCCCTGAAATCTAAGAGAGGACGATCAAAGGGTACCCTACAATCACAGTAATAACAGATTTAAAAGCCATGCATCAAACCATTATGGCAAGGGTGTGCCTAGGGTTTTTGACATTTGAAACAACTTGTGAATGCTGCCGCTAGGTGGTTGTGCGGGTTGGAAAGTGAGTGTAGCTGTGTGTGTGTTTTGTGTAAACTGGAGGGCTGACTAACACTGGTAATGAATTGGAGGGCTAACTAACACTGGGTAATGAATTGAAGGGTAAGTTATGGTGTTTTCAATTCAACCATTCCTTCCTTGCCTCCTCAGGGCAGTGCACGGCATGGCGTTATTATGCACCGTAATGTGCCCACACATTTCTTAAAGTCTGCCTTTCTATTGTGGCTGCCAGGTAAAGTGATGTACTGTGTGCACACAAATGTGGGGGAAATTTGACCAGGGGCATGCGCCATGAGCATTTTTTTCATGATCAAGCTGATCATGAAATAACTTTAACAGAGGCAGAAATAACTTTAACATTGTGTGAATCTAGGAACTAATACAGTAAATGGCCATTAGGGGCATGCAGAACTAAAAACCCCAAAGCCAAAAAAGATCCCCTAAAAGTTACAGTAAAAGGTTACATACGGTATCTCTAATTCTACACAGATTCTACACCCAATAGTGTTTTCTGAATAAATTGTTTCACTGCTAAAAATATTGTGTTCCCCTCCATGCAGGTGATATTGGAACATTCCAAGTGCCAAGTACTGTACATCACTCAGCCCTATGATGTCACTAACTGCCATTTTGATATCTTATTATAGGAATAGACAAATGGTTTTAAAAAAAATTTTCCCAAACTGATGCACAATTGGCAAACAAAATTCCTGCACACCACAGGATAAGACATAATAATAAATACATCAACCCTACTACTATTATTTTACATTATTTAGCAAAATGAAAGTGGGAGATGCACTCACCTTGAAAGTCTAAAGTCAGAGTGAATGTGTGATGTCATTAAAAGCTAATTAATATTCATGAGATCATTGTCTGCAGCCTACATGCAAGATTCTGAAATACACCATCTCTATGGCCAATGTCCTATAAATATAAACACCCAAATTAAATAGCAATGGTAAAAAACATAATAATTTGCCACTCCAGATCATTAGCCATTTAGTCAGCCCTCCAGTTCATTAGCTGGTGTTAGTCAGCTCTCCAGTTCATTAGCCAATTTTAAAGGGCATGTCCATCCCCCAAATCTAAAATTTGCCCAAGTGCTGGCCCCTAGGTATACTTTAAAAAAATCTTTACCTTACAATCCTGAGTAGTGGGTGTCTTCCTGTCCAATGGTCTCTGCCTTCTGTGATGCCTTTGGGAGGGATGATGACATGCGCTAGGGAGCCCTCCCCTCCCCTCCCTCCTTCCCTCTGAATCCCATCTGTCACCCCTTTCTCCTAGCATTAAACACATTTCATATAATGTATTTTAGGCTTGCCCACCCCCACCGCCTTTAAGACTTAATAAACTTTTTTCGATATCTACTTACAACCCCTCGCTCCCACACCTATCTTCTATCTTCAGCCAATGACAGATCATTTTTCAATAGGACATGCCCTTTAAGTCTGCCCTCCTCCTGCACAGCATAGGGAGAAAGTTTGGGACTGTGTGTTTCTCTTGACCGCGGCCGACTCCCCTATAGGGAGACTACCACAACTGAATAGAATTTTAGGTCTTTCCCAAATGATCGCAAAGGCAAACCCAAACGTTCGGCGGCCGTACGCTCGTTCAGGAAAGACGCTACACCATGCTAGCGTACCTAGCTTTAGTCTGTAACTGTTATCTTAACCACATCATATACTAAAATTTGCATTTAACAATGGATAATGGGAATAGTGGTCTTAAAAACGGTCATAACTTAAACAAAGTGGGTGTGGCTTTGGCAAAGTGGGATTAGTCATAATGTTTTTGATTTACCAGGAAAAGGACACTTGGTTTTATTTGCCCCCCCAGGCCAAAATGTCCCAGTCCTCCCTTGTAGTTAAAGAAAGTACATTGATTTAACACATAGAAAATCTACCAGATTTTTCCCACCAATGTCCATTTGTAGTGTTACTGCATGCAAAACATCCTTAGCAGGGGGCGGATTCAAAGTAACACAATTAAAGTATTTTAATCCTTGGCTGTGTAAGTGTAATTGGAACCATAAACTTTAACTAATCATTCTCCCACCCCCCTTTTTTTTTTTTTCTAGCTCCCTCCTGAGCCTACCTGTGCTGATGTAACTTGCTGACATCTTGGATCTGCATTCTTGTCTGCTTAGCTCTGCCCCTCCATGAGTTCCTTGTTCTTCTGAAGTCCCAAAAAGCACAGTCTGTCGGACTGGCCCACAGGGTTACAGGGGAATAACCCAGTGGGCCGCAGCCCACACACCAACCCAAGAAAATAGAGGAAACTGCTCTATTGGCTTTGTATTTAAATACAAAGCCAAAGGGACAGTAATAAATGTATACTAATAAACTTGTGATGGTTCTCATTCATCCAGGTCATGGTATATCTGTTGAATTCAATTAGATCAACTGGACTTGAAGTTTAGTTCTTGAAGATGTTTCGCTAGTCATCCGACTGGCTTTCTCAATTCAGAATTGAATTCAACAGATATACTAATAAACAAAGGGATCCAGTAGGAGTATATAGAGATATACGAAATCTTAGATGGGCCCCTAAACTCATCCTGGTGGGCCCATGGTCTCTGATTTCCTGGTGGGCCCCAACAGTCCAGTCCGACACTGCTTTCCGTGTGGTCCATGTGTGTGCTTGTGACATAACTGCGTGTACGCACTGACATTACGCCGCATGCGCTGTTAAGTCACACGCGCACGGAGCACACAGACAGTGCTTTTTGGGAATTCAGAAGAAGGAGAACAAGGAACTCACGGAGGGGAGGAGCTAAGCAAACAAGAATGCTTCAAGGAAGGTGCTCTGTGAAGCACCAAAACATAAAATAAAATTTTGTGTGAAGGAGGAGTGCTCGGAACCTCTTTATTTTTGGTGTGTGTGTGTGTGTGTGTGTGTGTGTATAAAAATAAATATCCTGTGGTCATTATGAGTCATCATCAGAACTAAATACTTTATTTCTGTATTTTATGTAGATCTAAACCTTCCTGAACAGGATTTATCTGTTTTCCTTGGTTCTGATAAAATGTAGAAAGACAGCAACAAGGGGGAAGAAAAGGAAGATCCATTGCCTATCATGGCATGTATGGAACTGGAAGAAACCAATGCAACTCAAGGTACCATATAGGGGGGTTGGTGGTCTCTGTTGAACTTTAATTCATATTCTGTGCAATCCAAACAGTACAAACACTGCACAACTATCAAACATTAACATTGCAGTAGGATCCACTTATGTTTCCCTTAAAATTCAAATTCTCAGGAATGGGAATCCCACATGAGTCAGGTCACCAAAGAACATTGACCTGGTTCTCTATCATGGTCTATGAAACATCAGCTCCCTCAAGGTCTATAAAACATAATTTTCCCCCAGCTTCCATCTTTTCAAAAAGTCTAAATAGATTTCACAATAACTAGCTAGTGAGCTACAACCAGTTAGTCTGGTTTCCCCACATTTAGGCTGAGGCCACACTGCAACACACAGGAATCGCGCACAAAATCGCGAGCGTTATCGCACGCGATTGTGTGCGCTTTTCTTGTGCGTTCGCGTTCACGTTTTGCGTATGCGTTTTCGCTTTTTCGTGTTATGGAAACGCTGCGTTAATGTACCAAAAATGGTGAACGCATGTGTTACCAAAACACGAACAGACACGTAATCGCATGCGCATCGGAAATCGCGGGAATTTTCGCGTTCCCGCGATTTCCATTTTAGCGAAAATCGCGGGGCGCAATCGCGTGCGCGAAACCTGTGCGCAAACACGCGAAAAACGCGCTAGTGTGGCCTAGCCCTTAAGGACAAAACTTAGTGTTTATTTATCTGGTACCAGAAGATTTGGTTCAATGGCCCTAAAGGTTCTCTGGCTGATTTCTCCCACACCCTGACACAGGCACAAACACATGTACATAAAGACATAAGTGTGGCAAAAAACAACATCCTGACTAGTGATTTTATTATATTTTATTACATCATATCTTTTCTTATTTATAGTAGGAGATTCACCACCAAATTCTATGGCCCAGATGGTTCTCTGAGCCCAATACAGACACATATTTAATGTGTACAGATCTTAGCATGAATTTAGGGTCAAACATCCTGGGTGCAGATTGTATTACCGTATATACTTGAGTATAAGTCGAGGGTTTCAGGCTGTAAAAACAGCCTGAAAACTGAACCTCGACTTATACTCGGGTCAGTAACTAATCCGGCTGCCGCATCCCCTGATCGTCGCATCCACTAACGTCACTACTCAGTGCCAGTCTCACTTCCCAGTGCCAAGTAAAGACGTCAGTGGATGCGACGATCAGGGGATGCGGAGGCTGGATTCCTCTTACAAGTTAGTGACAAGTTGCCAAATGTTGGCGATGCTGGTATTTTTCAGGCATTCAATGCTGCAGTCTTTAATTTGTGGCTCTTGGTGTGCTCGTTTTTACTGGCAGGGAGGGGTGTGTGTTTGCATTTCCACGGCAAACGTTTGTAAAATACAACTCCCAGAAATTAAAGCATGCTGGGAGTTGTAGATTACAAACAACTTAAGTGTCAAGGAATTGGGGATTACTCTTAATGTAAAGGGGGCAACTAATGCCTGAAAACAATACAGAATCAGGAGGATGGTATCTATTGTTAAATAGATTGCCTTCTGATTCTGTATTGTTTTAAGGCTTTAGTTGCCCTTTAAATGTACTAAATTCCCATATAGTATTTCCATACAGTAATAGCCATACTGGATTTGGTTATTACTGTATGGGACTACTGTATGGGGATGCTGCTGTCCATTTTAAGGGCAACTAAAGCCTTAAAACAATACAGAATCAGAAGGCAGTAGTGGTCATATTTTTTGCCCTCGACTTATACTCGAGTCAATTAGTTTTTACTGTTTTTTTAGGTAAAAATAGGTACCTCGGCTTATACTCGGATCGACTTATATTCGAGTATATACGGTACCATTTTTGTTTTTTTTTATTTATTAGGCTTTATGTCATGGTATATCTGTTGTATTCAATTAGATCAACTGGACTGGAAGTTTAGTTCTTGAAGATGTTTCGCTAGTCATCCGACTGGCTTTCTCAATTCAGAATGACTTGTACAAGAATCTGTGGCAATTATGTACCCTGCAAAAGTCCCAATTAGCATATCACAGCCAGGTGTAAAGGTTCGAACACACGTGAGATCGCGGGTGCCGACACAGCAGATCGGGCAACAATCCCTGAACGAACTGCTGTTTCACCTGATATAGTGCCCATACACAGGCCGATTATCAGCCAAAACAGCCTTTCGTACACATTGTGCGTCGCAGGTCGGCACGTGCGTATGAACCTTTAGATTAATTGAAATGGTAACAAAATTTGAGTAAAGAGTGTAGAAGAGAGATATGTTAATGGAATCAGAGTTTAAAGTTTTGTACACTCCAATGGAGAATCTGCTAAAGGAAGGGAGAACAGGGAGAAATAAAACAACGAATTCCCTTTGTAAGTACCTATAATATATTCTCAAATAGAATTAAAGATATAATAAACAAGAACTGGCCCGTCTCTTATTCTCCTATAAAGGATTTCCACTGTTACCTAATAAGATTCAACAGAAATTATTCTTTGGGAAACCCAAAGCCTGCCACACATCCGTGCAGATCTTGCCCTATGTGTAATGCCTTTTTCCCAGGTGATATTGTTTATCATCCAACTAAAGTGACACCAAGTATAAACTTTGAATTTGGCTTGAAAGACTGCATTTTGGAAGGGAATTTGTGTGTTTGTGCTGCAGATTTTAAAACTCAATAATGTGTGAGGTCTGTACACACACACCTTTCATGTCTCTAGCTCAAAAACTGTGGGAGGAGATACAGTTCAAACAAGCAGAAGATTAAAATGGAAGTAGAAGAAATAGGAAGAACAGTAATTTGGTGTTTTCAAGACAAATTAATAAACGATTTTTCCATCTGCATGAGCCAGGGGGTGATTAATTTTCACCCCCTAGCTCCCTGTGGCTCAGGGTATGTAGGACAAACTATGAGAGAGGTACAGAGATTAAGTGAGCATACAAGGGATATCAAACTCTTCAAACCAGAAGACTCCAAACAATATACTCCAGTGGCATGGCATTTTCACGAGTTTAAACATAATGCCATGCAATTATGATGGCAGTTGACTACTTTTAGAAGTAGTCAACTTTTCACAACGATTATTACAATGTGAACATTGGTGGATAGATTACTTGGCACCCAAGGGGTTAAATGAAGATTTTAACCTAACTTGTTTCCTTTAAAAAGATTTTATCCTGGCTAAACTAACTTAGACAATTCTCATGTAATGTATTTGTTGTATTTTATAAGGCATTTTTAATAGTTAAATACTATAATTTGAAAATCGTAGATTTCTTCATTTAGTGGCAGTTTCTTTTATGTGGTTACAATATGTTACTATTTAGCATTGTTTGCCAGAAACATCATTTGCCTTTACAGGGGATCATATGCCACCTAGTGGATCCTTCTATGAATTGATCGTAAGGTATCCTCAAGTAATATTTTGAACACGGAACTTTGCATTACCTTTTGGTATAATGATTAGTAATCAAGAAAGACACAGAACAAACTTTTAACAGTGTTTTTATTCATGTATAATATTTGAGCACATGATCACAGTAGCACTTTTTTAGTATAACATGAAATTTTTATGTCAATTTTTTACATTTTATTTTTCGAGTATAATATTTTAACATTGTATGTATAATCACTTTATAATTATGGTAACTTTTGCAATTATTTATTGAATATTGCAGGTTTTTATTGCACAGGCACTTTCTAAAACCCTCCATGATAGAGGGCGGAGTTGTACACTAATGTAATTGTAAATAGCTTACATTTTGCAGAGTTTGGTCACAAGGGGGCTTTGACTTGAAGTGAAGTGTTGTGTATATGGTTCTCAGAACCTGAATAAACTATTGTTTAAAAAGAATTTTTGAGTGTGCCTCCCTTCGAACATATGTATTGTTACTTACCAAATGTGGCACAGACTTTAAGGGGTGCACCTCATAATTTACCTGCCTGGACTCCACAAATTTGCTTAATTTACATACAAGTTTGCCTACAGTGACTGGTACATCCAAGTTTTCCCACAGTGACTGGTAAATATAAGTTTGCCCACAGTGAGTGTGGCTAGTACATATATGTTTGCCCACCAAGACTGGTACATACAAATTTTTCCACTGTGAGTGTGACTGGTACATATAAGTTTGCCCACAGAGTGTGTGACTAGTACATATAAGTTTGCCCACCATGACTGGTACAAACGTTTTCCCACAGGGAGTGTGCTTGGTACATACATGTTTGCCCACAGTGAGTGTGACTGGTACATACAAATTTGCCCAAAGTGAGTGTGACTGGTACATACAAGTTTACCCACAGTACTACCTATGTATGTAACATGTTTAGTTCTGGTTGATCCAGGGATATTATTAACTGCCATTTGGAGTCAGGAAGGAATTTCTCTTCCCTTCATACTGTTTTTTTTTTTACTTCCCTTCTATATTGCAACATGCAACATGAATTTGTATTGTATCAGCTGTTAGGTAGGGTTAAAGAGGAGAGTATAAAGGTTGGACTAGATGGACGTGTTTCTTCAGTTACTATGTTAAGTTGTAATAAAATTCCTAATGATCTTTCTATGGTAAGTACAGTATCATTGGGTATTACAGAGTGTCGCACTGACACACACACAAACATACAATATTTAAAAATAAAGATCTTAAAATGTCCATTATTTCTGTATATATCTGTATATAGGTAGTTTTATACTGTTTATTTCCCATGTTTAGCTCGATCAAACTTCCCATAGATAGAGCACCTGTTGTCACTGCAGTTCCTTATAAATCCATCAACTAAATGGTTAATTAATGTATTCACTCTTACTTCCATTACACTTCATTTTCTACTATAATATTGTTCAAGCTAACAGGTTGTATTTTAGGAACCAGATGACAAATAAATATTAAAGTTCACTGTACCCAGAAAAACAATGTAAAAACAAAGTAATGTATAATTACTTGGGGGTTGGAGATTATTATTATTGATTTATATAGTGCCAACATCGTCCTTGGCACTTTACAATTACATAGTCCTACATTACATACAGGGTAATACATATTATACAAAGTCATACATATTACATACACAGGGAATACATAATATACATACATAAAATAATACGTTTCTTACAGCAATACCGTGATACAATAGGAAAGAGGACCCCGCCCAAAGAGTTTACAGTCTAGATGCTATCCCTACCTCCCATTTTTCCTTACCAATTCACACAAGCAGTAGTAAAGGATGACCATGCTGGTAGCTCTGTGCCCCACCCCAGCCAGATCCACGATGCTCCTTCAACACTCATCCCTCACACACAAACATTACAGAATGTTAGGGCTAGGTCACACCAACGCATTTTTCATGCATTTGCACACGCGATTTCACTTGTGATTGCGCATGTGGTTTTAAATAACATGGAAATCGCTGGAATGCAAAAATTCCCGCAATTTCCAGTGCATGTGCGATTGCGCATTACAGTTATCTTCTCAATGACTTATTAGTATGAGTATTAACTACCAAATTCCAATACATTGGCTGTGTTTGTGTCCTTTAAGAACCCATGTGCCTCAGCCTGATTGGGGTCAGATAGGCCTGATATATCATTTACAATTGTGGTTATTCGCTCCTGGGTACACAAGGGTGTAAAAACTAGCAGGTCAGAGTTTTCATCTGCATCAAGCCCCAGAAAAAACAGCCCACTTATTTTTTCTGTCTAGCTGATTGGGCAGTTGATTTTGTGTATAAAAGGGAGATAAGGCTCTGAGTCCTTGTGTCCTGATGATCCCTAGTGAGATGGTTGTTTAGATAGTACAATGTCTTTGTTTTTTAAATCAGTTGAAGGGCAAATATTTAAGCTAGAAAAGACAGAAATTTGGAGGTTAATTAAATGTTGCAAGATAACACCTCTTAAGGTGCCCATACATCTATAAGATTTTACTTACCCGACCGCAGCGCTCATGTGATGTTCATCAGATTGCTGCCCGAACCGCTTCTCCCGATCTTACATTCGGCCGACATGCGATCGCAAAATCCCATTCGTTTTGCGATCGCATGTCGGTCGAATGTAAGATCGGGAGAAGCGGTTCCAGCAGGATCGAAGGAACATCGGGTGAGCACTCGGTCGGGTAAGTAAAATCTTATAGATGTATGGGCACCTTTAGACACAATGCAATCAGAACCTTGCATTCAGAAGATCCCTAAAGGGTCCTACACACGTACGATTTTCAGCTAATCTCAGAACCCCGACTGACCCCCAAGACGAACAACCGCGGCCTTTGCGCATGTATGCGGTTCACATAGGGAACCACACAATCGCTCATAATTTACCAACAGATACAATCGCCCATTTGTCAGATTCGGACGAAAGGGCGACCAAGCTTGGTCACGGCCGGTCACCCCACACCAGCAGATATTTTCGGCCAACACGTCATGATAGTGATGTGGCTTGGTTTGTCGGAAATATCTGCTGGTATGCTCATTGGGACTTTCTAGGGAATTTATTGCCAAAAGATTCTTGGAAAATACATTCTGAATTGAAAAAGCCAGTCAGACTAGTAAAAGGTCTTCAAGAACTAAACTTCAAGTAGAGTTGATCTAACTGAATACAACAGATAAAGCATGACCAGTTTGAATGAGAACCTTCACATGGTATTGATGTTCTGCAATTTATTGGTAGACGCTGGTATGTGGCCAGGAAATAGCATCAAAGTAGGGGAAAGGGCCGGTACAGCTAAATATTCCAGCCTCCTCTGTAGGGGAATCAATTTCAGCTCTAGTGTACCTCTAAAATACCCCAATAAATGATATACTTTTGGAAAATACATGCCTTCAGCTACATAGTTGTGCTATTTTTTTCATTCAAACATGCAGAATTATAGACACAGTGCTTCATGAAAATACTGCACCCTAATTCTCATATGAAGTAGATAGTAGTACTAAATGTCAATCGTGTACATTTCCTAGATAAAGATGAACCTCATATTTAAGAAACTGTCAGCAAATAACTCAAAGGAACCCAATCCATAACTTTGGGTCTGTACACAATTCAGGATGGGCGATTGAGTGGGAATGGATTAGCACAATTAGCGCATCACCAAAATAAATAGCCACACCCACATTTAATTTTAAAGGCTCCACCTTAAAGTGTGCCTCTCTGACTTACATTTCAGAGGTAACCATGGGACTCCCTGCTAAATGCAGGGAGAGGGAGACAGAATGTAAAAGTCTGGGACTGTCCTCCAAAATTTGGGGCTTTTTTTTTGCTATCATTTTAATAAAATAATCAATATATAGTGAATAATGTACATAAATGTTTAGAACAGTGGTCATTAATGTAGTAAAAGGGTTTTAGTGTATTGCTCATTCTGCCTGAAATATTGGATGCAATGTCCAACCATCCATATGTTTCAGAAGAATTAGCGATCGGACACAATGGAAAACCGATTGTGTGGTACTCTTCTATGTACTGCCAGTGCTTTATTTCAGCCAGCCGCTTAGGGCATGGCCACACTGCGCCACAAACGCACACTACGCATGCGATTTCTTCTTTTGAGATACGAAATTGCATGCAATTGTGCATTAAAATGGTGATCACATGCAATTGTGCCGCAATGTTAGGAAAAATCACATGCGCAATCGCAAACGAAAAAAAAGCGCGATAGTGTGGCCTAGCCCTTACTATTGCCGAACGGTCAGAATGAAGAAATCCTATGGTGTGTACCCAGCTTAATACAGATACCAGGAATGTGCATTGATTATCTTTTCTTTGTTAGTATAAAACAGTCTTCCTCAATCTACGGCTCTCCAGATGTTTGAAAACTACAACTCCCAGCATTCCTCAACTACAGAGGGAAGCCTAGGAACTCTGGGAGTTGTAGTTTTCAAACATCTGGAGAGCCATAGTTTGTGGATCCCTGGTATAAAAGTTTGACCAAATCAAAAGCACTTCTGCAAGATTACTGTATATACCCGAGTATAAACCGAGGTACCTAGTTTTAGGTAAAAAAGGAGGAAAAACATATTGACTCGAGTAAAACGGAGAGGGGGAGTATTTGCCACTTAAGATGTTTGGAAACTACAACTCCCAGCATGCTTTATTGCTGGGAGTTGTAGTTTTCAAACATCTTAATTGGCAAATACTTGCAAATAGGGGTAATTCCTTATTTATTTGTGCATACAGTATGCACAAATAAAGAAGGTTTTACACTTATTTGTAAATATTGCCCTTCCTGGCGTAGTATTCTCCTACCTTGCCCGGCGGCCGCTCGCTCCTCGCTCCAGGAGCGAGCGGGTAGTGACAGCATTCGGATGCGCACTGAGGATGCGGATCGCGCGGCCGCCGGACAAGGTAAGAGACAGGTTGACTCGAGTATAAACCGAGGTAAGATTTTCAGGCTTTTTTTAAAGCCTGAAAACCTCGGTTTATACTCGAGTATATACGGTATATTGTAATTTAGACTAAGTAGTGCTTCCACATTCCTTCTATTGTACATATTTATTAGGAAGCATATATTGTACAAATTTATTAGGTCAAGCTTCCATGTGTGTTAGGAGTGGATAGTGATCTTGTCTGTTTATGTGATCTGTGTGTCCTCTGTCTTTCCTCTATTGCTGGCCAGCGAACCTCTTTTTCTATTTACTGTTTTTCCTACAGACAAGGTGACTAGACTTTCCTACCCTTATGATATGGTTGAATAAAACAAGTAGCCATAGAGCATTAAGAATACCTGTCTGCTGTTATGCTGTGTAAAGTAACAGGGGGCAATCTGATTGCATAGTCTGAGTGTAATTGGTTATTTGTAAAACCTGCAGCAGGAGTGTTTAAGATGTTTTATTACTTTATACCATATTCTGTTGTAACAGTCTTGATTGATCTTGTTATGTGTCTTTAAAAGCTAAGGGTGCTGGGATATCCACCCCAGCTGTAAAAGTTAGTGCAACTGATTATTCAGAGGGACTCCTGAAGTCAGAGCGATCAGTCTGACTGCAGTTTGAAACAAACCCTGTTGTGTTTGGGAGTTTACACACTGTCCATAGTGTGAGTTGCTGTTTCTATTCTTATATTTTGCTTTACCTATTAAACTGAACCTGCACCAAACGCCAACGACTGAGTGAAAGACATTGTTTTATTTTTGATACAAAACCCACGTCCTAACAATGTGGTTAATACAACCCCCAAAACAGCCCTTTAATTGGAGGTCCTCTGCCTTTAATATAAAGCACTGGATGGAAGGTCTCTTCCCTCCCTATAAAAAGTCAGTGGACACATGCGTATTTACCCACATGTGCAAACAGTATAAAATCCCAGAACAAAGGTTGCGATAGCAGCACTATAGAGTTCATAAAAAGAACTTAAAAATACTGTATATTGTCCCCTTAATTTAACAACCCTTTATCCAGAATATCTTCACTCTCTTTTTTTTCTGTTAGTCCTGGTTTAATATTAACTCAAAATACTTTAGACATTGCCCATTATAAAACAACATCTCACACAACAAAGAAGTACTCTGAGCACTGCTGTCACGTCGCTGAACAGAATATGTAGGTAAGGTGGGAAGCAGGGGGTAGTAATTCAGACATGATCTTAGTGTTTAGTTCTTTGAACTAATAATTGTGGATTAATACTTTAAAAATAGAGAGTTGCACTTTCTGTTAATTGACATGAGCGTTTGTTAGTGGAGCACTTCTTCTGGCTATAAGATTTTACTGACTTTACACAGATGTATTTCTGACTAGGAATTACATGGAAAACAAAGGGCAGTTTCTGGGTTCTAAGTCAGAAAAAGAGGTAGTTAATAAGGTCATTAATGTATGATAATTATAATCCAAATAGGTTTAAGACTAGTTTACACTGGTCAACCAGAGCTTAGTACATGTATTCCCTACAAACAGACTACGTATCAATTAAGACTGTCAGTCAGGAGTTTAATTGGTATGGCCAGTATTTTAAACAGTTTGCATTGGCAAATTTTTATTGTAAAGAATATTTGAGGATCAGTGGGTCAGTTAGCTGCTAAAATTGTTAAGTTTATGGCCTGTGGTCTGGAATTTCAGTGATGCTGTGGAGGATTGCATAACAGGTAAGTTTGCTCTTAGTTCATTCCTGGCTCCACTTGCATTGATTAAAGAACGGGAGGTAAGGCATAGCTCCTTATCGCACTGCGGGGTTTACACTGTGCTGTTCTGATGCTTGCTTGGTCTGTGTAGCTCCCAAAAACCTCTGCACACAGGAATAAGGTTGCCAACAAACTTTATTATAGCAACTAAAAACAATAAAAAGCACTAGAAAACCTTGCAGAAACAGTCCATTAGCCTTTGTTAAAGTTGCAACTCTCTGCTATGGTGTGGCCCCTTTAACTTGTGGTGGTCTTGTGGTGAGGTATAATCCACTTAGTAATAGCTTGTGATAGCTTCCTCCGCGTTTCCCTGTTTTAATCCTTACAGCTTCATCAGATCCCTGAAGCAAGCATCAGAACAGCACAGAGTAAACACCGCAGTGCCCCTAGTGGTGAATAGGCACAAGTGAGTGTTTTAAGAATTCAGTGTGTCATTTTAAATTTAAACTGATTTTTTACAGAGATCTTGATCTTAACCTATTTCTTTTTTATTTTTTGTTTTAACCCTTCCACCACCCATACCCCCAAGCGCAAGCAAGATACTTTTAAAGATTTTATAAACAATTCAGTGGACAATTTGCAGTGCAGCCACCCTACTCAAGTAGACATTCCCTACCACACTATAGCGCGAAAGTAACACAATCTACTATTAGGTAGAGTATCATCTTAATTGTTTAGTGTTAAAATGTACAACATCCTTATATTCTATATATTGTGTGTTACATTGAAGGTTTGACCAAGCCTTCTGGGAACTTGTACTCCATCCAGAGTTAGGTCATGTGCTCGTTTAAGCAAAGTACTTTAAACTAGAGAGTCAGCTTCAAGCATCCAGGCCACAAAGGAGAAGCTGTCAGCTAATGTAGCCAAAAAGACAAATACCAGTAGGTTACGACCCAGTTAAAGAAAGCAACCTTGACGTGGTGACTGGGCTTAAAATAATTTGGCCAACTTATTGAACTAATTGCTTTTGTTTATCCAGGGTTTATGGCAGACTCTTTGAAGCAACAACCTTGTGGAGATAAACCCAAAATGTAATTAGAATTATTTGTGCACTAGAATTCTATTGTTTGTATTTATTCTGTTTTTGGTCTCTATTTGCACTTTAATATGGATGTACAACAGCCCTGTTTTATATATAATCTAATTTAAGTGTTGTGGGGGTTTTATTGTTAACTTTTGTTCATTATTGTTTTTAGAATGAATTTTTATTTTTTTCAAAATCTAGATTCTTAGACATGATTGGTCTCACAGCTTTCCCTGAGGTCTCCCTGGCAGATGAACCGGTGAAGATCCGCGCTTGGGGGCTTCCACCTCAGCAGCTTATTACTCTTAGGGCCTGGTTAAAAGATGACAAAGGGAATCTCTTCCATTCGCAAGCCTTTTATTTTACTGATGTGAAAGGAGAAGTAGACCTAGAACATGCATCAGCCACTGGTGGGGATTTTCAAGGAGTTTTACCAATGGGGCTTCTCTGGTCCCTAAAATCCCCCACACTCCTCAGACTTATGAAACGTGATATAATGGGAAGCCCTTTCTATGTCCACCTGGAGCTGTATTTCAACAAGGTCATGTTTCCATCTTCTAACGATGTTCCAGTTGCCGTAAAAATCATAGAAAGGTGGTATGTTGCTCCTGGGGTACAGAGGATTAATGTCAGAGATGGACGAGTCAGAGGAGCGCTCTTCCTCCCTAAAGGTCAAGAGTGAATTTTTTTTATCTTGTGTCAAAAGTTAGGCCCTTCAGATGTTTATGCTTACTGCAACCAGAGAATGCTGGGAGTTGTAGTTTTCAAACATCTGGATGCCCGCAAGTTTCCTTGTCTTAAAATTTACAGATGTAAATTTTGTTCTAGTTGTTGAATGCTGTAGAGAATAAGGTTTCTCCTGCAGAAAGAGCAAACTTATTATATGCCCTGGGCCAGAAACACTTAATGTGACTGAGAAATACTGAGAGTGGTAGATTGGGCCAAAATATTGAAAAACACAGAACATTCTGGCTGTTAATCCCCAGCATCTATTTTGTGCACGTTTATATGTCTACATACGACATGTTAATCATAAAACCAGATTATGAATACAACTGATGCTGGATTTAGGGCTAGACTCCACTTGCGTGTTTTTGCCAATTTTTGTGTTCCATTTCCCCTTTGCGATCTTGTGAAGTTTTTGTCAAAATCACACATAATACAAATCTAAAGCTAGGTACACACAGTACAGATTCTGCAAGATCCTGTCTGCCATCTTTCAAAGATCTGCATACACACAGTCCCGAGCGTTCTCCCGACTGTGTGTTTCCATCGGCCGCGCTAGACTCCTATAGGGAGTCTAGCGTGGCCGATGGAAATTTTCGGCCTTTCCCGAACGAGCGTACGGCCGACCCGATCGTTCGGCGGCCGCGCGCTCGTTCGGGAAACGAACGTACACACAGTAACGATAAAGCCCCGATACCGTCGGATCCGACGGTATCGGGGCTTTATCGTTACTGTGTGTACCCAGCTTAAGGAAGCACATAACTATGCGGTTTTCATTTTACCCATAACCCCCTGAAATACACAAGCTCCTGGAAAAGCGTATACAAATGGACACAAGTGTTTTTACATGCGATCAAGTTGGGTCTAGTTTTTTTATTTTTTGTCTTAGTGCTCATAGAGTTGCAATTACCTTTTTAGTACCACTCTATAGTACCATTACGGTACTTATTTTTTCTTATTTTTATTCCAGCTTAAATCTCTACAGTGCTCCCTAAATTTTGTTTTTGCTAAACGATGTATTGCCAGTCAGGGGCAACACCTCCATTCTTGTTTGTGCATGTGTCAAATGTTATTACAGTTATTCTATAACTATTAAATCTTGAAACCTTTAAGGGTATCTCCACTCCCAAAACTTTTGCTGTAGTGTTGGGTACCACAGCTCACCCCCAACCGTCATGTTAGTTTCTTTAAAAATGCCCCAGAAATAGACTTACCATGCTTCATTCCCTCTGCTCTCGGTTCCATTGAAACTCTGCTCTCAGGAAGTATCAATAGGGGGGAGACTGACAGCCAATCACAGACATGGCTGTCAGCTATGCAAAGAGCTGAAGTAACGAAACATGGTAACTCTATTTCTCTGGCTTTTTTTTAACAAAGTAACATGGTAGTTGGGGTGGTCTGGGCATAAATACACTACAGAAAATCCCCACTACAGAGAAAACTACAGAGGAGATGAATCCGAATGGGGGTAGGGTGCCTTCAGGAGGAAAAGGAAATAGCAGAGACCGGATGACACTCTGACAGCTCCTACACTTCAATTTCTGCAGGAGCACCATAAGGAACAGAGGAGTAAGGTTTTTTTAACACTACACAGTGAGGCCAGTAGTGGGTTTAATTTTAGTTTTGGGAGTAGACATGCCCTTAAAGGCTAATACATTAGTAAAATTACCTTCCAACTTCCCTATGATGTTCCCTCAACTGCCTGGACCAATCAATTTGCAAATTACATAACAATGGAATGTAAGCGAACAGTTAATGTCATATCAATCTGATATCCAATAGGTGTTTGGCCAGCATATGGTTACAAATGGACTTAATCAAATTTAGATATTTTAATATCTAATCACAGGGAGTAAATGTAAGTGGTCAGAAATTAGATATATTTTTTGCCACGAAGAAACATCACTTGATTTAGCTTAAGTCCTGCTGCAAAAGTGCAAGTCTCAAACAGCAAAATCATTGGTCTTAAGGTTCATACACACGTGCGATTGCAGAAGCCAACACACAACAATCGTGTGAGTATTGGCGCTTTGATGGCCGAAACAAACATTTAGTTGGGTCTCGTTGACAGATCCATAGACAGTCATATGGCCTCAGTTGGTTTTTCGATGCATCTGATCACCTATTTGTCCGAACAGTCAGAATGGTAGTTGCAGGGTGCCACCAAGCCATGCAATTTCTGCCTGATTGACTGATACACTGAGTGTAGTGCCAGATCGGTATGACAAACTGCATGGTTTGAGGACAGCCTTAGGCTACTGTGATACATGGAAGTAGCTTGTTTGTCACAGTCCAAATAGTCCTACAACAGTTATTTTCCAAATATATTAAATTACTTACATCTTTGGACTCCTTTTCTTTGTTTTAGCAGACATGACATTACTGAGGATGCTTGTGGAATAAATGTTTTAGAACAGGGAAGCCCAATATTCGGCCCAATCATGCTACTCTGCATTCCACTTTCTAAAGGTCTACAAATGAATAATGCTTTTGTTACCTCAGGTGAAGGACCATTCCCAGGAGTCATTGATATGTTTGGTGGTTCTGGTGGTCTGATAGAGTTTCGAAGCAGCCTCTTGGCAAGCCATGGATTTGCTGTTCTTTCCCTGGCTTTCTTTGCGTATGAAGATTTGCCAAAAACCTTGGATGCTCTGGACTTAGAATATTTTGAGGAAGCTGCTGAATATCTATTAAATAACCCAAAGGTTTGTTATTTAAAATGAATCGCTACATTTGGTAAACTGAAGTTCTATAGTAGAGTTTGCATCCTTTTTAAAATGTAGTTTGTAGTTGTGTTGTTTGTCATAGAGTAACTGCGGAATTATGGCTTGAACACAAATGTAGAGATAGCTGCTACCCTGGTTATCCAATAAGTTTAGAGGGCACAGAATTCAAGGTGAAGGGTAAACTACATTAACAGCAAAACTTTTTTAGAAATATTGGTAATTACAGTATACAGTGGTTATTTTATTTGTAATGATCTTATAAAACGGTACAACTGCAAAAAGTGTCTCTAACCCTTATCTTAATTGAGACCACACCTAGAGATCCCATTTTGCCCTACCAGAAAGGGGAAACTTGTAAATTGTATGGGCACAGACATTTACAAACTAGTACAATAGTGTGTGGGTACACACATTAGCAATATACTTCCATCGGTATGGGACCTTTATTTTTTGTCTCTGTCAGCCCCCTGTACTAAAGTATAGGGAGTCAGCCATGATCATAGGGATTATGGCAGTCACAAAAAACCTCCCTATAATTTACAGTATACTCCCTATACCATTAACCTAAAATGAGTGTGTGTAGTCACATCTTTCTTAAAGATTCTGTGTGTCATCTTTGAAAGATAGGTACTGTGTTTGTTCTTAAACCCCTGCAGCATTACTAAATGTCATAAAGAGCCATGTGTGCATGCTTGATCTACATTCAGTACCTCATGAAGCAATGCAGCATAGGACACATGAGGATTCATTCACAGAGAGGTGCAACACAGAAATCCTATCTTTAAATTATTCTTACCAATTTACGAAGCATGACTTTAAGACAGGATTTCAGGCGGCTACATGGGTTCAGAATAGTCACCATGCAGCTGGTGTTAGTCGTGCATCAGGTAATGCAAATTAATCAATATATCGAATTAAATTAGGGGAGCAAGAAACAATGCTCCGCAGTGAGAACAGCAGACTACATACATTGCATTACTTTCATCAGAACTATCAAAAGTTGAAGCAGGTTCCACATATATCTTCTCTTTGCTCTTAGTTGGCACTAAGTTGAATGGGCCCCAGTTATCACCTTTCTGCTTTCCATTAACTATGTGCTTCCCTGTGATTGTAATCCGAGTCTCCTTATAATGAAAAGGGGCAGGGCTGTGAAAGAATTACTACATTGCTTTTCAGCGTATTTATAGGTATGCATTCTGTGTTCCCCCAATTTCTGTGTCTGTATGATTTTAAATTAGGCAGCGCTAAATAAATCTGTATACAATCGGAATATTAAAGCGTGTATGGCGAGAGCAAGAAACAATTTACAATTTATATATTAGTAGAGACTTCTAACTCCACCAGAAACATAAACAAAGTAAGGTAAACCTGTCTTTGTATTTTTACTTTTATATCATAGCTTTTTAAAAATATTTTTGTATATTTCAGGTGTCAAATGATGGTGTTGGGGTTGTAGGATTGAGCAAAGGTGCAGAGGTTGCTTTGGCAATGGCATCTTATCTTCCACAAGTAAAAGCAACAATTTGGATCAATGGAACAAATGCTGTTAATGGTACTACTCTCACCTATGGTAATCTTTGCATCAGAGGAATCCCCTATGAATCACATAAAACTGTCATAACAAGTACTAGCGCAATAAATATGAAACAAATATATGGGGATACAAGGAACCCTGAATATCAGGACAGATTGTTACCTTTAGAGAAGGCCAAAGGTCCCATCCTTTTTCTAGTGGGTGAAGATGATCAGTGCTGTGACAGTCTGAAATATGCCAATGAAGCATTAGCCAGAGCTAAAAAATATGGCAAGATCAATGTACGTATTTCTTCTTACCCTAGGGCTGGCCATCTAATAGAACCACCTGGGTCTCCATTTTGTCTAGTGTCTCCAGCTGCTTTTTCCCCTGCTCCTTTTATGTGGGGAGGGGAACTGGAGAGCCATTGCTATGCACAGGAGCTCTCCTGGAAGGAGATGCACGACTTTCTATCTGTAAACATTAGACAATCAAAACATAGTAAGCTGTAACTAGTACTAGAAGAGAGCTACAATATGACTGCTGGATTCTCTTAACACTATTCAGTGTCTCTGGTATTTACTCAGAAAGTGCAATTATACTCAGAGCCAAAAGTACTATTTGATCTAAGTTGCAGCAAGCACAGAATCAGTTGCGCCAGTAACTCGAGCATGTGATTTAAGAATATAAAACAGAAACACAGAAAACCTCTCATTAAGATATGGACTTATATCTGTTGAAATCAGTTTAAAACATATATTAATAAAAATTAACACTTTGCAGTGGTTGTGTGTCATCAATACATGTTATATGTTCCTATTACTCCCAAGTTCACAACCTCTGTGTACCTTATTAATTCACTGGTAACACATGGACTGGTTTCACACTCAGTATTTTGATAAAACTTTTATTTATATAAATATATAATGGTAATATTTCATTTAATCAATTTCAACAGTAAAAGGACAAAAAATATATAAAAGAAATAATGATCAACGAATTTCACCTTTGCACAGGCTTCCTGTATAGTTTAAAATTGTATGTACTGTGCCTTTTATTTTCGCGGGCTGTAAAACTGGAAGTGGTCATGTGTTCCACCAGTTAGTCAGTCCCAGATAATAGAAAGAATCCCCGCCTTTAATCCTCAAGGGCGACCGTGATACAATGCCTAAAATGCGTAGAAATAGCGTGAAAGATTAATAAATCATTTATTTTTGAAAAAGACCCAGAAGTGCTTCTTGAATTAATCTTCTTCATGTATACTATTCAGTGACTAGCACCCGGGCCTCTCTTCCAGCAAGTTGGTGAGCATCCGCTAAGACTAGATATGCAAAAGTGTGCCCGTTGGTGCACAGAAGAAATTATGTAGGTGTATGTTTTGCTATATGCGGATACAAATGATACAATATCTGTATATACCCTACTTAATTTTATGGTTTTGTACAGTAAAAAAAGAAAGGCAAGAAGTTAAAATTAAATGACAAAAG
The DNA here is from genome assembly GCA_019447015.1 of Hymenochirus boettgeri. Taxonomy (NCBI): domain Eukaryota; kingdom Metazoa; phylum Chordata; class Amphibia; order Anura; family Pipidae; genus Hymenochirus; species Hymenochirus boettgeri. Next base: position 199,962,663 of record CM033469.1, on the reverse strand, counting down.
GTATGGTTCTATTAGTGTCACATCCCCTGAATGAATATTTTACACAATATACAGAGGCAGAAGGGAACCTATTGGGTGTACCAGAGGGGACCCCCAATAGGTATCAGAAAAGATATATATATATCCAATGGGAGCCCTTTTTAGCGCATCTGGCATAGTGCGATTTATGGGAGTTATGTAGGTTAGTCGTTTATTTTCATGTTGTTCTTTTTCTTTGCTCTGTGGATTTAGGATTATTATGTATATTAAGTGCTGTGCAGATCCGGTGGTCATTTTGGCAACCTGATAGACGGTGGCTATGGGTTTTATTGTCTTATACACGGTGGGTTATTGGGGTTTGGTGCACTTGGTGGGAGGAGTTGGTGTGGGTATATAAGGATGTGGGTGAGGGTATATTTGTAACCCTGATGACGGCCTTCTTATAGGCGGAAACGCGTTGGTTTACAATAAACTTGGTGTTTGGATATGATGTAAAGTCCCCTGAGTGCACATTTTTGCAAGACTTGGATCTCTTTATAATTAAAGTTATCAATCTATTTTTAATTACTCACCCTCCCATTTCCTTATAGCTGTCGCCAGGGAGTATGTTAGAAAGGAATCACTATTGATAAATCTGAGGTGCTATAAAGAACCCAGACTATATTATGTTTCAATTTTATTAGATGTTATCAGTACAGGACACAGGTTCATGGCTTCTATGGGATAGGATGTGGGAGATACCTGTCAGCTATATAGCTTAATGGCTGTGGTGTTACGAGGGGGACTGGCGCCTGGAGTTCCTATGGATGCTCGTGGGAGCTGCCTCTACCTTCCAACTGAATACTACTTAGGTATATCACTTTATGTGAAGATTGTCATTCATTCAGTTCAAGGTATATCTCTGGTATTTTGTTAGATCAACTGAACTTGAAGTTTCGGTAGTAACTCAACTGGCTTACTCCATTCAGAATCATTTATACAAATTCAGGATAAATCACAAAGGTTTCCTAATCTCTGCACCTACTTCCACACATATGCCTAAATCCCTGCCTGCCAAAGTCTTCTGGCTCTAAAACATCCAGTCCACACTGTAAATTCCACACTCCCTGTAATTAAACTAATCACATGGTTATTTCTGTTGTATTCAATTAGATCAACTGGACTTGAAATGTAGTTCTTGAAGACGTTTCGCTAGTCATCCGACTGGCTTTCTCAATTCAGAATGACTTGTACAAGAACCTGTGGTTATTATGTACCCTGGAAAATCCCAATTAGCATATCACAGCCAGGTGTTAAGGGTGTGATTGGATAGTGGCTAAGAGGTGTTATAGGAACGCCCAGAGTAAGGTGTTAAAACAGCATTGTAGTACATGGCAGACAGTTGGTGTCGAACCCCCCCACCTCTATTTAGGCTTGGTTTCTTTATTTTCACATAAATGGCCTCCTAACACCTCTCTTGAACCAGTCACGTTCCTTCGCCAGTATGTTAACATTACAATCTTCAAAGGTAGTCCTTTATCCTTAAGATGCAGATACACGGCTGAGTCCTGACCCGAGAATTGGCTCTTCTGTGCGGGCCATACGTTGATACAGTTGCTGTTTGGTCTCCCCCACATACAAATCAGAGCATTCTTCACTGCACTGCACTGCATATATGATGTCGCTTTTCTTGTGTTTTGGTATTGGGTCTTTCGGATGTACCAATTGCTGCCTCAGTGTGTTGTTCGGTTTAAAGCAGACAGGGATACGATGTTTTTTGAAAATTCTTCTTAATTTCTCGGAGACCCCTGCTACATATGGGATGACCATGTTCTTCCTCCTGTCTTGCTTTTCCCCTTCACTGTTGGTATTCGTGTTCTTTTCTTTCCTTCTACTTCTTTTGACAAAGGCCCAGTCTGGATATCCACAAGTTTTAAGGGCTCCTCTGAGATGTTTCATTTCTTTAGCCTTCGCCTCTGTGCTAGTGGGGATGTTCTCGGCTCTGTGTTGCAGGGTTCTGATGACACCCAGCTTGTGATGTAAAGGGTGGTGGGAGTCAAACATCAAATACTGATCTGTGTGTGTTGGTTTTCTGTAAACCTCTACTTCCAGTTTACCATTTTCCTTAACTTCTACCAAGCAGTCCAAGAAAGCCAGTTTGTTGTTTTGTACCTCTTCCCTTGTGAATTTAATGTTTTGGTCTACCGCATTAATGTGTTCTGTGAAAGCTTGTACTTCCTTCTGGTGGATTTTAACCCAGGTGTCATCAACATATCTGAACCAGTGGCTGGGTGCTATGCCCTTAAAGGTATTAAGCGCCTGTGTTTCTGCCTCCTCCATGTAAAGGTTGGCCACAATAGGTGAAACTGGAGATCCCATAGCACATCCATGTTTTTGCTTATAGAACTTATCCCTGTATTTGAAATAGGTGGTATGTACAATGCTGTTTTAACACCTTACTCTGGGCGTTTCCTTATAAACACTCTTAGCCACTATCCAATCACACCCTTAACACCTGGCTGTGATATGCTAATTGGGATTTTCCAGGGTACATAATTGCCACAGATTCTGTACAAGTCATTCTGAATTGAGAAAGCCAGTCGGATGACTAGCGAAACGTCTTCAAGAACTACATTCAAGTCCAGTTGATCTAATTGAATACAACAGATATACCATGACCTGGATGAATGAGAACCTTCACAAGCACATGGTTATTTCATTCTCAGAGAAATGGGCATGCAAATGTTTTCCTTTTTATTCCCCCAATTATATATAGATATCAGTTACTGTCCAGCAAACAGCAGCTCTTCTTTTTTTTCTATTGAGAAAAAAAGTCTCACATTTAGAAGAATATTTTAATTTGCAGGTCTGAGAATAGACACTGTGCAGTTCAAACTAAACAGCACCATTTTTTTTTTTTTTATTAAAAGCTCGGGGTCATGCTTTCTGTGATACCAACATCAAGTGCACAAACATGCAAGTGGTTCAGGATCTGTCTGCCTCTCCCTTATGCCCACAGCTGTTAAGCTGTAAAACTAGAGAGAGGCTAGTTAGGTCCCTTCAGCCGGTAGGCATCAGGAACCTTTCCAAACTTGTCCTCCCTTTCTGCTCTCTGGAACCACCAGGAAGCATCCAGGGTGCCCAAATAAGATTAGCCTGAAGGGCCTAAAAAGTACCCAAGCAACCCCACCACATTACATGAACACACACACATTCCCACTCCCTTTCCTATTCCACCTGCCTGCCAGCTAGATTCTAGAATAAATCTGTAGATCTGAGAACAGACCCAGGTAATCTTGCCACAATGTGCATTTCAATCTAAACAGCACAATTGGGCAACCTGAGACCTTATACAGGATCCAGATTAACATGCTAGGTTTATACTTCTTAGTATTTACCACAGCAAGTTCCAGATTTACAGTCACTATGGTCTTAGGACTAGCTATCACAAAATACTAATTGGCTATAGAGGTTAGGGAGAGGTGTAGATAAAGAAGCTAAAAGCTCCCCACAGAGTATGAAATGAAATAGTCTTCTTATATTAGAAGATACCTCACAGCCTTGTGTTATTATAATAACATTGCCCTAATTATGTAACATATAAATGCATATTTCTCACTGCCAGAAAAATGGGCAGGTTCTCTGTTTGCACTAAGTTTTTTCTTAATGTACTGTAGCCAAGGCATGAGTCGAGATACAATACAGCCTAATGGTATAGTGCAGGGGTGTTAAACTTGTGACCTTTCTCATGTTTGAAAATTACAAATCCCAGCATTCTCTGTAGCAAGTTTTTCCTTGTCTCATAGCTAAGACATGTGTCCAGATGTAATACAGACTAATGGTATAGAGCCGGGGTGTAAAACTACAAATCCCAGCATTCTCTGTTTGCAGTTAGTTTCTTCTTAATTAACTTTTCACATGTTTAAAAACTACAACTCCCAGCATTCCCTGGCTTAACAGAATGCTAGAAAACTTAATTTTTATTGATCCTAGAATAAAGCCATTTTGTTGACTTAGGGCACGGCCACACTGCAAACGCAATCTCATGCAATTTCATGTGCGATTTTTTTGCGTTTACGCTTGCGATTTCTTCAATAAGTATAGGAAAACGCATGCGATTGCGATTAAAAATGCTGAACGCAAATCGCAACGCACCGAAAAACGCACGTTTTTTTGCGTTGCCGCGTTTTCAATGATTTTTTAAAAATGCAAGCGCAATCACAAGCGCAAACGCAAAAAAAAACGCAGCAGTGTGGCCTAGCCCTTACAGACATTAAAAGCCTACGTTCGTGCTTTAGAGATTCCTACTCAAGGGTTTGAACATGCAAGTGATTCATCTGCCCTTCCCTTCCATCCATAGCTTTTAAACAATTGGATAATGGAAGGGTTATATGGGTGACTTAAAGTAGTAGGAGTCATAAACCTTACCAAACTTGCCCTCACTGCCATATTCCACTTACCTGACAGCTATAGTCCATGGAGTGGAATAAACCTGCAGACCTGAGAACAGACCCCAGCAATCCTGCCACAATGTGCAGTTCAATCTAAAGAGCACCATTGGGCAACCTGAGACCATATACAGTATCCAGATTAACATGTTAGGTTCATAATTATTAGAATTTACCACAGCAAGTTCCATATTTACAGTCACTATGGGGTTAGAACAGCAAAGGATACTGATTGGCTTAAATCAGTATCCAGTATTCCACCCCCAAAGTTGGTTTAGGGGGGTGGAAATGCCCCTTAACCCTTCAGTGCCAGCAGACTTCCCCATAGTATTGCCATTAACACTTTCAGTGCCAGAAGAGTATTACCATGAACCATTCAATGCCAACAGACTTTCTTATTAACACTTTCAGTGCCAGCAGAATATTATCTTTAACCCTTTCAGTTGCCAGCATTGACATGATATACAGTATGTACCTGGTTTCCATGTCTCCTCCATTGTATTGTTCACTCCTCACCCACTCTAAGTTCTAATTGAATAGTTGGGTGGAACGAATAAAGAGACAGGGATAGGGATCTCATGGCTGCTAGTCACAGGGTCGCTTTTATATAGTCTGCAGCAGCTTTTACCTGGCATTTTAAAACTGTTCTCCTCAGTACTATTAGCTGAGCTCATCCTCCCCCCTCCTTCCTTCACCTTCAGTGCATTTGCAAATTGCAACATTTGTTGCTATGTAGAGTGTGTGGAGTTTAGGCTCTGTACTGGATACAATGTTGCAAGTTACAGCAGAACAAGGAGAGAAGATCTAACACAGCAAGTAACAGCTGACAGGGAGATGCTAGGGAGAAGCATAGGCCAGGCATCCCACCTCTCCTTGAAGTTCAGGGAGTTTCCATGATTTTAATGGCAGATCCCTGACTCCCTGAAATAATATACAATCTCCCTGAAATGTGGTGTTTTTGAATAGTGACATGACTTGTTGTATGCATGTGTGTCTGACTGTTTTCATGAGTGTGCATCTGTTCAGATGCATGTGTTTGTATGCAAGAGTATCTGACTGTATACATGTGTGTGTCTGTATGAATGGATTATGCGTTAATCTTGGGGTGGGGCTTTAGGTGGTGCGTACCCTCCCTGAAATACGTTTTGACGGGGTGGGATGTCTGATAGGCGCCCTGGATCAACATAGGCGCCCTAGTTCTTTGCCTAGGTGGCCTATGCCTAAAAACGTCCCTGCTTCCATGCAGTTAAATCAGTGACAGGAATCGGATGGGAGGGAGAGATAAACGGAGTGAAACCTGGAAACAAATGGCGTGATTAACACTTTATATTCCAGAAAAATACTTCAATTCTATGGAGTATAGAGGGAGGGAGAGAGGTGTGGAGGTGCAGTGGCGAGAATTCTTATTACCGTCACTCAGTGATGCACCTGAGTGACTGTAATAAGGATTCTTGCCACTGCACCTCCCCATTCAAAGTATAGGAGCCTTATGTATTATAGTGTTTTATATAGCCCCACCTAATTAGTTGCTCCTAAAAACTCAATGCAATCTCCGTAAAAATATAAATTATAAAGGAAAAAAGAATAAAGGAAATATATATATAGTGTGTATTAAAGAAGGCACTCTTGCTTCTGCATCGTCATTTGCCCGGGTGCCGTTCAAACAACATATAATACCTCCACGTATATCAGGAACACACTCACAAGGCTTTTGTTCAGTAAACAAAACTTTGTTATTGCAATTTGTGTTGAAGCGTTTCCGCTCACACAGGAGCCATCATCAGAACCATATATTATGTGGGGAAACTGTTTATGTTTTGTTATGAAATCATTGCAATACTTACTGTTACATGTAAGTAAAACTGGTTTATCTTGTATACCTGCTGTGGAACTGTGTACCATGCTCCCCATAATCCATTGATCTGGTACAAATTAGTGGCAGCAGAGCTGGTAATACCATATATTCTCCCTGTTTTCTCTGTATTATGTGATGGAGGCTGCTACTGAAAGTATTGATTTAAATCCTCCTGTCCTTGTACCTGCAGATGAAATTCCCCAATTAGACTCTACCAAGCCTATTTTTAAACCTGATCCATTTGATGGGGTAACTAGGGAGTGGACTGACTGGCTAGAACAATTTGAATTGGCAGCCACTAATAATGGTTGGGATAAAGGTGCTCACTTGCAAGTCCTTAGCCTTTTGCTTTGTGGTAAAGCCAGGCAGGTATAACTATCACAAATTTTACCTAGAGATCTAGGGTTCATTTGAAGTACATCAGGTTAAAGGGAGGCACACTCACAGATGCTTCACAAAAAATCATTTATTTGGTGCTGAAACTGTATACAAAACCGTTTTCAAAGCATCTGTGAATGTGCCTCCCATCAAACTGATGTATTCACACTTACCTGACATGGCACAGATGTTAGGGTGTGCAACTCATATCTTACCTGCCAGGACTCCACAAGCTTGCTTCTTTCATTTGAAAGGTGCCACAGCTACTTTTTAAATGGCATGTCCACCTTCCTTCGAGATCCCCGATATTGTTATAGTTACTTACCTCCCTGCAGTCCCTTAAGCCCATAATCCTTACTTTCTCCTCCCCACCCCAGTCCTCACCTCCTATGCAAGCTCAGAGAACATTTACAGAGGAGTTGTGCAAGACAGAGAATGCACACCGGTATGCAGAATCAATCATTGGCCATGACATCACCTTCATGGCAGTGACTGACTGCTGCAATCTGTAAGAAAGCCAGCATCTTTTATGTGCTTCAGGGACTGTGGGGAGGTAAGTTACTATACAAATCTTGGGTTTGGGGAAGGTAAGTATAGGTTTTGTTCTAGTTGTTGACATGCACTTTAAACTTTGAAAATTGTGAACTGGCGGATCCAATTACATAGAAACATTCTACTAATAAAAGATAACAGTCTGGGACTATTTTTTGTGACATTATGCCTTACATTGATTACAAATATGGTAGATAACATAAGATTAGTATTTAAGTGCAGTCAACTCAGTGGAAAGACATGCATACTAAAATTAGCTCACAGATTATACTTATTTAAAATAAATGTTCCAGGCTGGAAAACATTGGAATATAGTTCCCAAAATGATTAAGTATTTAATACAGATGTTGATCAGTTATTAAATTATAAGGATATTAGAAGTCACCTTGGAGTTCTTTAAAGGACAACTACACCCTCATAATAACATCTTTTAGAAAGAATGGCCTCTTAAAATATGGTGAAAATATGACATCCTACTTTGTCCTATGAATACAGAAACTTGTACTGAGCCTGGGCATGCTGAGGCAGACAGGGGATTAACATTCAGTCATTGGCTGTGATGTCAACTGTCAAATCCATAACTGACAGTTACTAACTGGAGGAACCAGGAAGCAGAAACAGGGGCAACAGGACATTGTGCAGGATTTTTGGTTAGACTTATATATTTCACATTTCAAACTATTACAGTTTAGGGTTTTGGGGGTGATTTACCTGTATGTAAGTTTTCATTTTAAGGCTGGACGTGCCCTTTAACCTTTATTTGGTGATAGAACTCCTTGATGATTTCTAATATCCTTATAATTTACAGTTGGGGTGCATTATCCACTATATAATTTACAGTTGGGGGTAGATTATTCATTATCATCGTTTACAGGGTATTACCAGATTTCCTGTAGTAAAATGCCATTATTAACTAAAGAATGCTATAATGAGTAAAAGACACGGCACTTACAGAATATGAATTCTACAGACAGGCAATTGTCACAACGTTCTCCGGCCTTCCTGACATCTATCAACGTACCATAGCTGGATGTGTTCGGCAATTTCCGTCATTGCTTTGGTTCGCTGCTGACAGACCTCGGGTGTTTCCGTGGGCTCACTCTGCATCATGGCAGCTTTCTGGAGTTTGTGCGTTTGACGAGCTGGAAACCAGCGGATACAGGTGGTGGAGAAAGGCTTGTTCCTAAGTGGGATTTTATGAGCAATACGTGTCGGTAAGACTGCGTGCTCTACCGGGAGCGGGGTTAGACAATAGATCGAACAGCGACGCTACTGGGAGGTTTCTGCCAAGAAAGTTAGAGAGGCGGAAGGACTTGGAAGACGGGAGATTAGCCAGTGGGACTTCCAACTAGGCCGAGGCCTCTCTGCACGTGCAGAGACAGTGGGACCCCAGGGCCATGGCTGCATGTGTAGTGTCTATGGGCATGCTGTCTGGGACTGGTTTCTCTCACACCTGCAACTATTTCCCATAGATAATTATGCTATTCAATTGAAATTAAACAAGGACCAAAGAAAGTTATTTTATCACTTTCAATTTAAAGTTGGAATCAAAATATATTGGTGCTTTATATAGAGCTTGGAAAATAAGTTGCTGTGGTCTAAAATCCATTTCCCCTACAGCTACCAGAGCATGCTGGGAGTTGTAGTTTCCAAAACATCTGGTATGTACCATGGTTTGCTTTCACGGTTAAGTAAGTACTAGCTCCTCCAGCAGCACCCAAGAGGGAATTTACCAGTCAGCTTGTGTATGTATAAGTTTTAGCCAGTGTTGTTAGTCCTCCAGTTCATTCACCAGCTCTGAAATGCACACGGGTAATACCGGGTACAATGCAGGTAAAGAAAGCTGTGTTGGGCACTAGGTGCCAGATTGTGTGATGTCACGCCCTGCCCCCCTGCGTGATGTCACGTCTCCTGCCACACACCCCTTTCCCACCCTGCGTGGAAGCCTGAAGGGGCAGGTTGGGATGTCTGGTATAGTAATCAATAATCACAGTCCCGTAGTGCACCCCCACTCAAATATTGAACCAACAGAAAAACAACAGTGGGTAAAAGTGGGCAACACAGCAGGTATGTGAAAGAAACAATTCAATACTTTATTTCAATAACACACATATATACCAAGTTTCCCAATAAAGTGTGTAGTACAAAAATCCCGGGTTCAACTGCTGGCATAAATATATACACATGTACAATAGTAAATGTTTTTGGCTATGTATGGATACAGTGACTTTAAAAAAAATCTACACCTCCTACAAAATTGCAGTGTTTTGCAAAATAATAAAATATTAATAGGAACTGAGATAAATCCTATCAGTACTTGTTTAATTATTACTCTAAAAATTCCATCTAAAAAAGTTTAAAAAAAAAATCTGAACAGTTTAGTAAAAAAGAAACTAATTTCAATTTCCAAATCCTGATTACATTAATGTGCACATTCTCAAAGCTAATGTTTGATCTATTTTATTACAAAATACTTTGTTGTTTTCAATAAGTATCTGTTTGGTATATCTGAACTTTTTTTTTTTTTTTTGCCCTCTACTTACACAAATTTTCATATTCAATTGGTATATCTCATACAAAGCTTTCTTGAAGACTTTCAAGCACATCTAGCCCAGAGATCATCATACTCCAGATCATTGAAAACGGCAACTTCATGCATTCTCTTGCTCCTGTGATTGGCTGAGAACCAATGTCTCAGCCAACCATAGTAGATGCTGCTGGTCCAGCCCCTTTTACTTGCTTTCGTGCCCTAGAAAAGGCAAGGAAGTAAGCAGAAGCATGCGGAAGGAAAGAAGACTGGTAAGTACTGTTAGCAGCAACTTAGAAATTTAAAAACCTTGCAAGGTTGAGGTTTTGGGGGGGTTGTTAACAAACAAACTGAGCCTGAGCAAAACAAGTACCATATATACTCAAGTATAAGACGACCAGAATATAAACCGAGGTACTTATTTTTAACTGATAAATCAGGAAAACTGCTTGAATCGAGTATAAACCGAGGGTCTCCCATACACAACCCCATAGAAAGTCCCATACACCGCCCCATAGAAGGTCCCATACACAGCCCCATAGAAAGTCCAATACACAGGATTCTGTGTTACAGGGTACAGCTTTTGTTTTAACAGGGCTATGTCGTTCTGTCCATCTGCCCCTTCAAGCTTCCAGATCAGCCCAGACCCAAGTATAAACTGAGGGGAGACTTTCAGGATGATTTCAAAGGTAAAATTTCTCGGCTTATGTTTTTGGGTAACAATCAGATCTACGGGGAGATCCAATTCTAGCCGCTGCGTTACTTACCTTTAGCCCAATCCCGCGATACAATAACTGACGTAAACGAGATTACGTCAGTTATTGCATTGCGGGATCGGGCTAAGGTAAGAGCGTGGGTTTAACGCCTCCCACACACTACCGTTAAGTGTTGTGCTACTATGTAGCGCAAAACTTAACGGTAGGGGTTTTGGATCTATAGCACGGCGCTATTTCCAAAACATTTGAAAATGGCGCTGTGCTCTAAAATCCGTCTAAAACCCACGTTAACCCGAAATTTCTTCGGGTTAACGTGGGTTTTATACGGAAATAGCCCATATTGAATCTCCCCCCTAGTGTTTTAGGTCCTTACCCTGTTGGAAGAGGAAGGGTGGTTTGGGAGGATATTGTTGCCCTTTACCAGTCCCAAAATAGTACCCGATATCTGTATTTCATGAAGTGTTTTATGGCCTTTGATGCCTAATTCCAAAACTTTACTCGAAAGCTATTGTAAAATTCATATGCAGTATTGGTAAAAGGAGAATATATTTAAATCTCTGCCAATAGTTTGGTTTGATGATCATTTTTACTCTCCCTGCAAATTACTGTGGTTTGTAATTAATGGGCATGTCCACCTCCCAAACAAAAATTTCAGGTTTCATCATAAACCCTCCATTACCTAGACCTGGCAAAGTCTAAACCGTATTAATCTGCTCCGAAATGTACTTACCAGCCTTCGTTCCCTTGGCTGCCTTTTGCTGCTGTTCTGTGCCTTTTCCATGCACGGAAGCAGTAGCGGGACCGGCATCATCAATAGTGATTGGATGAAACATCGCGTCTTAGCTATTCACTGTTGTGGGTTCTGGTCCAGCCTCTTCTGCTGCTTCTGTTCACAGAAGTTACTTGCTTTTCAATGAAACCTGCCACCAAAATGTCTGTCGGGCTTGGGAGCTATAGCACAGCTCTCTTCCATGGGCATTAAGGAGAAGTGCTGGGAGTCAGTGACATGCAGGGTGCTACGCATTTCGTATGTCCAAACATACTTAGTCATAGGCTATTACTAAGTATGCTCTGACGTACAAAACACGTCAGGACGGAAGTGTGGATGTTCTAAGGACGCAATAAAGTTTTTTTGAATTTTACCCAGCTACCTTTCCTGTGGTGCTTTTTTGTTTGAAATGAGCAGCTATAACAAGTTCCTGCAAAGATCAGAACTGAGCAAGTGCACAGAACGCTTTAAAATTAAGCCCAAACCCCATAGAACGTCCAATGCACGATCCCATAGAAACTCCCATACATAGCCACAAACACAGCCCCATACACAGATGTGCCCTGCATAACTTTCTGTAATTTTGTCCTGCAGCTCCTTCAACCACCCAGATCAGCCCAGAGCTGAGTATAAGCCAGCAATCATTTACAGTTGGCCTTTCCTTAAAAAAATGTGTGATTAAACATATTAACGGGTAACTGCGGTCTCCAATTCTTCCATACTAGTAAGAATTATATAAAAAGCTTTCCATAATACCTTCAAAATGAAACCTAAATCACATCTCTAGATACAATTGGTGAGAGGTTATTGCTAGAAAAGTTCAGCAATATTACTTGAACACTTCCTGTTTTCAGCCATGTGACCAACCTCTGCCTGCATTAATAGGCTCTCCTTCTTAACTGTTAATTTTCCCCCCAGGTACTTCCTGTTTTCCCCAGCATTAAGTCTTTACTGGGCATGCCTCTCCCCTGGGGCAGAGAGGCTAGCGGAGGTCAGGTGATGTCACTCAACCTACTGGAAGCAGGAAGTTTGAACATTCACCTTGATATCATTTCTCACAGGGTGAAGCCAGAGATGTTCTTGTCTGCTCATTATAAAGAAAATACGGCAGGCTTTCATTTAATCCTAACTTGTTTGGAGACCAACGTTGCCCTTTAAGTGTAAATTTCAGGCAATTGCACAATAGTCTTCAATAGGCTGTGTAATGGGTTGTGCCAATATATATTGACTTTTATTTCTTTTAGCAGATTACGGATTGATATATTGATTGGCAATACTGTAGAAATAAATTATCGGGTCAACTCATTCTGTGTGTAGAGCACAAATAAGATAATTGACTGGAGAGAAGGCTGCAGAGATTCACATGACTCAACTCTGCAAGTCACTTAAAATGTAAATCGCACTCCCTTCGACATGTGTTTGCTAATTGACATTGGGTTTTTTAATGCTCTCACTTGTGCATATGGAGTATCTGGCTGTAGGCAAATTTCAATGGCATGTGACTGATATAAAATTTCAAAGGCCAACTATATTAAAAATATTTTTTTGAATAATAGCAAACTACATTTAAAAAGGAGATATAAAAGCATAGCTTTTACACCCTTGGGTGGTCTCTATCAATGATAATAAATTAAAAGTGTTTCTAAAATAATTTATACCAGGTAATACTGGGTCCCTGAACCCCTAAAGGTCAAACACTTAGCGCCCGAAGACCTAGAAACATTTTTTTTACCTGCAAATAATAAAAAAATAATAATTTCCTCCTATAAACATCATAAACATAATTAATAGTACTTATATAAAAAGCTGGCCAGCTGCTTCAAGTTTATAAATCTACAAAAAGCAGTTTAAATAAATCAGTTGTATGCACACGATACACAGTAATTACCGTAAAGCAGTGCTTTGATTAAAGGATTTCGGGCTTGACAGGAATTATTGATAAACTTAAAGAAAATAGATTTTTAGTCCATGTGATTAATGATGAATTGAAGAGACTATTTTAATTACTGTGTACCATGTGCATATCATTTTTAAAGGGCAAGTCCAGCCTAAAAATAAGTTTGTTTTAAAATGATTATTAACCCCCCCCCCCCCAAAAAAAAAACCTCACTTTCGCAAGTTTCCTAGAATTCAAAGATCCCCCAGAACTTACTTACCTGCCCGGACCCTCACCGGCTATTCCACGCCCCCTGCTCCTGTTTCAAGCTTGTTACAAGAAAAAACAGTAGCAGGGGACTTCTGCACTGACAGACGCTTCTCTTCCTGGTCACGGCTGTCAGGCGATTGGGCGTGACGTCCTGTCTCGCTATAACTGACAGCTGCAACCAGGAGTAGAAGCAGCAAGGGGCCGGGTCAGATAAGTAAGTTCTGGGGATCTTTGAATTCTGAAACCTTGCAAAAGTGAGGTTTTGGGGGGTAATAATCATTTTAAAAGAAACTTATTTTTAAGCTGGACATTCCATTTAAAAAAAAATATATTTTTTTGTAGATTTATAAACTTGAATCAGCTGGAAAGCTTTTTATAAAATCACTAATGATAAGGTTTATAATATGTGTTTATAGGATGAGTTTATTAGGAATCATTATTTAGGAATCACTGGGCCCCCAGCAAAGCTATGATGGGGCCCCTATCCATGCTTCATCCACAGTAGTTTTCTGGAGGGAGGCTATATCTATCATAGTAAAAATAGGAAGATGGGCCCCCTTGGCTCCTGGGACCCCCTATGGTTTCTCCCGCTGCTCCACTGTAGTTACACCCCTGGAAGGGCAACTAAATTAATAAGGGGATTGGGGGAGCTTGAATATGAGACTGGATAAGTTACAATTATGTACGCTAGAGAAAAGGCGCTTGCGTGGGGATATGATTACTGTGTATAAATACACTAACGGACCCTACAATAAACTATCTAGGGCACTGTTCACCAATAGAGCATGTCAGAGAACAGTAAAGCTATGGAACTGTCTTCCAGTGGACATTATGATGGCAGGCTCATTGGACATTTTAAAAAAAAAAGGCTGGATGAGTTTCTGCAAACAAGGAATGTTGCAAGTTACTGGTATTGATATATATTGTAGAGTTGATCCAGGGATATTTCCGATTGCCACTTGGAGTCAGGAAGGAATTTTTCCCCCCTTCATAAATTTGGTGTTTGTTTTTTTTTGCCTTCCTCTGGATCAACAGTTAGGCAGGAAATGTGGGTATTGCTAGATGGGTTGGACTGGATGGACGTAAGTCTTTCTTCTGTTATAAGAAGGTGTTTCTCCATTTTTATGCTTGGTGGAGGGCTTTTTGCTCCTTTTGGCCCCCCTCTCCCTAAGCTTTTTAGCTGCCTTGTCTACTGTACGCCTAAGTCATAGAGCCATGAATCTGTATCTTGCACTGACGAGATCTAACAAGATCGAAACATGTCATGTCTGCAGGTCAGATGATTGGCTTTATATATTAGGCTATATTGCATGTTATTAAGCCAGCGGTTCTGGACACGTTCATAAGCTAAGGGACATAAAGGAGTATTTTGCTTATCTCCGCCCCTTACTCTGGGGAACCTTGGAGTAAGAAATTACTTCTTGTTTCTTAGATTTTGTGGGCAATGCTATTCATATAGCATGAGACTGCAAGATGCCTTCTGTTATAAGAAGGTGTTTCTCCATTTTTATGCTCAGTGGAGGGCTTTTTGCTCCTTTTGGCCCCCCTCTCCCTAAGCTTCCTAGCTGCCTTGTCTTTATTCAGCCTCAAATACTATACTATACTAAATAGATTATGTAACTAAGACGGCTTCTAAGAAGAGCCTTGTGAGCATGTACACTTATTGGCCATGCCCCCTGACCCCTGTATTCACTGTCTATGCACAGTTTTTTCTATACAGATGTCTCTACT
This sequence comes from Hymenochirus boettgeri, assembly GCA_019447015.1. NCBI lineage: Eukaryota > Metazoa > Chordata > Amphibia > Anura > Pipidae > Hymenochirus > Hymenochirus boettgeri. The sequence goes on along the minus strand of CM033469.1, from coordinate 199,947,583 downwards.
CCAATATGGAAGTCTCTGATAAAACTATGAATACTGCTTGTTACTCTGTAGATTATTTACCAGCCTGTGTGAATTGCATGCAGCCTTCTTGAGGCAATACAATATAGCCGATTTCACTGAACTTTTTTTATTGTTTGTAGCAAAAGATAAATCTTTTAAATGTACCTATATTCTTTTGATATGCGGTAGTGGCTAACCAGTCTATAAACACATGGGTTCAACTTCCCAAACTTAGATTACCTTTCTTTTTTGAAATGTATATCTGTTGTATTTAATTAGATCAACTGGACTTGAAGTTTAGTTCTTGAAGACGTTTCGCTAGTAATCCGACTGGCTTTCTCAATTCAGAATGACTTGTACAAGAATCTGTGGCAATCATGTACCATGGAAAATCCCAATTAGCATATCACAGCCAAGTGTTAAGGGCGTGATTGGATAGTAGCTAAGAGGTGTTATAGGAACGCCCAGAGTAAGGTGTTAAAACAGCATTGTACATGGCAGACAGTTGGTGTCGAACCCCCCCACCTCTATTTAGGCTTGGTTTCTTTATTTTCACATAAATGTGAAGTCCAGTTGATCTAACTGAATACAACAGATATACCACGACCTGGATGAATGAGAACCATCCCAAGCAAAGGAATGTATAATTCTTAGGGACAAGAGCATTTAAATATGTTTACACAAAAACTGCATTGAAATACTGTTCTTGTCAGGGATGATCTCTGTGCTGTTATATGATTGTCTGTCAGCTTTTAGGGTGCAAGGCCGCAGCTTCCTTGTTTTGATGTGTTGAGCACTACACATAGACGGGAGTCATCCAGCTAAGGTGTCTTATGGGAGCCGACTCCTAGTACGGACAGGTTAATTTCATAAATCACCCAGCAACAACTGAGGCGAGACACAGCTAATGTGTATTTGTGAATATGCTCTTTCAATTGGGACAACGTTGTCTGGAGACTTTAATTCCCCTTTAAGGATAATTATAGCCTTCATTCTGGCAGAGTAAGCTGGCTCCTCCCTCCACGTAGTTAATCAAGGCTTTGACTTCTTACATAACAGCCAATGACCGCTATTTCCCCTGGAGCCTCCTGTGCACTCTGCTCAATCTTAGAGGATTGGAGGCAGATGGAGGAGGCAGATATCTTTTTCCACAATGGAAGATAAGTTATTAGATATCTGGTTACAAATGCATGTAATAAGCTGGTAACAATAGCTGTTGGGGCTGCGGGCAGATAAGTCACCAGTTTTTTGTCATCTGGTATATTATCATTCCCATTCTATTTTAAAGGGCCACTAAATTTATCTTTAAACTTAATTAATAATAATAATTGTAAATCCCTGAATTCCAGTTTTACTTGAATGCAGGGTGGATAAAAATCAATGATTTTTTTGATTTAAATTGGATTTTTTTGATTTAAAATAAAATACTTTTTGAGGAAAATATATTACCATCCAAAGGTTATTCCATCATGAAATAAAAATTAGTTTTTTTTTTAAATTATGTAGAATAAGGCTGTATATGTTTAAAGGGTATGTCCACCCCCAAACAAAATTTTAGTATGTGTTAGGAAAAGGCACTGCGCCTTAGCCAATCACAGGAGCGGATGCCAGTCAAGCCCCTCCTGCTTGACTTCTGTGCTCAGAAAAGGCACGGAGTTTATCAGAATGTATCTGGGGAACAAAGGCTGGTAAGTACATTTGGGGTCATCTTTGGCAGCTGTAAACCTCCCCTCCTGGGGTCGAGGTTTACAGCCTTTTCCTAGAACATACTAACATTTCTTTGGGTGGGTGGACATACACTTTAATTTTTTTGGTAAATAAATCCATTAATCCATTCACAATGTCATGCTCTTCCAGAGGTTTTTCTAAGATTATTGGGCAGTTTCTCTGCCTACAAGATGTTATCACAGATGCTTGGTTTACTTTTGCAGTTCTCAAAACTGAATTTGACTCAGCAGAGATCACATGCCTCTTCTTCACAGCAAAAATGTTATAACATGAACAGAGTTGAGAAAAAGACCTTAATCCTATTCTACAAACCTATGAATACAGAATCAACCCCTTTATTGCTAAGTTTCAAAAAGTTCAGGGAATTGCTTTGTTTAAGCAGATAACATATGCTGTAATGTTATCTTTTCAATTGACTAAATATTTAAACTATTATTATAAAAATCTTCATCTACTTGCATATTAAAGTTATACCAGCAAGAATTAGTCTTTATGTAGAAAACTATGATTTAAATCCAGCCTTCCTGACTAGTGATTTAAATCAAATCCACCCTGATTGAATGTGTTGTCAATCGTTTATTGATGCTTGTTCAGTATCTGACTATTCTCCTGCTGCCCCCTCCCTATTCCCAGAGTATCTGTCAGACACGAGATGAAGAAAAGAACATAAATATAAACAATTATGAAATTAATTAAAAGACAATACCCAGCCCCCCCATCAAGAATAATCAGGCCTCATTTCTGGGTTTACCTTTTAGCTGTAAATCTTTTGTTGTAGTTCTGATCGAGCCTGTATTGTATATATTGCAAAAAACAATGATATATATGATTTAAAGTGCATATAAAGTAAAAGAAAACAAAAAAACATTAAAAATGGAAATTAACTGGGAAGGAAGGTAGAATTGATAAATCCTACCTCTCAATATTGTTTCTGTAAATGCCATGCTACTACAATGCTTCCACACTATCTTTATTAAAGGAATGTCCCCAACGCTAACCTGGCAGATAAAAAATGCTCCTCAAGTAAATGATATTGGTATTCTTACCTTCAGTTTTTTTACCTTCCGTTTCTTAACTTCCTGTTACATGTATGTTTAATTTTAGACGGTGTCCTTTAAAACTTGTGTTGAATAAAGACATACGTACATCTAGTCCATCCTTCTCAGTAATACCCACATTTTCTGCAGGGAAAAAAAATCATTTAGCTTTTTTTTAAACTATCTACTGAACCTGCCATCACCATGGTTCCATAGAACATGTCCACGTGCCCTCCGACATTTTCTATTGGTGAACAATTGCCCCAGATAGTTTATTGTATGGCCCATTAATGTATTGTATTACAAGCGACTTTTCTCTAGTGTGCATCATTTTAACTTATCCAAGCTGGCTTGGTCCTAGTCTTGCCCTTCTCTGAACCTTTTCAATTTCCAAGATGTACACTGGATTCCAAAACTGAGCCGCATATTCAAAATGAGTGCTTAGTAAAAAGGATATTTTTTTCCCTTGAATCCATACCCCTCTATATACAGGACAATATCTTGAAGACTCTAGCTATTGCTACTGATTGCTACATTTAAAGGAGAACTATAGTGTGTTTAAAAAAAACAAAAAACTGTTACAATGTAAAGTAATACTTACTAAGAGATGAGTAATGTAGGATAAGGTGATACCTTTTTATTATGGACTAACAGTCCATTTTTCAGACAAGCTTTCGAGAGATACACTTCTCTCTTCCTTAGGTCATGCAGTACTTGGGACATAGATATAGGACTGGTAATTTCTACCTTCCAATATTGTTTCTGTGAGGAGCTCCAGCCAAAATAAAACTGATTCTGCCAGTCTTCCTCCTGGCTTCAGCGCTATCTTTAATACAGGAGTAGTCCAGGTCTAACCTGGCAAATGAAAACTGTATGTCTACAGCACATAGAAACAATATTGTGAAGTAGGAATAGTCAATCCTACCTTCCTACCCCAGGTACTTTCCATTTTTGAAAAGTACATTTTTAGAGTATAGTTATCCTTTGTTTGTTATCCACCAAAACTCCCAAGATCCTTTTCCAACAGAGATTTACTTAACACAGAGCCAACAAAACGCACCTTACATTTATCAACATTGAATCTGCCACTTAGCAGCCCAATGTTACAATCTATCTAGAGCCAATGTTTTCTTTTGTATCCACTTGTCAGCATTTGCATTTACTAATTACTACTGTGGGAAAAAACACATTAGTAGTGCATGTGTGTCCGTTTGTTTGCACTTGTCCATGTTTTTTACTGCATTCCCATATACTTGAATTGAATCGCAAAATGGACAGGAATGAACACAAACGGACCAAAAGTCGTGAACGCATGCGAATGATAAAAGGATCAAAATGCAACGCATATAGTGGGAACTGGTTCCTGAGATTTCCATTGAAAATAAAATATTGCAGATCGGAAAATGCAAATGGACAGAAAATCAGATAGAAACATGCCTAGTGGGACCTAGCCCTTAATGGTCGACAAAGTTTTGTGTTTTCTGACAATATCTACTTTCAAATCATTAGTAAACAGATGAAATAGGAGTGGGTCCGGCAAGTCAAAAAATGTTTTTATTGCAGCATGACCTTAAACCTGCCACAGTCATGTTAAATATGCTTTACTGAGGGTTGAATTGTGTAGATTGTAGTAGAATTTGTAGACGGTTTTGAATATAGGAAATTACTTTCTCTAGGTAATATAAGGTAAAGAAAAATTTTTTATGCTGGACATACTCTTGATGAACATTGCATCAATTAAGCGTTTGATCCAACACGTACATTTAATTTAATAGTTAATAAAGTTGGGTCAGGAATTGATTTCTTACCCTGCGACTTCCCTGCCGGATAATGCTTTGCGATCAATGTTATACTTGTAACAAAGGTCGCAAAGTAGTTGAGCTGGTTGGTTTTCCATAACACAGCAAGAACATCAGTGGTAAGTCTAATACTTAGTTATAGGTGTTTGGGGGAGGGGTCTCCATAGACTATTTCAATTGAACTACCGTAAATGAAAGATGAAGGCAATGTAATAAAGTATAGTATTGGAAATTAAATGTAAAAATACATGAAATTCGCAAATAATGATACACATCAAAATAATAACAATATTGGTAATCTTAATTTTGAAACAAATAGCAAGTCAAGACAGTTAAAAAGGGGAAGTTAACCTTAAAAATACATGAAAACAAAAAAAGAAGGTAGGGTTTCAGGAAAACACAGCGTTCGTTCTACCCAGCTAGATTGTTGTTACAGCTCAGCCTTGCTAGCTATGCACCCGGGGACACGTGTTTTTTTGGATGAGGGTAACTTTTTAGATGTGTATCGATATAATAAATTTTAATGTAGGGCGGCTAGCCTGACTATGGTTAATAAATAAACATACTTTTTACTTAGTACAACTAATGTGATTATGTCATTCTTTTAGGAAGACTTTCTTCCATTCTATATTCTTAATCAGATCATTCAGATCATTAAAGGGCATGTCCAGCCCCCAAACTAAAATTCTTCCTAGGTTTAAAATGCTCTCTGATGCTCTTAAACATCTTAACCAGGACTCGTTCCCTCATATCTCTGTTGCTAATGCTTCATGCCTTTTTCTTGCACTAGCAGAAGCAGCAGAAGGGGTGGCGCCAGTGATTGGCCAAGATGTGATGTTGTTTGTTTATTTTATTAAAAAAATTTTTAAAATATGTGCTTTGAATACGGCACTACGATGAATTTTTTATTGTAACGCAAAGTACAATATTTTTTCTACAGTAAATTTTTTCGACATCTCATGCTGATTTATTTCCCTTTGTTTAATTACAGATACGCTGTCAATTTACCGTAAACACGTGATTCTCCAGTTGTTGAATAACTCACCTAAGAGAAACTACGCCTATAACTTCTCTGCTTGTGTTCTCAGTTTTGCTGCATGATCCCTGAAAAGTCTTGGATTATGTTTGTCTCACTCTTTCTGTGCTCCATAATCTGGTTAAATCGGGGCTTCAAGCTCAGAATAACAGACACTTAAAACCAAATGATCCTTCTGGCTTTTTATTTTTCCACTTGTAATGTAACCCTTGTTATTGCTGCAATGTATTAAAGGCTCTTTTGGGCATCTGGTTATATATAGAGATCTTTAATAACTTTTTAGTTAGAAGTAGCACTCTACCAATGAATACAGAGGGGTTTCAGTACAGAGCACTCTACCCGTATGAAAAAGAGCGTGAAGAGGACATTGATCTCCTGCCTGGGGATGTCTTAACAGTCAGCAGAGCAGCATTGCAAACTCTTGGATGTAAAGATGGAAACGAACAGAACCCCAACCATATTGGCTGGATTTTGGGAGTTAATGAAAGGACCAAACAAAAGGGGGATTTTCCTGGGACATACGTGGAATTCATTGGGCCAGTTCGTATGTCCCTACCAGTTCATTGCCCACGTGGACAGAGACCTTTGCCTGCCACTCCCACTATGCCTAGAACAGAACAAACCAAGTTTCAAGGTAAAAAAAATTCTATATTTGTTAAAAGGAAATGTATATGTGTTTGTTCTGTCTTTCTGCTTTTTTGTTTACAAATACCAGTACAGCACATTATCCCCAGCTCAATCTTCAACATGCCCTACATCTATACAAAAAAATAAGTTTTTTGTATACAAAATAGATAGGAGTATACAGAAACACAGATATTATTATTCCAAACTTTTAATGTTGAAAGACATTTCATCACCATGAACAATATCGTCTTAAGCGAGCAGTTTGTATCACAAATTGCCCAGAATGTAAATGAGGAGCCTAGGAGTGATCCAGCAGCCAGACTGTAATGATCATCCTCAGCTGTAATAGTAGAATGCAACAAACTTGCCATCCATCAAGAAATGTTATAATCTAATTATGGAACTATTAGAAAGTTATATATATAAATCACAGTTTAAAACAACTAAGCAGAGCTGACACTGTAGCTTATTTCAAGCCTTTAGTCTCATGGAGTTTATGTATCACCATCGCGTGTAACTTAGTGACAAGCATACAGCCAATGCACACTAACGGGAGATTCAATAAAAGTTCTTATTGTTTAAAATGGTGCTAATTTTGCCCTAATCAATCAGATCTTATTTAACATTTGAAAGCTAACATCTGAGTGGTTGGGGCAAAATTACCGTACCACCATTTTAAATATCTGTTGTATTCAATTAGATCAACTGGACTTGAAATGTAGTTCTTGAAGACGTTTCGCTAGTCATCCGACTGGCTTTCTCAATTCAGAATCACTGACAAGATCTGTGGCAATTATGATAATCTGACAATGATCTGTAATTGAGAAAGCCAGTCGGATGACTAGCGAAACGTCTTCAAGAACTACATTTCAAGTCCAGTTGATCTAATTGAATACAACAGATATACCATGACCTGGATGAATGAGAACCTTCACAAGCACCATTTTAAATGATAAGAACTTTTATTGAATCTACCTGTATGTTTCATCGTAACTCACATCGGACTCCTTTGGTTACAATATCCCAAGATAACATCAGCTGTACTCACAGGACCGATACACTGTTTCCTTACATGGATCCAAACATGGTTAACCTGGCCTTACCGGCTTTATTCACCCGCGCACACTGTGGGACTTTTCCGCCTGGACCACTGCACCTGTAATATGGTCAGAATAGTACCGTTTATGCTGCATCAGTCCACTTAAGTAAACGTCTCCCAAACCAAATTGTGAGATTCTCGGGTTTCCACTACAGTTCAGATCAGGTCTAATGGTCAGCCACCAGGAACTCCGGCTCCTCAAACTGCCGACGCGCGTTTCTCCTGGAAGCCCGAGAATGTCTTGTTTGTGTCTTGATTGTGTCTTGTTTCAGAATTAAATGAAAACATTTCTCTGTGTCTAGGCATCAAAGGTTATTTTGGACTTTTGACATAATGCAGGGGCTTTTCCAGACCTTTTGGCACCTGTATCCGTTATTCACATGGAGGTTAGAGTTTTACTTGCCTACAGGCGCTCCACTTGCAGTTTCTCTCTAGCAGATGGTGTGCTGCCTTGAACGTGCTCCTATCCTTTGCCCATATGTGCCAATGTTAAAGAAAGGAGTGCAATCAGAACAGCTAGTAGGTAAGTTAATCTCTGTTACCCAGGTGTTCTGTTATTCACAGGGAGTTGAAAATAAGCAAACTCACCTCCCAGTAAATAATAGTTACATTTGCAAGGAATATGAATAGGACGGTTTAGCATCCCTTCAAAGCTGCCCTCTACATCTTCTTGCTTTGCTTGCCACCACAAAAAAGTAGGCATTGTGTGATTAATACTTAAAGATGGCTGCTGAACTGGAGGGCTGTCAAAACACTGGCTGCTGATTTAAAGGGCTAACTTAACACTGACTGCTGAACTGAAGGGCTGACCTAACTACAGTATGTCTGCTGAGCTGGATGGCTCACTTTCTTCCTCTGAAGACAGTAAGATGTGGCGACAGGCATAAGGAGACACAGCTCGTAAAATTTCTCATACAGCAGCAGTGGCAGCTTCTACCAGCTAGTGATGGATCTGTCTGTAGAAGAATTTTTTTTATAGCGAAAATACATGCTGGGTATGGGGGCTTAAGCAGTATGTAAATTTAAAGGACATCTATGCTCAACTCAGCCCCTATCTTCTTCTTCACCTGTTTGAAAGTACCCAGGGTTAATATTCTAAATTCTTAACTTACCTCTTAAACTTGCAATCGCTGGTATGCTTCTTCCATGCTGTGAACAGACCACTGTTTAAGAAGAGTGTCTTCCTATTGGTATTGCCCCTGGCCAGAAGTGGGAGGCAACAAACAGAACATCTGTGAAAGAGTTGCCCAAACAGATTAAGTACTCTATCTAAATCCAGTCTCAGCAATCACCACAGGCAGCTTCAAATGTTGATACATTTCTCTATGCTTCTGTCAATCACAAGGTAAAGCTGGATTCTATTTTGAAAAAAAAAAAATGCTGCTTCTCAATCAATTACAGGATAACTACACTGTAAATCAAGTTTTGTTCAGTTTCTGCAGCTTTAAATATACTTTTGCCATATTTTTTTTTTCCTGTGACCCTCCAGAGCCTAGGTTTGTGCCTTGAAAGTTTCTGACATCTTGTTACTGCTTTGCTGAATATTAAGCTCAGCCCCTCTGAGATTTCCTCTGCTTCCTTCTGCTTGAGCCCTGAAATGCTAATGTCTGTGGGTTCCGTGTGGATTCTATGCGCCTGCACGGAACCCACAGGCATTAGCGTTTTAAGCTGAAGCAGAGGATATTTCAGAGGGGCAGAGCTGAACAATTTTTTTTCTTTGCCCCTTCCAGAGTCTACCTTTTTTGCTTTAGTTGGTGACCTCTTGATTCTGCATTGTTGAAAGTGTAGCTTCCCGCCTCCCAGATTTCCTGGTTCCTCCAGCTTCTTTACTCTCAAGATGTAATGTCTGTTGGTTCCAAGCATGTGACGTCAGTGCGTAAATGGACGTGTGCGTGCGTGGCGTCATCTCGGAGCGATGACAGCATGCACGCACAGATGTTACGTGCGCAGCTGCATCATACGCGTGCATGTGGCGAGTGACCAACGGACATTACCTTTTGAGACTAAAGAAGCTGGAGGAACCAGGAAATCTTGGAGGGGAGGAGCTACACATTCAACAATACAGAATCAAGATGTCACCAACTGTGAAGCAGGAAAGGTAGGCTCTGGAGGGGCATAGAAGAAAAAGAAAAAAAAAAGTTTTTTTAAAGCTGCAACTTCCAACTAAACTTAACTTTATTTTATAGTATATTTATCCTTTAAGCTTGAGCATTTGCAGGGTAGGCAGCAGGTGAAACAGCAGTCATTCATTGGCTGTGATGTCCGTTGTCACAGCCTTGATTGATTGCATGGAGAGCAGGGCCAGCTTACCCTGCCAGAATGGGGACAATAATTATCCTTAAATATTTGGTTAGTAATGCAGGGAATAAAGTGGAAAATATATCAGTTGGGCTTGGGGGGCAGATAACTGACAATTGGTTGTGTTTTGTGTTTTTTTATATTAAGGGTGGACATGCCATTTAAGGTAGACATTGCATCCTACCACGTAACTTATCAGACCACTCGCCAATCCTCCTTAAACTACGAAATCCCTCAACACACACCCCAGACAAACGACCATGGAGGCTACACACCTTCTGGATTAACCTGTTCCAACCTACCGACCCCACACCTGACCGTATTGAGTAATACATAACCAGGAACAAACATCTGAAAACATTGCTTGTGAAGGTTCTCATTCATCCAGGTCATGGTATATCTGTTGTATTCAATTAGATCAACCGGACTTGAAGTTTAGTTCTTGAAGATGTTTCGCTAGTCATCCGACTGGCTTTCTCAATTCATTCTGAATTGAGAAAGCCAGTCGGATGACTAGCGAAACGTCTTCAAGAACTAAACTTCAAGTCCGGTTGATCTAATTGAATTCAACAGATATCTGAAAACATTAAATGGGAAGCATTCAAAGCTGTACTTCGGGGCCACATACAATCTCTGATAACATAACTCAAAAAAATATAACCGCAAACAAACAACACCTGGCACAAACCCTACTAGACACTGAAAACCAATATATCCAAAACCCCACTCTACAATCTAAATCGACCTGGCAGACAGCCCAATCGATGTACAACAATGCACTCACATAAAAACATACAAGAAAGGAATTATTTGCGACGCGAAGTACAACAACATAAAACCTGGAAAAAAATACAATCATTAATAAAAATTCACAGGTATACCAGAAGAAACACTAATATGGAACAATCCTCACTACCCTTATCTAGCCTCCCTCCCTATAGCTGAAACCTTAGAGCAAATGTGCATCCAAATGTTTGCACACATTATAGAAAATAAACAACTGCTCTCCTTCACTGACTTCAAACAAAAATTCCAAGTACCAGACACATTCCTATTCAGATACCTCCTACTCCATTTCTGCTTAATATCTGAATTCCAATCCTCAACAATACTGGTCCAACAACACCCAATCACACATATCTTTCATAAAAAAGGAAGCAGACACATAGTGTCCTATCTATACACTTACTGTACCTACTGCATACAAAATTAGAAGAGGGCACCAAAGGCATAATGAACAAATGGACACAAAATATATCCTCCCTGGGGGACGATGACTGGACTGAGAATAAACTTATACAATTCTATATCCTGCCCCAAGCATATATTAGAAAGGCACGTATGTCCCCCAACAACACCCCAAACTGCCCTAAATGCCAACAAGAGCCAGCAGACTTCTGGCATTTAATCTGGTAATGCCATTAACTCCAACAGTTCTGGGCATTCTGGGTATCCCTGAATCAGACAATTGGACTACCCCCCCCCCCCCCCCCCCACTTGCACTTATACGTGAAACACTCTTCTATGCAAGAAGAACAATCATGCTCATCTGGATGGCCCCTGAACCCCCCCAAATTCAAAAACTGGAAATCAATGATTAAAGATATGCTACCAAAACTAAGGGGCATATTTATAAAGAATCGATAATATCGCAAAAAAATTACCGCCGCACATCGCGGCCGCGAAAATAGCGCTATCGCCGTATTTATAACGGCGAGCGCTATTCCCGCGATACCTATCGCGGCCGCGATGTGCTGCGGTATTTTAAGCCCCTTCGCGGCGATACTGTATAGTATCGCCGCGAAGGGACTTAAAATCCCTTCCCGACGCCGCTCCTACCCCGCCCACACCCCCCGCGGCGGCAGCGGCGACCACCCGCCGCCGCACTTCCCAGCAGCCCCTCCCAACCCGTTCCGTTCGCGGCAATCTCGGAACGGGAGGCTAGGAGGGGCTGCCGGGAAGGGGCCGCAGCAGGTGGTCGCGACCCACCGCGCCGCACCCCTCCCCGGCAACCCCTCCAAGCCCCCCGCCCCGCCCGCTCCGGGGGGGACGGGAGGGGCCGCTGGGGGGTGGAGGCTCCTCCACCGCCCTGAGAAGGGCCTTTTGGGGCTTAGGGGGTCCCGCAGCTCGAACCGGGACCCCCCTCCCCGGCCCTTACAAGGGCCCTTGTGGCACTGACAAGTGCCTTTGGCGGGGGTCCCGCAGCTGAAACCGGGACCCCCAGTGCGGCTCTTAAAGAGCCCTTGGGCGACGTCTTCTTTCTTCCAGTCCCGGGACACCAGCTTTCTTTCTTCCGCCGAGGCCGCCGACCCCGAGAGGTACCCCTGCGGCCGCCAGGGGTACCCCCGGCGGGCGCCGGCGACCTCAACGAGGCCGATGTTGCCGGCGTCTTGATCCGACGCGACGTCTTCGGGCTGGCGACACCAACCCCACTCAGGTATATATATATGATATATTCCATGCAATACCCAGCCAAACTGCATGCCCAATATGACAGTACCTCAAATTTTTCAACACGGCTCAGAATGGCTATTTTGGCAGACAACAGTAATGTGATGCAACACTCTAGATGAGCCGACTGGACATTACAAGACCTTTCCAATGGGGATATCCTATAGGCCCATGATACAGCAGACTTTTCTGCTTTATAGTTTATTCATAATCACCAAATCATGTTTCTGTCGGCCTCTCATATTTCCTCCTTCTTTTACACATTGAAATTAGACTCTTCATATTTGAAATACCCTTTTACTTTCTGGTCCACCACAATTGTGACCTGTAAGGTCTTCTAACTGATATGGGCCATGTGCTGTCTTCTTTTTCTTATTCTCTCTTCTGAGACGCTTGTTAACCTATGAAGAACTATTCCATTCCATATCATATATCGGCATTATGTGGCTACACCTTTTCATACTTTTAAAGCCATTGAAGGGACTCCCACCCTCACAGCAATTAATGTTCCTTACCAAACACAGGAATTCCCCCTTGCCAAATGGTTTAAGATCACTGACGCTGTGTCTTCTTGCCCACCATGATAGTTTATTAAATTTGTGTTGTGTTAAATTTATTTTTTTTTTAAACTTGTTTTATTGAGCACGTTAATTTGCAATGTAACATTTATCACACATAGATTGTATATCATTTATATCAATAAACAGTATTTTGCAAGTTTTGTCTTTTTTACATTGCATATACATTATTTTCAACTTTAACAGTTAACTGGGGAGAGACATAGTCATATCATACAGTAATAAGATAACATTTGGTCTATCACCTTGGACTTGTACATTAACATTTACCCTCTCTGGTTAGGTTAACCTCTATTTGTTTTGTGGGTCTATTGCCCCATTGTCTAATTGGCGATCGGGGTTCCTAGATATTCGAACCACATTCCCCATATCTTGTTGAATTTATCTAAATTCCCTTGATCTTGTATATAACTCTGTTGAGGGCTGTGGAGGAGGTCACCAGGTTTTCCCATGTTTAATATTTAGTCACTGGGGTTCATCCAATTTATTACCAGTACCTTCCTTGCATAAAACAGGGTTTCTTTTAGGAATATATTTTGGTGTCTGTTCCAGTTTTCGTCTAATTTAAGACTTAGTAGACATATTGCCGGGTCTGCCGGTATGGGCTGTTGCAGTATCTGGGATAGTTTGTTTGTGACCTTGGCCCAGTATATTTGTATTGATGGGCATGCCCAAACAAGGTGCCAGAAGTCCGCCATGGGCCCCCGGCATCTAAAGCATTCGGAAGTATTTCTAGGGGACATACCTGCCATACGTTGGGGCGTCAGGTATGTTTGGTGTAGTAAGTTAAACTGAATGAGTTTGTTGTTTGCTGATTTGGTGGCCTGTATATGTGAGCAGGCTAATTCGTCCCAGTGTTCCTCTGTGACCTCCTGTATGTGTTGGGTCCATTTGGATAAGATTAATGGTTTGGTTGTATTGGAACAATGCATTGATAGATGTTTGTATATCAGGGAGACTAGCTGTTTTTCACCCCTGTTTCTCATGAGTTGTATAATCGGGTGTTGTTTCATCTGTATGTGTGTGGATCCGAACTCTCCTCTTATACAGTGGCGGAGCTGCCAGTATCGAAACAAGAATGAGTTTGGGAGTTGAATTTTGGATTGTATGTGTTCAAAGGAGACAAATTCATCGTTATGTATAATTTGTGAGAAGTATTTGACACCTTTTCGTTCCCACAGTTCAGCTCCTGTGAATGCAGATAACTCCATATATCTTGGGTTATGCCATATTGGTGATTCTTCGAAGGGGTTTTGTATCTGGAGTAATTTATTGGTCTCATGCCAAATTTTGTGTTGCTGTATGTGTAATGAGGTACCTCCTCCAGGTATCGTGTTGGTTGGGGAGTCTAAGAAGGTTATCGGGAGTGAGGGGAGGTAAGCCTGTAGGAGTGCTTCTGCGTCATATAATGAGGGTGGTGGTGTGTCTTGCGGGTCAGGTGGCGGGGGTATTACCCATGAGATAAAGTATTTAAGTTGTCCAGCTAAGTAGTAGTGAAAAAAATTGGGTAATGCCAACCCTGCTTGGTGTTTAGGTAGTTGCAGTATTTTGAGTCAGACTCTTGCTCTGCCCGGTGCCCAGAGGAAGGACAGGAGAACACTGTCTAGCTGTTTGAAGAATGATTTAGCTATGTATACCATGCTGTGTTGGAGGACATATAATATTTTGGGGAGTAGTATGATTTTGATTAGAGCTATTTTCCCCCATAGATTGATGGGGAATTGTTTCCAGATTTGTGTCTTCCCCTTAACTAGTTCCAGGAGTGGGAGGATGTTTTGTTTTGTGAATTCTTGGGGGGATTTTGTTATTATGAGTCCTAGGTATTTGAATTGTTTGACTATTGGGACTAATTCTTTATATTTCTGAGGGATGTCTATATTATCATCTAATGGGAAGATACATGACTTGTCCCAATTAATTTGTAATCCTGAAAAAGGGCCAAATTCAGTGACCAGTTTATATGTTTCATGTAGTGAGTTGTGAGGGTCTGCTAGATACAGGATCAGATCGTCTGCGTACATACTAAGTAACAAGGTTTGATTGTTGAGTTTTAGACCTTGTATTTTCTGGCTAGTTCTTAACATCTGTGCCAGTGGTTCTATTGCTATTGCAAATAGGTATGGGGCAGGGGACAACCCTGTCTTGTTCCTCTGGCCAACATAAAGTATGCTGAGATCTTGCCGTTGGCCCTAATGGCCGCCTGGGGTTGAGCATATAATAGTTTGATCCACCTAATATAATGTGGGCCCAGACCAAATCTTCGGAGACATTCCCATATATATGTCCATTCTATTGAGTCAAATGCTCTCCTCGCATCAAGCGAGAGCATCAGACGGGTTCCAGTATTATCATGATCTATTAGGCAGTTTATTAAGGTTTTCCTTATATTTATTGAGGTGGACTTTCCGGGGATGAAACCCATTTGGTCTGGATGTATAATCTTTGTAATTACCCCTTGGAGTCTGATTGCTAACAGTTTGGCTAGTATTTTATAGTCTAGGTTTAATAGGGAGATCGGTCTATATGACCCGCAATCTAGTGGGTCTTTTCCCTGTTTGGGTATAAGAACAATATGTGCTTTATACATGGAGGGAGGGAGTGTGTTCTTTTCAAATGCATCTTGGTAGGTGTTTAGTAATAGTGGGATTATATATTCGCTATATCTTCTATATATCTCGACTGAGATTCCGTCTGGGCCAGGTGTTTTCCCAGATGACATTGAGTTCATGGCTTCTACTATTTCACTTGCGGAGATTGTTTTATCTAGGTTGTTTCTGTCTTGGATGGGTAATCTAGGGAGGGGTATTTTATCCATGTACTCAGTTAGTTGTTGTGTGGTGGCATTATATTGCGATCTGTATTGTTGTTCATAGAATTTGGTGAATGTATCTAGTATTTCCTTTGAGTTTACCGTTGGATTTCCCTCGGGGGTTGTTATCTCCAATATTGTGTTTTGGTCTAGTGGGCCATGAGCTAATCTGGCCAACATCTATGCTGATTGATTCCCTTGTGAGAAATACTTCTGTTTTTGGAAGAAGCTATGTCTATTTGCTTTTTCAATTATTAGATTGTTATATTCTGTCTGTGCTATTTGCCATGCGGCTTGGTTCTGGGGTGTGGGGCTGTTGATGTATGTATTTTCAGCTTCTAGTACTGTTTGGGTTAAGGAGTTTTCTTTTTTTGTGGTTTGTTTTTTAATTTGTTTAATTTCAGAGTTTAGGTAGTCTCTTAGTACTATCTTAAAGGTCTCCCATTGTGTCCCTATTGGTACTGTATCATTGTTTAAGGATAAGTAATGTTCAATTTTGTCTTCCATCCTACCGGGTGTTGGTATAATAGTGAGCCAGAAGGGGTGGATACTTCTCACTCTGTTTGTTGTGGGTGGTTCATTTTCTTTAAGTTTTATTGTTATTGGGGAGTGGTCAGATATTCCTCTTGCGTGGTGGGTGATTGTAGCTATATTGTTGATTACATTTTTGCTGACAAATACATAGTCTAATCTAGACAGCGTGTTATGCGATGCTGATTTACATGTAAAGGATATTCTAGTGGGGTGTATGAACCTCCATGCATCTATCCATTGGATTTCGGATATATATTGTGATAGTATTGATTGTCTGGTTGTTGTAGGGGGAAGTCTGTCAAGTGTTCCATTCATTATATTGTTAAAGTCCCCAACACAGATTATCTGAGCTTGGGGGAATTGTAAGGCAAATTTGACAGCTGTTTTGAGTGGGTTTAATGTTGCAGGGGGTGGGTCATAAACATTTATTATAACATACTGTATTAGCCATACCTCTATGGCTAGGCACACATATTTCCCATTCTTATCAATCAAAGTTTTAGTTATTTTGTGATTCAAGGATCTAGAGATGAGCACTGATACTCCTCTGGAATAGGCAGAGTATGTACTATGTATACTTTTGACTAGCCACGCCCTGTTGAGGTAGCCTGTTGTTGCAGGCAGTAGGTGCGTTTCTTGGAGGCAAATTATATTAGCTTGTAGTGTTCTAATTAAGGAGAAGACAGCGAGTCTCTTTTTAGGGTCATTTATACCCCTTATGTTCCATGATATTATATTAATTTGGTTGCTCATCTATAAATTCTCCACCACATTTATCAACCACATGTTATTACATATCATAATCAAGAGATAAAGGGTATTAAAAATGTATTTCAGCATATTATCAACAGAACTTTTTTTTCTTTTCTCCCATATAGCGAGTATTCTCATATACACATAGTCTAAACATTTTCAAATGGTTGATTTTACCCTTTAAACCTGTAGCTGTTATCTCTAGGCCATCAGGGGGAAAGTTTCCAGGGATGTGGGTGAGTGGGTTGTTTATTCGATTTGATAATTTAGTTTCAATCGTGGGGTTAGTGTTCTGTGTGCCCCCCCCCCCATCTTGTAGGGAGGCGCGCACACACATCCATATATACCCCCACAGGGCTCTGTTGGGGCTGGGTGTACTCGGGAGTTTTCCCCGTGGTGACTCAGAGGGGGGGGTGTAATATATATTGACAATGGGTTAAACCTCCAGCGTACGTATTGGAGCTCAGGAGGTTATCTTTAATCTGCAAGTTATTATAAATATACATATCCAAGACACCTTCTCTTATACATTTAGTTTTTTTAGACTTGTCTCTGTTATGGGTAAAGCATTTGGGAAAGGGGGCCCTGGGGATGGGGTTGGGAGAGTTACAACTTTTATTAACAACAAAACCATCCTCTAGTATAGAGGCAGAATAATATAGATTTTTCCGTATATTATTATTATCAACTATTGGTGTTATGAATTGGGGGGGTGCACTTATTGTGCGGTTTTTACGGAGCTGTTGGGGTCTTCCCTGTTTGAGTATACATCTGCCAAGCGTTATACAAAAATATAAATATAACCAGGGTATTTCAATAAACTTGATGGTTTGATAGGTTGACCTAACTATCTCAAACATGTAAAACCTTTTGGAGTATTCTCCCGCACATCATTTCAAGACACATTTGGTCCATTCAGTCAAGTTCTCTTGCCAGTTGGCTGGATTCGCTTCCATGGGCTCTCCGCGTGGCAAGGTAGGGTTCTGAGGTAGAGCAACATAGTTATATTTTGCCTGGGTCAGGTTGTGTTAGAAGGAATTGTTAAGTGTTATTGGTCAGGGCGCACTGTTTGTAGAGCGCTGGCATAGTGGCTTAATTCCTTGTGGGTTTTTTAATTATTTCGAGTCCAGCCAGTCTGCAGCTGCTTTGGGGTTTTCAAAAAATTTGGTTGATCCATTCACCTCCACTCTCAGTTTTGCCGGGTACATCATGCTATACTTTAATCCTGCTTGTTGCAGGCGTTTTTTCACATCCATGAATGTAGCCCTTCTTTTTTGCAAATCAAGTGAGAAGTCTGGGAATACTTTTATGACTGTATTTTCAAATTTAGTATCTCCATTGGTGCGTATTAGTTTTAGTATTGTGTCTCTGTCCCTTGCGTTTAGGAGGCGGGCCACTATGGGTCTGGGTCGTTCGCCTGGGGCTGGGGGTCTTCCAGGGACCCTGTGGGCTCTCTCTACCGCAAATGAACGGGATAACCTTTGCTCGTCGAATATATTTTTTAGCCAGGCCTCTAAGAAGTCTGCTGTGTTGGGGCCTTCGCAGTTCTCCGGGAACCCAATAAATCTGAGGTTCTGCCTCCTTGACCTGTTTTCAAGGTCATCTATTTTTTGTCTTGCCATATTTAGTTCCTGGGTTAGCTGGGATACATTTTGGCCCATGGGTGTGACAGTGTCCTCCACATTGGAGATTCTTTGCTCTGTGTCACCCACCCGTTGTCTAAGTCTGTACATGTCTTGTCTAAGTAAGGAAAGATCAGCTCTCACCTCTGAGTAGTCCGGTAAGCGACCGCTTGGTCTCCTGTATTGCAGCTAGGACTATACCTTGGTTTTCTGGTGTAGCTTGTGGTGGTGGGGTTTCATCTCCTCTGTTGCTCATATCTGCTGCTGGGATCCCCGTGCTGTGGGACGGAGAGGATTCTGCAGGTGTGTCGGAGGAAGTTGGTGAAAGCGCGCAAACGGGTTCCTCTGCCCCACCTCGCCAGGCAAACTTTTGCAATTTTTTTGTTGCCAGCGCTGCCTTTTGGGATTTGGATCTCGTCATCTGGTCTCAGTAGGTTGGGGTTGCCCTGGGTTGGCTTGTGGATCCACTTGTGTCTGGTATTAGCCTCGGATGGTAGGTTTTGTGCGGGAGCTCTGTCGGCGTGCGACTTACTCCATTAAGCGCTAGCTCCGCCCCCCTTGTGTTTATTTACTGGTTATCTGATATTACTTTAAAGACCTTATGTATCCATGCTAATCCTAGTACTGTGCCCTTTACCTATGGTGCCTTTATTGAATTAAGGGGGGCCTTAACCTTATTATGTCCACTAAACTTGATAAATTGAATTAAATGGGAAATCCATCTCTAACTCAACCTTAGAAGAAATGATTGAGGAGTTGGATGGATTTCTATATGGAGACAGAGGTACCCAACAGCAGGCAACACTTGTCATTCTGTCGAGAATAGATTACTTTCTAGTGTCAAACTACAACAGTGTCCTAAGCACATCCAAGAGCAGGGTGGTGCAGATTTTTCCAACCCTTACCCCTAAAGGGTTAATAATATCCAATATAGTAAGCAAATTGTGAAGAATCACACACCTATAGGAAAGTGAACAAACTTTTATTGAACCATCAACATTCACCACACAATGTTTCGGGGGGCTCCTACCTCTTCATGAGTTGATTCTTGGTGTCCCATTAATTCTCTTTTTATCCACTCCCTGGTCCTCCTAGTAGCCACACAAGGAAGTGTGGCTACTTCCAACAAAGTGTTGTGGAAATTTCACCCCTTCTGGTTTTTACAGTTCCCCGAGCAAATTGACAAATATCTCCAATTACACTTTTTTGACACTATTCTGGCTAATATCAGGTGGGAGGCCCTAAAAGTGCATTTAAGGGAAGACTATATTAATAATCCTACAACAAAGACCCACAATGCCTGGTTTCTTTCCCAATGGTTATATACCTCTTCAAAGGCAGTGAATGCTAATAGATTCCTTTTCTTCAGACACCAACATTTATTTTGAACAGGGAAATCACTCTGCCAAATTGCTGTCTACTTTAGCTGAGAACTCTCAATAGGGTCATGAAAACTGAATTCCACTCCTTGGTACATGACACCGACCAAATCAGAGGAATGGGTGATCAGACACGTCTGAAAACGAGACACAGCGAACAGTCAGCTCCTTTTGCCGCTACCGTCAGTCCCTTGTCCTGGCCGACTGGTCGAAAGTGCCAAACGGTTGGTCAGGATGAAGGATCTCTTTGTGTGTACTCCTCTTTACAGAATCAGACTGACATTTTACAGGCTTGTTTCTCTCTGTAAAAAGATAGTGTTGTGGAAAGTACTGGTAACATCACTCATCTACTGTTGGAAGGATTTTCTCTCCAACAGTAATGGAGGAGCAGTAGTTGCAGGTTTTGTTCCCCACGCTATTGGTAGCAGGAAGTCTTAACTTTTTCAGCACCATAACTTCTTACAGGCTGCACTTACATTACACGTTTGAAACTAGGCTTATTTTAAAGGTAAATGTGAAATAAATGCCTTGTGTCAGATATTTCTGCAGTAATTTTCGCAGAACTTTTAACATACGATACTGTTCCATTGCAAGGTATAGGCAGTTAAAATTAAAATTGCCTGCAGTTGATTCCAAGTGTGAAATTGACATCCGGAAGCTGTTGTTTACTTTAAATATGTGAACTAAAGAGCAGTTTCTTAGCTCATTAATTAAGGAAAACTTAAACGTAATTGAGAAACATTTAATAAGAGATAAGAGGTATGCTGCAATCTTTTAGAAATGGAATCATAGCCCTGGGTGATCACATTAATATTTATTGGTAAAGAAAACCACCTTTATCACAGCCAAGGCTGTACAGGATAAACAATTATCATAAAAAAAAAAAAAAAGTCTGCAATCGAAAAAAGATATAATGGAAATAAATACAGTGGGTTTACCACATGTTGCAAATCACAGGTAAACTGTATTTTGTATCTACGCAGATGAAATATAAATGCACGCGCTTTTAAAAGTGAACATTGCTAGTAAGCAAACAAAAAGGCTAGATTATACTTTGCCAAAAATATCTGTAAAAAAAAAAAATCCTGCCAAGTGATGAATTCTTCGGACAGCTAAGATCAACAGAAGGAACATCTCACTTTAAGCATACCACACTTTTAGTTAAGCATTGCTGGTGCAGTGTTGTGGCACAGAAATGTTTAGTTGCCAATTGAACTTAGCCAACTGTGTTTGACTGCTAAAATATGGTTTAATGGTTATTTTATTCACTTAATAGGGATCGAATCTAAATTTCTACTTCTTTAAACTGCTGAGAATGTTTAGCATTAGCAAAATGGTATATTGTTTAAGCACTCACTTTTATTTTGCTGATTACATTTAGGGGCACTTCTCCCTGAGCTGATTGATCAGTTTTCCCCTCCAGATGTAGCTCCGCCCATCCTTGCCAGGTTACTTGAAGCTGTTGAGAAAAAAGGTAGGACTTGTGTTTGCAAATTTGTTACTAATTGCATCTATTTGGCATGAACATTTTATAGGAGATAAGCGGCACAACATGCCTCAGACCAAAATCTAATCAAAATAATTTAATAATTGTTCAATTAAGACTTATACTAAACTTAATATTTTAGTAAAAAGTAAACACCCTTGTGGTTGACACTCTTGTAAATAGTGGGGTCAGTATTTAATAAAAAGTTTAATCAGATTTTTCCAGTGGTTCAAAGTTGTCCCAGTGAAAAATATCAGTTGTAGTGAAAACGGTGGTGTGATAAAATCTAAAATAGCTGGCTATTCTTATCTTATGCTGTCCCTGGATTAACACTGCTGATATTGTAGGAAAAATTGCAGTAGCAAAGGTTTTTTGACACTAACCTTGTTTATCTTTACTCAATAGGTCTGGACTGTGAAATGCTCTACAGGACCTCTGTCCCAGAATTTAGACACACTTTGAAAACTGGTAAGAACTAGTAGTCGTATAGAGTAAACCAATGTCTGCTTTGTTGCATTGCATTTGGGGGGTTGTTGAGGAAATTTCCTAATGTTGAATAATATTAACAGGTATATATATTTAAAATTAAATTTCACATAGATTTTAGTGAACTGATGTTTTGATATTCTTTTGATATGTTTAAATTTGTTTACATCTATCCAAATTATCTTCTTATCCTGCTCCCTCAGTAGTGCCGTGCTTCATGGGTCACAGGACAAAAGGGAGGAGCAGCTCCCCCTGCTGCCAGGCCAATTACTGAGGTGGCGCAACGTTTCTGGATGGAGCTGGGTAATGTTTGCAGGAAGACTTTAGTTGGCTTACCTGTCTACATTCCAAAGATGTCCTATAACCACCTGGTCCGTTCATTTTGTAATCAATATTGTTTCTCAAAATGAACATTCCAGGCTAGGGAACATTGTAGGGATATCAGCAAGTGTATACATTGTACTGCTAGATATTATATCAGTTTGAAAGTTGAACATCAAATTAGCCTAATACTGTATGGCCAACATTAGCACTGGAAATCTCTGAGGGTAAAGGTTTAAGGCAGTAATGCAATGTTAAACTCCAATTTTAAAGGGCATGTTCACCCCCCCCCCACTTTGAAGTTTAAAATAAACCTTTCCTTACATCTCTGCTCCTTATGGTTCACCAGCTATGCCTTTTCAAAGTCCAGGAAACTGAAGACTCCAAGCTGCCTGTGAGCCATCTGTTCCATGCTAATTCATCATCCTCATCAAGGTCTGGAGCATGCGCAGTAACCACCCCACACCCCACCAACATCCGGGTCATCGTTGCACCTAGCATGAAATCCTAGAATAAGGTAGGTGACCCCTGCCTGCCCCCATCCACCACAATATTTCTTTAGAAAAATCCCCCGGTCCGTACTTATGGAACCTTCTCTCCCGCGCCGTTTCTAGTGATGCCAGCCGCGTCTGTGATCGCCACGGGAGAGAAGGCTGTGTAAGTAGAAATTGGGGGACTTTTTAAAGGGGAAGTTCAGTGCAAATATATATGCTTTTTAGAAAGAATAGCAGTATTTTTCCATCCCAATGACCTTAACCTGCCCATTCAGCATTTTGTCTGTGTATAAATGAATGCTCCTGAAATACTGAATTCCTGTTTGCAGGACCCCTAATAGAGACTGTTATGGTTTTGCCCTTGACCCAGCGCTTGGGTTGATTCAGTTGCTCAGTAGAGATCTGAGCATCTTTGACCCATCCAACAGCCAATCAGTAGAAATTACTGTTAGGAACATTCCAAGGAAGTAGTGCATCCTGGGAAGAAGAAGGACCGTTAGAACCTAAAAATGACAGCTCACTAATGTCAACAGCAGGGAACAGAAAAGAATATAAAATCATCTGATTTTTCAAAATGGAAGAGAATATGTAGAATAACTAAATATGCATTACACAAACTAACAATTTAACAAATATTGATAATTTCCACTGAACTGTCCCTTTAAAGAAATATTGTGGTGGTTGGGGGTGGGTAGGGGTTACCTACCTTACCCCCAAAGTTGGTTTTGGGGGATGGACATGCCCTTTAATAACGGTAGTCTATAACCATTACAATAATGCAGTTACCCATTTCAGTACGGACAGGTAAAACAACTTAAAGGGCATCTATACTGAAAAATAGGTTATTTTAAATTAACCATAACTGAAAACTATAATTATTCCCAACCACCACTGTATCATTTTTTTGTTGATCTGCCCTCTATTTCTTTAGATATCCAATCTAAAACTTCTTCTATTTCAGCTGTCAATCAAGTTCCTTGCTCTCAAAAACTATTCTTTTGTGAGCAGTTTTACTGTAGCTGGAATGGTGAAAGAGGCTTGACAGTTGGAATGCTGTATGCTATGTGCAGGCTTGACAGTTGGTTTTTGGGGAAAAAGTCAGGTCGGATGGAAGTGGGAGTGGTTAAAAGAGGGAGGGGGGATACTGCTCCTAAAAAAATGTGTGCTGGATTTAAGGCATGCAGCAACACACGTAAGTGCTGCTTACATGTATTTAATTATAGATTAAGATGAAGCAAAGTAATTTTTTCAGTATAGTGTCCCTTTAAAGGACATACTGAAAGTTACACAATTCTGCCATTAGCTGGGGGTCAATAAAAAACAAAAAGCCAGTGCCATTTCAAAAAGAATCAGACTAAAAAGGACTCTAGATGCTGACATACCTTTTCAAACTTTAATGTTTATATACTGTATGTCAATATCTGACAGGCTTATCTAAAGCCCCACCCTCTATACAGGGGATCAATATTTTAAGCGACTCAGCAAATTTGCTCGAATCTATCAAAATATCGACCACATGTATGACATTTTTTGGATCATCCACTGGACAACATCGAGCAGTTTATCGTAAAAACAAAGATCGCACCAGGTTGAAAATTTTCCATCAACCCCATCATCGTGTCTGCATCTCCCACAAATATTAAGGGGAAAACTGCAAAAACATCGGCAGCACGTGGTGGGAGGATCTTCAACCAGTTTTTTTGTTTGGATTTCCGATCATTGCGGTCATCTGCCTCTGTATGAGTAGCTTTGGGGCTTTTCTTGAAATTGAATAATTGTTCCTTTTATTGCTCTTTTCATATATTAACTCATCACTCTGTATACTGTATATTATGTGTAATCTGTGTATGTAATATGTATGACTTTGAACATGTATTACCCTGTATGTAATGTATGACTTATGTATGAATGTATGAATTTTTAAGAGTCACAGAAGATGTTGGTGCTATATAAATCCATATTAATAATATATTGAACAGAGAGGCATTCATCATTAAAATTGGTTCCAACTTATTGTAATTTACAAAATCACATGGTACCACAGTAAATTTTAAGAATATGGCACACTAATGACCCTAGTCTTTATATCTAGGCCTCTATTGTATGCATACCCTGAACAGTGAACCACTGTTTTCTTCTATCTGCTTTGTTGTGTATCTCTCTGGTAGTGTACTGCACTTTTTAAATTAGAAATGTGAAAAAGATCTGTTTCTTTCCTGAATTGAAATCATTTTTTTTTAAATATTGAAAATTTCCAAGGTTAAATGGCATATTATGTTTTTCTGTTACCTTTTAGCCATTAACTTGTGTACATGCTCACAAAACTAAAATAATGGGAATATAAAATATATATTGTAATATAGGCGCTGTTGTATGGATACACAAAACTATATTTTGTATTTCCTAGAATACACCGATTTAAGTCTTTTTTTGGCATAGCTGAGCAAAGATTATATATAACAATATAAATAAGCACTGCCGGAATATATAAGGGCTCCGATCAATAAGCTAAGCAAAACCTGTTGCAAATATGACCCACCCCCCCTGAAAATAAGGATCACATAGGAATATTTTCATTATATTCTATAAACAAATCGAATGCCATTTCTTTGCCAGAAAAATGTTTTATTACAGAAAAGTAGTCATATGTGGTACTTCAATCATGTCTGTACAGACCTCTTTGCAGTAGATTTGGAGACAACAGATATACATTCCTTGGCTGAGTCAGTAAAGGCTTTCCTGCAAGAGATTCCAAGTCCTGTAATCCCAGTCCAGGTCCATCAAGAGATCATCAAGTCACTATTAGGTAAACTTTTTAAATTCCTTCCATGTTCCATTAAACTTATTTCAAGGGATATACAATCAAAATAATTGTATTTTTGCTTAAAGGACAACTTTGTTTTCCAAACAAGTAAGGCTTTGTATAAAGGCTGGGTTTTAATTTTCAAAATTAGACCTAAAAGGTATGCAATCCAAAAATTATGTTGGTTAAAATGTAAATTTTCCAGGCTGCCACTATCTTAAACTGACCTCACAGTCACCTCTGCTCTGCCCCCCTACCCTTTGCATTGCAGGGATGAAGCACCAACATTGATATCTAATAATACCTGGATATATTAGCATACTGCTGTTTCATCAGTTACTGTCCCTATTACATTAATTATTGCAAAAAGAGAGAAGCCTGGAAAATTGTGCTCCTGATAGCAATTTTTTAGGTGTCATTTCAGACTCGCAATGGTTCCTCAAAGCAATTACCTTCTCTGCTTAATATTGTATCCACTTTGTCTATAGGGGAGGAATCAGAATGTTTGAAGAAACTTTGCTTTCTTTTTAAGCATATATCTTTCCTTGTTTTACAGAGACTTGTGAAGATGAGCAGAAAAGAATGCAGGTTTACCTCATTATACAGATACCGAATGTCCCTCTGCAGCATGTCCTCACATTCCAATTAATGCTTAGACATATTGTTAAAGTATGTAAAGGGAATGGTAGTAATGGCCTGACAATAAAAAACGCAGCAGAAATATTTGGGCCTCTTCTTCTACGACCTGTCATAGCAGGGTGAGTTCTGTAGATTAGAAATAATATAGTGAATAATGTACCCTCTCCTGTTAATTATAAGAACATTGCAAGTCATGGAAGAGTTCCATGACCATATAAAAGGCTGAGGTCACAGAACACCCATTGTCTCTTAAAGTTATGCCAGAATTAACTGTAATGTAAAAATATAGTAAAAGGTAAATTTACCTTAAAATATCTCTTGCTAAGAGATAAAACAAAAATTCTCTCACTTTACAGGGAGATGTATTATTGGCTACAAATGAGATAAACCTAAGCTTCCCGATATAATTTCGGTTTAGCATGGGTTTAACTCATTATTTCCGGGGCCTGCACTTTTCTATTAAGATACAGGCACCTGATGCAAAAAATAAAAACTTTTGTTTTTCTGCTACATAGTATTGTGAAAATGAACGTCATTAAAAAGATGATTTACCCACTGTGCTTTTTTCCTGCCTGGCTATAGCGATGCAATAACTCATGCTAAGTGATTATTTCATCGCAAGAACCCAGAAGGTAGAGGAGCACGGAGGGTAAGTATTACATCACACTGTCGAGTTTTCCCTCCAAATCCAAGTTATTTTTCCTTCTAAATGGCCCTTATTTTGCATTACCAAATTTGCATTTGTTTTTTTCTTTGTAACTAGACAGAAACATCTTTTTACTGTATGGGATATTGAATTGAAATGTATAATTCTTCGCTTGATGGTTGAATTCCCTTTAAAGGGCATGTCCACCCCCAAAACTATAATCCCCCCCACTACTGGCCCCATCATGTAGTGTAGTTTAATACTTACCTCACATCCCAGCTCCATATGGTTCTCCTGTAGTCCCCCCCCAAAGTCCCAAAAACTGCCCACCAGGAGGATAGCAGAGTCCATATAGGACTCTGCCTCCTACCTGGCCTCCCGGAGAAGTTTGGCATGCGTACTGCAGCCCTTCTCCCCCTCCCTCTCCCTCCCGATTAGCATTCCCTCCCCCTAGTGTAAATCCCTTTATTTGTAATATTGCCCCTGTCCCCCCAGCCCCAACCGCTCTATTTATTTAATCAGAAAATGCCCCAAACTTTACTTACCTCCTCTCTTTCCTCCGCCGAAATGAACTCCCAGCAGCTGCGTCCGTGATTGGCTGCCGCTCAGCCAATCACAGACGCGACTGCCGGTCCCGCCCCTCTGCTTGCATTTTCTCGCAAGCAGAGGGCCGGCAGCGCGGGATAGGAAAGAGGGGAGGTAAGTAAAGTTTGGGGCATTTTTTGATTAAATAAATAGAGCGGTTGGGGCTGGGGGGACAGGGGGAGTAACATATAAAAAAATATTTTTAAGGGTGGACATACCCTTTAAAGGGAATCTTCATCAATTTTTCTAAGTACCTACCATTGTATTACCATTAACGCCACACCAGTCTTTAATACTGATATGTGAATTGTTCAAGGATTTGCAGTTTCAGGAAATTAGTTTTCATTTCTTGCTGTTCTAGGGCTGATGCTCTCCCAGACTTCACTGTTGTATTATTGGAGCTGCTTTTACAAGATAAAGATTTACAGGGTGATCATCCTCCCCCAGGTTTGTGTTATATGATCTCTGTTTGCACTTTATTATTGCACAACAAAGTTTGTTATTTAGCATTTTTCTTTTTTCATTTGTCTTTGAATTATAGCTCTTCCTCCCAAACCAGGAAAACAAAAACCAGCAATTAGCATAGCCAATGGAGCCACAGGGACTTTGCAAGAAGCAGAATGGTATTGGGGAGAAATTTCTAGGTGAGCTCTTTATTACCGAGTTTCTCTAGATTGGTATTGGGGGGGGGGGGGGGGGTGTATGTCTTTTGTGAAATTTTGGGTTTCTGCTGCAGTCAAAGTATTGAAGAATTTGTATTTTAGTTTTATTCACCTAAACAATCCATTCCCACCAGTTTAGGGAGGCCAACTGGATAAATGTATTTATATATAATATTTTGCAAATTACACACAAGCTGTTGTTAAATTTAAGATGAAAATTGCATGTTTATACCAAGTTTAAGATTTAAATAAGGCAGATTCCTCCATTTCTAAGTGATGTAATAATCATTTGCACCTAGCCTGTTCACCTGACAGGCTAGTGAACATGTAAATGGCACACTTAAATTTGACTTTTTTTCCTGTATATTAGCAACACTAGGACTGTTTTAGTCCTAGTGTTGCTAATATTTGTCAATTAAAAAAAGCTGATTGTTAAACAGTCAGTCCACATATAATGATATTGGAGTATGATTTTACATTTTTCCAGAGAGGAGGTGAATGACAAGCTCCGAGATACTCCTGATGGGACATTTCTTGTTCGAGATGCTTCCACCAAGATCCCTGGAGAGTACACGCTCACTCTCAGGTGAGGATGGCAACCCTTCCTGATACCAGTTCTCCTGCGCCAAAGGGGGGCTGTGGGAGCACTCCTGTGGCAAAATTACTTTATAACAAATAGTGGAAGTGCTATTGATCTGACCAAAACATTAGAATAAACAAGAAAATAGATGATCAATACACATTCCTGGGCCCCATGTATCATAATATCTATGCTAGTGCAAACAGTAAAAACATGGGGGTTGCAAAAAAGCAGGGAGTGTCAGCCCAGATAAATGACCCAAGGTAAATTGTTAGGACTTTCCATACTGGGGTTACCTTGACGTGGTTGGAAGGCTTTTCACTTTTATGCATAAAATTGTAACTAAAAACCCCCATGTTTTACTGTTTGCACTAGCATAGATATTATGATATATGGGGCCCAGGAATGTGCATTGATCATCACTTTTCTTGTTAGTTGTCCTGCACCAGTTATTTTAAACATCCACTATACTGGCAACTCTAACACACTGTCTATTAAAATGTATTTGCTAATAGCTGGAACAATTTAGAACCTAAAATGTAACTTTTTTAGGTCTTTAACACTTTGCTGTGCAATACCCTGCGGCTGAGACCAATCAAATGTACAAGGAGGTAAAGCAATTTTAGTTGCCTAACTGCAAAAATTGGGATAAAATTTATAGAGTCACAACCAATTTTCCCATTATAAATTCTCACTAAATATTTAAAAGGTTTAATTTGACTTTTTTCATTTTTATATGGCTGCATGGGTTTAGGAAAGGATGGCATTCAGTTCATGCATGAGTAAGATGCAAACTGGATTTACCCAGAGCCACAAGCAATATATCATCAGTGCTACATGCTCGGGAATTGCAGCTATTGTTTAATTTCTCCCCGTTTTATTTTAGCATGCAATATGTTTATCAAGCGTGATAAAGCATGTTTGTCAGGCTAAATCATGTTGTATTAGTACAATTATGTTGTTGAGTACAACAAGCTGAAATCTACATTGTAAGAACCTCTCAAAGCATCCCACATTAAGCCTCCGATCTTTCTGCAGATTTCCACTTCAAATTTGTGGAAAGATGGGGACTGAAGATGGGATTGGTAGAAAATTTTCTGCCTGGACCAAACTATTTTTTTCGATATACCGCTTGCTAGAGGTGGGATTCGTTTATGAAATAGTTTTAGTTTGGGGGTTGGACATGCCTGTTAAACAAAAAATAGATGTTAATTTTATTTGTAATATACGATTAAGTTAAACTGTAGCTGTGCTAAAGGTTTCACCAATAGCAAGAGTGAACAAATCATTGTGCTATTAGGAGCTAGTCAAACATATAAGCTAGGCAAATATACAAGGGTAAGACATTACATAAAAATCAGTAAAAAAAAAAATATAAATGGTTAATAACCAGAAAGAAATGTCTAGAAGGATTGGCTGCCAAGCTTATTGGATTTCTCCTTCTTTCATCTGTAGGCTTAATGCAATCCATTGTGTTCTTTTTGTTATATGCTACCAAACATTTTACACTGATGATACAGCTATGTTGGACAC
Source organism: Hymenochirus boettgeri (assembly GCA_019447015.1). Taxonomy (NCBI): domain Eukaryota; kingdom Metazoa; phylum Chordata; class Amphibia; order Anura; family Pipidae; genus Hymenochirus; species Hymenochirus boettgeri. The sequence goes on along the minus strand of CM033469.1, from coordinate 199,917,598 downwards.
TTCAAAAAAGAGCACATTGGTTCCTTATAATAATACTAATGCTTCTAAGCATTGTCTTTATGATCTGTTTAAAAGTAAAGTTATGTTGCACAGTAACGTAGTTATCAAAAAGTACTAAGGTGGCATTTCTATCTCTGTGTTTGGGCTTCCAAAAACAGTAAAGATGGGCTGCATATTTCAACCTAGCCTGTCAAGAATGGAAAAAATCACCTTATGTTGCCTTAATTGCTTCTATTGAAACTGATATCAGTTTTTCTGTGATTACATAGCTGAAAATTTTATTTGTACTTTCTGTTTTGCACATTCAAGAGCTGAGTGTATTGAATATTTTCCACATGCACTGTAAATGCATGCATTGGTTAATCCAGTATTCTCTTTAGATTATTGCCATAGACATTTATCACCTTTTGTGTTCTGATTCTGAAGTTGCTAAATGCATTTCTTTCCCTTTGCAAAAATGTTATTTTCCAGTCCCGTCTACTCCTATTGTTGTTAGTAGCATTCAGATGTGCTACATCCACTTAACATGATTTTACTTCTGAATTTCTTCCCCAATTTCTTCTTTCAGGAAGGGTGGAAACAACAAGCTTATCAAGATTTGCCACCGTGAAGACATGTATGGCTTTTCTGAGCCCCTTACTTTCACCTCTGTGGTGGCTCTAATTAATCATTACCGGCATGAATCTCTAGCACAGTATAATGCAAAATTGGACACCAAGCTACTCTACCCCCTGTCTAAATATCAGCAGGTGAGCGCAGCACTTTATTTATTCTACACTACAGATTACTGTGTCTTATCTTTTTCTTGGATAATTATTCTTGCATTGTTTATCTTGACCAGGTGTAAAACCATAGGTTCCCTTTGCACCTCCATTTCTGGTCTTCTTTGCTCTCCTGCAGAAACTTTTTGTTATTTTTCTCAGCCCATTTCATGCCATTAACCATCCAGGATTGACTCTTACTCCCACCACATGGACCTCCTTTTTTATCCTATGCCCTATTTCTCTATTTTGGTTCACCTTGAACCAACCCACATCACTCCAACCTGTTATTTTAGAGTTATTTTAGCAAATAAAATTCCCTGTTTATTTTACTAGAAATCACATTTTTTCTATTTCAACTTTTTTTGTGTGTTTCAGGACCAAATTGTCAAAGAAGATAGTGTGGAAGCTGTAGGAGAACAGCTGAAAGTTTATCACAAACAATTCAGAGATAAAAGCAGGGAGTTTGACACCCTGTATGAGGAATATACAAGAACAACACAGGTATTTACTCGCTTATTGCCTTGCAGTGTACTTGGTTTTGCTTTTTTTGGCAGATTAATGTTGTGCCTTTTTCTAACATCAGGAACTACAGATGAAGCGTACAGCTATTGAAGCCTTTAAAGAGACCATCAAAATCTTTGAGGAGCAGTGTCTGATACAGGAGCGCTGCAGCAAAGATTACATTGAAAAGTGTCGTAGGGAGGGTAACTGTAAAGAAATTGACAGGTAACATTAAGCAAAACCTACTCTTTTAATAAACACCACAATGTGCAGCATGATTTTTGGTTTATACATTTTGCCTTCTACATTCCTGCATCTGTTGTAAAACCCTACAGGCTGTTCTTCGTGATTTAAATAGTTCATATCAATGCTTCTTTTATTGTGACTTATTTCAATAATATTCCTTTCAGTGTGTACTCAATGCTCCCTCTAAGCTGTGCATGCACACACAACTCTGCATACCTGCACACACAAATTTTAAAATAAAGTGAAAATACAGATTAATATAGGTAATGTGTCATATAGCGTACAAAAATAAATTTTACAGAGAAGAGTTCACAGCCAATAAAAAAAATGGAATACTGGTACAACTTCTTTGAGTACAGAGTAGACAAATTCATTTAACATGAGAATACAGTCATTTAACTATAGGAGCCAATTTATTTTTAAGTAGCCAGATCCATGTGCATCAATAGAAAATCTTTTTTAAAAGTTAGTTGCCATGTGTAAATTTCTTGATGCATTGGCTACTTGGCTTCTGGAATTTTTCTAGCCCTGTTTTAAAGGTTTTGTGTAATAAGATAATGAGCATTAACCTTTTAATTTATTAAAGGATAACAAAACTTAGTTTTTTAAAAATTCTAATTTGAAAGCTTTTCTCCCCCAGAACATGTATACATTTAAAGAATCTTCTGTAGTAAGTTGCATTTATGCAAGAAGTAAACTCTGGAACAAAGGCTCCCATATTATCAGCCCATGTAGTCTTCAAAGAGCGTAGTGATCATGTGCACCTTTTGCCAACCACCCTGACCCCAGTATTCACTTGTCTATGCACAAAGTGTTTTCAATACAGATGTCTCTAAAACATATTTACAAAAATTTGAGTGGGTACTCACTTTTGTGAGATACTGTATGTACCTTGCATTTGCTGTGGTGGCGCACCTGTGTTTGTTTTAGAAACGTACAGCCCATAAGGTCACAGGTTTAAATCCCAAGACTTACTTTAATTGTTTTCATTATGTTCCCAGCAAAAGATAAAGATTCTATGTGTAGTAGTGTTCTCTGTTGTATCTCTGTTGGGTTAGGAATAAAAGCTTTTCTTTTAGCAAGACAGAGTACATGAGCTTGAATTTTCAGTTACCCAGACTTACTTTTATTTTTATATATAGAAGTGAACCAATACTGAACACACCACAGGAGCGCCCGGAGTCCCCTTACCGAGCAGAAAACACTGGGAGAAAAGGGGTGACCCGAAATCACTGTCGTATCCACGGCAGTGACTCTGGCTCCTAACTCCCTGCAATAAATATAATAAATACAACCTGGGTATATCACAACAATGTAGCTAAAAACATAAAAACAATTTATTATCAGAAAAATACACAAATAGTATATATAGCTGGCCAGCTACAACCGTATTCCTCCCTGATACCTAAAGTATCTAAACCAATATAAATAACTCTAACATGAACTCTGTATATAAAAAGGATCTAAAATAACTCGTCTGGTACAGCGCAGGTGAAGAGCAGTCGCTAAGATGAGTAGCAATATCAGGCAAGCAACAATGTTTCTCATCTGTCGATCTTAGAATATGTAAAAAAACGGCAAATCCTTAAGATTCCTTAAAAGTCCATATAACAGTCAATTAGTGTGCACACATAAATATCATGAGGTGGTATAATTAGCACAAGCTAGTAATATACATCACCGATCCTCTTAGAATATCTTTCCCCACGTTCTATGGATTCCGAAATAGGTATTATGTATCGTATACCAACGAACGCTGGAGATTCGTAACGGCGTGAAGTACAGATTTGAATTCAAATCTTTACTACACACCGTTACGAATCTCCAGCGTTCGTTGGTATACGAATCTCCAACGAACGCTGGAGATTCGTAACGGCGTGTAGTACAGATTTGAATTCAAAACTGTACTACACACCGTTACGAATCTCCAGCTTAGATTACATACATAATACCTTTTCGGATCCATTGAAAGTCCATGTATACAAGCTACGGATACTGCAAAGGTATCAAGTGTCCGGGAGAGTACGGAACCTAGAACGTGGGGAAAGATATTCTAAGAGGATCGGTGATGTATATTACTAGCTTGTGCTAATTATACCACCTCATAATATTTATGTGTGCACACTAATTTGACTGTTATACGGACTTTTAAGGAATCTTAAGGATTTGCCATTTTTCTACATATTCTAAGATCGACAGATGACGAAACATTGTTGCTTTGCCTGATATTGCTACTCATCTTAGCGACTGCTCTTCACCTGCGCTGTACCAGACGAGTTATTTTAGATCCTTTTTATATACAGAGTTCATGTTAGAGTTATTTATATTGGTTTAGATACTTTAGGTATCAGGGAGGAATACGGTTGTAGCTGGCCAGCTATATATACTATTTATGTGTATTTTTCTGATAATAAATTGTTTTTATGTTTTTAGCTACATTGTTGTGATATACCCAGGTTGTATTTATTATATTTACTTTTATCTTTTACTAAAATGTCATTATGCAAAGATTTTTTTTGTATGAAAAAAAAGCAAAGGATTATATCATTGTAATGACAGGAAAATTTAATGTTTTTTGGGGGGGAATTAAATCGCTGTTCTGTGTTAGGGAGAGGGAGGGTCTCTGTGCTGTTATATGATTGGCTTTCAGCTTCTAGGAAGCAAGACTATGTTCTTGTTTTGATCTGTTGAGCACTACAGAGCATGTTTCGCCCAGCTAAGGTGGATTATAAGAGCAGACCCCTAGTACCCACATGTTAATTTCAAACCACTTGTTTTATGTCAATGTTGTCTGGAGACTTCCCCTTTAAGACCCTAGGGCTTTACAATGATGGATTTTACTAAAACATATTGATTGCTACCAAATTAAATGTTGTTTTCCATTTTTGTAAGAAATAGGATTTGTTTCCAATGTGCCTAAATTTTGCTAAATTTTTTGGGATCTTTTGTCCTGATTTAGAATATTGGTGAACTCTGTGAGGCTGAAGTCTAGGGTGACAGAAATACATGACAGCAAAATGAAATTAGAACAAGACCTGACAATGCAATCTACAGAGAATCGAGAAATCGACAAGAAGATGAACAGTTTAAAGCCAGACTTGATGCAGCTGCGCAAGCTTAGAGACCAGTATCTTATGTATGTATGTGAAAAGTAATTACTGGTAATCCTGTGGGTTTCTTTATTTAAGGCTTATAAAAGGAAAATCCACAGCAAGATGTTGGAAGAAAAAGACTAGACCCTAAACCTGGGGTACAAACTGCCCTCTCACTCAAATGTATCACAATGTTTCAAAGCTAATTAATGAACATATATCTACATTTTATTTATTGCCTCATTTCACAAAAGTAAAAAAACATTATCATTGTGCAGTGTAATAAAAATATGGGCTAAATTGGGAGCAGATAATAATCCTAACAGCATCTTGGAAATATAGGTAAGCATTCCTTAATGGCTGTGTAAAAATTCTTAATAGTAGGGATTTTATTTCCCTTACAATTGCAAATCACATGAAACTAATTGAATAATATACACATTTATACATATGCTTCTAATTAAAGATTTATAAACATGATCTGATCAGAGTGATGCTAAATAGGCCATTTATAATATTATGTACGGTACTCTCCAGCTTTTTATTGTACAGTAAGCTTACTTCACTTTTGCATATTTTTGTATGGTGCCACCTTGTGGTAGATGTTTTGCAGCAATATTCATATTGCTATTGTGATTTTCTAGGTGGTTGCTGGAAAAGGGTGCTCGCCAGAAAGACATCAGTGAATGGCTAGACATGAAAAATGAAACTGAAGAGTAAGTTCTTTCTTATGGTATACTATTATTTTTGCATCTTCTTATGTAAACATAATATTTCTATTCATTAAATCTTAATTTACCATCTTAAGTTAGCTCTAAGGGCCATAATTATAAAGGGGCGGTATTGCTTTTTAGCGTTTAAGGATTGGGCTCCCATTTAGAATTATGAACCCATGAAAAGAATTTTCCTGTTAAAATTATCATCTCCCGCTGTGCCTAAACTTCAAGGAAATAAACTAGATGAACTATAGCTAAAAGAAAAATTGTTGGGTGTTATAAGGCATTGGTCATGGGTTCAGCACATTGGATATAGATTTGAATGCATAATGACATAACTAAACACACTAAAGACTCGGCGACAAGCAGTTATTATTTCTGTGTTTCTTTTGACAGTCCTTACTCAATGATGGATGTTACAGACCTCCCACACCAGGCAGAGCACACCTGGTACATGGGAAAGATGAAACGAGAACAGGCAGAGGAAATGCTGGCTAGTAAGCCAGATGGGACCTTCCTTATCAGAGAGAGCCGTCAGAAGGGGTGCTATGCCTGTTCTGTGGTGTAAGTTGAAGATCAATGCTTTTCCAGATTTCATTTAGTCTACACACAGTATTTAAACTTTACATTAATTATAGCCTCTACTTTATTTACTTTCTTTGACTTTCTGACATGTAATCTCTGCAGGGTCGACGGTGACACCAAACACTGTGTGATCCATAAGAGAGCTACTGGATATGGGTTTGCTGAGCCACATTACCTATACTCCTCCTTGAAGGAACTTGTGCTGCATTATCAACATACATCTTTGGTACAACACAACGATGCTTTGAATGTTTCTTTGTCATATCCTGTATTGGCTCCTCCGCCTTGATGAGTCTTCTACTCTTTTTAATATTTTGAATCTGTTTCATCCAATAGAAGAAGGGCTTCCATTTGTGAATGTCTCTAGTGTTGTTCAAGATAGAAGCACCCCAGAGGAAACCTGTTGGTTTTTATAAACAGCTACTTGTCCTTTGTCCCTCTGCCCTGCAGTTTGTTGCAAATGTATTCCTAGCTACATTATTTCTGAAGATAAGATACTAATATATCTGAGCACCAACCACTTAATATGATGCCTTTTCAGGTGACCGTATAGTTTTTTGTTTTTAGAAAAGAGTCAGACTTAAAAAAATGGATGAAACATTCCACACTGCCAAGGCTTTTCCTTCTGTGCTACTTATGGTATCTCTAAATCTAATATCTTTATATCTAATTTAAAGTTAGCAAAGTAACCATATTTTGGGGCCAAAAATAGTATGGAAGAGATTACTTTAATTAAGCACTACACCTACCCTAACTGTTTATTGCACCATGTGTTCCCGTTATAGGCATTTGGGTTTCCCCCTCTTTTGTTACATACCTCTTATTGCCCTGTGACTCACGGTAAATATTTACCCGCATGTCAATTTTAAAGCCACCAAAACTCAAATTCTGGAAAATATATTTCTTGTAAACTAATGAAAATTCCACCACATTGTATTGCATGAATAATAAGGATGCTACATAATAAGGAAGCTACTTGAATTTATAATTACCTTTAAATTAAAAGTGTAGGAGCCGTTTTTTATTTAAGCCCAGTAAGCCTAACATTGCATTTTTCCAATACACCCCCCCCAAAGCAGGTAGTTCTCCCGCATTCTATGAGACATGTGGAGCTTAACATGAGATATCACCACTTTTCCATTGTTCTTATCTCTGACTTGTTGGTAATAAAAAGCAAGAGGAGGGTAAAGTAAACACTAATGACAATGTGTCATAGATGATCATTGTTGCAGCAATACACTACTACTAATCTTCTAATAGCATCACAGTGTAGCATTAGGTTATGTATACACCATGCAATATTTCACATGGGTTTTCGGCCATGTCTGACTGATTGGACGAAAAGATGATAGGACCTGGTGGAAAACCACGTCTAATCGTGCGTTCCTCTTTGGAATGCATGCTCGGTCGCAGTAAACTGTCGGCTGTGGCCACTATTGTCGAGAACAACCTTCTTTCCTCCTGGTTGACCAGTCGGAAGAGCCGAATGGTCGGTGAGGAGGAACCATTGCATGGTGTGTACCATGCTTTAGGGAAGGAGATACCAATTGGTATGGTACAAAATATCCAGTTAGTAAAAGATTTCAGCTCTAACTATGGTATTCTGGGAAAGATTTCACTGTAAACCAGTGATGCGTAGATTTCACCCTTTACACTAAAAATGTACTTCTGGTATTTGTTTAAATATATAATTGCTTTAAATAATGTTAAGAAGATGGAACATATCGGACAAATGATATTTTCAGGAAAAACTAAAGCATTCATTTTAGGAATATAAAATTACATAAAGACCTTTTTTTAACAAAGTCTAGTCATAAATGTTTATTTGACACCAACCCATAGACTTAAATGAGCTATAATAATAAAATACAGTAAAAAAATAGTATTGTTTTAAAGGAATAGTTCACTGCATCAGTGAACTATTCCTTTACTACATTGATTGAAGACCAGGTGGTTAAAGGGCATGTCCACCCCTTTTTAGAATTTTTTCTGTAGTGTAGGGCTCCCTACCCCAGCCCCAACCGCTATAGTAATCTTTGCAGAAACTCCCCCGATCTATACTTACATTACCCCTCTGGCAGGGGGCCGGACCAGCAGCCGCCTCCATGATTGGCCGAGAGGCAGCCAATCACGGGCGCGGCTTCTGGCTATCCAAAACGTCGGTGGAGAGAGGTAATGTCATTACAGTTCAGGGGCGTTTCTGCAAAAATTACAATGGTGGTTGGGGCTGGGGGAGGGAGCGCTACACTACAGAAATTGAGTTTTGTGCTAGGGGGAGGAAGAGGAAAATGGGAGGGAGGGCTGCAGTGCACATGACATTTTTCTCCCGGAGGGGAGACAGGAGGCAGAGTCCTATATGGACTCTGCCAGGCTCCTGGTGGTCAGTTTCTGGGATTTTACAGGGACAGGAGAACCATTTGGAGCAGGGATGTAAGGTAAGGATTTTTACACACTACACAGTGGGGCCAGTAGTGGGTTAAATTATAGTTTTGTGTGGAGATGCCCTTTAAGGAGCTATGCCTTACCTCCCATTCTTCAATCAATTGTTGGAGAGCCAGGAACGGAGATGCCAAAAGCTCACCATTTGCGCAATCCAGCGTGGCCTCACTGACAGGTCCCGCTTCCTGCTGCTGTTTCACTATAAGGCCTTTGCCTGATAATACACGCTATAGCGGAACAGAAGCAGGAAGCGGTGGGGAATTTCAGAGCAGCCACTCAGGATTGCGTTAAAGGTAAGCTTTTGGCATCTTCGTTCCTGGCTCTCCAACAATTGATTGAACAATGGGAGGTAAGGAATAGCTCCTTAACCACCCGGTCTTCAATCAATGTAGTAAAGGAATGGTTCACTGCAATAGTGAAGATAAGGGTTAGGGTTTTAATGCCACAAAAATCTGTAGCTTATGGAAAGCCTCTTAGAAGGTATAGTATTTCCTAAAGGGCCACCAAGGAAACAGGGATATTACCCAGAAGTCTCTGTTCCTTATTTCCATATGTGAGAGGAAAGCCTTAAATTTTTATTTGAATTCTACACATAGGGGGTTATTCAATAAAAGTTCTTATCGTTTAAAATGGTGCTAATTTTGCCCCAACCAATCAGATGTTAGCTTTCAAATGTTACATATGTTGTGATTGGTTGGGGCAAAATTAGCACCATTTTAAACAATAAGAACTTTTATTGAATCTCCCTGATAGTATAAAGGCTTAGTTGCATGGTTTTTACCACATACTTTACTATTGAACTGAAGTTTTCAATGAGTTATCTTTTATAGTATAGGCATAAACAAGATTGCCAGTTTGAGTAACAAATTACAAGGCTAGTTATTGAAACTGGTTTTGCCTGATATGATTATAAATTTGTTACACGTTTAAATTAACATATAGCTCGTTTAAATTTTTCCACTGGACTGATAAACTATACTATCTCCTAAAATGATTCCAACCTGTCTGCAGGTTGCTGACATACTTTCATGGGATGGTATTGTATTTTTTCCCTATTTTGGTAAATTGTACAAAAGTGACCTTAATGATGATTTGCACATGCCCTCTTTAATCAATAAAGTTTAACCCAAAAGATTGATCTGCTTTATGCTGATCTAAAGATCACCTGCCCCAACCACTTTGTTTGCACTGGTTACCTTGGTTATTAATTACACTTTACAGCCATTGTTTCCTATTTGCAAATTTTGCGCCTTTAAAATTGTAAATGTAAAAGGATTTCTTTGCAGTTTTTGTGTATATGAAATGAAGAAGCTATAAATTAGCCAATGTTCTGCCTAACTTTAAAAACAAGAGCGTCTTGCACACGCTTTGCTAGAAGCACATCTTCTTATTGGTGGTCCGTCCCTGGGCTGAACGGATCGAGGCGGCCACATGAAGAAACATTTTAAAGCTTCATTATTATTATATAGGCTAAACCCAGGGGTGTGGACCTAGTGTTAAAATAATCATCCTCAATGTAATCAGTTTTGAGAGTTCAAGAAAAGCAATTTTCAGTGTTTCTTCCTGTAGTACACCCAGTGAGTTTTTTTTTTTAATTTCTACTTACCGTATTTTCCTAATGCTTTGTCAAAATTTTATGTTCAGGGTATCATCTGTTTGATACCCCTAGTTGTGGGCTTTAAAGCCTGTTGCTTCCTTTAGGGGAGTTTCCTCACTGGCTTTAATGGTGGTTTAAAGCCCATGGTGACTTCCAGTTGTGACCCTGGCTGTCTTTGTTTATTAGAATTTCTTTGTTCTACTGAAATCCACAGTAGCTGTTTTTTGTATGTGGCTTCCAGAGGTAATTATCGAATCTGCAAACCTATTAACCATAGCATAACATTTTATTCATACCTGTCTAAATTTTTTATTTAGTAGATATGCTTCTTCGGTGCATCTCCTCGGTTGATTAACCTTTCATATCTGTAGCATATCATATGTATAAGCTATTTTTAGTTCCTTTGCAATGTAATGTTTTTTTTTTTTCAGCAAGTCATTATAGGTTTTTCTTGGAGCATAATAGTTAATTGCACTAGCTGTAAAAGAACTGGCAATAAAACAACACAGGACAGAACCTACATAATTGTACAGTGTGTGTAGTGTATAGCTGCCTTCCTTTAACACTGATTTTAGTTAGTAGAAATGGGGACCCCTGGATTGCTGTTTTATGTTATAAAAAGGAATTTTTTGTAGATTTTGGCCTTTAAGTAAGCACACTTATTACAGTACAGTTCTGCAGCTTTTTTACTAGGTTATGCTATTTTTACGCTATTTTATTTGGTCAGGGACACTTCAGTGTCCCTTTAATAATTTGTCATTTTCTTTATTTCTTTCAACCTAGGAATTTATCTCCCAGCTTGGCAATTAAGGGCTTTTTCACATGTGTTTTGTTATAGATGTTTCTATAGATATGAATGCAAGACACAAATGAAAAACATGATTGTGCATTTTTCTTGTGCATAATAATCTGTAGTATGAACATAGTCTTAGTTATAATAAAGGCCTACATTGATTGGTATATTTTCCAGGAAAACCCTCTACAACTGGTAATTGCTGCAGGTTGTAGTTTTAAAAACTGGATGGCTGCAGGTTGTTCATCCCTGATTTAAGGAATATCACTAAATTAATCAGTATAAGGGCTAGGCCACAGTATCGCATTATTCTTGCTTTTGCGCATGCGTTTTTTCATTGAAATCGAGGCAACACACCCAAAAACACGCATTTTCGGGTGCGATGCGATTGCAATTTGCGTTCCGCATTTTTAATCGCAATCGCATGCGTTTTTCTATATCTAACAAAAAAACGTATGTGCAAACGCAACAAAATCGACATGAAATCGTAAGCCATTCCATGTGCGATTGTGTTTGCGGCGCAGTGTGGCCGTGCCCTAAGATCCACACATTCAGTGTGCTGTAGTGGCAGATGATGTACTGCAAACCAGTTCATATTAGAGTTAAAAAAAAAAAACATTGCAGCACTAATGACTGCATCCGTGAAAACAGCAAAAAGTAATGTGACAATCCTAGACCATCTTTAGTGCCGTAGGGTAACCTAATTAACAGCGCATTTGATTTTAACGAAGCAAAGTGAAATTTTAAAGTGTGATATAACTGTTGCTCTGTCTGTGAATGTTGTTTGATTTATTTTCAGGACAAGTTGCCTGAATATATTGTATTACATGTCTGTAGAAGGACATTATTTTTGACAAATGAATGCTTGTGTAAACAGATGACACTAGCTGACATCTATATGTAAGTCAAATTACTGTGTAATATTTCAGCACTACTGTTCCTTGTGAAACATCTGTAAGTACATAAGCTGTTTACTAGTTGTTTAATAGTTGCTATTCTTTACATACTCTGCTCTTTCCATTACATTTAACACCCTTTTGTGTACACTTTTTATATAAGGCTTTCGTGTCATATAATGCTTGTAGCATATGGTATACCATTAAATACTTCACTCAGAACAAAATGGCACAGTACACCCCCAAAGAATTCACTACAGTTGAAATTCCTGTGTAATTTAACAATATGCTGGCAGGAGACACCGAGTTAATATCTGCTGATTTTAAAGCTTCTCATTTTTTTATGTCTTTTGTATACTCGTATTAATGTTTCCTTTTGTATTTTAAATACTTTAAAGAACACCTAACTGTGAATACTTGAATACTACCCTTAATTTTTTCTTCATTAGTTTAAATAATGATTTTAGCAAGGTAAAAGTTGAAAAAGTGGGATCCATACTGTAAAGATATTGCTCACCCTGTTGCCCTGACCCCTAAAATTGGTGATTCCAAAATTAACTTCAGATAGGCATGGTCATTCCTCAGTGGAAACTTTGCTGTCCTAGGGCTAGGCCACACTGAGAAGCTTTTAAGCGCGATCCGATAGCGCTTTTAAAACTGCACACCAGTGTGTGGCAAATTAACGCGGCCACACTTAGTGTGCCACTGTGTGTTGCGCATGTGATCCATTAATCTGTGTGCGTGTGATCTGCATTTTTTTTGCGATTGCATGCGCTCCGATTGAGGAACATCACGGGAGCGGGTCACGGTGTGGCCTCAGCCTTATAGTTGGCTGTCATTAGCATATGGCAAACATAGTTGATTTCTTCCTGTTGGGAAAAGAGATGCATGTCTGCATATTTCTGTCAACAACAAGCAGTTTTATCAGTTAAACAGACTTTTTCCAACCAGCTCTTTTCTCAAAAAAAAAAAAAAAAAATACTGTGTGGGAAAATGGTTTGAAAAATCTTCACAATCAATTTGCGCACCCTTAAAAGGCACCCACATCTACTTAACTTTAGCAAAACTACTTCTATCACTACTTACAGGCTTCAATACCTTGCTTGACAGTAGACACCTCTTCTGCTGTCGTAATGTCTAAACTATGTGTCAAACAGCAGCAGAGGAGGCTTTTATTCTGTAGCTCTGGGAAAGGAAGTCAGCAAATTAATGGTACAGACTTCAAGACGGATTTGTCTGTGTAAGTAATGATAAAAGAAGTTTGGCTAAAAGTAAGCATAGCGAAATTAGTCATGATGGGGGGGGGGGCTTAACTTAGTGGGGTTGGGTATTGCATTTAAAAGATCCCAGTGGCTCACTCATTTAGTTTGTGTTGCTTTACCCATTGTCTGCCTCTAGGTCCTATGAAATAAGCTGGTTCTACATTGTTAGTGTTTTTCTAACCTCTTTTATTTTTTTCTTAAAAACAAGTTTTGTTTGTTTTGCATTAGATTTTTTTTAAGCTTGTAATGTTAAACAATAAAGTTTACTAATGTAAGCACAGTATTTGTTTTGGAAACTGGTACTATAAATCTACAATTATGGTACATAAAAATAAAAGTGTTTTTAAAAGGTGCATGTTTGTCGCTTTTTTTCTTTTCTTTCCTCCTTTAACCTGTTTTTTGCCCCATCATCCAATATATAGTATTATATAGATAAAAAGGTTTAAGACTTTCATACATCTAAATATTTTATTCAGCCCCAGATATTATCCACAGTTGGGATTTTCCAGGGTACATAATTGCCAACAGATTCTTGTACAAGTCATTCTGAATTGAGAAAGCCAGTCGGATGACTAGCGAAACGTCTTCAAGAACTAAACTTTAAGTCCAGTTGATCTAATTGAATACAACAGATATGTATCTTTGTGTGTATGTTTTTTTGATGAATACAGCCTGTGTCATGTTTAGTAGACAGAGCCTTAGTGTTGTAGGTGTCATCAATTACTATTCTGAGTCTGGGTACTCACTGGTTAAGATTACAGGCATCCCAGAACTCAGTGGGGTAAGAATGGCAAAAATGGGGGCAAATGGCACTCTGGAACAGTCAGCAGTTAGCTAGGAACATTAGTAATAATCTTGACCACAGGAAACCAACACCAACTGGACGGTGGGGAGACTGAGGCTGTAGCAGAAGTAGCTGGCAGATATGGAGACCAGAGCGGAGGCTGGGTAGCGGGAGTAGCTGTCAGATTTGGAGACCAAGGCTGTACTGGTAGCAGAAGTGGAGACCAAAGCTGTACTAGTAGTAGGAGTAACTGGCAGATATGGAGACTAAGGCGGAGGATGAGTAGTGGGAGTAACTGTCAGATTTGGAGACCAAAGCAGTACTGGTAGCAGAAGTACTGGCAAATTGGATTTTAAGGCTGTATGTAGTTGGTAGCAGAAGTAGCCGGCAGGCTGGAAGATTAAGACTGCAACCAGGAGTTAAGAGCAGTTGGCAGGCAAGGAGACTGGGGCTGAAGCAGGATACAAAGGCACCCGGGAACAAGGCAAGAAAGAGGCACAATAAGGACTGGAACCAAGGCACACAAAAGTACAATCGGCACTTACCAGGAGAAGCGACCGGCATATGTAAGATTACTTCTGGCCACTACTACTCGCACCAGACCTACCCGGGCGCCTTCCCAGAGGCACTTTCCCGGTCAAAATTGTCTTGAAGTTTATAGAGAAGGAGAAAGATTTTTTAAGGAGCATAGGGAAGCTTGACTATGTAGACAGGTTTTGGTTATTTACACTGGAAAAAAGGCACATGACATATAAGCTTTTCATAGGTTGAAATCTTTGATGCATTGTTCACCAAAAGATCAAGAGAGACGACATGTGGGTATCCAAGATTCAGTTTGTCACAATACTGAGCATTTTACACAGTCCGTGAAATTTTGACAGGTTACAGTCTCAGATCTCATTGCACAAGAAAAATGAAAATCAAACAGAATTTTAAAAAGTTACAGGTGAAGGATAAAAACTTTTTTTTTTAAATGGACAGTCTTACAATAAAAATTCACATAAAACCCCCAACTAAAGACACTCAGAAAAATAGCCAAGGATTTGGCTATCACAAGAATGAGAGTATGCTTGTGAAGGTTCTCATTCATCCAGGTCATGGTATATCTGTTGTATTCAATTAGATCAACTGGACTTGAAATGTAGTTCTTGAAGACGTTTTGCTAGTCATCCGACTGGCTTTCTCAATTCAGAATGACTTGTACAAGAATCTGTGGCAATTATGTACCCTGGAAAATCCCAATTAGCATATCACAGCCAGGTGTTACGGGTGTGATTGGATAGTGGCTAAGAGGTGTTATAGGAACGCCCAGAGTAAGGTATTAAAAGGAACGTGACTGGTTCAAGAGAGGTGTTAAGGAGGCCATTTATGTGAAAATAAAGAAACCAAGCCTAAATAGAGGTGGGGGGGTTCGACACCAACTGTCTGCCATGTACAATGCTGTTTTAACACCTTACTCTGGGCGTTCCTATAACACCTCTTAGCCAATATCTAATCACACCCTTAACACCTGGCTGTGATATGCTAATTGGGATTTCCAGGGTACATAATTGCCACAGATTCTTGTACAAGTCATTCTGAATTGAGAAAGCCAGTCGGATGACTAGCGAAACGTCTTCAAGAACTACATTTCAAGTCCAGTTGATCTAATTGAATACAACAGATACAAGAATGAGAGGCTCCAAAACATATTCCCATACCCACCACTTCTGGCATTCAGACAGCCCCCAAATCTAAAAAGACTAATAACAAGAAGCGCCTTCATACAACCCAACAAAAATGGAACCTATCCCTGTGGCAAAAAACAATGCAAAACCTGCCCACACATCTGTAATTCAGACAAAATACAGATTCCAGGCACATTAGAGGAATACACCATCCATGGCCATAATCTCCAATACTCCATAATTCCCTCTAGTCGTTTTGCCCTACGCTTATAAAAAATACTATCTATAGAATTTACTTCAGATCCAGTAACATACTGAGCATACTTTATGACACTCTGCGAAGATCCCTTAAGATTAAAAGAAAACACATTCATTACTCATATACTTATACTGTATATCTATCTTATCTATCTCCAACAGACCTCACAAACCTTAATTACCTGCCTGGCATTCCTAAACTGAGATAACCATCCTGCACTCTGCCATGCTGTGTGCTGGGCCTTCTGCTTTCTTCCCCGGGGGATTGATATTTGGTGTTTTGTTTCACTTTTGCAAGTTTTCTAACTGCATTCAGAATTCTGTATGCAAAGAAATTGTGCAGTTATGTAGCTGATTTGTGTAGCAGGTATCCCACGCCTCCCGCATCTCATGGGAGTCTCCCTCAATCGGGTGTGCTCTCCCACACTCCCACGAGACCACCCCCAGACTCCTGCCACCGAGAGGAGACTCTTCCTCGGTTATGCCCACTTTTGTTGACCACGCCCCCAGAATGCCCGGGAACACTCCTAACTCCACCCTAACACCGCCTCCCTCCACTCCCTAGGACACTAGCCCAGCTTCCGCATGACGTCATAGATGTCATGCCCCCTCGCCATTTCAGGCTTCTGGGCAGGGTGAGAAAGGTGTCTAGTGTATGTTCCAAAAATATAGTTTATGTGATTGTTTCCAAGATAAAGTGGTGTTAAAGAAGAACTAAACCTATGCCCACTCGCCACACCCCTTCTCCCACCCAGAAGCATGAAGTGGCAGGGTGGGATGTCTGTTAAAGTAAACTGGATAAAATAACTGTGTATGTACAATGACTGGCCACACCTCTTGACCTCAGTCCCATGCTCCCTTGCCTATTTTGTCCTGTAAACAGATTGGCTAGATGCTAAAGATTCGTACACATGTGCGATCGCGTGTTCCGACGCGCGATGTGTACGAATGTTCGGTTCGGCTGATAATTGATCCGTGTATAGGTCCTTTATCGTCCGAAACCAGGCCCGACCGACCAGGCGGATCTCCAAACGACCGGCCCATATAAAGGGCCCATATATGGGCCAATTATTTGCCCGAAACGAACGTTCGTACACATTGTGCGATCGAGTGTGTAAATAACACAATGGTCATTGACCACACTGTGTGATACTGGGATGTTAGGAAATAAAACACAAGCCTCATGTTAGAAAGGTAAAATAAACAAGAGGTGAGAAGTGAGACACAGATTCCAGCTTTTATATTGCGGTGTTCTTCCTTCTGATTCAGTGTTCTAAGGCTTTAGTTGTCCTTAAGGCTCTTACAGCAAAGCCCCTCAGTTTTTTTGCCAAAGTTTTTTCTGGCCAAATTCACTCTGGGTAAATCTCCCGTTCACGGTTCAATATTGTGTTTCCGCCTCCCAATTAATGGGGAAATGGAGTTACCACTAGCGGACTAGAGTCATGCAAAAAAAACAGTGCAAACTTGAATTGTTTGTGCAGGCTGCATGGGTGTCTTTTGCGAAACCCATGCAGCCAGTGCAAAGAAGGATGAATGAGCCTCTATGTGTAGCGTTTTGTTAATGGTAATTCCCTTAAAAAAAAAAAAATTCTATATATAAAATTAAGTCGGATCTTGGATTACCTCATCTATTGGTGGGGTTGTTCTCAACCAGTGTCTAAGAATTACACATTTAGAGGCAAGAATAACCAGATGTAAAATTCATTTATGCTTGGATTTCATCTGCAAGCGACCTTCGGTCTGAATTTGAGAAATAACTTATAGTGGGTCAGAATAGTGTAGAAAAGTATAGAAGAGGGTATATCTGGTAATTATTTCTGCAAACCTTGACTATAAATGTCCCTCCAATTGTTGTTAAGAACTGGGCATTCCCATATACTGTGTAGTACATTAGCATTCCTTAGATTGCACCTGGGGCATTAGATGGGTGGTAGTATCTAGCCTGGGAAACTAAGATTGGGGACATTGAATGCCCTATATGCTCTGTGAAATAATTTAAATTGTCATCTTAGTGTTTGATACCCCTGGAGAATTTTGTCTACCCATCCCCAGTTCTGTGTCCCATTTAGTTAGACTTGAAGATGATAATGGTTTTGACGTAACCGTATTGATTAGAACTTTATACCTGATAACCCTAGATTCTCTATGGGGCCGTGTGTGAGGGTATTAAATGGTTCCTGTCTTTAAGATGGGGTGAAACTGCGAGATGCACGTAATGCTTAATTTGTGCATAATCTAAGAAGTGCGAGGGGGTAATTGTTGTTTATTCTGGTGTTCTGGCCAAGAATAAAGTCTGTGTTCTGAGTTCATAAATAAATCTCTTAGTGTCAGAATCATTTCCATCCTCTGAAGCCTTTGGAGTGATACCCTTGTGGGAAGGCAGGGTGAGAATGGATTGGCATGTTGAAGGATAATAGGCATGGCAAAGAATATGCTTTCCTAAGAATTCTCCATGCAATAATCATATCTTTTAAAGTCAGCATGTGCCTGTGTATGGTAGGAAGTTGACAAATGAAGCAATGAAGTAGGGCTTTAAGAACAAATGGTTTGTCTAACTCAGCCTCTAATTTATAATTGGAATAGTAAGAGCTATTATTAAAGGAGAACTAAACCCACATTTTTACACTCCAGAATCTGAACATATCCCCTCTAAAAACACTAATAAACTGTAAAATAGCAATACAGTAAATAGCATTAAAGTAAATGTTATCACTTAAAGAACTGGATGAAATAACAATGTGTATAAGCAGTGATTGACCACACCCCTATTCTGTCCTGTAAAAGGATTGGCTAGAAGCTACTAGTGGGTGTGACCAACTGTAAAAAGTTCCTGCAGTATCTTAGGACTGAGCATGTGCAAAGAAAATAATGGTCACTCTGCAATACCGGAACACCGGAAATAAGACACAACCCTCATGTTAGAAAGTTAAATTTCTCAACAACCATATTAAAATGAGAGGTGAGACTCTGGTAACTGTTTTTATATCAAGGAGACCTGCCTTCTAATTCAATGTTGTTCTGAGGCTTTAGTTGTCCTTTAATCATATCCTTGCCTGCCAAGAGCTGCTAGGTTATAATTTCTAGGGTTAGGAAGATTAGCGCCTCCCTGAAAATGTGGGAGCTGTAGCTTTTTCAGTGCAATTTTTTCAGTGCAAGGACCATTGTCCTTTTAAATAAAAAAAAAATATTCTACCATAATCTAGTTTGATTTAAGATTGAACTTCTGTAATAATTGAATATGATTGGGAAAGCAATACCTCCTGGTGTCTTTTTTGTTTAAAAAAAAAAAAAAAAAGAAAAAAAAATTAGTATAAAAATGTATTTAGCATTTATATAACAATATTATAGAACACAGAAGTTCTGAATCATAAATAATTATGAGGATATTTTGTTACCCCTTTCTGTTGTCCTCCTTTTCTTTTTAATTTCCTATCATGCCTTTCTCTTTTGCTGTACTTTACCTTTTCTATACTCTACTTCCCCATTCTGTTTTCCCATTTCCCCATTCGGCTATCTCCTTTACCTACTCTTGTTCTGAAAATGGAAATTTTGATGGAGACAGCAGAATGGGAAAACTGGTATGTAGAATATAGAAATAGGGAGGTAGATTTTAGAAAAGGGGAAGCAAACTGGGGAACTGTACAGTTAAAAAAAAAACATTTGAAACAGTGGAGTTCACTGTTTGTGGATTGGAATAGAGCAAGGAAGGACTGTGCTTTGTTCTTTTCAAACATAGTTTGTGCATGGAAGACACAAAATGCAGTTAGCTAACTTATTTTAGTTTTTCATAAGACCTGGACTAAGCAGGGCCGGCCTTAGGATAAATAGCACCCTGTGAAAGATTTGTTACTGGCACCTAGCACCCCCACCATAACGACCCCTATGGCACACAAAAACGCTGCTGAATGCTGCTTGCCTTGGCCTGCTTCAAATCAAGTCTGCCACATTCACTTATTGGCTTTCAGTATCTGCAGTGCGTACACTTAATGCACAGACAGAACACCATACAGACATCTTTAGTAAGGCTTACTGTGTTTGTGTTGGGGTATTGTCTGTGGGGTAATGCTGATATATACATTTGATCTGCAGGACCATAACTGGGGGGGGCTGTGGCACTGATGCACAACTTTGACCTACAGGTTGGTGACCTAAGACTCTAGGCTGGTGCCCCCTGGTAATGCAACCTGTGCGGTCGCACAGGTCGCTATATCAAAGGCCGACCCTGGGACTAAGTACCTATTTACTGGTGGGAGCAGTCAAGATCAGCTTTTATTAAAGACTGTCTGGTGGACTCTGCAACAATAATATTCTATGAGAAAGAAGCATTTGAGAATAGGCCTCTTTCTTAGTGACCTGTAATAAGAAGGAATGAGGACACGGCTACAAATTTAAACCCAATTTTGATTTTTTTTCCCCTTCTTGGCTTTGGATGATAGCTGTGATGTCCACGACACAGCCCCGTTACTAATCTTTGTATGTTGGATAACTAAAGATTTTGAGATTACAGAGAAGCTGACAGAAATGCAGACAATAAAAGGTAAACTGGGTTATTTGTCCTCAGGTAAATGAATGTTAACATAACTTGGGACTGACTGGCTACAGATGGTTGAACAAATATGATAGGGAAAAATGACAGACTTTTGAAGCAGATACAAGACAATGTGAGCTGTTGAATGGCTCAACGCTTAAAGGACAATCATACCTTTACATACCACCCTCCCCCAGTTATTAATACCCAGGGTTAAGGTGCCCATACATCTATAAGATTTTACTTACCCGACCGAGCGCTCACGCGATGTTCATCGATGCTGCCGGAACCGCTTCTCCCGATCTTACATTCGACCGACATGCGATCGCAAAATGAATGGGATTTTGCGATCGCATGTCGGTGAATTAAGATCGGGAGAAGCGTTTTCCGCAGATCGATGGACATCGTGTGAGTGCTCGGCCGGGTAAGTAAAATCTTATAGATGTATGGGCACCTTAAAGACCTAAACCATAGAGTCCCCACCCGTAGATCTTACCTTATTTCTAAGAAAGTGCCCTGCAAAGTCATGTTTGTGCTTTGTTTGCTTTCCCATTGGTTCAATCGAGGGGTCAGGACAAGAGCTAGCTTTGAAATACACCAGTGGGTGTTAATAGTCAATGTCATCAATACTTTATTCAACAAATGCCAATAAAAACATTGGAAATGTGCATGCTTTCGCAGGAATTGAAAGATTGCAAAAAGATCAAAAAGCAGATGTAAACCATCACTAACAACTTTATGTCATTTTATTCATTGATGAGCTACAGAGAAGACCTTGTATCTTTAATGATAATGTCCTTTTGTCTGAGAAGAAAAAATACATGTGGAACATATTTTAATGTTTTCCAAAACTTACTGTACATATTACAAATACAAATCCATAAAAAATATATAAGTTTATTCTCTGAAAGTGTTTTTTTTTTTTTTTTAAACAAAAATCAAAGGTAAGGTCATGCACATTTATTTATAAGACATACACATGTAATGAATGTGTAAGTTGCTTAGTTTTATGGGACTACTAGCAGTACTTAGCATTGCCCGTGTACACGTGTGTGTATTGTATTTGTTATGTGCAGGTGTGTGTTTGGCTTAGATGGGAGAGACAGGCGGAAAAAGAAGTGCACAGTTAGTAATGTACGTCATGTATTTTATAGTTATGAGTTTAGGGAGGTGACATTGCATGAGGGACGTATAGCACATATGTTTATAGCAAAACCTTATATACAACGTTATCAGTTTTTCACTGTGGTGTACTAGATATACAATGTGTTGTGGAACCTTGAACTTGAGCTACATGGAATTGGGCTTGGGAAAACAGTTGATTGTCCTATCGTCACGATATAGAGCACTAGATGACTGATGGGCATCACACTGTTCTTGTCTCTGGAGCATGTGACGTGCGGCTCTTTGTCTGTGTTGTTAAAGTCAGGCTTCATTCTGTTGCGCCGTCTATGAGCGTTGTATGTTTTTATTATGTGTGCTCTATTTTTTTGCACATTTGTTAGCAGTATGTCACTTTGTTTGCACTTTAACACTTAATCTTTGCTCAAGGACCACTTTATATTGACTATTAGATCCCAATCAATAAAGTTACTTTCTTTGTTCTTCTGGAGTGACAAGGTCTTTCCCTGTAAATGCTGATGATTTCTCAGAATCTACAGTTTAGATTTAAAATCTGAAAGAGCAGTGGGATCTTGCTGTATCTTAAGGTCCACCTTTTGAAGTAGAGTAAAGATACCCTTTAATGGATTGAACTTTAAAACGCTAACATTCTGAGGTTTGAACTCAAAGCACAAATGCACTGACGCTACCTACCCACCACACCTGTGCGTTTCTATGACACAAATAAATGAACACCAAACAAATAAACACAATTTCATTAAAGCACAAAATTACAAAAAAGCACTTTCATTTATTTAAAGGTAAGTGAAGTTTTCCAGCTGTAAATGCAGAACCATACCGCACATATCTATCAGACACACATACTGAAACATCAATCAATACAAAAAGGTTTAATGGTCATAAATATGAACATACCTCATCCACCATACCACCACATGCCTGCTATATCACCAACACCCACCATTCATTTCCTCACAAAAAAAAATATATTTAATCAGAATAATTATGGAATTTCATTGGCATAGCTTCCAACTGCCATTTTCCAACTGTCATTTTCCGACTGCCATTTTCCAACTGTCATTTTCCAACTGCCATTTCGAACTGCCGTTTTCCAACTGCCATTTTCCAACTGTCATTTTCCAACTGCCATTTCCAACTGTCATTTTCCAACTGCCATTTTCCAATTTCCATTTCCAACTGTCATTTTCCAACTGCTATTTTTCAACTGTCATTTTCCAACTGTCATTTTTAAACTGTCATTTTCCAACTGTAATTTTCCAACTGCCATTTTCCAACTTCATTTTTCCAACTGCCATTTCCAACTGCCATTTCCAACTGTCATTTTCCAACTGTCATTTTTTAACTGTCATTTTCCAACTGCCATTTTCCAACTGCCATTTCCAACTGCCATTTCCAGCTGCCATTTCCAACTGTCATTTCCAACTGCCATTTTCCAACTGTCATTTTCCAACTGCCATTTTCCAACTGCCTTTTTCCAACTGCCATTTCCAACTGCTCTTTTTCCAACTGCCATTTCCAACTGCTATTTCCAACTGTCATTTTCCAACTGTCATTTTCCAACTGTCCATTTTCCAACGGTCATTTTTACCAGATCAAATTTTCCAACTGACCCTGACACCCCAATTTTCCAACTGCCTTTTCAACTGCTATTCCAACTTCCAACATTCCATCTTTCCACTGCTATTTTCCACTCATTTTGCCAACTGCTTTCAATTCCTTTCCAACTGCATTTGCACTCTTCCCAACTGCTATTTTCCAACTGTCATTTTCCAACTGCTATTTTCCAACTGCTATTTTCCAACTGCTATTTTCCAACTGTCATTTTCCAACGTCATTTTTTAACTGCTTTTCCAACTGTCATTTTTTCGAACTGTCATTTTCCAACTTCCATTTCCAACTGTCATTTTCCAACTGCCCAACTGCCATTTCCAACTGTCATTTTCCAACTGCCATTTTCCAACTGTCATTTCCCAACTGTCATTTTCCAACTGCCATTTTCCAACTGTTATTTCCCAACTGTCATTTTCCAACTGCCATTTCCAACTGTCATTTTCCAACTGTCCATTTTCCAACTGCCATTTCCAACTGTCTTTTTCCAACTGCCATTTTCCAACTGCCATTTTCCAACTGTCATTTTCCAACTGTCATTTTCCACACTGCTATTTTCCAAGTCTTTTCCAACTGTCATTCCAACTGCTCCATTTCCCAACTGTCATTTTCCAACTGCCATTTTCCAAATGCTTTTCACAACTGTCGTTTTCCAACTGCTATTTTCCAGCTGTCATTTTCCAACTGTCATTCTTCTTTTCTATGCTGATTCTCTTAAATGTTGCAGAAAGTGCGCTGGCAGCGGGCAAAGGTTCAAATATTGTAATTTCTGCTTCTGGCAGGGCCACATCTACCATTAGGCAGAGTGAGACACTTGTCTCAGGTGGCACCTATGCACTGAACAAGAAAGGCGGCAGACAACAGTTATTAGTTTAGCTTTAGTTAGTTTGTGAGGCTATGTTAGACTAGTTAGGTTAGTTAGGGCCCTACTGAAAGAGTCTACCTTGATGTGGTGGCAGGCTTACAAATCTTTTGGCCAAAATCTTTTATACTACAGAAAGTATGGCATTTCTAATTTACTGTAACTGTTGTACCAACATGTATAGCACAGGCTATAAAATAAGTTGAAAAAAAAGGAAGGGGCCAAGTGTCCCGAAACGTTGTATGCTGTTGTTTTTGCACCAATAAAGTGTTCACTAAAGTAGTGTGCTCCTCTACTTTATATCTTGCCTGGACCATGACATTTTGGGCCGTGCCTTTTGTGGCGTGGTTATGATGTCTTGGGTCATTTTCCATTGCTACAGCACTTTCCAGGAGGCTCTTAGCATGACAATAACCACAAATGTGGTTCATATCACCAATAGTAACATAGTCTTTCCAGGGTTTATATTTGAAACTTTCCAGGAGCAAATTGTAATGTCTTATAGATCTTAAGGGAAATGTCTCATTCCCTCTGTTGTAGAAGCTATTGATCCGGATGCCATTCCAACTGCCATTTCCAACTGTCATTTCCCAACTGTCATTTTCCATCTGCCATTTCCAACTGTCATTTTCCAACTGCCATTTCCAACTGTCATTTTCCAACTGTCATTTTCCAACTGTCATTTTTTATCTGTCATTTTCCAACTGCCAATTTCCAACTGCCATTTACAACTGCCATTTCCAACTGTCATTTTCCAACTGCCATTTCCAACTGCCATTTTCCAACTGTCATTTTCCAACTGCTATTTTCCAACTGCCATTTTCCAACTGCCATTTTCCAACTGTCATTTTCCAACTGTCATTTTCCAACTGCCATTTCCAACTGTCATTTTCCAACTGCCATTTTCCAACTGTCATTTTCCAACTGTCATTTTCCAACTGTCATTTTCCAACTGTCATTTTCCAACTGTCATTTTCCAACTGTCATTTTCCAACTGTCATTTTCCAACTGCCATTTTCCAACTGTCATTTTCCAACTGCCATTCCCAACTGCTATTTTCCAACTGTCATTTTCCAACTGTCATTTTTTAACTGTCATTTTCCAACTGTCATTTTCCAACTTCCATTTCCAGCTGTCATTTTTTAACTGTCATTTTCCAACTGTCATTTTCGAACTTCCATTTCCAACTGTCATTTTCCAACTGCCATTTCCAACTGTCATTTTCCAACTGTCATTTTCCAACTGCCATTTTCCAACTGTCATTTTCCAACTGCCATTTTCCAACTGCCATTTTCCAACTGCCATTTTCCAACTGTCATTTCCCAACTGCCATTTCCAACTGTCATTTTCCAACTGCCATTTTCCAACTGTCATTTTCCAACTGCCATTCCCAACTGCTATTTTGCCATTTTCCAACTGTCATTTTCCAACTGCCATTCCCAACTGCTATTTTCCAACTGCTATTTTCCAACTGTCATTTTCCAACTGCTATTTTCCAACTGTCATTTTCCAACTGTCATTTTCCAACTGTCATTTTCCAACTGTCATTTTCCAACTGTCATTTTCCAACTGTCATTTTTTAACTGTCATTTTCCAACTGTCATTTTCCAACTGTCATTTTCCAACTGTCATTTTCCAACTTCCATTTCCAACTGTCATTTTCCAACTGCTATTTTCCAACTGTCATTTTCCAACTGTCATTTTCCAACTGTCATTTTCCAACTGCCATTTTCCAACTGCCATTTTCCAACTGTCATTTTCCAACTGTCATTTCCCAACTGCCATTTCCAACTGTCATTTTCCAACTGCCATTTTCAAACTGTCATTTTCCAACTGCCATTTCCAACTGTCATTTTCCAACTGTCATTTTCCAACTGTTATTTTCCAACTGTCATTTTTTAACTGTCATTTTCCAACTGCCATTTTCCAACTGTCATTTTCCAACTGCCATTTTCCAACTGCCATTTTACAACTGTCATTTTCCAACTGCCATTTTCCAACTGTCATTTTCCAACTGCCATTTTCCAACTGTCATTTTCCAACTGCTATTTTCCAAGTCATTTTCCAACTGTCATTTTCCAACTGCCATTTTCCAACTGTCATTTTCCAACTGTAATTTTCCAACTGCCATTTTCCAACTGTCATTTTTCAACTGCCATTTTCCAACTGTCATTTTCCAACTGTCATTTTCCAACTGCCATTTTCGAACTGTCATTTTCCAACTGTCATTTTCCAACTGCCATTTTCCAACTGCTATTTTCCAAGTCATTTTCCAACTGCTATTTTCCAACTGTCATTCATTCTTTTCTATGCTGATTCTCTTAAATGTTGCAGAAAGTGCGCTGGCAAGCGGGCAAAGAGGTTCAAATATTGTAATTTTTTTGCTTCTGGCAGGGCCACATCTACCATTAGGCAGAGTGAGACACTTGTCTCAGGCGGCACCCTTGCACTGAACAAGAAAGCGGCTGACAACAGTGGTTAGTTTAGCTTTAGTTAGTTTGTGAGGCTATGTTAGACTAGTTAGGTTAGTTAGGGCCCTACTGAAAGAGTCTACCTTGATGTGGTGGCAGGCTTACAAATCTTTTTTCCAAAATCTTTTATTCTACAGAAAGTATGGCATTTCTAATTTACTGTTTACTGTTGTACCAACATGTATAGCACAGGCTATAAAATAAGTTGAAAAAAAAGGAAGGGGCCAAGTGTCCCGAAACGTTGTATGCTGTTGTTTTTGCACCAATAAAGTGTTCACTAAAGTAGTGTGCTCCTCTACTTTATATCTTGCCTGGACCATGACATTTTGGGCCGTGCCTTTTGTGGCGTGGTTATGATGTCTTGGGTCATTTTCCATTGCTACAGCACTTTCCAGGAGGCTCTTAGCATGACAATAACCACAAATGTGGTTCATATCACCAATAGTAACATAGTCTTTCCAGGGTTTATATTTGAAACTTTCCAGGAGCAAATTGTAATGTCTTATAGATCTTAAGGGAAATGTCTCATTCCCTCTGTTGTAGAAGCTATTGATCTGAATCTGCACTATTACCATCTAAATGACTATAAATATATGTATATAAAGTATAGCACTCTGTGATATTATGTGCCTGACAAGATATCATATTCAGTGATTTGTTTAGGGGGGATCACTAGTGCCAAGAATCCCCCCTTTTTGTTAGTTAAATGAAAAGTTTCAGTCTGCTGCTCTACTTCTTTCTCTCAGTGCTTGTAAAATAGAATGTTACATTTTTTTTGTTTCAAAATTGTATGCAGTCTGCACTGTGATTGACAGCAGCATAGAGAAATGTATCAACATTAACCCTCCACCTGCCTGACGTGATTGCTGAGACTCGGTTTAGTTCTTAGCACAAGAAGGTATAGGGGAGCACACTACAATGGTGAATCCAAAATTTTATTAAACAACGGATACAACGTTTCGGGATGCCCTGTCCCTTCCTCAGGTACAGGGAGTCCCGAAACGTTGTACGTGTTGTTTAAAAAAATGAAACAATCGTCTGGCCCTTGGAGTAGAGGGCAGGGGGATTGCACCTACCTACTTGTCTGGCAAGCAGCCAGCAGCGGTGTGCTGGAGTGTTTTCTGCACTGTATTGCAAGACTGGGTTTAGTTACAGTACTTACTCTCTGTCTGGGCAACCCATTCTTTTTTAAGGGAAATATATCTGTTCCACATTCTGCAAAAAATGTTTGTTTCTTTTTTATTATTGTCATAGTAAAGTTAAGTTATCTGATTCCTA
Organism: Hymenochirus boettgeri; assembly: GCA_019447015.1. Classification (NCBI taxonomy): domain Eukaryota; kingdom Metazoa; phylum Chordata; class Amphibia; order Anura; family Pipidae; genus Hymenochirus; species Hymenochirus boettgeri. Next base: position 199,890,108 of record CM033469.1, on the reverse strand, counting down.
ATCACAGGGAAGATATGAGTATTCCTACCTTTGTTTTGGGTTTTCTTGCTGAAAAATCCTTTTTAAAAGGCATATCCACTCTCATAACTTAAAGTTCAACAATGGTGTCCCATGCACCCCCCTCCATTTGAAATTACCCAGGAGGACCTAAACTGCTAGGTTCTAACCCCTAGGTTAAGCTTCTAACCCCTGGGTTAAGGTTCTTAATCCTGCATTTACCTCTTAAACTTGCTTAAGCCTCCCACTCCCAGCCCTGGGCAATAACAATAGGAAGACACTTCTTAAACATTGTGTCTCCCTAATGATCTGCTCATGGCAAAAAAGTGGAGAACAGCATGCCAGCAATCAGAAGTTTAATAGGTATGTCCATCCCCCCAAAAAACTTTTAATATTTGGTTGGCAAACCCCCAATACCTCGACCTTGTGAAGTTTATAAAATCCAAAGATGCTTCTAACAGTACTTACCCAGCCTTCTTTCCCCCAGCGTGTTTCTGCTTGCTTCCGTGCCTTTTCCGTGCACAGAACCAGGTAAAAAGGGTCGGACCAGCAGCGTCTCCTGCAATTGGCTGAGATGCATGGGGGGGCTTCTTAACCAGCACATTATGTGACTGTCACACAGTTCCTTGTTTATCCTGACTGTCTGAGTGTAACTTTAAAGGCTTATAACTTAAGACCCTAAAAAGCTAGAGACATCATCCTAGAGTTGTGACATACTGTTTGTGATTATATAACTCTATAGCACTATGTGGTGTTTTGTGTATGTGTCTGTGTGCATGTGGTTCAGTGAGGCCTTGGCCTTACAGTTTTGTGCTGGTTAGGAATAGAGATGGGATCTTACACGGAAACCCTCGGTTCTGAAATCTGAATGATTCGTCCGAATCCGGATAGATAGTCCAGATATCGGGACTTCGGAGCCTATTTTCTATAATTACCGAACGTTCGAGGATTATCGAAAATAGCCTCGAACGTTCGATAATCCTTGAAAATACGATCGGAAACTCGAATGTAGTCTCCGATCATATTTTCGTGGGTTATTGAACGTTCAAGGTTATATTAGAATATTATCGAAAATAGCCTTTCGATAATAATTGAAAATTCATTCCGTTTTCGGATTTTCATATCTTCAGGATTTTCCCAAGATCCGGGAATACGAAAAGGAAACGAAACTGGTTAGGAATGATAAAATCCATTTGAGTGATTAAATTTTTCACATGACATGACATGCCCACCCCTACCAGCCAGGGTAAGTGGTGCAGGTAAGAGCTTTCTAACAATTGCAGTTTTGGGGCTGGAAGGGGTGATCAACTTATGAGTTATTTCTACAATTTTTGGGCATTTCCAATCGATCAAAAGGCCGACATCGCAATCGCAAAATGATATTGATTCTTTATCGTTAGTGTGTTTACCCATTTTTAGATTAGCTTTAATGCACCTCTCTACCCTGTTCTGTGAACAAAGAAGGGGAGCTGGAACATGCAGAGACCAAATCTATCAGCTGTTGGAAAAAACAGGAAGGTGATGCAGTTCTGCTGACAAAGCTAATGTCAGCTCCCTAGCTCTGTCAGACGTGAACTTAGTCTTAGACAGGTTTTCAGTTTCATTCCAAATTAAAGGGTCTATACTTTTTTCTACATGTTATAATGGAAACTTTCTTTGATCTCGACACGTCCTAATATGTAACTGTTTTCATTTTCACCTCTGGGCAAGATTCCCAAATACACAAATATCTCAAATTCTGCAAAGGTTTAAAAACCCAGGAAAAATTTTAAATAATCTTAACGATGTAGGTGGGGCAGATGCTTTTCCTAGATTTTCTCTTTAATTGTTTAATCAATGACATGCCTACTGAAATGCTTTCAATGCGAACCTCACCCACTAGGAATTTTATATTTTGCAATCATTTCATGTGTAAGCTCTGTGGTTCCCCTATTTAAATTAGGCATGAAGTTTCTGTTCCTGTTTTCTGTGGAACAATCTGACATATCATTATTTTCTCTAAATAATGTTATCAGCTTTATTCTCATGTGGAAAACACCAACTATACATTGACTGGTGTCAGTGGGGGTGGGGGCATTACTGGATGTGGTCTGCTGCCGCTTACCTTACTAGACAGCTCAAAAGATCTGTCCTTCTCTATATATATGTCCTGCTGGGCACATGGGGAATATACACTGCCTCTGGCCCTGTGCTCTCCTACATTGCTATGGTGCTCTTTACAAACTTGGTGCAAGAGTGAAATATATTCTTATATTACATAAGGCTTCTAAACTTTCAATAGGGAGGTGCAGTGGCGAGAATCCTTATTACAGTCACTCTTACTCAATCACCTCTCCCCCTCCCTCTATACTCATACTCATTTACAAATGAACCTGTTTTCCGGAATATAAAGGGTTAACCATGCAGTTGTGTATTTAAATGTAAAAAGTACTGACCAGCCTTACACTGCGGTTCCTTTCCCCTCCCATCCGTATCCTGTCACAGATAAGGAGCAGCGGCGCATTCCAATGAGTCATAAATTGACTCGTCTGGCCGCTGCTCCTTATCTTCAGTGTAGTTAAGGAGGCCTACGTCCTCATGCTTCTAATATCCTTATATTACACTGTAGGTAGCGTATAATCCCTTATATTGTAGATACTCAGCTTTGTATTTGACTGACTATTATAAGGAATATTCCACTGTTCCCATTATAAAATTAATGTAGCATGTATTTTAGTAATATCATACACTAGCATTAGCATATCACAGACGTCCTACCCTGCTGTTTTAGGCTTCTGGGCAGGGTGGGAAAGGGGGGGGTGGCAAGGGGGTGTGATGGCACGTGGGGGTGGGAGTGCGGGAGACCACCCCAGAATGAGGGAGACTCCCGGACAATCCAGGGGAGGTCGGATACCTGATATCACTCTTCTGTATTATATTTTACAGCAGAGCTACCTATGTGCGCACCATGGTGGGTGTTGCTTATGTAAATTGGTTGTAGTTGTGTAGCAGAGCTGGTGTGGTCATGGACAGGATTGTGGTAGATTGGGGCAAGGTTTAACAGTGATGCCCATTCACTAACATAGTTATGCTAGTGCAGCCTCTTTAGTACCACAGGTTTGTTCCCCGTTAAATGGCATTATATTACCTTGCATTTTTAAATTTACACTAGCTTTTCCTAATTATAAGCTTACCAGTAACACAAAAATGTATATATGGCAAAATGCGCTATGCTAAATATCTGTGATAGTATGTTCAACTGGACTTGAAGTGTAGGTCTTAAAGACATGCTGTTAGTCTTTTGACTGTCTTTTTTCTGTTCAGAATGCCTGAAAGTACAAAAATCTGTTGGCAATAAATACCCTGGAAAGTCCCAATTAGCACATAACAGCCAGATGTGCCTTCCTGCAACTTTATAGCGATCAAAACAGCATTGTAATGTCGAACCCTCCCACTGCAAAAGTGAACTTTTCCTTTAATGTTTTGGTTGAAGCCCAGGAGGTTAAGGAGCTATGCTTACCTCACGTTCTTCAAACAATATCTCCGGAGCCATGAATGAAGGTAAGTATATTTACCTTTCAGTCAATTCATCGCTGCAGAGCTGAAAATCTCTGACCGTTTCCTGGCTCTAATCCACTATAGCACGCATTATCGATTATTGATTATTCAATCAAAACATTAAAGGAAAAATTTACTTTTCGAATGAACTATTCCTTTAACAACTCTGTTTTACTAGAATTCTTCTTTGGCCTATATGTTGGTATAGCTATGTTGGGCCATACTTGGTGCAGTTGCTGTTTAATGTTTCCCACATACAAATTAGAGCACTCTTCACTGCACTATGTATAAGATGTTGCTATTCCTGTGTTTTGGTATTGGGACTTCTAAATGTACTAGTTGGGTTTAATCCAGACAGGGGGGAGGAAAAGCCCTTTAATTTGTCAAAAATAGTTTTGGGAGAATTTGGGAGGTTTTTTTATAAGATATCTCCACTCTAAAACACATTTTCCATGACTAATACACCTGCTTGAAATCAATAACATTTTTCACTACAGAAAGCCAGTAACTTTCAGTTTTACTCCCACCTCACTTTAGCATAAGAAGATACAAAGAACTGATGTGGTTTATTTTTCTCCCTCTTATTTATACTGGGCATGTCCAAGCTCATTAAGCTAGAGATATCTGATCTATAATATTACACTATGTATCATAGTTAGAAAGTGATGCATCTTAATCCAGTTCTGGATCTGATTGTTGGCCAAAACTGATGTTCATACACTTGGCCCCCACGATCACACGTGTGTATTAGGCTTTAGACAGCTGACAAAACTGCCGTTTATACATATCAGTCTATACCGATGACACGTGAATGAGGCTTTAGACAACTGACAAAACTGATGTTCATACACATCGCCCCCCATAATCACATGTGTATATGAGGCTAAGACAGCTGCAACAACAAAAGTGTACAGAAATTGTCTGCTTCTGGTAATATTCACAATGGGCTTATAATGCAATTTCCTGTCCTAAATCTTTTATTTCCTGAGAAAGCCATTATTGGTGAGATGCATGGAGCTTAATGTGTTAGAACCAGTACATTCATTTTGTTTTTGACCCTTGAATAACTATTTTTTCCGCTGTCCTTGTGTCCCAGACAATGTGCTGATACAGGTGCAGGATTTACTGAACTACCAACATTTCATTGACAGGAAAAAAAATAGTAAGTTTTTCTAATAATAAATGTTTCAAAGAGGGATATGAACAAAAGAAGTAGAATATGTGATCCGGACAGAAGGCAAGGAAATACAAGCACAAAGGTTGCACCTAAATGTTCCAGCTTTTTGCTCAGACCACATCACCTAGACTATATTTAGAGGTTGTGATGCTTCTGTTTCTCTCTGCTGTTCTTCAATGAGAAAAGCAGTGAGGTTGGTAATAAAGTTTTTGGTACCTGCCTAAAGCCTCGTACACGTGTGTGATTCTTCGTCCAATAAATGGCTCACCCCTCCCCGAATGCATGTACATGCACAACGAATGGCCATTTCACCCAATAATCGCCTGTGTGTATGCGTTCCGTTGGGCGTCTGTGCCTTATAACCACATATAAAGAGGCAATTATACTCTCAAAACCACCACTTTCCCTGATCGTTCCCAGGGTAAAGATATAAACCACTTGGTTTTCATCCCTGGGTTCCCTCTATATATCTCATACAGGGCTGTCAAAGTCTAGCTTGTAATACATGTCTAGTCCTGCCTCCCTCCCACCATCCAGGACTGTTCCTGGGCTGGACAATAAAAAGCACAAATTGGGTAAATCAAAGAACTATGGCAGAGACAGGACAAGGCTGGCACTACCAGCCAAACCTTGAAAGCCCAGTATGACATTGTATGACATTTTTTTAAAGGGTACCCGGGGTGAGGACCTGGTTTAGGTCTTTGCCCTTGATACAATTTGGTGGCTGGAGAAGCGTTAATACAATCTGAAAACTTTGATAAAATCCTTTTTTTGTTTTGTGCACCAATAGCTAATATCTAATTTTGAAGAACAACGCAGCTGAAAGCATAATGCTGGCCATACACTTATTATACTATACCTTCAATTGTGTCTTAGATCATGTCATGGCAGATTATATCCTAGTGTTCCAATTGCGTTCCCTATCTTAGCCAATCAATTTTCGATAGAATACTGCCCATAAAATGATCAGGTGAGACTGTTGTCTGGATGTCACTTGATGACAGGACAGGAGGTAGGTTTCATAGTGTATGGTCGGCATTACTCTTTTCAGCTGTAAGAAACAGAGTAAAAACCAGGAAAAAAAACTCTTCTTCCTTTCACAAATAATTAGGAAATTATTTCATTGGAATGCATACAGTATGTTCATAACGATTGGTTTTAAAATCCAACTAGAGTTGAAGAAAAAAAAACAAAATTCACACTAGAATTTTTATCGAATAGAAAACTCAAAATAAGTTAAACCATCCCTTGCAGAATCCCTTTTATCAGTGTACACATTTTTATCAGTAAAACTCAAGAAGTTAAAAACCACACTTGCAAAAGAGACTCTGGGCATACTGTAGTTATCTAAACAAGAACAACCCCTCTTGACATATTTAATTACTGTAGATATGCAGTACTGTCTTCAACTTCTTATTTGGAGTATTCATTTTTTCCATGGTTGGTGTTTAGATCAGAAATAATCCTAAATGATGGCCCTGCCTTGGGCCCCATATGATCTTAATCCATCTCTGGATCAGCGGTTCACGAACATTTTCAGACTGTAGCACACTTGTGTTCCAAATGTTGGACCTAATGTTGTAATTATTCATATTTCTTACACTTTACAATGTAAAATGTCTGACTATTGACTGATCGCCATATTTGTCGGAAACCATGGTAGCACCCACTGACAGTAATGCTTGTCTAATCGAGGAACGGTGATAAGTCATTCACTCTTTAAAGCTAATGGTAGTTTTGCCTATGCAGTACAATACACAATGGCATGTAGCAGATCAGGGATTCTCAGTTTGCCTCCAGATGTTTGAAAACAACAACTGCCACCATGCTGGGGGTTGCAGTTTTCAAATATACGAAGGCACAACATTTAGGAATCCCTGTAGTAGAGGACATATTTGCAATGACAAGAAAATAATTGTCTAAAAGGAAAACTCCTTACTAACAATGAGTGACATATTACACAATAAGGGCAGCAAAATCACTCTTTTTTCTTAATGGTATTGTGTGTAGGATCTCCCTGTGGCCCTATTAGTATGAACCAAATAATTAGCTTGATTTTTGCCCCTCCTGTATGTGTGATAGCTCATAGTATTGGAGAATGGCAGGTCTGTCACTCGCAATCATGTCCCATTACTCAAACATCACCTTTTTAACTGAGCCACTCAGTGGATGAAAATATTTGTGCTTTTTAGTAGTAGTAAATGCCACTAACCATTGTTTGTGCATAAACTGTGGCTCTACCCATTCGAATCTGTATAAACTTTTAACTATCATTCTCAACTTTCTTTCCCAGATGTTTTCTATTTGTTCAATTGAAATTCAACGTGCATGATTGCCTTTACAACCCATGAAAGAGACATAATTTTATTTCATATTTTAAGGCTTATTGTATCCAATACTTATATACGTTTTGAGGCATATACACGTGATTTATGGACGTCCACCTCATTGGCACCAAACTTTGCTGTTTTCTATTTCTGTATTTCTTTCTTGTCATATGACTTTAGACAGAAGGGGGAAACATTAAAAAAATAGCTGGCACAGCAATGGCTCTTTTTGACCCTGCGTGAGTCATGATAGTTCAAAACTACCCTAGAGTAGTTCTGACATTAGTAATATTTTATCACTGCTGGTAAAATGCTGGTAAAATGTTTTACCATATGAAATTTAAACAGCTAGTAGGTTTTGCATAAATCAAGGGTGTATAGGGCACTGGTGAGTATTGGTATAGCCCAAGAGTAAGAGATATGCTAGTTCAGCTAAAGAAATACCACGTAGATTTCAAAAGTAGAACAGAGCAACACTGTCACTCTTAAAATTGAACCCAATAAAAATCCTTTATTTATCATACCAGGGATGGCATTTTAACACTAATTTTAAAGGTGTTTCTAGCATATGCATTGCAAGTCTATTCAGTATATATCAAATTTAGGGTTAGTTCATACTAGATCATTTTTTGTCTGTTTCCGGACAGAAACGTGGTTTGCGGTGTGTTTTTTTTAGCGGATTGGATTGACCTGGTCCGTTAAAAAAAAACGTACTGGAAATGAACGTGTTTTGATTAAAAATAAAGGAAAAACGAAGTGCTAAAAACGGACAAAAACAGACACAAAATGTTTCCTTTATTAATGGAGTTTTATTTCCCATACTGCTTAATGGTTGGGATAGGCTAGGTTCAAATCATTTGACAGTAGTCTTTAAGACATACCTGGGGTATTGTTTCACTTGGACTCTGCATGTGCTGGCTGTGTAATAATTGTCCCCTCTAATTGGAATCCTGTCTTTGGATAACATGTTCTTTTTGTGATTTTCTGATTTGCATGCATTTCCCCCTTTTTTTCATCCATAACTCTGTGTGATGTAGGTTTGCCTGGCTTCAACATGTATATGTGGTATAATTATATTGCCTATAAGTGGTTAAGTCTTTGGCTTTGTGCAAAGCTATCAAATTATGTTATGTGTTATATGTTTTGGCCATCAACGGATCAGCAACTCCTAAGTTAATTTAATACAATTAAAATAAGTGCTACTGTGATACAGTATATGATAAGATCTTGAGATTTTCCAATTGGTGGATCATATAGTATAATAGCGACAGCACTATATATGTTTAGAATAAGAGACATTACCTTTAAGATACAAGGATGATGGAAGCTGTTATGCATGTCTCTTTAAGAGATCGGCTTTTTAAGGAACTCTCGTCTGTAGTATTGCAAGACCCTGAGGAAGCCCATGGCGCGATTAGCGCACGGGTGAAACGCTTGTCGGTTGTGTTTGGCGGGAGACCGTAGTCACCTGATTGTAACGAGGAATCGGTATTGGAAATTCATAAGTAAGGAGCGTCTATATATGTGGGAGAGATGGGTCAGCAGCAAGAGAACCGGGTGAACAGTGTGGTCCATCTTACCTCTTTTTGAGGTGAGTCCTGGCTTCTCACGTAAGTCCCGGCGGGGTGAATTACGCAGGTCTGGGGACATCTATTGAACACTCTAAACTGTGATATTTAACTCGGCTCTTAATATTTATTCTTTGGTTGCTATGCATGAAGGGAAATGTGCTGAACTTTTAGATATGTGGTTGGGGGACGCCCTGACCGCGTGATACAGAATTAAAGGAGAACTAAACCCAATTTTTTATACTCCAGACTCTGAAAACAACCCCCCTAAAAACACCAATAAGCTATAAAATCCCACTTCAGTAAATTGTATTAAAGTAAATGTAAGCCTTTTAAGAACTGGATGAAGTATCTGTGTGTATGTGCAGTGTCAGACCACACCTCCTGACCTCAGTCACATGCTTCCTTGCTTTATCTGTCCTGTAAAAGGATTGGCTAGAGATTATTAATGGGTGTGACCAACTGTAACAAGTTTCTGCCATAGCTAAAGACTGAGCATGTGCAGAACATAATGGTCGTTGACCTAACTGTGTGATACTAGAATGCTGAGAAATAAAGCCCAAACCATATGTTATTTAGGTAAATTTCTCAGCGCCCGTATCAAAATGAGAGATAAGACACAGATTATTAGTTTTATATCAAGGTGTTCTGCCTTCTGGTTTAGTGTTGTTTTGTGGCTTTAGTTGTCCTTTAAGTGTATTTTTTTTTAGGGTGATTTGTATTTATGGTGTTTTACTGCACATTAGGCCCTTTACTATTATTTATATATGTGAGAGGTATTTTTGGGTGAGATTGCAAATAAACCTACCTACTAATTTTTGACTCAGTAGTGGATGTGCTCTTTTTATAGGGGTCTTAGGATTGGGGGTGGCATTGGGTGTCCCCTGTCTGTTTTTCTTTTTGGAGTTGGTGTTATTTTTACCCCTTAGGGCACCACTGGATGTTCAGTGTTTCCTGTGGGTCGTTGTTTTTCACGAAGCTGTGCGCATCCAGATCAGTGAGTATCTAGTAGGTTTTGTATGCAGTTCTATGGGTAAATTATGGACTAGGGTTCATATAATTTTTTTATGCCTTATGATGTTATGATAAGAGAAATGTTTTGTGAATGCCCAGCAACCATTACCATCATTGAAAAGTGTTTTACATTGTTTTACGCTCTTCCCGTTCCTGTTGATTGATCAGTATGTTTCCTGTCTAATCTCACGTTGTCCTGCATTTTAATTGATCTCTCTGGAGGATACAAGCTAATCTCAACAGGAAGATCCTCAGATTCCTTTGATTCACAGTACATCACATTTTAACTTCAATCTACTAAGAATTGCCTTAAAGCCATGTTAACCTGTTTGTGAAAGTACTTTGAGGGTTAATTTGATTTCAAACGAGATTTATGGGGGGGTTGGCCTAATGCAGGTGCATTCCATCAACAATGTTGCATAAGGCTGGGTACACACCAGCCGATATTTTTGGCAGATCGGCCGATTCACAGCATTTTCGGTCGGTTGGGTGAAAATATCGGCTGGTGTGAGGCGAACGAATGATCGGACCTGTCGGAAAATTGTGATCGATCACGCGGTTCCCTGTGGGAACGCTCGATCGATCGTTCGCATTTTCGGTCGCGGACGAATTTGCCACGACCGACAGACATTTGTCCCGGCTGAGCACTTGCCCGTAGCGAGTGCTTGGTCGGGACAAATAGTCCCTCGTGTGTACCCAGCCTAACACGACAAATGGTAAAACAAGGATGGTATCTCAATATGCTGTATTGATAACCATAAACGTTTGGGTAGGTCATGAATTATGATGTCTTGTTGTGGAACACTTACATATGACAGGGAAAGGTAATATGAAGTTGTGCTTTTGATTGCCGTAAAGAAATAGTAGACTGGTCTGCAAACCAACAAGTTGCAGGTTTGCAACCCAATTCAGACTTTTTTGAATCATATTGGATTTTTTTTTATGAGTTTCTACATTTTATTTACATTCAGAATATAATTACTTTGCAGGATATAAACAGGATGCCATCTGATACCTAATGTCTCAGTTCCACAATATATGTATTACAGCAAGGATGCCCAACTTGAGCCACGATAGGGGCTGCACTAGTGGCCCGGATATTCTCAGAGATTTTAGCCTGTAAGGTCACGGCCACACTGCAACGCAAACGTAAGTATTGAAAAACGCATGCGATTGTGATTTTAAAATGCGGAACGCAAATTGCAATTGCAACGCACCCGAAAACACGCGTTTTTGGTGCGTTGCAACGTTTTCAATCATATGAAAAAAACGCAAGAGCAAACGCAAAAAACACAGCAGTGTGGCCTACCCCTTAAGCCTCTTAATTTGCTGCCACTGGGCCTGCTGCCTATAATTGATTGTCCTGCACAGGGATTGGACACATTTTTGAGAATACTCAGTTTTTTGCTATTTTAAATTTGGTAGGCTGAAATACAACTGTATATATTTATTTTATATATTATAATGTGTTATAAAACACAAATTTCCCAATATACGGTGAGCTGCAGCCCTGGAAACATGATAACCAAATCAATAACGCTTATTAAAAATTAACCCCTTTCTTATGCTAGGAAGAAAGGTAAGTATTGTAAAAACTAGGTGGGGGTGATTACTCTGAATACAAACGTTTTTGTGGGGAGTGAACATGCCCTTTAAAGTTACAATAACCCTCACTACATTGCCACAAACTGGTTAGCATGCTGGAAATATCCAATTGGTTCTCATTGCCCAATAAAGCACAGATGCAGTTATATCTAAGCTTTTCCATGCTTCACATGTATTAAGAATTTCTGGTATCTAGCCATATCTCGGGGGATGATGCTAACATGTCATACTGAGATTAAGGTAATTTACGTTTTTTTTTCTTCAAAAAAATTAAACCTTAAAACCTTTAGTCCCAGCACACAGTTCCAGTACACAGTTCCAGTCACTTAAATGTTAGAATACAAAATCATAAAAATGTGGTTTAAACTCGCTTCTCTTTACGAGGAATAGATCAGGGATAATATTTGATGTGCAGGATTCAGGCTCAGTTACAATGCAGATTAACAAGCAATTGACATTGCCATTACCTTAAAGGGCATGTCCACCCGCAAAATTTAACCCACTGCTGGCCCCACTGTATAGTTTAAAAAAATTCTTACCTTACACCTCTGTTCCTAATGCTTCTCCAGTAGTATTTGTCCAAAGTCCAGGAAACTGAAGAGTAGGAGCTGTCTTCCTGTCAAAAGGATTCTGCCTCTTTGTCCTCCGGGAGGGATTGTAACATGCAAAAGGAAACCCTCCCTCCAGATCCCTCCATGGCTGCCCTTCCACCTGGCATTAACATTTTTTTCTGTAGTGTAGGATACCCCTGCCTACCCCCAACCGCCATGTTAAGATTACTAAAAAAAAGCAGCAGGAACATACTTATAGCCCTTTGCACCCGCATCTGTGATTGGCTGCCTCTCAGCCAATCACAGATGCGGCTGCTGGTCCGGACTCTGTTTGCAAGTTTCGGCAAGCAGAGAGATGGATCAGTGTGCCGCAGAAGTGAAAGGTTGTGAGTAGATTTCAGATGTTTGTTTTAGTCATCCAAAAACTTTTTTAGGGTGGAGATACCCTTTAAGTAGTCAGCTCTGACTACAGTGGTACAAAGAAAAACAAAGGAGTAATATTTATAGTAGTACTAACAATATGGAAGGAAGAAAATAATAAAAAGCAGAAAATAAGGCAGCTATAAAAAATATTGTAATTTCATAACCTTGTAGAAAGTAACAATAAATCTAAAAATTCGATTACAAAGTTTGTATCTGTATGGATCCAACTTCAAATTCATGCTGCCAATGCAATGCAGTCAGAGTGATCCCCCCATGTGTATTGCTCTCCTGTTATTGGAACGCATGTGTGCATGATTTGTTGTACATATCAAATATGTTCTAATAAAACATATATGTATTGGAGCGTGGTGCACATAGAAAATAACGAACAGCAGCACATTGCAAAATCCTAGCACACATTTTACAGTGTGATGGGAGGATGTTAGTGATAGACAGTTGTTGGAGTACTATGGAGAGACTGGCAGTGCTGCATAGAAATGAATGAAACTATTGTTCTTGTGTGTAAATATCAATAGTCAGCCTGCCAGCCATTCCACCAGTCATCTTTGCATCCAGTCCATGTTTTAGGGGGAGATTACAGTTGCCAAGTATCTTCCCTTTCTGCTTTCATTGTTATCTGCAGTTGAGATTATCAGAAGGTTTAAGGGTGTCAGTCTGAAAGTCCGAGGCCACACTAAACGTGAGTGTTGCACAAATGTTTTGTATGCTTTGGTGGCTGCTTGCGCATGCGAATCACCCACCAAAAATGGTTATCACATGCTCTCTGATTAACGGATCGCAGTGCAAATGGCCACAATGTGTGACCACTCCAATTTGGCCAAACCATTGTGTGATTTTAAAAGCACGATCAGATTGAGCTTAAAAAAGCGCCAGATGGCAACGCTTGTGAAAAGCACGCATTTCACACGCATTACCATCCTTTCCGCAATAATGTGATCTGCTCAATAGTCTACAATCAGAGCACATGAAATTTGCAAAAAAGCTGTGATCGCATGCGCTCCGAAAACGGATCTCAGCACATGCAATGTGGCCACCCACACTGACATGCACTGCTCTGTAGTTCTCGCCCATTATGGGATGGCAAGCGTGATAGCACTTGAGAAAACGCAGCTGTGTGGCCTAGCCCTAAAAACATGGGAGCCAAGATATAGACTTGTAAAGTAGGTGTTACTTGTTTGGGCACAGGTGTGATCACACAGTAGCATAAATGGAAACTTAGTATCCTCATGTTCATTGTCCTAGTACCAGTACTCCAGAAAGGAACCGGGATTAACATGACAATGTTGTTTTTACTATAATGAGGTTTGCACCTGTAATAAAGGATATAAAAAAATTTTTACATTTTGAGATATTATATCCATACCTATATCTCATACTTAAATATGGCCATGGAACTTTTTGGTAACTTGTAATATCCTTTTATTTTAAAATAAAGTGAATATAAAGGTATATACTGTAAAAAGGGTGTGTGTGGCTAAAATCGTGGTGCAATGGGCTCATAGTTGCCATGATAACCATTTCAAAAGTTTGTTTTAAATGCTTATCACCCTCCAAAACCTCACTTTTGCGAGGTTCCTATAGTTCAAAGATCTCCCAGAACTTACTTACCTGACCCGGTCCCTTGCCGTTTCTAGTCCGTGGCTGGTGCTGAGAGCCGCTCCACTTCCTGGTTGCGGCTGTCAGTTAGGGTGCGACATGACATCACGCCCAATCACCTGACAGCCACAACCAGGAAGAGAAGTGGCTGTCAGTGCAGAAATCCCCGAGCTCGAAACAGGAGCAGGGGGCATGGAATAGCCGGCGCGTGACCGGGTCCGGTAAGTAAGCTAGCTCTGGGGTATCTTTGAACTGTAGGAACCTCGAGAAAGTGAGTTTTGGGGGGTGATAAGCATTTTAAAACAAACTTGTTTTTAGGCTGGATTTGCCCTTTAAGAAACCCTCTATTGAAAATCCTGTGCTTGCCCCGCAGTCAACTTTCCATAATTACCTCTCTATATATGGTTAATTTATAAACTAAGCAGAAGCTACCATACTTGTTCTTAAGGCTAAAAACTTTAATGTAAATTTTGGAAAAAATGTGCCATTTATAAGCTTTACATGCAACTGTAGAGGAAAAAAATACTGTAAAATCTATATTCGACAGGGAGGTATGGAAAGGACTCTTCTTCTTGCATCTTGACTCTCCTCCCTTATCTAATGAAGTCACACATGTAAGAGAGGGAGGAAAGGCAAAGTGAATGACAGAGCAGTGAAGCTGTCAGCCACTGTACAAAAGGTATCTGGAACACCTTACCACTTTGCTTCTTTTACATAACAGGAGCATGGTCTCCTACTTCCTTGTTAAAGGGCATGTCCACCCCCAAAACTATAATCTTCCCCACTACTGGCCCCACTGTGTAGTGAATAAAAATCCTTACCTTACATCCCAGCTCCAAATGGTTCTCCTGGAATCCCCCTCCATAGTCTGAAAAACTGACCACTAGGAGTACTGCAGAGTCCAGACTCTGCCTCCTGTCTCTCCTCCAGGAGAATTTTGTCCTGCGCAGTTAATCCCTCCCTCTCCCGTTTTGCAATCCTTCCCCCTAGCGTAATTCCCCTTTGCCATATAGTAGGTTTCCTTCCCCCAGCCCCAACCGCTATAAAAATTTTTACAGGAACTCCCCCGAACTTTACTTACCTTACCTCTCTCCCCAGGCGTTCTCCACTGCCGGCAGCTGCGTCCGTGATTGACTGCCTCTCAGCCAATCATGGACATGTGTGCCGGTCCTGACCCCTGCTTGCAGTTTCATGATGGGAAAGTACGTCAGGAAAGAGGTAAGGTAAGTAAAGATCGGGGGAGTTCCTGTAAAATCTTTTATGGCGGTTGGGGCTGGGGGAAGAAAAGCTACTATTGGGCAAAATTCCGAAAATGGGGTGGACATGCCCTTTAAACACAGATTTTATATTTACAATTTTTTCTATAATAGTCCTTTTATTACATATCTTGCATGTTATGTTTCAATGTACCACATACATTTGTGGCCTAAAGAAATCAATGTACCACATACGGTGTATTCCTTTGTGGCCTAAAGGAAGCCTTAACCCTTACAGTGCAAACGAACGGCAACGTGTGCGAAACGCACGCTGATGCACGTGCGTTGCCATCAGGGGTGTCCCTACCGAAGCAAACTAAAAAATTTGCTCAGGGCGCAGAACACTTAAAAGGCGGCAGTTAAAAAAAAACCTGAATTTGGCTTGAAGGGCTGCATTTTGGAAGGGAATATGTGTGTTTGCTGCAGATTTTAAAACTCAATAATGGGAATGGTGAGTTTGTAGTGAACACTTGTTTGACACAAAAAAAAACTTTTTTGTGTACCCAGCCCAAAGTGGTGCTAATTTTGATCCAATCAATCAGAAAGCTAACATCTGATTGGTTAGGGCAAAATTTGCACCATTTTCAATGATAAGAACTTTTATTGAATCTCTCTGTATCTTTTTGATGATTAGTCAAAAAAATGTTTTGACTTTAGTTACCCTTTAAGTATGACTGCCACAGTAATGGACAAGTAGATCAGTAGGTGGGTGTACCTGTGTCAGGTTTTGGGGGTTAAAAAAACAAACTTTTTTGATGATTGGTCAAAAAAATTTTTTTACTTTAGTTACCCTTTAGGTATGGCTGCCACAGTAATGGATAAGTAGATCAGTAGGTGTGTGTACCTGTGTCTGGTTGGGGGTTAAAAAAACAAACTTTTTTGATGATTGGTCAAAATAGTTTTTTTTGGTTTTGGTTACCCTTTAGGTATGGCTGCAACAGTAATGGAGGGGTAGGTCAGTAGGTGTATGTAACTGTGCCACATGGGGGTTAAAAAACAAACCTTTTTTATTATTAATCAAAATTATTTTTTTTTACTTTAGTTACCCTTTAAGTATGGCTGCCACAGTAATGGATAAGTAAATCAGTAGGTGTGTGTACCTGGGTCTGGTTGAGGGGGTATGTCTTTTTTGTGTTTACAACCATAAAACTATCTTTTATTGAGGATAAATTTAAATGTTTTTTTTTACTTTAGTTACCCTTTAAGTATGGCTGCCACTGTAATAGATAAGTAAATCAGCAGGTGTGTGTACCTGGGTCTGGTTGAGGGGGTATGTCTTTTTTGTGTTTACAACCATAAAACTATCTTTTTATTGAATAAATTTAAATTAGTTTTTTTTTACTTTAGTTACCCTTTAAGTATGGCTGCCACAGTAAGGATAAGTAGATTATAGGTGTGTGTACCTGGGTCTGGTTTAGGGGGGTATGTCTTTTTCTGTGTTTACAACCATAAAACTATCTTTTATTGAGAATAAATCTAAATTAGTTTTTTTTTACTTTAGTTACCCTTTAAGTATGGCTGCCTCTGTAATAGATTAGTAAATCAGCAGGTGTGTGTACCTGGGCCTGGTTGAGGGTGTATGTCTTTTTTGTGTTTACAACCATAAAACTATCTTTTATTGAGAATAAATTTAAATTAGTTTTTTTTTACTTTAGTTACCCTTTAAGTATGGCTGCCACAGTAATGGATAAGTAGATTAGTAGGTGTGTGTACCTGGGTCTGGTTTAGGGGGGTATGTCTTTTTCTGTGTTTACAACCATAAAACTATCTTTTATTGAGAATAAATCTAAATTAGTTTTTTTTTACTTTAGTTACCCTTTAAGTATGGCTGCCTCTGTAATAGATTAGTAAATCAGCAGGTGTGTGTACCTGGGTCTGGTTGAGGGGCTATGTCTTTTTTGTGTTTACAACCATAAAACTATCTTTTATTGAGAATAAATTTAAATTAGTTTTTTTTTACTTTAGTTACCCTTTAAGTATGGCTGCCACAGTAATGGATAAGTAGATTAGTAGGTGTATGTACCTGGGTCTGGTTTAGGGGTATGTCTTTTTCTGTGTTTACAACCTTAAAACTATCTTTTATTGAGAATAAATCTAAATTAGTTTTTTTTTACGTTACCCTTTAAATATGGCTTGCATGGGATTGGAAAGGTAGGTCAGTAGGTAGGTGTACCTGGGTCTGTGTGGGGGGTTGGGGGTATCACCATTTGTATTTATAATCATGAAAAAAACATTTGAGGATTATTACCATTATAGTCTATGGGAAAAAATGTATGGAAATTCGCAGGTAACGCTTCCGCGGATTCCTTAGTTAGAGGATAGCACACTTCTCCTATATGCCCCGTGCATCTGTACCGAATTTCATGTCTCTAGCTCAAAAACTGTGGGAGGAGATACAGTCCAAAAAAGTGGAAGAATAAAACAGAAGAAAAAGAAGAAATAGAAAGAACAGTAAGTTGGCTTTTTCAAGCCAAATTAATAATGTACCCATTAGTAAGGTAAATGTTGGAGGGCAGGTATATATGCGTCTCCTGCAGAGAGGACAGACAGAACCGCAACATGTCATTGTGACGAGTTTAGGCACATGACACTTACATTCACAAGATAAGTCATGGCTGTATTTATAGTATAGGAGAGGACAGCTAGGTCACAGTCTAGGGTAGAGACTGTGCTGCTTTTCATTCTGGATCCTCCCCATCAATGAAGCCAATTGAAAAATGTGTTGCAATAGAACAAAATACATTTCAGCTTCTTTCTCTGGAGTCCGCCCGGACCGGTATAACCACCACGGTCACCTGAATAGTCTGTAATGGGGAGAGCAGATCAGTGATGAGGAGGCAGGTGATAGAGGGAGGAGCGGGCGGGGCGTGGTAGTGTGGGAGGAGCCTGTCGTATTCAAAGCTCTATAGTCCAGTCCGGTCTAGTCCCCCCAGCGTAGTGCACGCGCTATGAAGTTCGCTGTGCTGTCCCTCGCCCTGTGCTTTCTGGGAGTTTCGTCTCAGCAAACATGTAACCACCCTCCCAGCACCTGGTGCAGTTCGTGGGAGATCGCCAAGGAGTGCCAGGTAGGACTAGACCTAGACCGGGCACTGCCAACCTGCGTCCCGACACGGATTAGTCATTTGGAACTTGTGTCTGTAGGGGGGCGGCAATTCATAGCAGCTGGTGGGAGGTTTTAATAAATGGGGTGAATTGATTTGCCCGAACGGAAGGTAAATATCTAATGTAGAAAGTCTGCCTTCCTGTCCATCCATTTCCATTGGACGTGTCGGTCTCTTAGCCATTGGGCAGTAATGTGGGGTTATCCCTGTGCAGATTACACTGTGCCTCTCCACTTGGACCATTGGTAACTACACACACACACTGTGTGCCCCACTACTTGGACCATTGGTTACCACACACACACACACACACAGTGTGCCCCTTCACTTGGATCATTGGTTACCAGACAGACACACAGACAGACAGAGACACACACGTCGTACTGCACCTTCCTCTCTCACTTTCACTTTCTCTCTCTCTCCTTTTTCTTCTAGTCCAGGCATGTCTTGGCACTCCAGATCTTTGGAAACTACAACTCCCAGCATGCCTTGGTTGCACAAGTAGTTTCTAAATATCTGGAGTGGCAAGGTTCAACATCACTGTTCATAGTCCATAACAACAGTTATTTTTGTTTCTCCAGTCATTAACATTCTATTTATTGTTGAGTGGAATACTGTACCCTTGTTATTAGCTATGAGAATAATAAAGAGCCCTTAAACTGCAAAAGTTACCACTTCACTCCTACCTCCCATTCTTACTTTAAAGCTGTTGCTGGTGTGTCCGTCCTTGACCACATTTGTGACGGAGATGTGTGTTTGTGTAATTGTGTTGGGAGAGGAGAAGAACAAAGAACTGACAGGCACATAAGCAGCCTCCTATGCCATCTTTATTTAAATTGTTGTATTTTGTGGTTCAGTATTCACTTTAGGGTCACAATGAGCAGTATGAAGCAGTAGGCCAAGTTCTTTTTACAGGTGACTGTTATATACTTGTATTTTAATTTAAGTGTTTATTATTGCCTATAATACACAAGTTGTCATATAACGAGCTCTTCAAGAAGTTAATTTTCCCATTGGCCTGTTCCTGGAAAGAGGGAGGGGTTGGAGCAGATTTTGGGAAAGCAAATTTCGGAAAGTATCACAAGCTTTTTAAGGTACACTGGGGTGAGGACTTACAGGCAGATTCAATAAAAGTTTTTATTGTTAAAAGTGGTGCTAATTTTTCCCCAACCAATCAGATCTTGAAAGGTTAGGGCAAAACTAGCACCATTTGTAATTATAAGAACTTTTATTGAATAACCCTGTTAGTTGTTTAGGTCCTCCTATTTTATAGCAAAGACCATATTTCTACTTGGCTTTAGAGATGTGTCGGGTGAAAGTTTTTGACACTCGCTTGAAGCTCCGAAAATGTGCCATGCATTTAAAGGACCACTAAACCTTAAAGTTAAGTTTCCTCCCTCAATCTATAACTATAGATTTTTTTTAAATGAGAGCTTTTTACCAATGCTTATCTCTCACTCTGCCTACTTGGGAGGTAGGAATACTTGCATGTATTTCTTATACATAGTATATTCAGGGTGAAAATAGTTAATTTTGAAGATTAACAGTCCTTTAACACACATCCAGGGAGATTCAATAAAGGTTCTTTTGGTTTAAAATGGTGCCCCCACCAATCAGATCTTATTTAACATTTGAAAGATAACATCTGATTGGTTGGGGCAAAATTAGCACCATTTTTAACGACAAGAGCATTTAATAAATAACCCCGATCGTGTTTTAACTCTCCTAACCATTATAGTTGTAACCTCTTAACTTTGCATAAAACTCAAACAGCTGGCTCCTGTTAGATTAATTGTACAATAGTAGGTAAGACCCCTAGGCACCCACATGCCCGCACGGGCAAGTATACTTGTGTTTGTGCGTACGCAGCATCGCTGGCCACCAATGAAATACGGATTGGAAAGTCGTAATAGGTTTTCAGTAGATGCATGGTAATTGGCAACAGTGTTCTCCCCAGAAATTGTTTCCAGCCGGGTGGCATGAAAAAGTAACCAGATGGGGGTGGAACATGGAAATTTGGTGAGATGTGCCAGCAGACTTTCCGGCTGAGGCCATGCTAGAATGCTTGTGATTGCGGCAGCACACAAATTTTTGTCTGCTTTCAGGGGCAATTTGCCCTTATTGGAGCGCATGCAATCGCACCAAAAATGGTGATCACATGTGCTCCGATAAGCGTATAGCATCACGGCGGACACCAACCCCATCGCGCTTAAAGGCGCAGTAGTGTCTAGCCCTCCAAGGGTATTGGCATTAGCACTTTCAGTGCCAGCAGACTTTCCAGGGGAACCATTTGGAGCTGGGATGTAGGGTAAGGATTTTTATTCACTACACAGTGGGGCCAGTAATGGGGGGGTTATAGTTTTGGGGGTGGACATGCCCTTTAAATTGTTCACTCCTCGTCTACTCTAGGTACACACGATGAAATATTTCGGTCCGATCAACTGATAGTTCAGTGTATCGGTCGATCGGACCGAAATTATCGCATCTGAATGTGCCCATGTCCGACCGACCGTTCGTCTGAATCGGACATGGTGGAAAACCTCGTCTGATCGTGCAGTCCTCTATGGACCGCACGATCGGTCGCGGTAACAATAGGACGCGGCTGCTTTTGCTGCGACCGACGGTCCTTCCTCCTGGCCGACCGGTTGAAAGTATCGAACGGTCGGTCAAGAGGAAAAATCGCTAGGTGTGTACCTAGCTAAAGTTCTAATTGGAGAGTTGTATGGAGGAAGAAAGAGGCAGGTATAGGGATCTCATGGCTGCTAGTCACAGGGGTCACTGTTATAGTCTCCAGCAGCTTTTACCTGGCATTTTAGAACTGTTCTCCTTCAGTACTATTAGCTGAGCTTATCCTCCCCCCCCCCCCCCTTCCTTCACCTTCAGTTCATTTGTAACATTGTATCCAAGTAGTAGCTGAGTTCAGGCTCTGTACTAAATACAATGTTGCAAATTACAGCAGCTGAACAAGGAGAGCAGTTCTAACACAGCAAGTAAAAGCTGACAGAGATGCTGGGGAGAACACATGGTGCCCTGGTTTAACATGGGTGGCCTATGCCTAAAAACAGCCCCATAGGTAATATTTATCTCCCATTCTTCAATTCATGTGAAAAGGGGTATGTTCATTTATTTCCAACACAAAAGAAAAAGGATCTGGAACGTGCTCCAGTGAGAAAACAAGATATATTTTTTTTAATGAGATGTGTACCTCATTAAAAAAACTTTTTTCTCACTGCAGCACATTCCAGATCCTTTTTCTTTTGTGTTGGACTTACATTCATGGGTGATTTGTCAGGAACACCCATGAAGCTGATAAGTGAGTGTGCAGCTCAAATTTACTATATGTTAATTTTTTGAATGAACATACTCTTAAGGCTGCGGCCACACTGTGCCGCATGTCAATGCTCCATGAAAATGTGCGTTACCGTCCTCTCGAGCGGTGATCCATGTTGTGCAGTTGGAGAGTATGTGGTCTGCAAAAAATGCTGATCGCAAGCGTTCCAAAAACAGATTGCAGCTTATGGTGTGTGGCTACCTACATTGACATGCACTGCTCTGCATTTCCTACCACCTTCACAAAGAAAAAATACCCCAATGAGGCATGTAAAAAAATAAGAGTGCTGTGATACTTTTTCTAATGACTAACCGTTTATTTAGTAGACAAGCTTTCGAGGGCTAAACCCTCTTCATCGGGTCAGAGCAGTACTGATTTTGACAAAGGTTTAACAAAGTAAAAATCCAGTTCCAAAAGATAATAAGATAAGCAAAACAACAAGGGGGAGACCAAAAAAAAAGTAAAGAGCAAAAGGTGCCCAGGAAAGTGTAGAGGGCAATAAAATGAGAGGAAAGATAACAGAATAGTGAAGTGGTCAAGAAATGTAAGGGGGTAAGATAAGGTAGGGAAGACTACTCTGTTATCTCTCCTCTCATTTTATTGCCCTCTACACTTTACTGGGAACATTTTGCTCTTTACTTCTTTTCTGTCTCCCCCCCTTGTTGTTTTGCTTATCTTATTATCTTTTGGAACTGGATTTCTACTTTGTTAAACCTTTGTTAAAATCAGTACTTCTCTGACCTGATGAAGAGGGTTTAGCCCTTGAAAGCTTGTCTACTAAATAAACTTAGTCCAAGAATCACAGTTCTCTTATTTTTTACTTCTATATATTGGACTAATATGCTAAACACTTTAAAAACATTACACAATACAAAAAATCTGGAGTCAAGTATCAGTCGGGCAGTAAAAGTCATCAAGAAATGTCTTCTTACATAGACACATTATTTGCACTGGGCATTCTTAGGTGAAGTTCAATGTCTTTTATTCAATCACATCAAAAACACAACGTTTCGGGGATCACAATGTCCCCTTCATCACCTGGTACTTTCTACCTCCTATCTGCCAGGCTTCCTGAGTGCTTTAGTGCTATCTTTCATACTGGAAATCCTAGGGCACTAAACTGAACAATATTGATCATTAAGTGTAATTCGTGCAGGGAATGTAACCGGAATGTTGCAGGTTGCAGAACTGTTAGAGAGGAAGTTTATAGAATATTAAAAAAAAAAAAAAAAAGTGGTAGCTTTTCTTTCTTGTATTATCTACCTGAGTAAAGTGGACATGCTGGTAAATATTGACAATTAAAAGAACAAGTTTTATAGCACAAGAAAAACAAAGGTGCTTTCAGGGACACATGTAATTCAATATACCATAACAGTGATAAATGATTTAAAAGGACATGAAAGGTAGCCAATCACAGATGCTGCTGCTTTCAATAGAGACGCCAGGGGAAGGGCTCCCCTGCGCATGCCTCAGACCTTGTTGAGGTTGAGAAAGATACAGGCAATGGATGAATCACTGACAGCTTCTGCTCTTCACTTTCCTGGACTTTGAAAAGGCATTGCAGAAGAACTATAAGGAGCAGAGTTGTAAGGTAAGGATTTTTTTTAAACTACACAGTGGGGCTGGCATGGGGTTAAATTTCAGTGTTGGGGGTGGACATGCCATCTAATAAGAGTTTGGCTGTCCACTCATTTGAATCTACCGTATTTAAAGGCTAGGCCACACTAGTGCGATTTTGCTGTGTTTGCACACCGGAAACGCAATTTTTCGGTTGCGATGGCGCATGCGTTTGCATTCTGCAATTTTTTGCGCAATCGCATGCGTTTTTCTGTCTTTAAAGAAAAAACTCAAGAGCAAACCCATCAAAATCGCACACAAAATTGCATGCGATTCTGTGTGCGGCACAGTTTGGCCATGCCCTAAACAAGTGTTTCACAGTCAGGGATTTGCAACCAATATTTTGTTTCAATTGAGGGACTGTTGACCCTTGAGCAGTGTCTACCTGTTTTGTTTTGCTTTTTTTTTTTTATTAGAAAATTCCAAATGATATTTTGTTCTCAGAAGAAATATAAAGGAACATTGCCACAAAGGCGTACTGTACAGTTTACAGCTGGATTTCTGTAGGAGAATTTCAGGCCATGTTTTGTTTTTAAAAACAAAGGGTGCAGAGGGTAGATGGTTTTCATAATTAATCTGACATTAAAATCAAATAGCTGCCAATGCGTTGGTTGGATATGTTTTATTAATATTCTATTCCAGATCAAAAAGTAATGGATACTTTGTTTCCAGGTGGAAAGACAATGCTTAGAATTTTATACACACCGTGATCTCAAAAAGGCTTCTGAACCTGCTGTTCAAATAGAGCTATATTATGAAAGTCTTTGTGGAGGTTGTCGAGGTTTCCTCTCCTCACAGCTTTTTCCAACATGGCTGATGCTAAATGACATCATGAATGTAACACTAGTGCCTTATGGAAATGCACAGGTAAGCCACAGTTAAAAATATGAAGTTGTTTAATTAAACCATATTGCCAAAAAGCAAAAAGAGATGCAGCCTTTCTTGCTAAATGAAAGAGACCCCCAATGCAGCATCACTGAATACCATATAAAGACCAAGCAAAAACTGGATTTTTAAAAATGTATTAAAGAAATTTGGTAGAATTATTTGCACTCTTTATTTATACTTTCAGTGCCAACAGAGATTACCAATTTGCATGTGTTCTTAGCCAACTTTTGCCACATACATGGGTGTACCCAAGGCATACATTTATGGAATGGCCTAAGTATGCAATTCATTACAGGCTAAACACTCCTTTAGCATAACCTACTTTAACCTAGAACCTACACTATATCGGCAATATAACAGGCTATTTTTTTTTTACATGCACACAGAATTTTGCGTGTAGTTCTTTTAATTTTACACTTTTAGCGGATTTTCTGAAAATGTAGGAAAACCACAATTTAGAGTTAAACCTGCAAAACCTCCATTGCATTTCAATATTTCACTTCCTGAATCAAACCAGGAATTTGTGCACCTTGGCCATATGACTGGCTGCACAAATGTGGGCTGCAAAATCCCCGAAAGAACTTAAAACATAACTTGGGGTGAGTATACTGATATTTACTTGCTAAACAATCCTTACCTAGAAAATAACGCCCAAAAATTATGATTTTGAAACCTACCTTCAGCTCTGTTAATGCAAATTTTACAGTTCTTTAATGATCATTCAAAAACCCTCTAAATCTCAAACTTATTGCTAGACCCTGAGATGTGGCCAGAAAATAAACCTGTATTAGGGTTGCTACAGATACTTTTGTACGATTTTCCCTTACATTGGGTGTTATGGGTTTTTCCTTTATTGCACACGTGTCAAACTCAAGGCCCGAGGGCCACATCCGGCCCTTCAGCCCTTTGTTTGTGACTCCCAGTGACAGTACAGCATCCAAGCCCTACTACACTGTGCAATCCCACATGGTGTAACTATAAATCTGCCTGCTGATTGGGTGCACCTTTACTAAGATAGGCGCGTTTAAAAACAACTGATTGCTGTATCTATCAGGCAAATATATAGTTAAGACGCTGCTCGGGACTGCACAAATGGATAGCAGTGTAGTAAGACTTGGCTGCAGTCACCGCTGTAACATCTGATTGCATATCTAGCCTGTCACTGGGCAGGAAGGTATGACACAGGGCCTTCCATTGGAGTTGGCCATTCCATTACCCCACTAGAAGAGGGTGTGTGTGTGTGTGTGTGTACACACACTCATATCTCAGAGTATGAGTGTGTATGTACATACACTCATATCTCAGAGTACAAACATTGTCACAAGATTCAGAAATTGGCACCTAGTAAAATTACTTCGATTTTTATTCCGTAGGAGAAAAATATAAGTGGGAAATGGAGTTTTGAATGTCAGCATGGACAGGAGGAATGTCTTGGAAACATGATGGAGGTTTGGCATTATATTATTTACACTGTGTGTGTGTGACCAGAAAAGTAATGGGGGAGATAGACTGTTTGTTCCTTAATCCATGCATATTCTAGAATGGAAATGGATCTTTAAAAAAACAAATATATAAATCTAATTTTGTTGGAAGCGCTGTATGGAAATTATTCCAATTAGGGATGCTAGCCATTGTGCTAATTTAAAATTAGATATGGGTTTTGGTTTGGGTTGGAAACAATAAGTGCCGATCAATGGAAAGTTTTGTTTAAACATGAACTGAAGGCATTTTCTGTTTGGCGGAGTACTCGGGGGCCAATTACAACATGATAGTTTCTAACAAAAGATTGCTCAGTAGAAAAATAATAAGCTTAAGCTTGTAAAGACATATGATTCTGTCCAAGACCTGCAAACTCCCCCCCCCAGCGCATTCATACGTGTCATGAGCAGCTTTTTTGGCAGCAAATCGCTCCTGTGTATACGTTCACTTGGGGGACATTCATTAATCCACCACGGGTCGTGGAAAGAATAGTCTGTACGAAGCTTAAGCCACCTGCACCTTATTCGTGTACTTGCTATATTACAGACATTAGCACCTGAAAGTAGATTGATTTTTTTTTTTTTTTTTTTCCCTTTTCCCCAATGCTTAGGCCTGCCTTATTCACCTTTTGGGAGATGTATACAAATACTTTCCAATTATCTTCTGCATGGAATTTTCCAGTAACGTTACAAAGTCTTTGGAAATGGTAAGTTTAACTGGTTTGTTTTTTTTGTTTAAAAAAAAATTAGAGGTTCGACTGTATATAGATTAGATTAAGCACTTTCGAACAATTTTTAGACAAAACACTGGACATGTATTTCAGGATTGTTCAATTAGGCCAAAAATCATCCACTTTAGATTCCATCATCCTTCTCTATGGTAACAGATCATCCAGCAGAGTGATTGTATAGTTGCAACGAAGTATTTTTTCTTTTAATGACAAGAATGGAAAGTAATGGGCTTCAAAAACTGTTCAATATCAATAAAAAGCAGTTTGGAAATGCTTGTGTTCTGTTAGCCAGCCATAGGAATAAAAGTGGTGTTGGTGCTGTACACTGGTCCAGTAAAAATAAATTTGTAAAAGCTTGCACATGTAAAACATTTCCCCAATGGAGAAGAATGATTGTGAAATATCGCACATATATAGATGTTTTTCCATCTTTAGTACACCATTTAAAGTTATTGTGCTCTATTTAAGAAATTGTGGTTGTTATTGCAAAATATGTGGGAACCTGCCCCCCCCTCCCTATTTGGTGGGTGTATGTATGTGTGTATGCCCACTTAATTAAAAAGCATATTTCAAATGCTACGCGCTATAATATCTCTATATAAAAGAGAAATATAACATAGGAGCCTAGGCCCATATAGTGTATGAGTGGTCATAAATGGTATGACAGCTGCCTAATTTTACAATAACCCGCAGTATCACAACTTACAGATGCCGCAGGTGTATAAAAAGAGCCATTGATTCTAGATTACTGTTCAAAGTGGTAACAAGACTATGTTGATTAGAACTAGCAAAGGCTCACTCTCACAATTAATGTCCTTTGTTGGTATTGATGTTTAGTAATCTGGAAAGATCTCCAACAATTTTTTCTAATGATCATGGAAGGCAGGCACATAAGCATTTCCTCTTTTTATGCTTTTTAAACATTTTGTTCTAAGTTTGTTCGTAGGTAGCATTGAAGCTTAATTGGCGTATTAACAATAATGTGGAGCTTTATTAATCTGCTCTTAAGTTTTCATTCACCTTCAGATAGCGATGGTTTTATTTACTTTAAATTTGGTACACTTTAGAGAAATTCATTGCACAGAGCTGTGCTAAGATCAGGTTCACTTCATTATCTTCCCTCTGCAGCTCTGTACTATTTTGTTTCTATACCCTAATAAAAGGGTAATATTAAAGGGAATGCTGATAGAATGAAATCTGTGAGAGACTATGGCAGATTGAAAGCAATTTTTAGTAGATATAGGTTGCAATATCTAGGAGACTAAGGAAGAATAAAATTGTGAAAGCTTGAGCCTAAACATTTGTGAAATATACATATTACATGGCTGTACTGTAAAGCCGTTATGACAAAGTATGGTTGAAATTATCATAATGGATAGTGCCAACATCTTCTGTGGTGTTTTACAATGTCACACATACAAGGGTAATACATATTATACAAAGTCATATATATTACAAACACAGGTAATGCATAATATAAGTACACAGACCGATGAGTTATTTACAGCAATACCGTGATACAATAGGAAAGAGTGTTCTTTGACACTTGACAAAGAACCAGTGGGTTCGAAACATGTAGTGTGATGAAGTTTGCACTAATAAACAATACCTGTTGGATTGATTTAAGACCTGCTGTGAGGATCATTTTCTTCATTTATCATGGTTATGCTGTGAACAGGGCAGATCCCAACAGCAGGCAGCTAGACGGAAGATCGGAGCAGTATTTATATAATACAATAGGAAAGAGGACCCTGCCCAAAGACCTTGCAGTCTAGAGGAAATGGGGCGAGACATGTTGAAGTAAATCGGTAGGCTGTAAATAACTCAATCTGTGGCAGTGGAGTGTGATAAGCGGATTGGGTCATTGCGAGGGGTAATGTCTAGGCCAGAATATATGCTTACTCGAAGAAATGTCCTTAGCACATCCAACAGCAGAGGGCGCAGACTCTTCCAACCCTTACCCCTAAAGGGTTAATAATATCCAATATAGTCGGTAGAATTTTGAAGGATTGCACACCTTGTAAATATAAACAAACTTTTATCGAACCATCAACATAACATGCACAAAGTTTCGAGGGGCTCCTCCGCCTTAATCAGGTGCTGAAGCACCTGATGAAGGGGGAGGAGCCCCCCGAAACGTAAATGTGCACAAACGTTTATTGAACGTCAACCTAACGCACAAGGTGTGCGATCCTTCGAAATTCTACCAAATATACAGGATATATGCTTTCTTGAAGAGGTCGGTTTTGAGGTTACATTAGAAGGTATTAAAGGATTGTGAATGATGGATGGAGGGAGGAAGTTCAATAGAAGAGGGGAAGCATAATGGATGGATGATGAGAGAATATCATTTGCAGAGCAGAGTTTATGCCTAGGATGGTATCTGTAGATCAGTTCTGAGATGTATGGAGGGGACTGTACTGGATAGTGCTTTATAGTATAGGATGGGCAGCTTGAACTGGATCCTTTGTGTGATGGGCCTGGATCATGCTTCTAATGTAAATACCAACCATTTTATGTGTCGGTGTCTTAAAGGGAAAGGTGACAACTAGGTTGCCACATCACTTATTTTTTTTCTGTTAGGGACACACTAATTATAATTAGTAGGGTTGTACTGATTTCAAAGTGATTGCATTTAAAGGAGAACTAAACTCAGTTTTTTTTTTTTAAATCTTAATGTGAAAGCTTTTCTCCTCAGAACACCTATACGTTGAAAGATTCTTCTCTAGTAAGTTGTATTTTTGTGAATGTTCTCATTCATCCAGCATTAAGTCTTTACTGGGCATATTTCTCCCCCGGGGCGGACCGGCGGGGCAGAGGTCAAGTGATGTCACTCAACCTACTGGAAGCAGGAAGTTTGAACATTCACCCAAATGTAATTTCTCACAGGCTCCAGCCAGAGATGTGATTGTCGGCTCATTTTAAAGGGGAACTGTGGTCCCGTTTCTGATACTACAAACGTTCCCTTGTATACCCCCTGAAATGTTGTTTGGCCATTTAATTACCTTAAATAATACATTCCCGGTCTTTAAAACGTAGAAACAAACTTCACATTCAGGCGCCGCCATCTTGTTAATTCACAGTTCCGTTTCTTTAAAAAGAATACAATACCCTGCATGCAATTCTAGCGAGTTAGTGACATCACACCTAATTCCTTGAAAGTATGGGAAATATCGCCATTTTAAAGGCATCCTGCCCCTTTACTTTTTACAAACACCTCTTAAGAAATCGTGAAGCACTTATTGCTGATGAGTGCTACATAGATCATCTTACAGGTAGGATATTGGCTGTTTTTACTAATCTGCATTGTATCTAGACCACCGTTCCCCATTATAGTAAATACTGCAGGCTTTCATTTAACCCTAACTTGTTTTGAGACCACAGTTTCAGTCCAGTTAATCTAACTGAATACAACAGATATTGCATTAAGTATATACTGTATAAGTAATAGATTGTTACAAAGAATGCTTCCATGTTGTTGCCAGTACAGCTCATAGCCCATGTTGGCTTCAATGAGTCATGCCCCAGTTTTTAGCTTTTGTTTCTATGGAAATTTTCGGTCTTTCCCAACGAGTGTTCGGCCAACCCGATCGTTCGATGGCTGTGCGCTCGTTCAGGAAACGAAGGTACACACATAAAGCCCCGATACCATCGGATCCGACGGTATTGTTTATTGTTACTGTGTGTACCTAGCTTTAACGATAAGAACTTTTATTGTATCTCCCTGAAAGTTTCTGAATGTACCTGTATTCCTTGTTGAGTTGCTGGTAGTGCACGTTGTAAATGCCAGGTTTTTAGGAACATACAGCCCAAGTCACAAGTTCAAATCCCCTAGTTTACTTATGAAACAATACAATATACTCTACTGCCTGAGTTTATTGCTTCTTTGGTTGGTTCCATTATGTTTCTGGAAAAATATAAAATTTCTACATATATATACAAACTTTATTTATAGCAGCTCTGTTTTTTATTTACCAACCGGCGTGAATTGCTGAAAGCCTTCCTGGAGCAATACAAAATAGATGCAAGTACATTTCAGTAAAGTTTTTACTATCACTTGTGCAGAGGTGGCATGCTGCTAAAGTGCTGGGTTTGGAAACAAACGGACCATTAGGACATGGGTTCAATTTTGCAGGCTTACCTTTTTTTTTGCTTCTATTATGCTTCTAGCAAAAGATAGATTCCACATTTACTGATATCCCCCTAATAGCCCTTGTGGCATAGAGGTAGAAAGCTTTAATTTTAGCAAAACACAGTATAGAAGGTTGCAGGTTCGATTCCCCATACTTAATTTTATTTTTTAGTGAAATGTTAATATTCTGTTTCTTACAGCCATGCTAGCAAAGAAATAAACTGTAAATATTACTTTTTTGTATGAAAAGCAGAGGCATTTATCATTGTTAGGGCCAGGAGCATTTGTAATGTGTCTACACAAAAACTGCACCGAAACCTGTGTCAGAGGGAGGGATGATCTCTGAGCTGTAACATGATTGGCTGTCAGCTTCCAGTAAGCAAGGCTGCAGCTTCCTGTGAAGTGTACGGCGTACACTTAGCTAGGTGTTCCCAAATAAGGCGACTTAAGGGAGCTGACCCAGAGTACCCACAGGTTATTTTCCTAAATCGCCTAGCATCCACAGCAAAGAGGTGAGGCACCGCCTTTTGTATCTTTGTGAATGTGCTCTTTCTATTAGGGCAATGTTGTCTGGAGACTTTAGTTCCACTGTAAACAACATTAATTCAGCCATGCTACATGTGTTAAGAGGTGTTCCTACATGTCTTTAATAAAGTGCTACACAGCTTTGTAAATGTAGATTGCAAAGGTTTTCTGCCATAATCTGTCACGAGCCACAAGATTGCTTTTAATCTGCCACAGTATCCTAGATATTGCTTTCAGTTTGCCCAAATCTTCTGAAAATTGCTTTCAATCTGCCACAGTCTCTCACAGATCACATATCCTTTAATAGTTACACTTATAAAATCAACATAGTACAAATCAGCAGGGGGGAGAGTAATGCAGTGACCCTATCTTAACACAGCTCTGTGCAATAGTGTACCTATCTGAAAGTAAATGAAACTTTTATTATCTGAAGGTGAATGAAACCTTCAGAGCAAGTTAATATCCCAATTAAGCACTGACCCACTGACAAGCTTGAATGAGAGTTGGAATGATCTCACTGAAATACAGTGAGGAAATTAGACTGGAAATGACAGGAGGGAACAAGGGAAACTTTGAAGTTAGTAGAAAAACACAAGGTGAGTGAAAAAAAGTGTGTACGAGCCCTTTAAACGATTAATAGCTATACAGTATAAACACATTTTGTTTCCAATTATTTCCGTGCGTAGTGTGTTGGGCTCCATGCACCAGAAATAGAAGATAAAACTATTTGGGACTGTGTGAACGGGGATCTGGGAAACAAGCTGATGCACGAGAATGCCCAGCGGACAGATGGACTCAATCCGCCTCACCAATTTGTGCCATGGATTGTTGTTAATGGAGTGAGTACTAAGAGGACACAATTCACAAAAAAAATACTTCTACAGTTAAATCCTGTACAAATGTGTTAAGCCTTATGTAAAGTTCATTAATGCTACCAAGCCCTTAGTTTTGAATACTGATGTATATAATAATGTTTGGTAACATTTATAATTTATGCTCAATGCATTCTGTAGCAGCCTACACGTCTAACAACCCTTTGATACAGATGATCCATTCACCTAGTTTTCTAGTTTTCACTGCTTTTATGTTTATTTTATATATTTATTATTTTTATGCTTAGTGCCATATTGAGTGAGGCAGAAATTAGAGTTGCATTTATAAAATAAATAAAGACTAGGGATTACAGATGACCCTTTTTCCTGGATTCGTCCTCATTTTGAGGTATGAATCTAAGGGTCCGGGCAGAAATTTCAATTCTGAACTTAATGCTCAGCTTTTTAACCCTTTCACTGCCAGGAGATTTTCATTTTTTTTTTTTGCGTTAACTGCCAGAAGAATTTTCAGGATTTTGCCCTCAATCGCTTTAGACTAATTTTACAGTAGGAAACCTTGCAGTAAATCAGGAATATTATACATTGGGTTTTTTTAGCACAAAGTCTACTTTAACATGGTAACAGAATTTTGTAACTTTTCTGGAAATTTTACTGGAATTATGGGTAAAATATGTAAAAAAAAAAAATGAAAAATTTTCATGGATTTTTCCCATTTTTACTTATAGTTATCTTAAGGTTACACACAAAAATCTCACTGTTTCTAAAAGCTCAGATACTCCCGAGTACAACGATACCAGATATATGTAGGTACCCGACTTTTCCTGTACAGGAGACCCCCCCCCAAACTAAAACTGCACCTTCAAGAATATTACACCAAATTAAAATGTATAACCACTACTGACAGTTAACATAGAATATCTTCCAAATTAACTAAAATATCCCCACAAGTGAGAAACTAAAATACCCCACAAGTGAGAGATTTTTAGAAACTACACCGCAGGATTTTATGAGTGAGGTTAGTTTAGATCAAAATGCAGATACCCGGAAGCAGCTCTTCGTCCATTGTAAGTTTTTTCTCACATTTTCCTTTTTTTTCCTCAACTGAAATCAGGACAAAATCAAATGCGAATTTCAGCTAAAAACTGTGGAGGAAAGTTCAAACGCATCTCAAATATGAAAGCCTAACCCTCCCGAATAAAACGGTAGCCACATCATGGGTGTACCCAGAGACATGGCTACCAACTAACCCAGAGCGTGAGCAGTGCCAAATGTCAGAAGCAGCAAAAAAATTAGCCAGTTTTGTATTTGAACAGTCTGCAGTTTTTTCCACAAAAAACACCCCCCCCAACTCAGAAATACCCCCCACAAACTATATATCCTGAATCTACACACCTTCAGCTATGTAACGCTGTAGTTTCGTTCATTATACCATCAATGGTGGTGGGCGCAGTTCTTCGTAGAAGTTTGCACTTTTACCAGATTTTCAAAAAAATGAACATCAACAACATTCAAAAAGGTAGAAATCATGCCCAAACACCATGGAATGAAAAAAAAGTTACCAAATATCAATCTCCCAAATGTCCTGAATAAACGCTATGCCATATGTGTGGTTCACACGCGGACGTGGAAGCGAAAAGCCACAAAGTGAGACAATGCACGATGGTCAGAAACGGCAAAAATATTTAGCCACTCCGAATTTGGACAGTCTGCAGTTTTTTTTCAACAAAAACAACCCCGTAACTTAGAAATAAACCCACAAACTATTATATCCTGAAATCTACACACCTTCAGCTATGTACACACTGTAGTTGTTCATTCATTACCATCGTGGGCGCAATTCTTCGTAGAAGTTCGCATTTGTCTGAAAAATGAACAAAAACAACTTCAAAAGGTAGAAATCATGCCAAAACCTCATGGAATGTAAAAAAAAGTTACTAATATCAATCTCCCAAATGTCCTGAATCAAACGGTATGCCATATGTGTGGTTACACACGTGTACGTGGAAGCGAAAAGCCACAAAGTGAGACAATGCATGATGGCTCAGAAACAGCAAAAATATTCAGCCAAATCTGAATTTGAACAGTCTGCAATTTCCCCACAAAACAACCCCCACAAACCATATATTTCTCAAATCCACACACCTTATCTACGAAAATTCTGTGTTTGTTCATCGTACCATCAATGTGTGGGCGCAGTTCTTGTAGAAGTTCCCAGTTTTTAGCAGATTTCTAAAAAATTTGGAAAAAAACACTCTCAAAGGTGAAATCATGCCAAAAACACAAGTAATGTAAAAAAAGTTACCAAATATCAATCTCCCAAATGTCCTGAATCAAACGGTATGCCCAGTATGGTTACACACACGCAAACTTTTTGTAGCCACAAAGTGAGCCAATGAACAATGGCCCAATTACAGCAACTTTCAGATTTGTCAGACTAAACACCCTCTATATTAGAAAATACCACCCAAACTATATATTTTTGGAATCTACACATCTTCAGCTACACAATGGTGTGATTCTTTTATGCATACCACCAATGGTATGAGCGCAGTTTCATGTAAAATTTCGCTTTTTTACCAGATTTTCAGGAAAAATTTATAAAAATACAATTCAGGTTAAAAATCATGGCAAATTTCCAGTCATGTAAAAAAAAACTTGTCAATTATCAATCTTCCAAATGCCTGAATCAAACGGTATGCCATATGAGTGGATGTCACAGGGACATGGCCACCAACTAGCTCAAATGGGACACATGCACAAGTGTATACAAGAAAAAAATCAAAGTGCTCTGTAATTTCAAACAGCCCCAAAACTGGAAATGCCCCCACTAAATATCAATCTCCACATGTCTGAATC
This sequence comes from Hymenochirus boettgeri, assembly GCA_019447015.1. Taxonomy (NCBI): domain Eukaryota; kingdom Metazoa; phylum Chordata; class Amphibia; order Anura; family Pipidae; genus Hymenochirus; species Hymenochirus boettgeri. The sequence continues at coordinate 199,855,544 of CM033469.1, read as the reverse complement.
AAACGTTATGCCATATGCGTGGATGCACACAGAGACGTGGCCACCAACTAGTCAAATGGGACGCATGCACAAATGCAATTACAAGAAAAAATCAAAGTGCTCTGTAATTTGAACAGCCTACACTTTTCTAAGGAAACAGTCCCGAAACATGGAAATTCCCAAAAACTATTATTTTGGAATCTACACACCTTCAGCTACGTTACGCGCCATGTTTCATACATACATGAAGAATTCCAGACCCACTGATCCAAGAAGTCCGTGTTTTAGGAGGTTTTGTGAAAAATAAATAGATAATTTAAGGGTTGAAATCCTACCTAAACCCTTTTGACAAGCAAAAAAACCCACTAAATGTCAATCTCCCACAATCCTGCATCAAACGGTATGCCATATGTGTGGGTGCACACAGAGACGTGGCACCAACTAGCTCAAATTGGACGCATGCACAAGTCCAATTACAAGAAAAAAAAATCAAAGTGTTCTGTAATTTGAACATCCTAATCAACGGAAATACCCCCCACAAACTAATATTTTGGAAGCTACACACCTTCAGCTACATGATGGTATCAGCTTTCGTATATACATGAAGAATTCCAGGCGCTGTTATCCATAGAACTCCGTGCTTTTAGGAGTTTTTGTGAAAAAATAAAATAGAGGACTCAATGGTTGAAATCCTACCTAACCCACTCGGCAGTAAAAACCACTAAACGGCAATCTCCCACATGTCCTGAATCAAACGTAGCCATAAGGGTGGGTGCAAAACGAGACGGGGCCACAACTAGCTCAAATGGGATCCATGCGCAATTACAAGAAAAAATTAAAAAAACGCCACAACCCACCCCACCCCTATCCCCAATCCCCCTTTTAGTGGAAAACCAGTTAGTACGGAGAGTCACACAAGTTTTTGCACACTTTACTGATCCTAAAAATCAATATGGCTTTTTTTGGTACCTCTGCAAAATTTCCTACTAAATAGGCTTAGTTTCCCTTGAATACAACAATAAATGATCGCGTTACTTACCGATATCACGGGGACATTGGGAAGCTTGAGAAGAAAAAGTTTTTTGCTTGAATGCTGCCCCCGATCGCCCCTAGCGGGGGAAAAAATTTTGGGAGGGGGGAGCCACGATCGTATATTTCACGATCTGTGGCAGTTTGAGTATTCACTGCACAGATCGTGGATATACGATCTGTGGCAGGGAAGGGTTAAAAGCTGTTAGCTGTCGGACTGCCGAAATCCCGATTGCGCATACATAGCTCTCCCCACAATACACTTCCCATGAAGTGAAACAATTACATGCTTATCTGGCCCGGAGAGACCTACACTACAATACCATATATTGAGCAATAAAAGTAAAGAGGGGGAAAGAAATCCTCTTTGATTTCCTGAACCGGGAGATGGGTTGGTCTATGCATGAGTGTGTACCTGCTACAGTTAACTACTAACTGGGGAGGGGTGACTCAGCACTTCTGAGCCCTGTAGCACAGACCATCTCCCTTCAGCTTAGTCTCCATTATAACACCCCCATCTTTCATGTCCTTCAGCAGAGAGAAGTCTGGGACTGGTTCTCTGAGCTGAACACAGCAGTGAAGGGTATGTAACAGACTGTTTTTGCACCATCTATGTGTGCAATTATTTTGCCTGTGTCGGGACTGTGGGGCCAGTCATAACTCACACTGCCAGCAACAAAAGAGAGAGGTGAGGCAAATTTAATCACTCGGCAAATACAGTCCTGCAACACCTGCCATGATCTATAACAAGGATCCTCAAACTATGGCCCTCCAGAGTTTGAAAACTACAACTCCAGTATTCCCTGAATTCACTCTAAGGCATGCTGGGATTTTTAGATTTCAAACATCTGGAGGACTATAGTTTTAAGGTTCGTACACATGCTCAATTGCGAGCGAGCAATGCCCCCGACCAGGGGATCAACGAACGACCCCCGACCGAACGCATACACAAGGACGTCTAAGTCGAAATGGCCATTCCTCAGTGTAGGGCTCAGCCATCGGGGGTCATTGCTCGCTCTCAAATTGAGCGTGTGTACGAACCTTAAGGATCCCTGAACTATAAGATACCCCTTCAGGGTGGGTCTTTACAATGATAATTAATTGTTAGTGCAAATACAGATTCAAAAGTATTATTAATGGCCAGATATACAGCTAAATAAGAAAGTCTTTGCTGTCTGATAGTGTGTGTAAATGTGGCAATATGTGAACGATGTGTGTGCCTGTCTGGAAAAGAGTGCTGTTGTGAGTAAGTTTCTGTATGTGTGCATGAGTGCTGTCTGATGGAAGTGATAGAGAACATTTGAGTGTTTGTCTGTGATAGAATTTTAATTCCTGTGCATAAGTGATGCTTGTGATAGTTTTTAGTGCTGCCTGTGAGAGTTTGAGTGCCTGTCTGTGATAGCATTTAAGTGCCTGTACAGATTAACTGTCTGTGATATAAAGTTTTAAGTGCTTGTGCAGGGTCGGTCTAAAGAGCATTTGAGTGTTGGTGTGCATCTGTGAGAAGTTTGAATGCCCTGCCTGTGAAAAGTATCAGTGCTGCCTTCTGTGATAAAGTGGATTTAAGTGCCTGTCTGTGATAGGTATTTGTGTGTCCTGTCTGTGAGTTGTCCAAACACGGCTGCAGGTAAGTAGAGGAAGCCGAGGGAACACAGGTTGGTAAAGTATTCTGTGTTAGTTTTTCGTTTATGGTGGGGGGGGCCCCTACAGTGTATGAATTGCACTACATTGATTTGAAATTTTAAGGGAACTGTGGTCCCGTTTTGATACTTTTACAAAGTTTCTTGTTAATATAACCCCCTGAAATGTTGTTTGGCCATTAAATACCTTAAAGGGACTGTAAAACTCCCCTAAACTCCCAAAAAATTCTGTGCCATTCGTTTCTATTTTCACAGAGAGGTGAGAACGCTTTTATTCACCTCCCTGTGAATAATAGGATGCTCGGAGGACCTGGAACTTAACCTTCCGCCGCTCCACTTGCATCCGCTCTCACTGAACAGCTGTTCTCTCCCGATCGCGCGGCCTATCTTTTGTATTGGTGCGCATGCGCTAAGGGTGCGTGGTCGGACAGAGCGGCTGTCAGTGAAGGAGCGGGTGCGAGTGTAGCGGCGGTAAGGTAAGTTCCAGGTCCCCCGAGCGTCCTATTATACAGGGAGGTGGAATAAGCATTCTCACCTCCCTGTGATAATAAAAACGTGGCACAGAGTATTTTGATGGTTTAGGTTCCTTTAAATAATGCATTCCCGGTCTTTAAAACGTAGAAACAAATTTTACATTCAGGTGCAACATCATGTTAATCACAAGTTTCTTCTAAAAGAATACAATACCGGCATGCAATTCTAGTGAGTTAGTGACGTCCCACCTAATTCCGTTGGATGCACGAAAGTATAGGGGGGGGTGAAGAGGAGCGGCTTTGTATAAGGCACGCCGGGTAGAGGATTGGACGCGCCTACTAAAGCAGGCCACCATTCCCCTTTAACAGGTGCACGCTGCGGAGTGAACATGACTCCCAATCTGCGAAACGTGTGGGCGTGCGCGGAAGACCAGAAGTGGTGTGTGGTACATCCCAGCCTCAGATTGGATTACCCATCGCTGACTTGCTATTGGCTGGCGGAATGGAACAATCTCATTGGAGGAAAGAGATTGAGCGACATGAGAGCGGAGAAGGGAGTTCCGTTCCATTGCTGCAATTAATTAATTGAGGATGCGTCTGTGGCGGAACATGGGAAATATGCCATTTTAAGGCATCCCACCCTTTTACTTTTACAACGCCTCTTAAGAAATCGTGAGCAGACTATCTGATGAGTGCTACGTAGATCATCTTACAGGTAGGATATTTGCTGTTTTTACTAATCTGCATCTAGACCACAGTTCCCCTTTAAGTCCACACTAAAGGGGAAATGTGGTCTCCAAATAAGTTGAGTTAAATTAAAGAAATTACTACCTTAAAACGAGCCATCAACCAACCTCTTACGTGCTCCCACCACAGCCCAAGATATAAAGAAATGACTGACCAGCAAGTTAATGGGTGGGAGGCTGACATGTAACTTCTAAGGCTTCTCCTGCACAGTGCCGCTGGCGAGCACAGCCTCAGACTCCTCCGTGATGAGGGAGACAGGAAGTCCCTCCTTCTCTCTGCTGTGTGAAGTCCTGACAGTGGGAAAGAAGTAGATTCCTACCTTACCTACCTCTATGTGAAAACAGCCTTTCAGGCAGAGTTCTCACTCTGCCTAAAAGGTGTTTCCACGAGTTTTCTGTAGGGTGGTGGTGTGTAAGTGGCACCGGCAAAGGGTGTGCACCTACCCAGTGGGCGGAGCTTAGGCATCCACAACTGGGTGGATTTTAGGCACCCAGGGTGGGTGGGGCCATGGCATGGGCCACATGGGCTAAGAGAAGGGCCAAGGGAGGCCTGCAAACTGGAGGACCATGGGGTTCATGAGTGGGAGGGACATGGGGGCTGCAAGGGGAGAGGAGAAACAGGGGCAGATTGACCGACATGGTTTCAGAGCAGGAAGTGGAGGGGCCTGTGAGGATGCTGCCTCTATCACACACAAAATATAAATATTCTTCAAAAATATGCAAAACAAACATGAAAAATATATTGCAAAAATTTCTCAGGAGAGCAATTCCTATCAATTACCTAAAGTCATTTTTGGACCTCAGTTCCCTTTTAAGAAACCAGGTGTGCCTCTTTTGCATGCCATGATCTGAAAGTTTGAGAACCTCTGCGTAAGTGGGTAAAGGATGTGAGCAGGCACCAGATACACACAGGGAGGCTCTACTCTTAACTGGACTTTGAACAGGCACTGCAGGAGCAGAGGGAAATGGTAAGTTTTTTAAACACTACAGACTGGGGCCAGCAGTGGGGCAAATATTAGTTTTGGGGTGGACATGCACTTTAAGGTTGTATGTTAAAGTGTGTGTGGTGTGTGTGTGTGTAATAATATAATATATATATTATATATCTATATATCTCTCTCTCTCTCTATCTCTTCTCTATCTCTCTCCTATCTCTATTCTCTATCCTCTATCTCTCTATCTCTCTATCATCTCTATCTCATCTAGCGAACTCTCTCTATCTATCTCTACTCTCCACATCTCTATCATATAAAATACCTTAAATATAAAATATATTATAATCCATAGGAGATTGTATTGAGTTTTTAGGAGCTACAAATGTGGTGGGTGGTATTGGATATTACAACTAAAAAAGGTGTATATGATGTGTGTACTATCTTACTGTAACATTAAATGACCATCAGTAAATGTATATAAAATTTAGCACTGACTATATTGGGGTACCAAACACAAAATATGCACAATACATTTACTTACCAGAGCTGAGATCATTATTTTAACAAGGAATGGTCAAATGGCAGCTAAACCACACCACCAGTGTTATCCAAAAAAAGTTGTTCGCTACACAGGATATGAGTGTGTTGTCATGGACTATACACCAAGGCTCCTTAATACCACTCCAAGCCTGCAGGTGATGTCAGTAATAATAAAATAGAAGACATCCTGCTCTATCATGGTAGGAGAGAGAAAGTGAATGTGGATTGTGATGTGTGCTTGGAGTGATATTGACTGCAACACAAGACCTGTGTATAAGATCCTGTTACATCTGTTGAGAAGACAGATTATGGACAGACAATTACCTTATTGGATACACACTCTGAGGCAACAGATAAGTGTCACACCAACTTCAAGGAACAAAAATATACAGGCCTGGTCAATAATATATAAAGTGGTGCACCATAGACAGGGACACCCCTGATTACTGCAACATGTTAGTGGGTAACCTGTTTTATGTGCACTGGTCTGCTTTTGCCAGACCACCAGAGTACCAACTGTGTGCCAGCTACCCATACTCCTTCCATAAATTAGTGATCTGGTACAATAGGTGGCAGGCGGTGCTGGTAATAGACATTTATTCTCCTGTTTCTTTGTATATTTGTTCTCTATTACACTGGAGGCTGGTACTGTAGTATGATTAATCTCCTGTCGTTATACCTGCAGATGAAATTACCGTAGCTGCTACCAGGCCCAATGCAAACCTATTTTAAATGTGATCCATGATGGGGAACTAGGAGTGGACTGATTGGCTAGAACAATTTGAATTGGAAGCCACTATTAATGGTTGGATAAAGGTGCTCGCTTTTGCTAAGTGGTAAAGCCAGGCAGGTATACCAGGATTTACTGTAATACTGAATTACAAGCAGTTATCAGTTATTAAAAATTGCTCTGAAGCTATTTTTTTCATTAGATCTGTAAAGTATATAAAGGATAAATCAATTCTTGAGGTAAACTGGGAATGGAAATGTTTGTTTATACATTAGATTATTAGGGCAATGCTATGACAAAACATTGATGCTGTGAGGTACCTCTGTTATTAGTAGTATCACCAAGGCTAGTGGTGATGGTTCCTCATATATAAGTATTAACACTACCATGTTTAGTTTCAAAACACAGTGTAGCAGGATTGCCTGGGTCTACTCTCAACCTGCAGGATTACCCTATTTGGTTCCTCTGGAAGCTGGTGACTGCCTGAGTGAACAGTTTAAAAATAACCCGTGTAAAGATTCTATATCCACTATATCCACACATAGCAAAAATACACAAATTTCCATTGTGCACAATATGTATGTGTGTGTTTTGATGTCAGATCCTTTGGGAGATATTACCTTTAAAGGTGAACTGTGGTTTCCAAAAAAAGTTGATTAAATTAAATGAAAGACCTTTTTAAAATGAGTCTTCAACACCTCTCTACGTGCTGCACAGGCCAAGATCAGAAAGTTAGGGGGTGGGGAGGTTCTGATCTGCTGTCACAATATTAGTTCTCTTCTATCTGCGGTTGCACATGCTCAGTGCTGTCGAAAGCAGGAGAATGGAGTACAATGACTAATGGAGACTTAGGGGGAGAGGTGGGAAAACAGTACAGCACAGCAGGGAGTGTGTAAGGGCTGTCCATGGTTTCAGAGCAGGAAGAGAGGAATCTGGTGATGCTGCTACTATTCAAAATAAGTGTGTAGTATAGAGCAACAAAAACTCAGCAACCCACAGGTATTGCCTATAAACACAACGTGCATTTATGCGCACACACAAACATGTTTCGGACAGTCTAGGTCTTTCTCAAGTGTTACCATACCACATTTATTAATATATTTAAACGATGTAAAAAAATAAATAAAGTTATTGCAAAAATACTAAGGAAGGCAATCTTGTCAATGTACCTAGTCATTTTGAACCACAGTTACCCTTTAAAATCACCCATATTCTTGTTTGTCATGAATTAATAATATGTAAAAAAAAAATTAATCTCTTTAATAAACCTTTTTTATATAAAATATTTTTTTTTTATTATATTAGAAGCCACTGATGAACTCAAACCAGGCTCAAAGTTCCCTTTTTAACCTGATCTGCGATATGTATTACAGTAAGTAGCATTAAAGTAAAGCAAAAATATATTTGCGTATTGTACTGTATGATCCAGACCATGAAGACCTAATAAAACCATTTCTTTCCTACATTCTAACAGGGCCCGAAACCTGATGCCTGTGCACACGATGAAAGTACTCTTTGAAGAGGAGACGTGCTGTGCTTAAACTGAATCACTACAACAGTGGATATTTCAATGGTGATAAAAACCCAAACCAAAATATATCATTTTTAAGCCATCTACCGTGCTTCGCCTAAACCCTGTTTAGTTAAAACTTTCCCTCTAAAGATTTCAGTTACTATGGTTATATTCCTCCGTCTTTGTGCACATGTGCTTAACAGTAGGACACAGTCTTTTAGCTCTTCCTCCAACAAATGAATGATTGTATTCTCCTACAACTGCATTTCTTGAACGGAATGGCAGAAATTCAGGTTTTTGTAATTTAAATTTATGAAGAAAGTGTGTTTGAAATGTAAAATGCCTGCCTTTCAATGGCCAAAACCTTGTTTAGGTTTTCGGTAAATTGTTTTCATAAAAAAAATCCCTTTAAAAGAACAGTTTAAATAAATTAATTTGTAAAAAAAAAGGATTTTTGATGGATTACAAATCCTTACAGGATTACCTGGTTAATGCCTGCTGAAATGCTGATATATGAACGCGAAATCACAATTATGGGAATGACCTGCACCACACCTGATCCCATCCAAGTAATATATGCTGGGGCCAATGGTTAACCAGGGCAAACAGTCACATATTCAAAATGAAATAAATACACATGCGACACCAGGCTTGCAGTAATTTTGTCGGAAGTTACATTCTGTACCAAACGTCACTATGATGTCCGTGTGCCGCACATAAAGTACACAGGACTGCAAGCTGGTGTTGCATGTGGTATTTATTTACAGTTTGGATATACAAAAAAGCCACCTATTGCTATTGTTGTGCCAAGTAAAACCATAGTGCCCATATGCAATTACTACAATCTTCTCTTGCATTGTTTAATGCCAGCAGAGAACCAAGTCCTGCAACCCCTTTTGTTGTCTTAAACGATTATAAAAGCACTTGGAACATGTGTAGATTTTCTGTCTGTTGTACACTCTGCATGATTTTTCCCCCACAGATATACAGCAACACTAGCCATAGGTTTATTTTTCATTACTGATCCTTAATAAGGAGAAAAAAGTTCTAATAATAATTTCAGTTAGGTGATCCTTGTAATAAGGATTTCTATTATTTTAATTCCTCTGTTAAAAATGGTTTTAAAGTATTTGTTGGGAAATAGGTGCATATATTTTCCTTTTTAAAAGCGAATTACACGAGAGATCACCTGAACTAAATTTATTAGACTTTCATTCCACTTAATGCAGAACTTGAAAATCCAATGAGCCAGTAAGCAGATTTTACATCTGTCCAATAATTTTGTTTAAGAGGCTAGTATGTTTTGGAACTCAATATTCAATATTATTCTGCTGATTGGCTAGCCTAAATGTAATGCTCCTTAGTAGCGTGCCTATCTTAGAATGGGATATGGTAAATTAGGGATCATGTTCTTTACAATCAATGATAGCAATAAAATCTACTAAAACAAAAAGGGGAACATTCAGTGCTGTATATTACCAATAAGGGCTAGGCCACACTGACGGTTATTATGCCTCACGTATTTAAAAGCGTACATTAGTGTGTCCAATGTTTTGGCCACACTAGGTGCATGGATCGTTAATCGGGCACATGCTATTCGTATAGGAAATATTGCATGGACGCTTCCATATCACTCAGATGTGCTACAGTGTGGGTAAGTACATTATATTGGTAGTAGTGCCACCTCAACACTTAAAGGGAGCTAAATGAAAAAAAATTTTTTAAAATGTAAAGTAATGGGGCAGGAGGTAGAATTAATTCATTTCTACCTCCCATAGTTTGTGAGGAGCACCAGCGCATAAGTTTCATCTGAAGGTTAGTGTATGGACTTTCCTGTTTTCAAGATGGTGGAAGCCAGCAGTACGGTAAGTTGGCAGAGCAGTTTTCTTTGTTGCTGGTGCTAGTTTTAATTTTATTGAAATGTTTTAAAGGAAATAACTTTTTTTTGTTGAGTGTCAAGGCTATTTAGATGATTGAAAGTGCAAAAAAACTTAAAAGTAAAATTTGATGAATAGTTCTCTATGTTTAATATCAAAGAGTTTTTTGTAGTCTCATCTGTTTAAAAGAGAACACCAAGAACAGCTGTTTCTGTTCTTTAAAAGCCACACATTGAAGGGTAACTCATCTATACAGACAAATTGTTGGCACCCCAGAAATTTTTCCAGAAAAGTATTCTCACAGAAAAGTATTACAGTAACAAATTTGTTGCTATAGTACCTGTTTTTGGAACAAAAAACTAAAAAGAGGAAAATAGCCCCCCCCCCAAATGGACAAATATTTCACCACAAAACTCTAAAAAGGCTGGACAAAATTGGGACCTTTCAAAATTGTGATGATAAGATTGTTTCAAGCAGTGATGCTTCTTTAACCTCAACCTGGGGCAAGTAACAGGGTGTGGGAACACCATAAAAATCGCCACCTGAAACGCAGATACAAAGGAGGAAGTTCCCTAAGGCCATATTTTATAAAGGTATTTTGTTTTAACTTTTCGCCTGCTTTACTCTGTTTTTTTGCCAACATTGGAGTTTTGGATCTTAGCTCTTCATAAAACCCGTGATACCTAATGTGTAAAGTAATCCACCCACTGGCTTTGCCATACATTGCTGCGTAAACACCGCTCCCGAATATTTAAAATTGGAGAGAGTGTTAATTTTTGCATTAAAGGGACACTCCACCCCATAAGAACTCTTTTAGAAAGAATGGCTCTTTAAATGTTGATATCTCATACTTGTCATGAATTCATTCTGTAGCCCACTTAGTTCTTCTGATGCTCATGGAAACTGCGCACTGTAGAAACTTGTACGGAGCCTGGGGCAGCTGCCGAAGAGCAGTTGAGGATATAGCATTCAGGTCATTTGGCTGGGATGTCAACTTTAAATCCATAAATGACAGTTGACTAACTGGAAGACCGGAGCAGAAAACAGGACATTGCTGCAGATTGAGGTTAGGACTTATATATTTCAGTTTCCAAACCTCATTACCGTTTGGGGGGTGGATATCCTGTTATGTCAGGTTTTTTTTCAGTTTAGGGTTGGGACTTGCCCTTTAATGTTCACCATTCCAATTCGCAAAAACCGCATAAGTCCATTTATTAGCCTGCCAATGTGGTCATGTAGGGTGGCGGTACATTGTGAAATTTGTTTTTCAGTACTAATAAGTCTCCGGTTGTTAACTATTTTCTAGAATTTATTGTCATACGTATCTGTTGATTTGCTTTTTTTAAGGGTATGCTATACTAGCCAAGTTTTTTTTTTTTTTTTTTTTTAAATACCCATTAGTGGAAACTATATTCATCCCAACAATCACTCTATCATTTTTTTTTTTTTTTTTTGTTGATCTGACCCTTTTGGTTTTTAGATATCCAATCTGGAAACATCTTAAATTTAGCATTTTATAAGCAGTTTTGCTGTAGTTGGGAATGGGTGTGACAGTTTGGTGTGGCTGTAGCACTTGGACAGTTGTTTATGTGGGGAAAATTTCCGGTCCAAGCTGAAGCAAAAAAGTCACTATATTAAAGCATGTAGCAAAACCCATACCTCAGAGTAAGCTCTTTTTGGGTACTTACATGTATTTTATTCATAGATTAAGATGACGCAGTAATTTTTTTCAGATATACATACACTATTAACGGTTGTTTTTAATAGCGTAAAAATGCAAAAGGCGGAAATTCCCCTCTATTTATTATGAGACATGGATAATAGTAGGTAAAAACTCAAAAGGCTAATTTCTCTTTCTACTTTTAGAAAAAAAATACAAAAAAAAAAAAAAAAATGAAAAAAAGACATTGGTAAATATGAAAACTCAAAGGGTGAATTTCTCTATTTATTATATAGACACATTTTTTTAGTATTTCTTAGTTTCAACAAACTGCAGTAGATTAATCAAAACACGTTACTTAATATGGAACATCCATAGTGCTGGTAAGAACTAGTCAGTTTAATGGAACCATTCCGTAAGGTAATATGGTTGAAGATTTGGTGAAAATTCTGGTAAAACTGCAAAAAATGGGGGGGACAAAAGGGGGAAGAAAAAGCTACAAAAAAATAGCTCTGAAATACACAGAGAGCAATTTCCCTTTTTCCAGTGATAACAACTAACGGCAATGATAAGGTGAAAAATATCGTCACATATCGCCACAGCGATACTTTTCCGAAAGGCAAAAGTGGATTTAACAAATAAGGCGAAAACTAGCGATATTTGCATTGTGATGTGTGCTGATAGCGAAATGGGCGAACAATAGCGATTGTTTTATAAATATGCCCCCTTAGTCTTGGATTGTGTGTCTATCCACAATAAGCATGGAAACAGAAAACGAAGAGAATTGTTCTGTCGGACATGAGAACCATAATTGGAACAAATATCAGCAAATCTAAGTTACATGTCATCTCCAGAGTTTTGATTGCCTTTGTCCACAGTGGGCAACATTATCAAGAAGTTTGCAACCCATGGCACTGCAGCTACGTGGACGGAAATAAAAATTGGTGAAAGGGTTGCCAATGCCGATAGTCCGGATGGTGGATAGCAGCCCAACAGTTCCAAAGGTAATCCAGCTGTCCTGCAGGCTTCAGGGAGTTTCATTGCTATACATGTCGACATTTAAATGAACGCTACGGCAGGGAGACCAGCGAGGACCCACGCTTGACAGTATATGGTTCCCACCGAATCCTTCCTAATGCTGTACTCTGCATCGGTATTGCACACACTTCACTTTATATCATCAATGCAAACATGTATCATATGGCTTCTCGGCTTGTGTTTTGCTATATTTGACTTTTGTGGTGAGAGCCATAATAAAGGGGGTAGAACTAATACAATTAATTATAAGCTGCTGTTTATGCCAAAGTTTGACGAAATCTAAAACTCCTTAGGCAGGACTCTTACTATTGGAGAGGACCACGTGGTTTCCTTATTATCTACTTAATGTTTATTCAATCATTCCATCAAACTACGTAACTGCTCGATTGTATGTATTAACGATGTTCCTTGTGTTCAGTTCAGCTATTTAAAATGCCAAAATTTTGAGGTGGCAAAACCGCAGATGGCCCAAATATGGTAAATGCATAATTCGGGGATGACTCCATGCAGGTCAAACCTTCAAACTCTTTATTTAATCACTGAGCACAAGCGATTTCGGGGCATGCCCATTCATTGCGTTCAGTTAGCTTCCCTGTGAAAAGAAGAAGAAGATACTACCACTGCAGCAAAAATGATCAGCTTTATAAACATGCTGAAAATAAACTTCTGCCATTGTGATGTCCTGTGATAGTGAAATGGCAACAAATAGCAATCCTTTATAAGTATTCCCCTAGGTCTGTTTTTCAAGACAGTATTTCGTTTCCTGTTAAACTTTTGAAACCTTCATTTCTCCTATTGGGGATAGTAATGGCCAATTTCTATGTGTCCATGCATGTAATGTTGATTCAATACATAGATTGTTAGTTGCTGGCCATCGCTGTGTGCAACCTTTGGAGGGGGGATATGGTTTTATTCGAGGTTAGGGTTTTAGGCATTACCCCTGGGTGCAGTCCAGGGCTTAGGGATCACCTTGGCCGCAATTTACTTTCGCAGAGGGACGGGACTTAGAAAAACGGTATGTGCATGGCAGTAAAAGAACCTGGTAGTCAGGTCATGCGGTGGCAGAGTGTTGGGTGTACAGCCACCAGAGCAGTCTCATCAGCCATCGGTGGTTCCTCAGAGCACTCGGCAATATGCTTGGGTACAATCGTGTATGTGCCGATTCGAACAGGGCTGCCTGGGCTGGGTAAATTGGTGGGCTGAGGGAGGGGTAGAACCTTGACAATGGGGATCTGGAGGACCGTGGACCCTAGACAGGATGTAAAACTGGAATAAAAAATATAAAGTTGAGCAAGTGAAAAATTTGAAAGTGTGTTGGAGTAGGTTTTGGAAACTATTTCTTGTTCAAATGGGGAGGCCCAATATAACATTTTGCTATGGGGCCCAGTGTACCATCTATACATTTTTCCCACATATCAATGGATTGCCACATGCATAAGTACACAAAGAGCCAGGGACACCTCTCCAACCCATATAGGCAGCCACTCTTGCATACATACATGCAGACTAGCATACAAATAATAGCTGTGTATCACACAGCACCCCTTTGATGTGATGGTGGATGCACTGTGGGATAAAATATTAATTACAAAAGATAAGAAAAATGTGCATACACAATGTCCAAAATTGAGGTACAGGACAAATAAAACTTAACATTATTAAGTTAAATTTTTTTAAAAAATTCTCACACATCTGATAAAAACTAGCAAAAAAAACAGCCACAAACAAGAAGAAGCAGAGGGGAACTGATACAAAACCTATGTATCCCAACGTTGAAACAGGACAAGCACGCCTCTGAAAATTGTGACCCTGCATATTCAAAGGATTTTTTTTATATAAGTGCAGAGGACGCACCACCTTACGATCTACTAGATGGGCGTTACCCGAATAATCGGACAGTGCTGAGGATCACACTATAACTACTGACCCCCACAAGGGAAAAACAGAAGTGTGGTAAATGCAAAATGTGTGGTTGTGTCAACAAGACAGTTTTGAGAGTAAGACTGGTCGTAGACAGGTACGTATTTAATACATGTCAGAGCACTCAAATCGTTTACTTACTGATTGTAATGTGGCATGAATACGTGGGGCAGACGAGGAGAAAATGGGCTACCCGAATTGCTGAACATGTGAGAGCGGACAAAACCAACAATAGATAGGCGCGCGCTGGCAAAAACTATGAGGAAACGACAAAAGGTACATTTAAATTTATGGGGATCCAGCAGTTATGGTAGGTCAAGAGGAGGTGACAAGAGAAAAGTTATTACAGGCTGAAAGCTGTTGGATATATAAATTGCAGACTGAAGTCCCACATGGACTAAATGAAACATCCAGTATGGAGTTTCACTAAAAAGTGTTATGAAATAAATGGAGATTAAATGAATATCCATTTTGTTTTTGAGAGGTACTTAAATGATATAGGATAAAGTGAGAACGCCCTGCTTGCTATTTATTTACTTAGATATATAAGTGGAAAGTAACAAGCTAAAAATTTGGGGATATATCCCTTTAACTGAATTGACCGTGAGAAACATCTCCCGTCCATTGGCGGAGGAAGCTTTAAATGTAAGTTCATGGAAGGTCTCGCGATACCTGATGAAGTTTGCAGAGAGATTGAGCAAACGAAAACGTGCGTCGGGTGTCTTAGGAGTCCGTTCGGGAGAAGGTGACAGTGAGTCCAGTATAGTGTTGGTGGAGCCAGAAGGACGTACATAAGAGATTATCAGCACCAGTGGTACTTGGAAAGTAAATATGCTCAAGTGCTAAGAGCGAATGGAAAATGGAGGTCTAGCGTGCATAGTGGACCGTAAACTACAATAGGAGAGTTCTCCCCCGACCCGGGTAAGACTGTTCCTCTTTTGAAATATTAAGTCCAGACAAGGCTCGAAATGTACAAAACAAACTATGTACCTGGGATATCACAGATAAGCGATTTAATGCGACTGTCTAATATGGGAGATGTCCCCAGGAGATGCAATATAATTGCCTGTATAGGTCACCAGACATCCACCCTGCTTTCAGCTTCCGGGCAAGATGGAGAAGGGGGGCGTGGCCAACAGGGTGTGATGTCACTTGGGGGCAGGGCATGGCATCATGCGGAGGCGGGGGCCCAACCTAGGGGTGGCTGGAGGTTGGGTTAGGGAGGCAGTTAGGGCTTCTGGAGGCATGGCCACTGAAAGGGGGCGTGATGTGAGGAGTCTCAAGTCCGGGATGGTTTTTGGGGTGTGCGGGAGACCACCCCAGAATGAGGGAGAATCGTGAGATGCAGGAGGGGGGGGGATACCTGGATTTTCAAACATCTGGAGATAGCAGTTTGAGGATCACCACCCGAAACAATGTGGAAGAGATACACTCACTCCATCCGTGTACACACATGGTAAAATCAACATACCACCCCCCACCCCACCCCGACATGTTTCGCTCCTACATGGAGATTAATCATAGGTCCATGATTAAGATCCATGGTTAATAGTAAAAAGATGAGGACTGAAAATATAGGGGTAAGTGTTTAAAGGGATGGCGATAAAGCCGCCGTCTTTTCAAGTCATTTCCTCTGTGTACACTATAGAAGATCCAAGTACGGATAGCATATTATTCCAGTAATGGAATAAAAGATGCAAGTGCATTTTGGTTAACTAAAGATGGGTACACACCATCCAATAATTCGACCGACCGCCATTTTGTGTTTCGATCAATTGGGGTGAATCATGGGATGCTATCCAGGGCCAACCCCGACCTGAACGTTATTCGTCCATATCAGACACATCCATAAACACGCCGATTATGGGTGGTCTTCTGTGGCCTGCCGATTCGGTGGCAGCGAACTGAACTGCGGCTACTTTGTGGGATTGACAGTCCTTCCTCTGGCCGACCGCCCCGAAAGTACTGAACGGTTGGTCAGGTGGGAAGTATCTCGGACCATGTGTAACCAGCTTAGGGATTGGTTCAGAAAAAATAAAATAGGGTTATATTAATACAGTCTACCTGGGCCGGATATAAATACATCCTCAGGTCTTAGGAGCTACGGAAGTTTAGTTTTTTTCAGGCCATTGACTAATCTGATAAAACATGGTTAACGGAGAGCTGACACAAGACACTGGGTATTGGAGGGCTGACTGTAACCACTGTTGGTTAACTAGAGGGTCTTGAGTTGTTTAACTGGTAAACTGGGGGCTTGAACAATATGAAATAGGCTAACTGGTACACTAGGTAAGAGGGCTGATCAACCCAGACTGGTGACGGAGCTAAACTTGTTTACTGAGGATGTTAATGGAACATGTTATGCTGATGGTTAACTGAAGGGCTGAGGAATATGTCTGGCTAACTGGAAACACTTGTAACTGGAGGGCTGACTAAAGTGGTTACTGGGCATGACGTGGAACACAGGCTAACTGGAGGGCTGACTGGAAACCGTCTGGTTAAATGCGAGGCCTACGCGGAACAGCTAACTGGAGGGCTGACGTGCGAACACGGTCTGGTAACCTGGAGGGCGGACTGGAAACTGGTTACTTGGAGCGCTGGCTGGACGAGACTGGTTAACCTGGAGGTGACTGGCGAACAACTGGTTAACGAGAGGCTCACTGAAAACAACTGTCTAACTGGGGGGCTGACTGGAAATAAGGTTACACACAAAAATCTCACTGTTTCTAAAAGCTCAGATACTCCCGAGTACAACGATACCAGATATATGTAGGTACCCGACTTTTCCTGTACAGGAGACCCCCCCCCAAACTAAAACTGCACCTTCAAGAATATTACACCAAATTAAAATGTATAACCACTACTGACAGTTAACATAGAATATCTTCCAAATTAACTAAAATATCCCCACAAGTGAGAGATTTTTAGAAACTACACACCCGCAGGATTTTATGAGTGAGGTTAGTTTAGATCAAAATGCAGATACCCGGACGCAGCTCTTCGTCCAATTGTAAGTTATTTTCTCACATTTTCCTTTTTTTCCTCAACTGTAAAATCAGAGACAAAATCAAATGCGAATTTCAGCTAAAAACTGTGGAGGAAAGTTCAAACGCATCTCAAATATGAAAGCCTAACCCCTCCCGAATAAAACGGTATGCCACATTCATGGGTGTACCCAGAGACATGGCTACCAACTAACCCAGAGCGTGAGCAGTGCCAAATGTCAGAAGCAGCAAAAAAAATTAGCCAGTTTTGTATTTGAACAGTCTGCAGTTTTTCCACAAAACACCCCCCCCAACTCAGAAATACCCCCCACAAATAATATTACTGAATTACACACCTTCAGCTATGTAACGCTGTAGTTCGTCATTCATACCATCAATGGTGGGCGGCAGTTCTCGTAGAAGTTTGCACTTTTACCAGATTTTCAAAAAAAATGAACATCAAAACAACATTCAAGGTAGAAATCATGCCAAAAACCCATGGAATGTAAAAAAAAGTTACCAAATATCAATCTCCCAAATGTCCTGAATCAAACGGTTAGCCATATGTGTGGTTACACACGTGTACGTGGAAGCGAAAATCCACAAAGTGAGACAAGCATGATGGCTCAGAAACGGCAAAATATTCAGCCAAATCTGAATTTGAACAGTCTGCAATTTTTCCCACAAAAAAACCCCACAAACCATATATTTCTCAAATCCACACACCTTTATCTACAAAATTCTGTAGTTTGTTCATTCGTACCATCAATGGTGTGGGCGCAGTTCTTCGTAGAAGTTCAGTTTTTTAGCAGATTTTCTCAAAGGTAGAAATCATGCCTAAATCACAAGTAATGTAAAAAAAGTTACCAAATATCAATCTCCCAAATGTCCTGAATCAAAGGTATGCCCCTAGTATGGTTACACACGCAAACTTTTGTAGCCACAAGTGAGCCAATGAACAATGGCCCAATTACAGCAACTTTTCAGATTTGTCAGACTAAATACCCCTCATATTAGAAATACCCCCCCAAACATATATTTTGGAATCTACACATCTTCAGCTACACAATGGTGTGATTCTTTTATGCATACCACCAATGGTATGAGCGCAGTTTCATTAAAATTTCGCTTTTTTACCAGATTTTCAGGAAAAATTTATAAAAATACAATTCAAGTTAAAAATCATGGCAAATTTCCATGTCATGTAAAAAAAAACTTGTCAATTTCAATCTTCCAAATGCCCTGAATCAAACGGTATGCCATATGAGTGGATGTACACAGGGACATGGCCACCAACTAGCTCAAATGGGACACATGCACAAGTGTAATTACAAGAAAAAAAAATCAAAGTGCTCTGTAATTTCAAACAGCCCCAAAACTTGGAAATGCCCCCACATACCCCCCACTAATATCAATCTCCCACATGTCTGAATCAAACGTTATGCCATATGCGTGGATGCACACAGACGTGGCCACCAACTAGCTCAAATGGGACGCATGCACAAATGCAATTACAAGAAAGAATCAAAGTGCTCTGTAATTTGAACAGCCACACTTTTTCTAAGGAAACAGTCCCGAAACATGGAAATTCCCCACAAACTATATATTTTTGGAATCTACACACCTTCAGCTACGTTACGAGCCATGCTTTCATACATACATGAAGAATTCCAGACCCACTGATCCAAAGAAGTCCGTGTTTTTAGAGGTGGTTTTGTGAAAAAATAAATAAGATAATTAAGGGTTGAAATTCTACCTAAACCCTTTGGCAAGCAAAAAAACCCACTAAATGTCAATCTCCACATATCCTGCATCAAAAGTATGCCATATGTGTGGGTGCACACCAGACGTGGCCACCAACTAGCTCAAATTGGACGCCGCACAAGTCCAATTACAAGAAAAAAAATCAAAGTGTTCTGTAATTGAACATCCTAATCAACTTGGAAATACCCCCCACAAACTATTATATTTTTGGAAGCTACACACCTTCAGCTACGTGATGGATCAGCTGCTTCGTATATACATGAAGAATTCCAGGCGCTGTTATCCATAGAACTTGTCTTTTAGGAGTTTTTGTGAAAAAATAAAATAAGAGGACTCAATGGTTGAAATCCTACCTAAACCCACTCGGCAAGTAAAAAACCCACTAAACGGCAATCTCCCATATGTCCGAATCAAACGGTATGCCGTAAGGGTGGTGGGCAAACAGAGACGGGGCCACCAACTAGCTCAAATGGGATCCATGCGCAATTGCATTACAAGAAAAAAAATAAAACGCCACAACCCACCCCCCACCCCATCCCCACTCCCCCTTTTAGTGGAAAACAGTTAGTACGGAGAGTCACACAAGTTTTGCACACTTTACTGATCCTAAAAAATCAATATGGTCTTTTTTGGTACCTCTGCAAAATTTCCTACTAAAATAGGCTTAGTTTCCCTTGAAATCCAACAAATAAATGATCCGCGTTTTACCGATATCACCGGGACATTGGGAAGCTTGGAGAAAGAAAAGTTTTTTGCATTTATAGTTTTAGGGTAAAAAAAAAAAAAGGTGTGTGTGTATCACTTTAAGATTGTGTTTTGTGGGCATTTCCCTTTTTTGGGGGATCATTCCCAAAGATGATCATCAAATTCATCTTAGGGAATGATACGAACTTGGAATACGGGCATAAGGCCGTTTCCAATTTGAAATCGATCGGAAAAATCACTTCCCGGAAAATCATTTTCCAGGAAGTGATTTCATTCATTGGCAAAGATCAATAATTTGGTGATCAGAAGTGATCACCAAATTTTGATCTCTGTCCCCATTTTTTTTCTAAGTCTTCGCTAAGTAGCAAAGACTTGGAAAAAATCCTATTTGTGAATGGAACTTTGAGTTCCATTCACAAAATGTATAGTAAGGCTGTCTGCATGACAGCTTGTGCTATACTAGGTACTGCAGAGTGATCTGAATGGAGATCACCTGCATTACCTCCACTAGACCACTAGGTGTCAGTCTTACACCACTCTATGGGAAGACCCCGGTAAAGGAGGAAGTTCTGTGAGTCACCGGGGTCTCCCTTTCCGTCTATGAAGAGCTCCTCCTCACTTCCTCCTCGTGGGACCGGCTGATGCAGGGAAAGGTAGGGATATCTCCTGATCCCCCCCCCCCCCCCCCCTCGAATTTGGACCAAACCGAGGGGGCTAGGGGGGCAGTTGAATGCTGCCCCCCGATCGCCCCTAGCAGGGGGGGGAAAAATTTTGGGAGGGGGGAAGCCACAGATCGTATATTCACGATTTGTGGCAGTTTGAGTATTCACTGCACAGATCGTGAATATACGATCTGTGGCAGGGAAAGGGTTAAAAGCTGTTAGCTGTCGGACTGCCGAAATCCCGATTGCGCATACATAGCTCTCCCCACAATACACTTCCCATGAAGTGAAACAATTACATGCTTATCTGGCCCGGAGAGACCTACACTACAATACCATATATTGAGCCAATAAAAGTAAAGAGGGGGAAGATGGGTTGGTCTATGCATGAGTGTGTACCTGCTACAGTTAACTACTAACTGGGGGAGGGGTGACTCAGCACTTCTGAGCCCTGTAGCACAGACCATCTCCCTTCAGCTTAGTCTCCATTATAACACCCCCATCTTTGTCATGTCCTTCAGCAGAGAGAAGTCTGGGACTGGTTCTCTGGGCTGAACACAGCAGTGAAGGGTATGTAACAGACTGTTTTTGCACCATCTAAGTGTGCAATTATTTTGCCTGTGTCGGGACTGCTGGGGCCAGTCATTAACTCACACTGCCAGCAACAAAGAGAGAGGTGAGGCAAATTTAATCACTCGGCAAATACAGTCCTGCAACACCTGCCATGATCTATAACAAGGATCCTCAAACTATGGCCCTCCAGATGTTTGAAAACTACAACTCCAGTATTCCCTGAATTCACTCTAAGGCATGCTGGGATTTTTAGATTTCAAACATCTGGAGGACTATAGTTTTAAGGTTCGTACACATGCTCAATTTGCGAGCGAGCAATGCCCCCGACCAGGGGGATCAACGAACGACCCCCGACCGAACGCATACACAAGGACGATTCTAAGTCGAAATGGCCATTCCTCACGTGTAGGGCTCAGCCGTCGGGGGTCATTGCTCGCTCTCAAATTGAGCGTGTGTACGAACCTTAAGGATCCCTGAACTATAAGATACCCCTTCAGGGTGGGTCTTTACACTGATAATTAATTGTTAGTGCTCAAATACAGCATTCAAAAGTATTTATTAATGGCCAGATATACAGCTAAATAAGAAAGTCTTTGCTGTCTGATAGTGTGTGTAAATGTGGCAATATGTGAAGCCTGTGTGTGCCTGTCTGGAAAAGAGTGCTGTCTGTGAGTAAGTTTCTGTATGTGTGCATGAGTGCCTGTCTGAATGTAAGTGATAGAGAACATTTGAGTGTTTGTCTGTGATAGAATTTTAATTACCTGTGCATAAGTGCCTGCTTGTGATAGTTTTAGTGCTGCCTGTGAGAGTTTGAGTGCCTGTCTGTGATAGCATTTAAGTGCCTGTACATGATTAACTGTCTGTGATATAAAGTTTTAAGTGCCTGTGCAGGGTCGGTCTAAAGAGCATTTGAGTGTCTGTGTGTGCATCTGTGAGAAAGTTTGAATGCCTGCCTGTGAAAAGTATCAGTGCTGCCTTCTGTGATAAAGTGAATTTAAATGCCTGTCTGTGATAGAGTATTTGTGTGCCTGTCTGTGAGTTGTCCAAACACGGCTGCAGGTAAGTAGAGGAAGCCGAGGGAACAAGGTTGGGTAAGTATTTCTGTGTTTAGTTTTTCGTTTATGGTTGGGGGGGGCCCCTACAGTGTATGAATTGCACTACATTGATTTGAAGTTTTAAAGGGGAACTGTGGTCCCGTTTCTGATACTTTTACAAAGTTTCCCTTGTATAATATAACCCCCTGAAATGTTGTTTGGCCATTAAATTACCTTAAAGGGACTGTAAACTCCCCTAAACTCCCAAAAATAATTCTGTGCCATTCGTTTCTATTATTCACAGAGAGGTGAGAACGCTTTATTCTCACCTCCCTGTGAATAATAGGATGCTCGGAGGACCTGGAACTTAACCTTACCCGCCGCTCCACTTGCATCCGCTCCTTCACTGAACAGCTGTTCTCTCCCGATCGCGCGGCCTATCTTTTGTATTGGTGCGCATGCGCCTAAGGGTGCGTGGTCGGGACAGAGCGGCTGTCAGTGAAGGAGCGGCTGCGAGTGTAGCGGCGGTAAGGTAAGTTCCAGGTCCCCCGAGCGTCCTATTATTTACAGGGAGGTGAGAATAAGCATTCTCACCTCCCTGTGAATAATAGAAACGAATGGCACAGAGTTATTTTTGATGGTTTAGTGTTCCTTTAAATAATGCATTCCCGGTCTTTAAAACGTAGAAACAAATTTTACATTCAGGTGCCAACATCATGTTAATCCACAGTTCCATTTCTTTAAAAAGAATACAATACCCGGCATGCAATTCTAGTGAGTTAGTGACGTCCCACCTAATTCCGATTGGATGCACGAAAGTATAGGGACGGGTGAAGAGGCGCGGCTTTGTTATAAGGCACGCCGGGTAGAGGATTGGCGCGCCTACTAAAGCAGGCCACCATTCCCCTTTAACAGGTGCAGCGCTGCGGAGTGAACATGACTCCAATCTGCGAACTGTGTGGGCGTGCAGTGAAGAACCAGAAGTGGGTGTGTGTACATCCCAGCCTCAGATTGGATTACCCATCGCTGACTTGCTATTGGCTGGCGGAATGGCACAATCTCATTGGAGGAAAGAGATTGAGCGACATGAGAGCGGAGAAGGGAGTTTCCGTTCCATGGCTGCACATTACTTAATTGAGGATGCGTCTGGGCGGAACATGGGAAATATCGCCATTTTAAAGGCATCCCACCCTTTTACTTTTTACAAACGCCTCTTAAGAAATCGTGAGCAGCACTTACTGCTGATGAGTGCTACGTAGATCATCTTACAGGTAGGATATTTGCTGTTTTTACTAATCTGCATCTAGACCACAGTTCCCCTTTAAGTCCAACATTAAAGGGGAAATGTGGTCTCCAAATAAGTTGAGTTTAAATTAAAGGCAATCTTACTACCTTTAAAACGAGCCATCAACCACCTCTCTACGTGCTCCACACCACAGCCCAAGATATAAAGAAATGACTGACCAGCAAGTTAATGGGTGGGAGGCTGACATGTAACACTCCTAAGGCTTCTCCTGCACAGTGCCGCTGGCGAGCACAGCCTCAGACTCCCTCAGTGTATGAGGGAGACAGGAAGTCCCTCCTTCTCTCTGCTGTGTGAAGTCCTGACAGTGGGAAAGAAAGTAGATTCCTACCTTACCTACTCTATGTGAAAACAGCCTTTTCAGGCAGAGTTCTCACTCTGCCTGAAAAGGCTGTTTCCACAGAGTTTTCTGTAGGGGTGGTGGTGTGTAAGTGGCCCACGGCAAAGTGTGTGCACCTACCAGTGGGCGGAGCTTAGGCATCCACAACTGGGTGGATTTTAGGCACCCATGGGTGGGTGGGGCCATGGCATGGGCCACATGGGGCTTAAGAGAATGGGCCAAGGGAGGCCTGCAACTGGAGGGACCATGGGGTCCATGAGTGGGAGGGACATGGGGGCTGCAAAGGGGAGGAGGAGAAACAGGGCAGATTGACCGACATGGTTTCAGAGCAGGAAGTGGAGGGGACCTGGTGATGCTGCTGCCATATCACACACAAAAATATAAATATCTTCAAAACTATGCAAAATAAACAATGAAAATATATTGCAAAAATTCTCAGGAGAGCAATTCCTATCAATTTACCTAAAGTCATTTTTGGACCTCAGTTCCCTTTTAAGAACACAGGTGTGCCTCTTTTGCATTGCCATGATCTGAAAGTTTGAGAACCTCTGCGTTAAGTGGATAAGGATGTAGCAGGCACCAGATTACACACAGGGAGGCTCCTACTCTTAACTGGACTATGAACAGGCACTGCAGGAGCAGAGGGAAATGGTAAGTATTTTTTTAACACTACAGACTGGGGCCAGCAGTGGGGCAAATATTAGTTTTGGGGGTGGACATGCACTTTAACCTAACTAGTCTAACATAGCCTCACAAACTAACTAAAGCTAAACTAATAACTGTTGTCTGCCGCCTTTCTTGTTCAGTGCATAGGTGCCACCTGAGACAAGTGTCTCACTCTGCCTAATGGTAGATGTGGCCCTGCCAGAAGCAGAAATTACAATATTTGAACCTCTTTGCCCGCTTGCCAGCGCACTTTCTGCAACATTTAAGAGAATCAGCATAGAAAAGAATGAATGACAGTTGGAAAATGACAGCTGGAAAATAGCAGTTGGAAAACGACAGTTGTGAAATAGCATTTGGAAAATGGCAGTTGGAAAATGACAGTTGGAAAATGGCAGTTGGAAAATGACAGTTGGAAAATGACTTGGAAAATAGCAGTTGGAAAATGACAGTTGGAAAATGACAGTTGGAAAATGGCAGTTGGAAAATGGCAGTTGGAAAATGACAGTTGGAAAATGGCAGTTGGAAAATGACAGTTGGAAAATGACAGTTGGAAATGGCAGTTGGAAAATGACAGTTGGGAAATAACAGTTGGAAAATGGCAGTTGGAAAATGACAGTTGGGAAATGACAGTTGGAAAATGGCAGTTGGAAAATGACAGTTGGAAATGGCAGTTGGGCAGTTGGAAAATGACAGTTGGAAATGGAAGTTGGAAAATGACAGTTCGAAAAAATGACAGTTGGAAAATGACAGTTAAAAAATGACAGTTGGAAAATGACAGTTGGAAAATAGCAGTTGGAAAATAGCAGTTGGAAAATAGCAGTTGGAAAATGACAGTTGAAAATAGCAGTTGGGAATGGCAGTTGCAAAATGACAGTTGGAAAATGGAAGTTGGAAAATAGCAGTTGGAAAATGACAGTTGGAAAATAGCAGTTGGAAAATAGCAGTTGGGAATGGCCGTTGGAAAATGGCAGTTGGAAAATGGCAGTTGGAAAATTACAGTTGGAAATGGCAGTTGGAAAATGACAGTTAAAAAATGACCGTTGGAAAATGACAGTTGGAAAATGACAGTTGGAAAATGACAGTTGGAAAATAGCAGTTGGAAATGGCAGTTGGAAAAAGGCAGTTGGAAATGGCAGTTGGAAAAAGGCAGTTGGAAAATGGCAGTTGGAAAATGACAGTTGGAAAATGGCAGTTGGAAATGACAGTTGGAAATGGCAGCTGGAAATGGCAGTTGGAAATGGCAGTTGGAAAATGGCAGTTGGAAAATGACAGTTAAAAAATGACAGTTGGAAAATGACAGTTGGAAAATGGCAGTTGGAAATGGCAGTTGGAAAATGACAGTTGGAAAATGGCAGTTGGAAAATTACAGTTGGAAAATGACAGTTTAAAAATGACAGTTGGAAAATGACAGTTGAAAAATAGCAGTTGGAAAATGACAGTTGGAAATGGAAATTGGAAAATGGCAGTTGGAAAATGACAGTTGGAAATGGCAGTTGGAAAATGACAGTTGGAAAATGGCAGTTGGAAAACGGCAGTTCGAAATGGCAGTTGGAAAATGACAGTTGGAAAATGGCAGTCGGAAAATGACAGTTGGAAAATGGCAGTTGGAAGCTATGCCAATGAAATTCCATAATTCATTCTGATTAAATATATATTTTTTTTATTGTGCAGGAAAATTGAATGGTGGGTGTTGGGGTATAAAAGCAGGCATGTGCGCCTGTGTATGTGTAGGCTGGAGGTATGTTTTCATATTTATGACCATTAAACCTTTTTTGATGATTGATGTTTCAGTATGTGTGTCTGTATAGATCATGTGCGGTATGTTTCTGCATTTACAGCTGTAAAACTACACTTCCACCTTTAAAACATAAATGAAAGTGCTTTTTTTGTAATTTTGGGACTTTAATTTGAAATTGTGTATAATTTGTTTGTGCATTTATTTGTGTCAGAAACGCACAGTGTGGGTTAGAGTAGCGTCAGGTGCATTTGTGCTTTGAGTTCAAACCTCAGAATGTTAGCGTTTTAAAGTTCAATCCATTAAAGGGTAAATCTAATTTTCAAAAGGTGGACCTTAAGATACAGCAAGATCCCACTGCTCCAAAACTTTTTTTTCAGATTTTAAATCTAAACTGTAGATTCTGAGAAATCATCAGCATGTACAGGGAAAGACCTTGTCACTCCATCGCCTGGCAACCCAGGGCTGGACAGACACAGCAAGTCTCTCCCAAAGATCAGTAATTTTAAAGTGAGGAGAATTGGGGGCAGGGCTCAGGGATTTCACTCAGCTGTCACTGTCATTCATTCTAACCTGAAGAGAGAGGGGTAGGTTAATCTTGGTGATTTGCAGCTGTTTTTGTTCACCTGCCTGACCGGAACTTTAGTTTTTAACGAACAGCTGTACATTTTCACAGACATTTTGGACAGACCTATTTTAATGGATTTTTCACAGATTTTCTGTTAATTTACTGATGGTTGTCAACCCTGGTTGTGTGATTAAATTTATCAAAAGGAATGCAAAGATTAATTTGTTTTCAAAGTGTTTCGATTATTAGAGATTCTTATTCAAGCCCAGTTTCTTTTCATAATTTTTTATGAAACAAGAAGCCCAGTTTCCTTTTATAATTTTTTATGAAACAAGACATGATCTGCAGCCTGCCAACCTTCAACCTTTTAAGGTTATATTTACCATTCCAACAATTTTCTATTGTGTGGGCCGTGTGTACCAGCATCTTTTAGAAGACAAAAAATGCATTCAACATTTTGGCTAATCTGTAATCAAACACAACTACATATCAGTCTCACTCCAAGGATGAAAAATCTGCTTGTACCATATGGATTTCTTCTTAAACTGCAATAAGAAAATATAACAAACCACAATATAATGCTCATTATAATCAAAAGATGTACACTTAAAAAATATGATGTATAAATGCAGATTTACCATTGTGATTTTTCACGGTTTTATTTTGTAATTTGGCCACAAGATGGCAATATGCACATTTTACTAAAAAGATTACACTTTCCAAAATCTATAAAGCTTAAAGGAGAACTAAACTTAAAAATTTTAAACCTAATGTGAAAGTTTTTCTCCCCAGAACACCTATACATTGTAAGATTCTTCTCTAGTAAGTTGCATTTAGTACATGTGAGAAATAGATTCTGTATATATGAAGGCTTCCATATTGTTGCCAGTACAACCCACAGCCCATGAAGTCATCAAACAACCACGACCCCTGACCCCAGTATTCACTGTCTCTATGGACAGAGTGTTTTCTATACAGATGTTTATACACCAATATGGAAGTCCCTGAAAAGACTTTGAAAGCGGATTGTTACCATAATCTATTAACCATTCAGTGTGACTTTCTGGAAAATAACCCGCAGGGTAACAAGCAGCTTTTAAAGTCTTATCAGGGACTTCCATATTCCATTTTCTTTAGGAATCGTTTAGCAAAAAAAAAAAAAAAAAGCTTCCAAATGTACCAGGGTACTATGCTTGTTCAGTGGTGGTGCATCAGGTAAGGCTCCAGGTTTAATAATACACAATTCAGAAGGTCACAAGTTCAATACCCCAGACTTCTTTTTTTTGTTTCTATTATGTCCCAAGCAAAAGATGAAGCTCCTAAATGTACCAAAGTGTTCAGCTTTCTCAATCATGGCTCACCTTGTAAGATGCCAGTTATAGAAACACACAGTCCAGAAGGTTGCAAGTTCTAATTCCCATAGTTTCCTTTATTTTTGTTTCCATTATGTTCATAGTAAAAGATTCTACATGTACCAGCTATTTATAAATTATCTCTATTAGCCTAGAGGTAAGGGCCCTATTTATAAATGATCGTTATCGAAAAAATAACGTACGTTATCGTAAAATACCGACCGTTATCGTAAAATAACGACCGGTATTTAACAATATCGTTAAATACCGGTCGTTATCGTTAAATACCGGTCGTTATTTTACGATAATGATCTTTTATAAATAGGGCCCTAAGAGCTCTGCTTTTAGCAAGACAGAGTAAATGTACAGGTTGCAGGTTCTATTCCCCAGACTTATTTTTGCTGAAATGTTAGTATTCCGTTTCTTACATCAATGCTATCTATGAAATACACTGTAAAGATTACTTTTATATTTGTATAGTAAAGGATTATATAATTGTTAGGACAGGAGCATTGAATGTGTTTGAAAACAAACAACTGAAATATCTGTTCTGCGTCAGGGAGGATCTCTGTGATGTACTGTGATTGGCTGCTTCTAGGAAGCAAGGCTGCAACTTCCTGGTTTTGATCTGTTGAGCACTACAGAGCATATGCCTGTACACAGACACTTAGCTGGGGGGTTACCCAGCTAAGGTGGATTGTGGGAGCTGACCCCTAGTACTCACAGGTTGTTTTCATAAATCACCCAATGGCCACAGCAAAGGGCGAGGTGAGGCACAGCTTGTTGTATGTTTGTGAATGTACTCGGTCTATTGGGACAATGTTGTCTGGAGACTTTAGTTCTCCTTTAAAATTAGCAAAGAACAATTCTGAATTATAAAAAGACTACTGCTATTACTTGATAAAGAAGGTATATCCCTCTAAAGCTTGTCACCTAAAATAAACCGTTGGTCGATAAAAAGTATCAGATTCCTCTACTTTTTCCTATTTTACAATTGTTTTTTACCAATTATAAAAAGGGGAAACTAACAATAAAACTGCTACATGTTTTGACACACCCACGACATCATCAGGTATTGTGAAGTTGCGGGTGCGACAAAACACATAGCAGTTTTATTGTTACAGTTTCCCCTTTTTTACTTGAGTAGCCACTATTGCTTTTTTTATTAGCATTTTTCTATACGTTAGACATCCTTGTACTTTCCACTACTCTATCCAGTGGTGAGTCGGCATATAAGTGAATGGTTCCCCAGCCTCCAGCCACAGAGGTACTACCTGTCACAAGACAGATGGAACTCCTTTCCTCCCTTTGGTCTGCAGAGAGACACTAAACTCTAGGACGTACTTGTGAAGGTTCTCATTCATCCGGGTCATGGTATAACTGTTGTATTCAATTAGATCAACTGGACTTGAAGTTTAGTTCTTGAAGACGTTTCGCTAGTAATTCATTCAATTCAGAATGACTTGTACAAGAATCTGTGGCAATTATGAACCCTGGAAAATCCCAATTAGCATATCACAGCCAAGTGTTAAGGGCGTGATTGGATAGTGGCTAAGAGGTGTTATAGGAACGCCCAGTTCAAAGGTGTCAAAACAGCATTGTACATGGCAGACAGTTGGTGTCGAACTCCCCCCATCTCTATTTAAACCAAGCCTATATAGAGGTGGGAGGGGGGGGGGTTCTTTTTCTGAAATACAGCAGGATCTGAGGCTAAAAGTGTAACTCACAGTGTTTTTTAAAGCCACACATTCATGTGTGATCACAGGAGCCAACCTGTGACACACAATGTGTATGCACAGACATTTTGGATGATAATCATGCCATATATGGGCACTTTGTCAGACGAAACAGCCGTTCGGTCGATGATCCACCTGGCTGATCGGGCAACGATCCCCAATCGAACAGCCTCTTCGGCCAACAAAGTGGCCATATACGGCATTTCCTAGAGTTTTACCCAATCTCCGTGTGCCATTGTGACGCTTCCTGAAGCCGGGAGCTGTGGTAAAAGTTAATATTGGAAGAAGGATTATTCCGGTAGATAAGAAGGAAGTAGAGCTGATGGATCAGAGTGCAGACATTGTGGGAGGTTTCTGTTTGCTAAGGGGACAGCCCACATGACTTCTGTTAAGGCTTTTTATTATTATTATTGTTTAACTGTAGTTGTCGCCATACACGGCACAACCATTTGTTGGCCCCTGCGATCGAATGTGTGTATAACGCTTTACAAAAACACACAAAACATACATACGTTTTTGGAAGTAAGTGCTAAAATTACTAATAAAAACAGAATAACAACAATACAGTACATGTATTTACATAAAAATTTCATTGGAATCCTGCCTTCTAGCATGTACAAATGGCATCAGTACAGACACAACTAATTTTTATGCTAGCATACTCTACTCCCCAGAAAAAAACAGAAAACATTGTCATGTTTTGCAATAGTTTCTAAACATAGTCTATTACTGGCTAAATTTAAGCCAGTATTAGGCTGCAGCAGTAATATCATAAGAAGAGCATTATGTAAGCATGTAGCAGACACACGATTACAGAAAGCCTATTTAAACAAGAATATGGTAAACCTTGTGCCGCCTATTACTGATAGGGGTTCCTTTACAAAGTTTTCCTGAGGATCAAATTAACTCCCCTTTGGATTTAAGTATAGTCATTACAGATATTATTCCTGGAGATAATTATTTGGGTTTGTATTTCACTGAACTGGACCCAGCTTCCTATTACATTTTCACAACAC
The DNA here is from genome assembly GCA_019447015.1 of Hymenochirus boettgeri. NCBI lineage: Eukaryota > Metazoa > Chordata > Amphibia > Anura > Pipidae > Hymenochirus > Hymenochirus boettgeri. The sequence goes on along the minus strand of CM033469.1, from coordinate 199,825,026 downwards.
AAAACAGGAGATGGCATGGGGATGTCAACACATGAGGTGTGATGGGGCGAAGGTGCAGACTTTGTGGGCTTCTCACCAGCAATTCCCACCTTCCATCTCTCCAGCTTGTCACTGGCCATGGCGTGGCCCTCGCGTTGTAGTGGTCGGTTAGGACGCGCTTTGTGGCTGTAGGAAAACGCCCAGGGGTGGAGTTAGGGGCGGAACACCCCAACTGGGTTTTACTAACTTCCTCTTCCTGATTCCGAACTCTCTAGCTTTAATCTTATTCAACAGCCAGAAGCGACCCCGCAGTGTTCTACACTAACTCCTTAGCCGCCTATTGCAATTTGCACATTCCAATTACTTTCTCTATTTGGTCAAGGCAGGACGCTTAACAGTTAACATTATTATCCTCTTAGCTAATCATAAGCTGCCTTTCGCGATCTGGCCAATTAGAAACCGCAGAGTATAAGTCAGCCAGCCAATGAAAGAAGACTTTTTCATCAGCCTTTCCTAGAGTTTTACCCAATCACCGTGTGCCATTGGGACGCTTCCTGAAGCCGGGAGCTGTGGTAAAGTTAATATTGGAAGAAGTTTTATTCCGGTTGATAAGAAGGAAGTAGAGCTGATTGATCAGAGTGCAGGCATTGTGGGAGGTTTCTGTTTGCTAAGGGGACAGCCCACGTGACTTCTATTAAGGCTTTTTATTATTATTGTTTAATTGTAGTTGTCGCCTTTCCTTAGTGATACGCCTGGGTGGGATCTTTCCTTGTAATTCTTCTATACAGGTTTTTCCATGAACCTTCCCCTTAGATCCAATAAAGACTTTAGAAGTTGATCCATAAACGCCAGTTAAATGGGTATTGAGGCCTACTGTTACCTACTGTACAGAGCCTTTGGTGCCAGTTCTTAATGAAAACTGAAGATTTTAGCAGAAATGACTGTCTATTACTGAATTGATGCCTAGTGTCACTATATGTACAGGTGGGGAATTTGTGGTACATTGTTGGTAAGAACTACCATTGCCAGAATGTCTGTTCTGACCCCAGTGCAGATTAAAGAGGCAAATGCCCACTTGGCTGCTCTTCACCGTAGAGTCTCAGAATTGGAAGGTACGGTAAGGGAGCAAGCAGAGAGTCTGATCCGTAAGGACGAGCAGTACCAAGCATCTATAAGAGACATTGCTGATACTAAAGACAGGTAAGTAACAGTGTTACTGATTGGTCAGTGTCGAAGGAATGGCTAGTATCTCTACAACTATTCATACTATGTATCCAATCAAATAAGAACAACTTCTTTATCATGTGTTATTTCTTCATTCTTTTTTTTAGAAACCCTGCTTCATAGTAGAACTATGTTCTAAAACATTTACCCCAACTGTTTATTTTTCTTACCAAAGATATAACTGGAAAAAATAATGAAATCATTTACTACAGCAGTTCTGCTGTTAATTTTGCTGCAACTCACAAAGTAGCTAGTTGGACAGCTCCTGGTTTTTTTCTTGGATGTATTCCTTACTGAGAGAGGGAAGGAGGTGGTGGGTAAGGTAGCAAAGATTTTATTTCACACCAGTTTATATTTGGTAAGAATTGCTTAGAATGACAAGTGATTATTATATTCCCTCAAACCCACACACAAACTAATTCTTATGGCTCACATAAAATGTATTGCTACAAACAAGGTATCCATCTCCGTAAAATGTAACAAACCTCACTGCTCAGTGAGTTGAGGCCTGGGTGCAAATACTTAGCTCTTTCCCTCGACATCCCTTAAAGGGTAACTGGTCTCCAATTTTTCCAAACTGGTTAGGGTTTTATAAAAAAAAAAAAGTCTTCCATCATACCTGACACCTTGCCTTACATCTCTAGGTAATCTAGTAAGAAGTTATTGCTGGAAAGGTTCAGCAATATTACTTACTGCTTAAACACTGTTTTCAGCCATGTGACCAACTTGTAGTCATGTGTCCAGCCTCTGCCTGCATTAATAGGCCACTCTTCTCAATTTGCAGGGTTTTTTTTCTATTTATGTTGAGGTACTTCTTTTTTTCCCCAGCATTATTTGAACATTCATTACAATATAATTTCTCACAGGCTGCAGCCAGAGATGTGATCCAGGGCTCATTTAAAAGGAAAGACTGCAGGCTTTTATTTAACCCTAACTTGTTCGGAGACCACATTTGCCCTTAAAACTTATATTCCTCTTGATCCCTTTTTCCCCCTGACCATTCAGTCAGCGGCATGAAGGCAACATCACAGCCTATGACTTACGTCTGCCTCCCAAGTTGCTCTCTCCGCAGCTGCATAAGCTTGTAAACCTTGCAGAGGAGATGTGAACCTTTTTGGTGGGGGCCAGGGAGGATTAAGATTAATATCTCAGTCCAGGGATTTTGGCTAAAGAGTGAATCATTGGGGTCCTGCTGGGGAGCGGGTCAGTACATAAAAGAAATACAGATGCTGCATGGTGTCAGTATCGGACATTAATGCATAATCTATGCATATACACACATGCACACACATATACAATGTCAGACACTCTTGCACACAAACACATGCATCTCAACAGACACACTCATGAAAACAGACAAATTTCAGGGACATTGTATATGATTTTAGGGAGTCAGGGATCTGAAATTAAAGGGTATCTCCACTGTTAAGTCACCTGGGTTGTAAGGATAGATATGTGTAAAGTGAAAATGTACCTGCAGTATCCTGTGTCTTTGAGCAGTAGTTTAGAAGAAATCGAATGAGTTTCTCCCTGATCGCTGTGGATGGTGCAGGTCCGCCCACTTTCAGTGACTGCCTGCTTGTGTGAGGATCCATCGGGACTGCTGTCTGTGTGATCAGACTGGTTGGTCACACACACACACACACACACACACACACACTGAGAAATAATCACATGACCATCACATCGCTTGCTGAGTTCACTAATTGATGGAGGAGTAATCAGGTACTACCTTTTTCTATCTCCTAATACACCCTCTCACATCTGCTTGTGTTTCTCTCCCACCCCCTCCCATACCAGATTGCCTCATATTCCCAGCATCCCCTATAAAATGAATCTTAGATCCCTCTCAGAGTTAGACACAAAAAATCTTTATTAAAAACAACACATGACATGTTCCCCCTGCCTTTGTTACAGTAATGTGGAAAGAGGGTTTAACTTTTCCTCCCCTGTCTCTGTGCATGATCTGCTGTAAAAATGAACTTAGAGAGTTAGGGAGGAAAGGGTTTCTCTGCAGCCAAGAGAAGTGTGCCAAGTGGGTGTGTCTGCTACCATGATGATGCACATTGAGTGACAGCACTCCCGGCACAGGGGAAGACACACCCCAGGTGCTAGCACAACTTTCCTATGCTGCTGCAAACAAACAAAGGGGAATTCTGGGGAAAAAAGGTAGGAGGAGGGTTGGGGGATGGTGTACTTTAAAATAAACCAAAACAATGCTTTTTCCTCAGTGGAGATACCCTTTAAAATCAGGGAGACTCCCTGAACTTCAGGGAGAGGTGGGATGCCTGCAGTATTGCTATACTACCTCATCTTTAAAAACATCCCAAAATGTGTTTAAACCATAGTTCTATAAATATTGTAAATGTACATTTCAAGAAATGGCTTACATTTCAAGTAAAAGATATTTTTATTTGGTGCATGTTATTTTTTTCTCAAATAGCTGCATTGTCTGCTCAGAACTATATTTTCTGAAATCCTGTTTATACTTCTAGAACAACTGATCCCTCTAGGTAGCTAGTTGCAGACAGCAAAAGAGAAACCATTAAAAATTAGTCTCCAGGAGTAATTTTTTAGTTGCATTGGCTTGCTGGCTTCATGGATTGGTTCTGACATCACAGATCTGATAAAGCAACTGTGAAACTACTATGAAACTGACTCAGTCATTTTTGCAGGAAAATCAACTGAAATAACTGACTTTATGTCCTTAATTTATATTAGGGAGATTTCTGAGCTACAAAACAGACTGCTCCAGTCAGAGGAAGCTACACAAAGGCTAATAAACTCAATCAAGGAAAAAGACCGAGAACTTGATCGACTTAAACACCACAGCCACCTCTTGGCCCAGATGTGTCGTAACAGGCCACACTTGGATACTCTAGTTTCTCTCATGATAGAGGCTGACGGAATGAATTATATTCCCTCCTCAGAGAAACATAATGGACTTTCAAAAGTCTCTGACTACCCACAGATTGAAGATGATCTTGAAGACTCAGACATAGACAAATCTCTGTTTGGAACCACTGTTTGACAAAAAAGTTGGCATTTATTTTCATCTTGCAAAACTTTAGAATTGAATGGGCAATTTCTTCTTCCCAATCATACCTAAGAACTTAAATGGAAATGGGTACTGTTAGGTACGTTGTAAAACTGCATAATCTGCACAATTTTTTTTATTATTATTTTAAAATGTGTATCAACTCCTTAAAGCACATTGGGGGCGATGCAATATAGCAACCCGATGCACCTTACCTGCCTGAGGTAGGTAAAAGTTTTGGAGTAAAGTTTTGTGCTACATAGTAGCGCAAAACTTAACTAAGAAGGTTTTGCAGCGCTGACTCAGTGTAAAACCCACATTAACCCGATCATACATCGGATAGCGTGGGTTTGCACTGACTGACATGGGCATTTTGTGCCCAATATTGCATCGCCGCATAGTTTTAAAATATTACATTTATTTGGCATGTTTTATGTATTTACATATATTTTTTAAATTTTTGAACACATTTTTGTATAAATTAATTGTTTTGGGATAAATGACAGTTCTAGTAAAGTATTACACCTCACAAGTACTGCAGTCTCTTACATCTGGCAATATACTGGTCGCATATGTCTGTCGGATATCTGCTAGCTTTGTCTGAAGTATCCCACAATCCTACATGCTGAACAGGAATTATAATTAGTGTAGTATAGTGTTGTGTGGAAGCACAGGATTGTCACTGGGTGCAAAAGTTAGATACGGTTAGCTACACAATAGTTATAATCACGAGTCGCATAATAGACTTTAAAAGTAAAACAATGTTTCTCAAATAGTGTCCCCTGACATTTTTGCATCTTGAACTTCCGAATTTGCTCCTGAAGGTGAGATGTCAAAAAGCTGTCTGTGCAACAGGGCTCTTTAAAGGGCATGTTCACCCCCAAAACTAACATTTAACCCCATACTAGCCCTACTGTGTAGTGTTCAAAAATCCTTACCTTAAATATCTGCTCCAAAAGGTTTTCCTGCAGTGCCTGTGCAAAGTTAAGAAAAGTGAAAGTAGGAGGTGTCAGTGAGTCCTGCTTCCTCTCTGTCCTCTTAAGTGGACAGAGCAAGTTCACTAACATGCAACAAGCTGTGTCTCACTTCTGCCTTTTTTCTGTGGCTGCTGGAAGATTTATGAAATTAACCTGTGGGCACTAGGAGTCCGGTCCCATAATCCACCTTAGCTGGGTTTCTCCCTGCTAAATGTATGCAGTACACTTCATATGCTCGGTAGTTCTGAACAGATGAAAAAAAAGAAGCTGCAGTCTTGCTTCCTAGAAGCTGACAGCCAGTAATATAACAGCACAGAGATCCCCTCTCTCCCTGACAGAGAACAGGGATTTCAATTTAGTTTTTGTTTAAATATATTTAAATGCTCCTGTCCCTAACAATGATTTAATCCTTTGCTTTTCACACAAAAAGAAAAGGAATCTTCCCTGTGTATTTCTTAGATAACATGGATGTAGGAAACAGAATATTAACATTTCAGTTAATATTAAAAGTCTGGGGGATTGAACTTGCAAACTGTATTTTGTCTTGCTAAAATCAAAGCTTTATACCACTATCATACTAGAGCTACCATATTTATATTGGCACATGTAGAAACTTTTATCGTTTGCTAGGAACCCAATGGAAACAAAGTTTGGTTATTTGAACCCAAACTGGGCTGTGTGTTTCTAAAACATGTGTTTAGACGATGAGCCACTGCTGCATGTGCAAATAATACATGTACATTAAGAATCTTTATATTTTGCTAGAAACAGGATTTAAACCAATGTATAAAATCAGTTGACTATTTTTAATGCCCCAGGAAGGCTGTATGCAATTCACGCTAGCTGGTAAATAAACTGCAGGATAACAAGCAGCTTTCTAAGTCTTATCAGGGACTTTCATACAGGTGTCGAAACATCTGTATAAAAAATACTCAGGGAGCAGGGCCAATAAGTGAACAAGCTTTGAAGAATACATTGGCTGTGAGTTGTACTGGCAACAACATGGAATACTTCTTGGTTACAGAATATATTTCTCACATGTACTATATGCAACTTAAGTGCTGCCCTCTAAATATTTTTCTCTACAATATCCAGCTTTCCCTGGCTGTTAAAGTATGCTGGAAGTTGTATATTTTAAACACTAGGAGGGCCACATGTTGGGACATCTCAGCTCTAAGCACTGAGCACACTCTTTGTACTGCATTCAATAAATCCATGTGACATAAAACCCTCTGATACATTCTGTAAAAGTACTGACATTTTAAACTGATAGGCTGCAAGTACAGAGCTTTTGATTTCCAGGTGGCTTTGGCATAATAAACAGTATTTATAAGAAATCATGTGCTGATTTGCTCTTCTAGGAGAAACCTCTAAGATTTACATACTTGTTAGCACTTCATTCTCAACTGCTTCCTGATTTTAAAATGGGCTAAATGTGAAGGGTTATTATTTTTATTTATATGTTCTTCGGTTTTCACAATTTTTCTTTAGTCTGGATATAAAAATGCAATTACTGAATTACCTCAAATTTTACCCTGTGTATTAAACGTAATACCATGTTATTATCACAAAATTCTAATATATTACTGTATTTTGTATACTTTATATGTACAGTCACAAAATTATTTTAAACATGTGATGCACAAATCCTGCTACAAAATTATGCAAAGTTTTAGCCAAGATTGGGTTTACACAAGATAATTATGAAATTACCAGATTAATAAAAAATAAATAAAATTTTCACAAAAAAATGTTTGTGTCTATAAATAAAGAATATGAGGGGGGGGGGAGGAGAATACTGAAATTCAAGCTGCAGTGTCCTTGTTGAAGCACAAGATACAAATCCTTAGGCTTCGTACTCATGTTTGTATATAGGATTCCAAAACTGCACCACATATTCCAAATCAGGCTTTACCAGTTCTTTGTAAAGAGGGAGAATTATATTTTTCTCCCTTGTATTTATTCCCCATTGTTGTTGTCTGATATTGCTTGCTACTGGTTAGTTAATCTAGAACCCCCAAATCTTTTTCCAACAGAGACATTTATGTGTAGGTGGCAGAAGGATTGTTAAACCCAAAACGCTGGGGCATAACTGCCAAGGGAGCTGACCCTGCAACCACAGGGGGGGCTGGATCTTCTTATATTTTGTATGACAGATATAGCTGCCTCCCAGAAAAACACTTTAGATGAAGCAGGGATAGGGGGTATATCACAGTTTTTCTAGGGGGACCAGCAACCAAGCAATTTAGTTTGACATGATCTTTTTCTCATAAATCCATGTTTACTACTTATAAGATCAGTTCTGGAGACAAAGTCCTGAATGTGACCTGGTAACAAGTTTCCAGTATCTTCCCTACCGCTGATGTTAGACTTCTATACAGGTCTATAGTTACCAGGCTGTGAATGAACTCCCTTTTTTGAATATTGGTATTACATTGACTTTTTTACAATCCAGAGGCACATCACCAGCCAAAATTAAATCTGAAAAGATACGAAACAGTGGTCTACATAAAACTGGACTTAGCCCTCTTAAGGTCTGATGATGTATTTCATCAGGTCCTAGGGCTTTATTGATATTAAAGGGCATATCCACCCCTTTTGACAATTTTTGGTATATAGTAGGGCTAGTTCCCCCAGCCCCAACCGCTATAATATATTTTCCAGAGACTCCCCCGATCTTTACTTACCTTCCCTCTTTCCTCTGCCGCACTGCCCGGCCCTCTGCTTGCATGGAACTGCAAGCCGGGACCGGCAGCCGCGTCCCTGATTGGCTGAGAGGCAGCCAATCACGGACGTGGCTGCCGGCAGTTCAGAACGCCGGAGGATAGAGAGAAGGTAAGTAGAGTTCGGGGGAGTCTCTGGAAAATATAGCGGTTGGGGCTGGGGGAACTAGCCTTACTACATGGCAAAGGGATTTTACACTAGAGGGAGGGAAAGCAAACGGGTGGGAGAGGGAGGGAGGGAAGGTCTGCTCTGAGCAAGCCAAAAACCTCTGAGAGGACAGCTCAGAGGCGGAAACAATTTCCCTGGTGGCCAGGCTCCTGGTGGTCAGTTTTCTGGACTTTGGAGGGACTTTACAGGAGAACCATTTGGAGCAGGGATGTAAGGTAAGGATTTTTATACCCTTATGAGTGGGGCCAGTAGTGGGGGCCATTATAGTTTTGGGGGTGGACATGTCCTTTAACTGTTTCCAACTGTTGTTGTACCATACCTTCTGTCAGCCTGAGTGAATATTCCTCATTAAAATCCCTTATATTTTTGCAATCCACGCCATAAGGACATTTAGTATATTAGTATTTTCAGCATCCTATATAACCATCTTAGCCCCATCATTTAATGTTCCCCTATTCTCTGTCCTCATCTTTTTACTATTGATATACTTAAAAAAAAATTTGGGGTTGGTCTTGCTATCCGTATTTAATATTCTATTTTAGCCGGTTTACCGTAATTGCTTTCTTTCACTTTTAGCCGATTACTTTCAAAACAAATTATGAATAATGGGTTGTATTATATACAGTAGTATCAAAGTATCTTTGCCAGTGCATATACAGTAGTAAAATCATAAGGGTTTTGGCTACAAGAATCTTGCAGATCCTGTCTGTCATTTTTCAAAGATCTGCATACACACAGTCCCGAGCGTTCTACCTATAAGAGAACGCCCCAGGACTGTGTTTCCTTCAGGTGCGGCAGACTCTCCTATAGGGGGTCTACCGTGGCCGAGTGAAATTTTCCCTCTTTTACGAACGAGCAATCGGCCAACCCGAGCTTTCTGCATGCGGGCACTCATTCGGAAAAGCAAGGTACTCACAGTACCAATAAAGCCCCTAAACGGGTAGACGGTATCAGAGCTTTATCGGTACTGTGTGTACGACTTGTTTTTCTCTATTTCTCAGTTTACCTTGGTTTTTGTTTCCATTGTAATCCTTTCTTTATTCATTTAACCCTTACATTGCTGTTCCTCTTTCCTCCTCTTCATTACATTCCAGTCCTCTTCCTTATTCAGCTTTCTCTCCTTGTTCCATTTTTAGCCCACTTTTTAAATTCAGTTTCCTCTGTTCTTTTCTCTTTTAAGGTTCCCCCAAATCCCTTATATAAGGGATTTCTAACCTTAATCACTTAGCTGTATTTTAACTACAATACACAGAATCCCCTAACATATTTCAAAGATTTCGACTCAAAGGATATTCAATCTCACTTTGTAGTTCTATAAAAGGTTTAAAAGCACTCTTGGAATTTGAATGTTTAGGCAATGTCTATTGCTATATTTTACAATAGGGTAGTCATTATTTAATATATTATATACTTATATGTATTGCTTAGTTATGTAATTATATTTATTTGTGTTTTTAATTCCCTGCATATTTTTCTTTTCCTTCCTCTGTACTGTTTAATGAACCCATGCTGTACCAACTATAAAGAAAATTATACGTATGTGAGTATATTGCCAATAAATAACCAATATTCTCCAACTGTCAGCAGTGGGATCAGTTTGTTTTGCCTGGAAATTTCCACCAACCCCTATAGTTGGGGCCTAGTGTAGTTGTTACATGTGTGCTAATACAAGGTCTTACTAGTGCCTTGTATTCTCCCTCTTTACAAGGCACTGGTAAGGCCTCATTTGGAATATGCGGTGCAGTTTTGGAATCCCATATACAAAAGACGCATATTGGAAATGGAAGCAGTTCAGAGAAGGACAACTAAAATAATAAAGGGAATGGTGGGGCTTGACTATTCAAGCAGATTAGACAAGTTAGGGCTGTTTACATTAGAGAAGCAATGTTTGTGTGGGGATATAATCACTTTATACAAATATATTAATGGGCCATACAATAAACTCTCTGGTGCATTGTTAACGAATAGGTCATATCAGAGGACTCGTGGACATCCTTTAAGTTTAGAAAAAAAGAAGTTTCATGTTCAAGTTAGGAAAGGTTTCTTTACAGTGAGAATGGTGAAGCTGTGGAACTCTCTTCCAGCAGATGTGGTAATGGCAAGTTCACTAAATAGCTTTAAAAGTGGTCTGGATAAGTTTCAAAAACTAAAAAATATTGATAATTACTGGTATTAATACATTTACTGCAGTTCTAGTTGATCCAGGGATACTTTCCGATTGCAATTTGGAGTCAGGAAGGATTTTTTTCCCCCCACATTTTAGCTGGGTTACTATGTGGTTACCAGAACAATCCTGTCTATACAGTGTAAAGGGAGATCAGATCAAGGCTTTGTAGGTAACAATTTGCTGTCATTTTACAGGCAAAATTCAGAATGTCTTTAATATGCTACAGATTGCTTAATTGTGCACACAGCTTTATTTGTATAAAATCATAATAATGTTAACAGTAAAACTATAAAGTCAGATAATTTTAAGTTGATTTTATAAGCTTTGTCACAGTATATAACATACCTGAAGTGAAAGGAGCTGTTTAAGTGTATCTCTTCTAGCTTATTCAGACAAACAATTCCACAACCGTTTCTTCTAATCCAGACCTTAACCTGATCATGGAGTGAGTACAAAGATCAATCTGATTATAAAAGCTCAGTGGAAAACAAAGAATGCATTCACCTTTAGAATGTCAAACAGTCACAAAAAAATACAGTAATGTGAAAAAGAACTGCTCATATAAAGTTACAACTTTTTAAACCTTTTTAAAATACAAATATTTGATCTTTATTTCCAGGTAGTTAAAGGACAACAATATCAAAAAAACCAACATCACCCTTCATTACATGTCCACACTTACAGCAGCTGAAATCACTTACTGACGGTTACAGCATGGCTAATTGAAGGCTCGAAATCAGGAAAATAATGTATGGGGAGGGCTGCATACCTTTACACTTTCTAAAGCAATTAAAAGAAAAAAATGCATTTAGGCAATACAGTTATCCTTTAAGTGTAACAGATATCCTTTTACATTTTATAGTAGAGGAACATTTTACATGAATAAAAATGTAGTATACTTTTCTTACTGCCTCAAATATATTAAATTTTGTATACACAGGCGTTTTTGCCTGTGATCCCCAAAGAACAAACGGCCAATGTACAGATCACCTGGAAAACTGTCTGGCAGACTATATGGTTGCTAGGCTGGTTAAATGTCCGACTGTAAAAAAAAAAATTAAAACGTGACAAAAGGCAATATAAACCTAATCGTACAATTGTATGTATTGCATTTAAGATGCAAGACCCTTGCAACCAGTTCAGTATATACATTTATATGGTACACAGAGATTGAATAGATACCCCAAACAATAACCAAAAATAAAGACAATTTGAAAATATTAAAATGTAGCTATGCCCAAACAACCCTGCCCATCCCTCCATATATATTGGAGAAGACCGTCTTAAAACAGAAGGTATCTTGCAGCCTCATGCTATATGAATAGCATTGCCCACAAAATCTGAGAAACAAGAAGTAATTTCTTACTCCCAGGTTCCCCAGAGTAAGAGGTGGGGATATGCAAAATACTCCTTTATGTCCCTTAGCTTATGCATGTGTCCAGAATCGCTGGCTTAATAACATGCAATATAGCCTAATATATAGAGCCAATCATCTGACCTGCAGACATGATATGTTTTGATCTTGTTAGATCTCGTCAGTGCAAGATACAGATTCATGGCTCTATGGAGTAGGATTTGGGCATACAGTAGTCAAGGAGTATTTTGCATATCTCCGCCCCTTACTCTGGGGAACATGGGAGAAAGAAATTACTTCTTGTTTCTTAGATTTTGTGGGCAATGCAAATCACATAGCATGAGACTGCAAGATGCCTTCTGTTATAAGGTGTTTCTCCATTTTTATGCTCAGTGAAGGGCTTTTTGCTCCTTTTGGCACCCCTCTCCCTAAGTCCATATATATTTATATATTAAAGACCCTATTCCAGTGAGGTAGAAAATCCTATTCCCACCACCCTGGTTGGCTGCCTGTACAAACAGTGAGCTGTCAAAATACCGCTCATGCAGCAGCTAAAATGTTAAAGGACATGTCCACCCCCCCAAAATGTGTACATTACATGTACAGCCCCTCCTAAACCCTGAAACTGTAATGCTCACACTACCGCAAGTGCTTCTACAAGGAGTAAGTTAACCAGGTGCCTGCTGTGCCCCCCCATGCTTCTGTGAGCACTGTGTGAGCTCAGAGCATTTGCATGCTCAGTGAAAGAATCCCAGGTAGACCCTTTAGTCATTGGCTGTGACATCTGTTGATTGAGTGATGTGCACTGGGGCTGAGATTGGGTGTTGTACTTGTAGAAGAATTATTTATTTTGGGGTGGACATTCCCTTTAACATTAAGGGAGATAGTAACAGTGAGTTGTCAGCCCCCTGCACATGGTATTGACAGCTCACTGCATGCAGCCACCCTGGGATAGGGACTTTGAACATATGAAGGTGTTTAGGGGGGATAGTTGCCTTTGAAAGAGCAGTTTACAGGCAGTTGGAATGGAAAACAGTAGCTTCACTTATATTTCATATTCTATGGAATGTTAAGAAGAAAACATAGAAATGGTACTAGGACAGTGGACTTGTTTTTATTCTAATGACAGGAATTTCAAATTATTAGAGACATTCTAAATGTTTTTATACACTCCAGTTCCTGATCATACCATCAATATTGTCATATTGGCCTTTAATACGTTTTATAATGGCATTACTCTGATACTATCAAATAAGGTTTCCAACCACAACATGTCGCTACATCATGAGAACGTCCGACACAGCGCCAGCCCCAAGATGGCTGTGTAGCATCCAATAGCAAGTTCCATGTGCGTCAAAAATATCGAGCTGAGACGTGCGCGCCTACGTCAGAAACAGGAGCGTGTCCTTGTCGGGTCTGGAAGATGGGCTACTGGGATATACCGGACGGAACTGACTGTTTGCAGAAGACATGGCTAACCACGAAGCTGGGGACAATCGTGGGTGGGTGTTTATAGAAATACATTGGTTTGACTTCCGGGTAGTATTTGAGGACAAGGCTGTGTATTAAAATAGCTCTATTGTGATTTACCCTTGCAGACAGTGTCCCTAAAGGGAGGTTATTATACTATTGGAATGTATGGCGTATTGTGTTCTATGTGGTAAGAAAGAGAGGTTCTACTAATCTGAAACAGCCAATCATGGTTTCTAACCACAGTCAAGCTAAGGCTGGCCATGTACTAGGGCAGGGATGATCAAACTGTGCCTATATATATAGACAATGGGTTATAGAGTAATAACCTAACGAAGCCCAAATACCACTAAATATGTGGTGGTGCAGTGGGTAATGCTAACAGTCATATTATAGAAAGAAAAGGTGTGATAGTGAAAAGAACTCCCAATCACCAGGAACCCACTCAACTCTGCAGACACCTGTAGAGGCACTCTTATGGCATATTACTAGGAAATAAATATCTCCACAACTCCTGAGGATCTGGAAATGGAAATATAGATACTAATCGAGTCACCCAATCAACTATAGTAGTTCTAAAAATATATTTTTATTATTAATAATACAAATAAGACACTTCCTAATTATCACAACATCCCATAAAATACAATAAATATACTATATAACCGCCCGCATCCTAGGCGTCCCTAGGTGCTGGAAATATATATATCTATAACTAGTGTCCAGGTAAGTAACGGCGGGAAAGCAAAGGCTGGTTAGTGGCAATATAAATAGTTGTGAATAAGTAGTCAGTATATGGCAAAGAATGCAGATATTGCTAGGCAGATAGCACAATGATGGTTAGAAAATAGTTGCATAAATGGATGATCAAACTGTGCCCCAGATATTTGCAAACTACAACTCCCAGCATTCCTCTACAGAGCAAAATCAGGGATTGCTCGGAGTTGTAGTTTACAAACATCTGGAGGGACATAATTTGGGAATCCCTGCACTAGGAAACTTTGGACAACCTGGGCAGATAATTTTGCATTCAAAATGAATGGGCCGATATAGGGAGGGATACTTACCCTGCTCAATGCCGCTTTTACTAGGAGAGCTCAATATCACAAGTGGCCATATTTATAAAGGCTTATTTTTAGTTTCTGATACCCCGGGTTAACGAATATGGCCTCTGTCTCTCTGAGCTTTCACTCCTGAATGCTGCATAAACTCAGTGAGCTTGTTTGAAAGCTTTGAGCTTTTGCGGTGATCAGGAGAGGTTGGGGTGGAAAAGTGGAATTGAGCAGGGTAAGTATAATGGTTTAAAAGGTTTTAGGGGTATTATGCTTCAATACAAATGTTGATCTTTGGGTGGACATATCCTTTGAACTGATGGGTTTTTACCTAATATATAGAGCCAATCATCTGACCTGCAGACATGATATGTTTTGATCTTGTTAAATCTAGTCAGTGCAAGATACAGATTCATGGCTCTATGGAGTAGGATTTGGGCATACAGTAGTCAAGGAGTATTTTGCTAGTCAAGGAGTATTTTGCATATCTCCGCTCCTTACTCTGGGGAACATGGGAGTAAGAAATTACTTCTTGTTTCTTAGATTTTGTGGGCAATGCTATTCATATAGCATGAGACTGCAAGATGCCTTCTGTTATAAGGTGTTTCTCCATTTTTATGCTCAGTGAAGGGCTTTTTTCTCCTTTTGGCACCCCTCTCCCTAAGTCCATATATATTTATATATTAAAGACCCTATTCCAGTGAGGTAGAAAATCCTATTCCCACCACCCTGGTTGGCTGCCTGTACAAACAGTGAGCTGTCAAAATACCGCTCATGCAGCAGCTAAAATGTTAAAGGACATGTCCACCCCCCCAAAATGTGTACATTACATGTACATCCCCTCCTAAACCCTGAAACTGTAATGCTCACACTACCGCAAGTGCTTCTACAAGGAGTAAGTTAGCCAGGTGCCTGATGTGCCCCCCCATGCTTCTGTGAGCACTGTGTGAGCTCAGAGCATTTGCATGCTCAGTGAAAGAATCCCAGGTAGACCCTTTAGTCATTGGCTGTGACATCTGTTGATTGAGTGATGTGCACTGGGGCTGAGATTGGGTGTTGTACTTGTAGAAGAATTATTTATTTTGGGGTGGACATTCCCTTTAACATTAAGGGAGATAGTAACAGTGAGTTGTCAGCCCCCTGCACATGGTATTGACACCTCACTGCATGCAGCCACCCTGGGATAGGGACTTTGAACATATGAAGGTGTTTAGGGGGGATAGTTGCCTTTGAAAGGGCAGTTTACAGGCAGTTGGAATGGAAAACAGTAGCTTCACTTATATTTCATATTCTATGGAATGTTAAGAAGAAAACATAGAAATGGTACTAGGACAGTGGACTTGTTTTTATTCTAATGACAGGAATTTCAAATTATTAGAGACATTCTAAATGTTTTTATACACTCCAGTTCCTGATCATACCATCAATATTGTCATATTGGCCTTTAATACGTTTTATAATGGCATTACTCTGATACTATCAAATAAGGTTTCCAACCACAACATGTCGCTACATCATGAGAACGTCCGACACAGCGCCAGCCCCAAGATGGCTGGGTAGCATCCAATAGCAAGTTCCATGTGCGTCAAAAATATCGAGCTGAGACGTGCGCGCCTACGTCAGAAACAGGAGCGTGTCCTTGTCGGGTCTGGAAGATGGGCTACTGGGATATACCGGACGGAACTGACTGTTTGCAGAAGACATGGCTAACCACGAAGCTGGGGACAATCGTGGGTGGGTGTTTATAGAAATACATTGGTTTGACTTCCGGGTAGTATTTGAGGACAAGGCTGTGTATTAAAATAGCTCTATTGTGATTTACCCTTGCAGACAGTGTCCCTAATGGGAGGTTATTATACTATTGGAATGTATGGAGTATTGTGTTCTATGTGGTAAGAAAGAGAGGTTCTACTAATCTGAAACAGCCAATCATGGTTACTAACCACAGTCAAGCTAAGGCTGGCCATATACTAGGGCAGGGAAGATCAAACTGTGCCTATATATATATATATAGACAATGGGTTATAGAGTAATAACCTAACGAAGCCCAAATACCAATAAATATGTGGTGGTGCAGTGGGTAATGCTAACAGTCATATTATAGAAAGAAAAGGTGTGATAGTGAAAAGAACTCCCAATCACCAGTAACCCACTCAACTCTGCAGACACCTGTAGAGGCACTCTTATGGCATATTACTAGGAAATAAATATCTCCACAACTCCTGAGGATCTGGAAATGGAAATATAGATACTAATCGAGTCACCCAATCAACTATAGTAGTTCTAAAAATATATTTTTATTATTAATAATACAAATAAAACACTTCCTAAGTATCACAACATCCCATAAAATACAATAAATAGACTATATAACTGCCCGCATCCTAGGCGTCCCTAGGTGCTGGAAATATATATATCTATAACTAGTGTCCAGGTAAATAACGGCGGGAAAGCAGAGGCTGGTTAGTGGCAATATATATAGTTGTGAATAAGTAGTCAGTATATGGCAAAGAATGCAGATATTGCTAGGCAGATAGCACAATGATGGTTAGAAAATAGTTGCATAAATGGATGATCAAACTGTGCCCCAGATATTTGCAAACTACAACTCCCAGCATTCCTCTACAGAGCAAAATCAGGTATTGCTCGGAGTTGTAGTTTACAAACATCTGGAGGGACATAATTTGAGAATCCCTGCACTAGGAAACTTTGGACAACCTGGGCAGATAATTTTGCATTCAAAATGAATGGGCCGATATAGGGAGGCATACTTACCCTGCTCAATGCCACTTTTACTAGGAGAGCTCAATATCACAAGTGGCCATATTTATAAAGGCTTATTTTTAGTTTCTGATACCCCGGGTTAACGAATATGGCCTCTGTCTCTCTGAACTTTCACTCCTGAATGCTGCATAAACTCAGTGAGCTTGTTTGAAAGCTTTGAGCTTTTGCGGTGATCAGGAGAGGTTGGGGTGGAAAAGTGGAATTGAGCAGGGTAAGTATAATGGTTTAAAAGGTTTTAGGGGTATTATGCTTCAATACAAATGTTGATCTTTGGGTGGACATATCCTTTGAACTGATGGGTTTTTAGACATTAGATAGATTCAAAGATCGAATGTTGAATCTATTTTCTAAAAAGTATATGGCCAGCATAAGGCCAGATACACATGGGCATACTAAAGGTGCTCATACAATATATTTGTTACTTGTGTGGCCAGTGGTTAGGTATTTAAACACTACCAATATTTTTCTTGATTGATCTTGCATCCTAATTTGTTAAAAAATTGTGCAGTAATTTTAACTTGTTCAACCTGTTAATTCAACCAAAATCTTGAGCTGACATTACAACCAACCTGTGTGTACCTCTGAGTAGTTGCTGCATACAAATAGCACATACCTTTTGCACCTCTTTTTACATTGGCCCCTGATTGCTCATGTACTATGAAAGTTGTATGTAGTACATAGGGGTACCCTACTGAGTTTGTACAGTATATTGTTAATAGACACTTTGATAGCAGTAGTAAACATAATGTTATTAGTGTTGGCTATTATCCATGCCCAGTTTTAAAGGCCCTGATTTTGTTTTTTTAGGTTTGGTTGGCTCAGCATATCACATTGTAGCCTTTCAGCCCAAGACAGCCCTTGAAGGGGTACAAAGAGCTGCAATGGGGACAGTTACAATGGGTAAGTTAGATCTCGTCAGTGCAAGATATATCAATAACGTATATCACGTATATCAATATTTGTACTGACAAGTGGCTGAAGTAGATTCCTGTCAGTTTGTTCTGTGTCAGAAGTCCAATGTTTTCATTTTGCTGCTACATGTAAACTCTTGTTTGATTAAACCTATAAATATATTTAAGGTAACTGTTTCCATTTATGTTTACTACAGTTTTTAATGCAGAGCTGGATAATATTGCCTTTCATGTAAGAAGCTTCTACGAAAAATGAAGAAGCCAATCTGATTTTTTAGTAGGTTGGAATAATGATGTTCCATAGACATCAAAAGAAAACCCTCTAAATGTTAGATGCCAGAATTTGGCTGTCTGGCATCTGGAATTTGTCCAGTCCTGTTTTACCCATTACTGTGGTGGGTCACTATTATACAAAATTCTGCTTCCAGTGACATTGGCTCTTAAAGGTTATGTACAGTATGAAAGCAAGTTATGTGTAAAGCAAGACTGGATCTCTCCCTCCTCCATCCATCGGCACTGCATCTTGCGCCCCCTAAATCTAAAAATTCCCATTTAGTCAGCCAATCAGCTGCCAGTCAGCAGAGGAAGCTGAGGAAACGATGGTGGGAAATATAGCGTTTAGGGTTGGGGGTCCCTACAGTGTGTGAATTTTTAGATTTAGGGGGCGCACGATGCAGCGCCGAGGGATGGAGAAGGTAGAGCTCCACAGTGCATGCCAGAGTCCTCAAAGAGGCAGATACTGGATAACACTACTCAGTCCAGTTTCCTGTACAATCAGCAGGCCCTGCAGGACAGCCATAAGGACACTACACGGTGGGTCAAATTTTAGTTTGGGGGTGGACATGCATTATTTGGATGTTAAAAATACATTTGCTAAACTTTCTGCAATATCCAAACACAAGCAGCAAAGAGCGTGCACTCCAAGGATGGAAACTGGAATTACAAATAGGTAAAAAAATATTTTATTAGTACATCACAAAACTTACATTCTGCCCCTTTGGGTTGGCTCTTTCTGCTTCACTGTGTTCTCGTTTCTGGCAGTTGAGTAGTGAGATTTGTTGTTCTAGAGTCTCCCAAGTAAGAATGAGAGTCAGGGAGGCATTCATTGCATGAGAGCAAACTCAGGTTATGAAGGATGTGCACAATGACGTCATGTGTGCCCCTCTGAGTCTCATGCTTACTGGCGAGTCTCTTGCCCAGCAAATCTCACTACTCTACTGCCAGGAACACAGTGAAGGAGAAAGAGCCAACACAAATGGGACAGAAAAAAAAAAAAGATAGTCTTTTGATTTACACATAACTGTCTTTCACACTGTACATACCCATTATGGCTTAAAGGAACACTAAAAAGAACTATGTGCCATTCGTTTCTATTATTCACAGGGAGGTGAGAACTCTTATTCTAACCTCCCTGTGAATAATAGGAGGCTCGGGAGACCTGGAACTTACCTTACTGCCGCTTCACTGACAGCCGCTCTGTCCCGACCGCGCGCCTTATCTTAGGCGCATGCGTGCCAATACAAAAGATAGGGCGCGCGATCGGGAGAGAGCAGCTGTTTAATGAAGGAGCGGCTGCGAGTGGAGCGGCGGGTAAGGTAAGTTCCAGGTCCCCCGAGCGTCCTATTATTCTCAGGGAGGGGAGAATAAGCGTTCTCACCTCCCTGGGAATAATAGAAACAAATGGCACATAGTTCTTTTTAGGGGTTTAGGGTTTACAGTCCCTTTAAGGCCCCCATGCGCAGCATCGATATTCCGACCAACTCGAAGAATGCGATCATAATTGATTGGATTATCAAGGACATTTTTTTGTGTTTTTGTTACACCGATTGGCGAGGTCAACCTACATCTACCAGGTCTTCTGTAGTTTTCAAGCTAAAATCTATGGAAGATCGCTGGCACAAGGTGGGGAATTCGATAAGTTTTTCCAATCGGATTTTAGATTTTTTCTGCCAATCGAAAATCGACATGCGATTGCAAAATCCCATTCATTTTGCGATCGCATGTCGGTCTCATATAAGATCGGGAGAGACAGTTCCGGCAGGATCGCACGAACGTCGCGTGAGTGCGCGGTCAGGTAAGTAATATCGAACATATGTATGGCCACCTTTAAAATCACACTAGCATGTGGTAAATAGTTTAGTATGACTTTAAAACTGGAACCACTGTGTTGTGGCTCGCTGTAAATATCCCAGTTTGTGCTTTCACCAAAACATAGCACACCCTTTTACTTATGTTATGGCTGCTGTTTACCGCTTGGTGCCAGATGTGTATCTAAACGTTCCTTTATCTTTAGCTGTATTACTACCATGTTTCGCCATAGTTCATAATCTGACTGCAAATGCACCTATAAATTATATGGCTTTTGGAAATTCAATATTTGACATACTGAACAGAGGCACCAAGCTGTACAACTTTAATTTTGTCATATGAACATTGAGAGATATGGGTGTAATTGTAACAAATTATAGTTTTTGCTTTACATGTTTAGATGCATTCCCCTTATAAATAAATAAATGTTTGTGTGGCTTATGACCTGTTCTAAACTCTGTGATGGTTTTTCTGCAGTTGTGCAGTAGATTTTATAAATGGTTACATTATGTATATAAGCTGTATCCATAGCCTATTCCTCTGTCACTGCATGGCTAATTAATATCATGAAAAGAAATAAGCATGATCTGTTGCTCTGTGCTCTAAAGGCTAGTACAGTTTACAATTCTGTCCGTGACTCCCGACCACGTCTGATACACATGCCGAACGGCCATTTCGCCCAATAATCGGGTGTGTATATTCAGTCAGGGGGTTTCAACTGAACGTATACACACACGCAATTATTGGCCGAAAAGGAGATTTGTTGCGCTTGGGGGTCCAAGACAGAATCGTACGAGCCTAAGGGTGGAGGTATGTCCACCCTTAAAAATGTTTTTTTACCAGACATTGCCCCTGTCCCCCCAGCCCAACCACATGTTAGTAATCTCATAAAATGCCCCAAACTTTACTTACCTTGCCTCTCGCCGCCCTGCCGCCCTCTGCTTGCGAGAAAATGCAAGCAGAGGGGCGGGACCGGCAGTCGCGTCTGTGATGGCTGAGCGGCAGCCAATCACGGACGCGGCTGCCGGGAGTTCAGTGCGGCGGAGGCAAGAGGGAAGGTAAGTAATGTTCTGGGCATTTTCTGAGATTACTAACATAGCGGTTGGAGGCTGGGGGGACAGGGGCAATGTCTGGTGAAATGGTTTTAGGTTTAGGGGAGGGAATCCTAATCGGGAGAGGGAGGGGGAGAAGGGCTGCAGTACGCATGCCAAACTTCTCCCGGAGGCCAGGTAGGAGGCAGAGTCCTATATGGACTCTGCTATCCTCCGGTGGGGCAGTTTTTTGGACTTGGGGGGGGGGACTACAGGAGAACCTATGGAGCTGGGATGTGAGGTAAGGATTAAACTACATACACAATGGGGCCAGTAGTGGGGGGGGATTATAGGTTTGGGGGTGGACCTGCCCTTTAAGGGCTAGACCACCCTGCTGCAATTTGGCTCGCATTTTGCAATTCAATCCGTTATTATTCTGTTGGATGTACTGTTGCCTCAGTCTTATATGGTGCCTGCAGCTAACACTCTTGTTTGTAGGTAGCTCTTGTTTGTGCTGTCTGTTTTGCTGGAGCAGAATCCCAATCTATATTGAACAGGATAAAATCAAGTCATTTATAGCACTTTGGTGTCACTTTAATTTTTTAAATTCATTACATAAGAAACAATGATTGGTCTATTTAACCACATTTTAAAGGAAGCTGGCTAAGTTAAGTCTTCCCGTACTTCCATGTAAGTAGGGTGTACTGTATGTTAGATGTGGAGATCCTTATTGTATATTGTGGAATATTGTGTTACTCAGCAAAATATGTAAATCAAAACAGGGTATATTTAATTTCCCTTTACAAAGCATTTTGGTGTTCTGATATTGTGTAACCAATAATTAAGATGATTCTTAAAAAAAAAAATACCCTGATTTTACTGTGCAGAGAGTATATAAATGTAACATACTGTAATATACAGTAATATACAGTGTCTGCTTAGATCTATCACTGTTAAGACTGTACTACTAAGATATGTTGCAACTAACCCTATATGCAGTTTATCCTAAATAATGTTCTTTTAATCTGTGTCTTTCCAGCCTCCCTTGGTGCAATCTTTGGCATTTCCACTTGTCTTAGCGCTCAAATTCGTGAAAAGCCAGAAGACCCCTTAAACTACTTTGTAGGAGGATGTGCATCTGGAATCTTCCTGGGTGTTAAAAGTAAATATATATCAAGAATCTTAAAGGATAAGGCTTTTTGAAGTTTATACTTGAATTTGTAATTAATATAGAATACTATATATTTTATGTAAATAACAATAGTACTTCAACACAGTAATGTATTCTGCCCCATCTCGGCTAAGGTTGCCATCATCCACCTTTCTGGCTTCTATAATTTGATTTGCTCTACCCTTGCACAACCTAACAATATTGGGTCCTACCCCCCAAGGGCCCCAATTGCAGCTTGCTTTGGCTGCCGAAAGAGCCTCAGAGCAGGGTAAATGCTATTTGCTGTATCTCACTGCGCTTAGACACGGCCCATCTCTTCTGTACATGCTCACCTATTCTAGCTGTGTGACAAAATCTCGGTGGGGCTACATCTCGGAGTACATAGAAAGAGGAAATGCATCCTAACTAGGGGTGGGTTTAACAGGCTCAACTTTAATAGTGTCCCTTTAATAATATAAAAGGTAAGCGTGACCGCTGTAGCCCTCTCTAAAATTATAGAATGCCCAGACTTTGAATAAATTTATTCACAGAACATTTTACCCTGTCTGCAACATGTGCACACATTTCCCTTTTAAGATTGAAAGAATGTATTTGAACTACAATGAATTGCAGCATTACTGTATTAAAATTTGTGTTTTGTTTTTTTCTTTTTTCCTACCTTTAGCTCATAACTATATGACCGGCACTACTGCATGTCTCGCACTTGGAACCATTGCTGCTCTAACCAAGATTGGAAAGAAGGAAGGCTGGGTGTTCATACCATCAAAACCCAAACTGTAATCCTTTTCACTACCCATATGCACCCTGTATTATAGCTTTTCCTCGCCTTTACGGAGAAAAATAAATATATATTGTAAGAATATTAATATTTTGGCTGTGAGTTTGGTATAATATTGGAGTAGTTACTGCTACACTAAGGGGAAAAAATAAATCAACAAGACTTAATATAATAAGTACCTTTATATTTTTGGTTGTGTTCCAGTCATATAAAAAGATAAGAGAGAAAAATAATAAAAGATTAAGATCAGTTTGTTTTAAAAGTTCTTCTACATTAATATCTGATAAAACATATAAAATACCCACTTACTTTGGTAAAAATTTATGAAGGTCCACACTTCCAGTGGTGACCATTCCAATTTGGATTCCTGAGGAAACTGAAAGTATCTTGAAGCAGGTTATGTTTTTTCTCTAAGAGCTCGTTCACACTAGAAACTGACAGTAATGCACAGCATGTGTTTGTCAGTTTGTATTCATTTTTTTCATACATTTGTATCCATTTTTTAACAATGTATATTCCATAGATTTCTATAGAAAATGCATGAAAAAACGGACAGGAATACTGCATGCAATGTTTTTTAACGGACTGGAACGGAACGGGTTATAACGCAGCAGGTGTGAACGATATTATGAAATCCTATAGGGTTTTACTGTCTGTCTATTTTTTTAAACGCACCTGCGTTTGAAAAATGAATACAAACTGATGTAGTGTGAACGAGCCCCCAATCTGAAGCTGACATTTTCCCTTCCCTGTCAGTACTTTTGCCTTGATTACATTTTCAGCACCTGTGTCATTTCCACTCCCACCTCATAATCATAAATTAACGATCACCATAACGATCGCTAAAGAAATACCATACCTTTATAAATATGGTCCTTAGTATGAAGGTCTCTAGCTCTCCCTGTCAGCTGCAGCAATATTAGTGGAAAGTGTAGCTTCTTAAAGGGGAATGTTGGAGGGTAGGAAGAGTGTGTTTTATAGAAACCAGATGGTGCATAACTGTAGGGGGAGGATAGTGAAGTGAACCTGATATTAGCACAGCTCTGTGCAATGCATTTCTCATAGTGTACCTTATTAAAGGGAATGTTGGAGGGTAGGAAGTGTGTGTTTTTTGATTCAGCTGTCAACAAAACTGTAGTACAAAGCTAAGCTTAGAAATGCATTACACAGAGAAATACATTGCACAGAGCTGTGCTAAGATCATGGTCATTATATTATCCTCCACCTGCAGCACTGCACCATGCCCTATAAGTGTATATATTAAAGGGGAATGTTGGAGGTTATGCCACTTACAGCTCTGCACCATGTTGTTTTTATGAATGTACATATTAATAGGAATTATTGGAGGGAATGCCAATTAAAGGGGTACTATTAGAGGGAATGCAAACATGTTCTATAAAATTAATGCAGCAGGAGGGCTGCCTGTGGGAAGTTTTGCATAAACAAAATCAACTAGGATTCCCACCTTTGCCTTTATGCCTTTAAGACCCGAAACACATATACAGGCCTATGTATTAAAAGTTCTTATCGTTAAAAATTTTGCCCCAACCAAGCAGATGTTAGCATAAGAACTTTTATTACATAGGCCTGATAATATCTACCCAACAAAATGTTATTTTCTTTAGAAGCATCATGCAGGTCGATATAGTTTGTGTTTAATGCAATGGTAATGCAACACGTAGATTTAATATGTGTTTGGGTCTTAAAGGCCAAGGTGGCCAGGCTCCAACATTCCCCTTTAAAATGCATTGCACAGAGCTGTGCTAAGACCATGTTCACTTCAATATGCTGCACCTGTAGTTCTGAGCTGTTTTGTTTTTAGAAATGTACCTTGTAAAGTGGTCAGTTCAATTCTGTTGGGGTTGCCACCTTTCCCTTTAAGACTTAAAACACAGGGCTAGCTCCCACTGGTGCTAGGCATGTAATAGCCTATGGGACCAGCCCCACTACATGCCATGCGTTTCCGTGTGCTATTGGAGTGCATCTGATCACCATTTTTGGTCTGTATTGCATGCGCTTTGCTAGGGTCCAATTGTGGAAACGCGACACCAATGCACAGAAATTAGCACGATCCTGCTTTATTGGGAACCTGCGTTCTCCCTTCCATTGCGTTTAATACATGCTGTATGGCTAAACTGAAATCAATGCAGCTTGCATTACACTTCCAAGGGCTAGGCCACACAAGTTAGTTTTTCAGGCGATTGCGATTTTCCAATTGTATTAACGCAGCAACACACCAAAAATCTTGTATTAACGCAGCAACACACCAAAATCTTTGGGTATGTTGCGATTCGCGCATGCGTCAGCAATTTGGTAACACGAGTTTTTTGTGCAATCGCATATTAATCACGTGCGATTCAGGTGCGTTGAAGTGTGGCCGTGCCTTAAAGGTAGTGTTCTCTCAGAAATGACATATTTTACAAACTTCAGTATACTAAACTCCCCTGTGCCCCAGCCCCCAGGATCCCTTTCTTGTGAAAAAATTCTGCTTGGATCCTTTGCAATCAGCTTGTAAAGTTCTGCTCGTTTTTGGTGGGAGTGTCCTTCACTCTGCACTGCTTGTTGTCTATCTGCTATACTGACATGTTATAACCCCGCCCCCTTTGACCCCATGACTAATAGACTGTTCCCTCTCTTCACGTGCACTGTTTTTTTTGCTGCATCAGATAGAGTTTACTGGCAGACAGAGAGGGGAAAATTAACACAACTCATTACTGAACTAAGTATTACTTACAGACAACTTACACTTCACTTGGTACTGATTAAGGAAATAAAATGTATGTGTTAATGTTTACTTTGATTTCTATGTTTCTATATAGCAGTGTGTAACTGAGTCTGTCAGTGTGTTTGTGTATCTGTGAGTCTGTCAGTGTGTTTGTGTATCTGTGTGAGTTTGTCAGTGTGTTTGTGTAACTGTGTACAGCCCTTTCCTATAGAGCCTGTGCATCGGTTTCAGTGTGGCATAGTAGTGTAGGTAGGAGACAGACATCCATGATGTACAGCCCTTTTCCGTTCCCATAGTGCCTGTGCATCACTTTCAGTGTGGCATAGTGTAGATACCAAACATAGTCATCCATCGCGCATAGCCCTTTCCCATTTCATAGTGCCTGTGCATCACTTTCAGTGTGGCATAGTGTAGATACCAAACAGTCATCCATCGCGCATAGCCCTTTCCAATTTCATAATGCCTGTGCATCACTTTCAGTGTGGCATAGTGTAGATGCCAAACATAGTCGTCCATCGCGCATAGCCATTTCCCATTTCATAGGGCCTGTGCATCACTTTTAGTGTGGCATAGTGTAGATACCAAACATAGTCGTCCATCGCGGTCCCATTCGCGCATAGCCCTTTCCCATTTATAGGGCTGTGCATCACTTTAGTGTGGCATAGTGTAGATACCAAACAGTCGTCCATCGCGCATAGCCCTTTCCCATTTCATAGGGCCGTGCATCGCTTTTAGTGTGGCTAGTGTAGATACCAAACATAGTCGTCCATCGCGCATAGCCTTTCCCATTTCATAGGGCCTGTGCATCACTTTTAGTGTGGCATAGTGAGATACCAAACATGTCGTCATCGCGCATAGCCCTTTCCCATTTCATAGTGCCTGTGCATCACTTTTAGGTGGCATAGTGTAGATACCAAACATAGTCGTCCATCGCGCATAGCCCTTTCCCATTTATAATGCATAGTGTAAATAATAACAGTCTGTACCCAGCCTAAGTTGTTTTCAGCACAGAACTATTCCTTTAAAGGATAAGTATGCCATAAAATAAAGTTAAGTCTCTATCTATCTCTCGTTCTGTCCATCTATCTATCTATCTTCTATCTATCTCTTGTTCGGTCCGTCTATCTATCTATCTATCTATCTAAATGAACAAGACCTGAGAGTGCCCTGGAACTTTTATTTTGTTGGATATCTATCTCTCTTAATGTCCGTCTATCTATATATCTATCTATCTCTATCTATCTACATATCTATTTATCTACATATCTATCGAAGCTTAAAACAAATTTGCAGAGCACTCACAGGACTTGTGCAGAAGTTCCACTTTTTATTACATGTGCAACAAAACAGATAGCGACGTTTCGGTTTGTGTCTTAGACCTTTCTCAAGCTAAAGGTCTAATACACAGACAGAACTTCTGCACAAGTCCTGTGAGTGCTCTGCAAATTTGTTTTAAGGTTGAATATTTATGAATCACAGCAGCACCCAGGCCTATAAAGCATCCGAAGGTAGAGTGCACACTACCCCTTATGTTGTATCTACATATCTATCTATCTATCTATCTATCTACATATCTATCTATCTATCTATCTATCTACCTAATCTATCTATGTCTATCTATCTAAATATCTTTCTATCTATTGTTGTGTCTGTCTATCAATTTATTTAAAATTTTAACCTTCCAATATGCTTTTTCTTTATCTCCCATATTAGTAAAAATCTTCTCTCTCTGTG
Organism: Hymenochirus boettgeri; assembly: GCA_019447015.1. NCBI lineage: Eukaryota > Metazoa > Chordata > Amphibia > Anura > Pipidae > Hymenochirus > Hymenochirus boettgeri. The sequence continues at coordinate 199,797,652 of CM033469.1, read as the reverse complement.
TCTCTTTCGTCCCGACAATTCAAACAATATGGGGTTAACTCCGGGCACTGCACTTCAACTACTCAGTCTGTCCTTCCCGATTCCTTCTTTAAATCCTGCCACAAGGTTCGTTTCACTCGCGCGCATCATGATTGCGCACACGTACCTGTACAGCACTATGCACTCTCCCAGTTGTCTGCATGCACGCTAAGAGAGGTCACTGATTGACGACTACTGTGGCCTCTCAATGCGCATGCACACGGAGCCAGGATAGTCGCAAATCTGGCAAGGGGGGCAGAGAGACAAAATCAGGAGGAACAACGGGGGAGTGTTATACCGAGTAGATTACTGGGGAAAGGAGCATCACTAAGAGAAACAGTTAAGAGGTGTGGGATCTGTTTCAATTATTTGTTCTGTAATCATAACTTCTTTTCAGCACTGAATATTCCTTTAAATGCACATGCAGCAATACACACACTAATATAAATGGTAGAGTGCAGAAATTAAGACATACGTCCATCCAGTCCAACCCATCTAGCAATATCCTTGTTTCCTCATTTTACAAAATCATTGAAAACGCGGCAATACAAAAAAACGCACGTTTTTCAGTGCGATTGCGTTTGGCGTTCTGCATTTTTAATCGCAATCGCATGCGTTTTCCTATACTTATTGAAGAAATCTCAAGCGCAAACGCAAAAAAAAACGCACATGAAATCGCATGCTATTGGTTTGTGTTGCAGTGTGGCCGTGCCTTATGTTGATCCAGAGGAAGGAACCCCCCACACCACCAAATTTATGAAGGGGGAAAAAATTCCTGACTCCAAGTGGCAATTGGAAATTTCCCTGGATCAACTCTACTTGTGTATCAATACTTGCAAAAATCATGTAGAAACTCATCCAGCTTTTTTTTAAACTGACCAATGAACCTGCCATCACAACGTCCACTGGAAGACAGTTCCATAGCTTTACCGTTGTCACAGTGAAAACCTCTTTCCAAGCTTGAAGCATAAACCTTTTTTCTCAAGTCTTTAGAGATGTCCAATGTCCTCTGACATACTCTATTGGTGAACAATGCCCCAAATAGTTTATTGTATGGCCCGTAATGTATTTATACACAGTAATTATATTCCCACGCAAGCGTCTTTTCTACAGCATACAGAATTGTAACCTTTTCTTCTATTTAAGCTGCTCAATTCCTTATTATAGTTGCCCTTCTCTGAACCCTTTCCATTTAAAGATGTCCTTTTGTACACAGGATTCAAAATTGCACTGCATACTCCAAATGAGGCCTTATCAATGCTTTGTAAAGAGGGAGAATAACATTTTCTCCTTTGAATCCATACCTCTCTTATACAAGACATTAGAATGCTGGCTCTAGGTATTGCTGCCTGGCACTGTTGCTACCTTTAAGTTGTTATCCACTTACCTGCTGTAGTAGTTCTAATAGGAACGAGACATGTAACTGGAATTTTAGCACATTTTTGATTTCTGTGGGGTTCTGCATAATGTGAGAAAACATTCATCTTTATCTCCTTCAAACCACTTTGCATGTTAAAGTTGGATCCAAATTTGGCTCCACATTTTTGTTAATATCCAAATTAAGCACTAACACACTTGACTGGCTCCAATAAGATCTGACTGAAATCCGGTGTAGTAAATGTGCCCTACATTACAGCTTACCTGGCAGACCAATCCACCATATACCATACTTTCGTGGGGAACTGCCTTTACGGATATTATTATGCGGCCAACATATGAACATGAGGTCCCATTGTTACCATTCATTTTGTGATCGTATGTTGGTCGCAAAGAGATCCTGAAATTGATTTTAGTCGTAGATCGTTCTGCCAGGTAAACTGTAATATATGGGCCCCTTAAGACTCATTATATTAACAAGCAAGACTGGATAAAGTGATAAAATCTACTATTTACAAATGACAATAAAAAAATGAACAAGGGATTGATAACTTAAAAGTTAGGAAAAAGTCTTAAGGTGAGTAAAAAAAGGGTGTACATGTCCTTACCAGTAGTAGTTTTAACCATAAAATACTTATTAATACTCTGTTTCACAGCTGTCCTTAAGGTTCATATTGTGATCCCTTATATGCAGACTCTTATAAATGCATTTTGGCAGATAACAATTGAAAAGTTATTAGCTAGTGCATTGATTTCTCCTTTTAATAATTTATATTCAGGCTGGGCCACACTACAATGCACAAAAAAAAACGCTGTGTGTTTGTCCTCTTTACATACATTTGCATTAAAAATCGTACATCGTATTGTGTCTGCTTCTGTCCGCTTTTTTATGCGCTTCCATAGATTTGGATTAAGTGCGATTTTGACAAAAAGGCACCAAAAATGTGATCATACGTTTTAAAATTTGCAGCAGATCGCAGCACACACAGCGGGGCCTACTTTCCACGATTTACATTTTGCAGCATCAAGAAAAAAAAAACAGGGCTATGCATTTCTATCCTGAAGTTTTGCAAAGTAATTTGTGGCTATTTATGAATGGTTTGCTAAGCCTTGAAATTTGTGGTGTAATCTCGATGCATTAAGAAATGTTATCACATTTTCTTCCCATCTGATGGCTAATAGGAATAACACTGCTATTTTCTAACGATGTGGCATTATGTAGTAGATTGTTAAAACACTTACAGGGTTATTCAATAAAAGTTCTTTAGTTAAAAATGTGCATGCAATATTATTAGCTTTCAAATCTTAAAAAAGATCTGATTGGTTGGGGCAAAATTCCCCATTTTAAACGATAAGAACTTTTATTGAATTCCCTGATAATAGCTAACCTAAGGGCTAGGCCACACTAGCGCGTTTTTCGCGCGTTTGCGCACGCGTTTCGCGCTCGCGATTTTCGCTAAAATGGAAATGCGGGAATGCAAAAATTCCCGCGATTTCCAATGCGCATGTGATTGCGCGTCCGTTCGCGTTATGGTAACGCATGTGTCACCATTTTTGGTGCGTTAACGCATGCGTGTCCATAACGTGAAAAGGCGAAAATGCATGCGCAAAACGCAAACGCGCAAGAATCGCGCACACAATCGCGTGCGATAAAAGCTCACGATTTTGTGCACGATTCCTGTGCGTTGCAGTGTGGCCTCACCCTAAAGCAATGTATTTTCTTTTTTGCAGAAAATCCTGTTAACCCCATTAACGTCAATACAACACAAAAACACTCTTATACTTTCTGCGATACCTGACGTTAATATACACTATCCCTGATAATCATTAGGTGTAGATTGTAGGCTAATTGGCTACATGGTTTTTGGTATGGTTCAGCACTGCTGTATACTAAAACTTCCTTAAGACCTAAGTGGGCTAATTTACCGTTAAGGGCTAGGCCACACTGCTGCGATTTTTCTTCGCTTGCGTTTTTTTCAAATCATTGGAATCGTGGCAACGCACCGAAACACGCTTTTGGGGTGCGATGCAATTGCGTTCCGCATTTAAATCGCATGCGTTTTCCAATATAATTAAAAACGCATGCGCAAGAGCAACAAAATTGTACATGAAATCCCATGCGATTCCGTTGCAGTGTGGCCGTGCTGTAAGTCTGCTTTGTGGCAGCTGCCCAAGTAGGAAAGAGGCACATGCGCAGCCGTTGCAAACCAATTTACCAGAGGCTGCGCAGCTGTTTGCACCTATGTATTTAATACTTAGGTGGGTGAGATTCACCCAGGCTCTGGTAAATCTGTTACGGAAGATTTGACCAGAGCACTTGCGCCTCTGGGTGAATCTCCTGAAAGGATCCTTTTTTGCAATAATGGGAAGAAAGGGAGACCACATTACAGCGTGTCTGAGCGTTCCAGAAATGCGCATGTTACGATTGTGCAAAAAAAAGTGCACCTAGTGTGGCCACAACAATTGACCAACACTGGTGTGCGTTTTTACCACTCTGATCGCGTGGTTTTTATAACAACACAGAGACACGTGATTGGATGTCAGGAGTAAGTGCAGGATGGGACGAGTAGCTTTGTGTATCATCTGCATATAAGTGATACTTTTAGCCAAAAGAGCTAATGACATCTAAGGAAATAGTGTATAAAAAAAAAAAAAGTCAGTACTTTGTAGAGACCCTTTTTGCTGCAATTACAACTGCAAGTCAATTTGGATAAGTCTTTGTGAGCTTGCCACTGGGATTGTGGCCCATTACACAAGACAAAACTGCTCCAGCTCATTTATGTTGGATGGTTCTCTTGTGAACAGCAATCGTCAAGTCTGACCACAGATTCTTAATTGTTGAGGTCTGGAGTTTGACCATTCCAACGCATTTAAATGTTTGTTGTACGTAGTAGCTTCTGGTCATTGCCCTGCACGGGCAGACTGACACAGGTTTTGCTCATGAATATACCTGTATTAGCACCATCCATCTTTCCCTACACTAAAAAGTTTTCTTGTCCCTGCTGCTGAAAAAAATCTCCACTGTGGCTGGTGTTCTTGGGGTGATGGATTGTGTTTGATATGTGCCACATAGCATTTCCTTGGTGGCCAAAAAAATTCATTTTAGGCTTTTCAAGTTTCATTTTTTAAACTTTCTTTTTTTATATATATTTTTCTTTTTCCACATCACCAACTTAGACTATTTGGTGCAGATCCATCACATAAAATAAGATTAAGAAACATTTCAATTACAGGTTGGAATTTAACAAAAAAGATAAAAATCCAAGGGGGTGAATACTTTTGTAAGGAGCTATATTGGTAGTCAGTTAGATTAGCGGACTTGAATACCACAGATAGAAAGTGTATATTGCTACACACGTTTCTGATATTTTGTCTGAGCTTATGAAATGCCATTCGCTGAAAGTTTCCCGAGCAGTTCTTGACGGTGACGATAATGAAACTGTTCAAGAATAACGCCTGTGTAAAAGTAGCCTAAGTGTATTTTGTTCAACAATTTTACAAGAAATGTTGATACAGGAATACTGCAAACAGTGCTGGTTTATTACAACATCTAATACAAAAAATACCTTTACCCAAGAGGTGCCCGTTATATAACCTGTTCATTCAAAAAGGTATGTTTTAACAAAGGCTTTTTTGCTATCAGTGTACAGTATCTTTCAGGTGTAACACTAAATGTTATAGTCTATTCCACATTCGTTAATGAACAAATAGTCAAAATACAAATATAGGAATTCCTCTGCAAATGAACGGTAGACAGTTACAATTAATACATATTCTATTCAGAATCTGCATCATCCTGTGAAAAACTGGGGAGCACAGGTCTACTTACACCAATATTATTCTAAATATATTTGACAACAACATATTAAATGATTCTTGTATGTGTTTTTGTTTACAGTAGCGACAAGATTTTTTGCTGCTTGCATAAAATGGAGGAGTTCACCTGTATGTACTGATGACATATCTGTCTTAAATCACTTGTATATAGGTTTTTACTGTGATTTAAGTTTAGTGAAAGGAGCAAGATGACTCTGTGGAGGGCATAATTTTTTTTTATACATTTTCCCTCAGTTGAAGATACCTAAAAAAATGAAATAAAATGCAGGAATTTGATGTTCTAAAAGTAATCAGTCACATTATTTTTGTCATTGAAAATGTCTCCTTTCAAATGTCACACGTAATGCTTTTATCTCTGCAGAAAAGATTATTTTGTTCAGAGAACTCTTCTTATGTTGTTGGCTTATACTCCACAAACTACAGGTGGAAGGAAAACATTCTTTTTAAATAAGGTAATAGCTTTCTACTTGCAATCTCACCATGTCCCTGCATATCATTGATGGTCTCAGAAATTTGTTTATTTGAGCCATGATGCACTTCCACAAACACATGACTAATTTGAGAGCATAGGTGACATTTCTAATCTTAAATTTCACCTATACTTCTTTCAGATTATGCTCTTCTTCAAAAAATATAAAAAGGTCCAGTCTCATTCGTAGATCTTTTGTTTATCCCCCATCACTTCTTTAGAGCATAACTACTAAACTTGCAGAGTTCTTCCATTAATTCATGTCCTCAAAAACATCAAAGAATACGGGGCTTTTTTTTTTTTTTTTTAAATAAGCGGTGCAAAATGTGTATGCTCTTTATAGGAGAATTATATCATGCAGTAACAAACTTATTTCTGCCTTCTCCCACCGTAATTTCAATTATGATTCTACTATCTTTAACACTGAACAATATATGTTAATGAAGGAGGGGGAGGAGCTTGAAGTCTCTAAGCTTGAAGTTGTGCACGAGTATAATTTCATTTAAAGGAGAACTATAGTGTGTATAATTTTTTTAAAAACAGTTAAAATGAAAAGTACTTGGAACAGAGATATGGCTGGTAATTCCTACCTCCCAATATGTTTCTGTGAGGAGCACCAGCCCAAAAGAAAACAGTTTCTGCTGAGTCTTCCTCCTGGCTTCAGCACTATCTTTAATACAGGACTAGTCCAGGACTAACCTGGCAAATGAAAACTGTGCATGTTGTAGCTCCTCAACGAAATAATATGTGAGGTAGGAATAATCAATACCTTCCTGCCCCAGGTACCTTCCATTTTTAAATAGTTAATTTAAGTTTACACAATTAATTATAGTACACACATATAGTGTGCACATCTTCTCTTTAAGGTTCCAGTTAGAAAACACTGATTGGTTGCTGCAGATTAATAACACAAGAAAACTTTTAACATATTTTATGAAATATGCCCCATGTGTTTTAGGGTGAACATCCTTTTCACTTACCATGTCTTTCTCTAACTTTTTTTTTTTAAGTTTTTATTTCCCTTGTTAGTTTTCTTCCTATCATTTGTAAATAGTAAATTTATCACTTTTTCCAGTCTAACTTTAGCATATAGTAAGGAGTCTCCTCCCACTGGATTTCAGTGAGATCTCATTCAGTGCTTAAAGGAATAGTTCACTCAGAAAGTGAACTATTCTTCTGCTTTAATTGAAGAACGGGAGGTTAAAAGAGCTATGCCTGACCTCCTGTCTGTCAATTTATGTAGAAGGAGCCAGGAGTGAAGGATGTAAATTTACTTTGTGCAAGAATCACTGCCAGCTCCAAAGTAAATTTAACTCCTTGTTCTGGCTACATCTAAATATCATTGACGAACAGGAGATAGGGCATAGCTCCTTACCTCCCATTGTTCAATTAATGCAATAAAGGAATAGTTCACATTTTGAGTGAACTATTCCTTTAATTGGTGTATTAACTGAAATGTGGAGCCAGATTTATCTGCTCAGTAGGGTATTACTTTCAGATAGGTACACTATTAAAAAAAGCATTGCACAGAGTTGTGCTTAGATTAGGTTACTTCATTATCCCCCTCCAGCTCGTTCAATGTGTAACTGTTAAAGGGGTAATGTTTAAGGGTATGCAGATTGAATGCAATCTGTGAGAGACTTTGGCAGATTTAAAGCAACATGAGGAGAGATGAGTAGATTAAAAGAAATATCTAGGAGACTGTCAGAATAAAAGTAATCTTGTGAAATATTGAGCCTAAAACACTTGTAAAATATACAGAGCTGCAAAGGGAGGATGATAATGCAAAACAAACTTAATACCTGCAGCAGGTGAGATTGAGGCGGGTCCAGTGATATGCTCCACGCTAGCCTGTCCCATCCCCTAAGTATATTAGCAAATGATGAAGTGGGGTTCCCCACGAAACGTGTAAAACAGTAACCCCGGGTGGGGTGGTTTTTTTTATCTTTATGGAGTTTCAATAAAGAAGTATTTTTGCACCGCTGCCAGTTGCCCTCATCACTTACCGGTTGTATGAAAGGGAGGATAATGATGTGAACCAGATCTTAACACATTTCTGTGCAATGCATTTCTCAATAGTGCACCTATCTGTAAGTAAAAAACCTTCACTATCTGAAGATGAATGAAACCTTTAGAGCAGATTAATCTGGTTCACATTTTGTAATACCCAAATTCAGTACTAACACAATGAATGACGAGAATGAGAACAGACTGAAATAAGACTAGGAAGCAAAACTGGGAAAAGTAAAAAAATCTACTATTTCCAAAAAAATGGAAAAAAACAAACAAGGAAAATGTAAAAGGAAAAGACATACAGTAAGTCAACTAAAAAAAAGAGGGGAATTCACATCCTTTAAAATACGCAAATAATCTTAGCACTTTTATGAAAATGTTTGAATTACCCTAAATTACAATTTAAATTTTCAAGCTAAATGTTTACTAATCAGTTCATAAGTCAATATTTAAGCAAATCTTTATTATTCCTCCATGGATAACAAATACATCTACATACATACAAGCTGAATTACTGGGCCAATCCTGAAAATGTGCTTAAAGGGAAGTCCAGCCCCCAAAATGAAAACTTATATACAGGTAAATCACCCCCCAAAACCCTAAACGGTAATAGTTTGAAATGTGAAATATATAAGTCTAACCTAAAATCTGCACAATGTCCTGTTCCCTGTTTCTGCTTCCTGGTTATTCCAGTTAGCAACTGTCAGTTATGGATTGACAGTTGACAATCACAGCCAGTGACGATGAATGTTAATCCCCTGTCTGCCTCTTCTGAGCACGCCCAGGCTCAGTAATGCTCAGTACAGGTTTCTAAATTGCTCAGTTTCCATGAGGCATCCAGAAGCATAGCAGGCATACAGTAATGAATTCATAGGACAAACTATGATACATCAACATATTTAAAGAGGCCATTCTTTTTAAAAGATGAGGGGGAGTTGTCCTTTAAAGGGTTTCTATACTTCCAAAAATTGAATTTTCAAAAATATCCATTAGACAGTGTAAGGTCCAATAAACATTTTTCAGATTTGAAATCCGAGCTGTAGTTCTCAGAAATCTTTGTTTTAAATAACAGCATGTACAGGGAAGACCTGTCACTCAAACCAGGTATGCTAATTTGTGTCCCTCCAGTGACCTCTACTAAGATCTCCCAAAACATGTCAAAACCCCAAAATAATGAGTAATAAATCATATTGGTCTCCTGTCTATCTATCTGTCTAATCTATCTCTCCGTCTGTGATCCTATATAGATCAGCTATCTATCGCTGTCTGTTGTTATATATTAATCTAATATCTGCCTTTCCGTATATATCAATCTATATATCTGTCTCTATCTATCTGTCTGATTATCTAATTCTACATCTGTCTGATCTCTATATATATCTGTCTATCTATCGCTCTGTCTGTCTGTCATAATCAACTATAATCTGTCCATCTATCTATCTATCTATCTATCTGCCGTCTGTGTCTGTCTATCTGTCTCAACTGTATATCTATCATCATATCAATCATTATCTACATATGCTGCTCAACCTGATCATCTATCTATCTATTTGCCCGTCTGGGTCTATCTGTCTCAACCTGTATCTATCTATCTATCTATCTATCTATCCACCTACCGAAAAAGAAGTGTTTCACACAAGCAGCAGTGCCCCTCCCCCAACACTTTCACAGCATGTATTAGAAAGGAAGAGGAGGGAGAAGTGTTAACAAGCAGCAGCCACACCCACTCTCAGCAGTGTGCAGGAAGATTTTGTAATGAGCTCTATAGGGTCGGGTGAATAGGCTCTTATATAAATGAATGTATTCAGTGTGGGCAGTGACTAAGGGAGGTGGGGGCCAGCTTGGAGCAGTACTAAACATTGTTAATTCACTAAAGCTGGGGTACAACGATGAGATATTTCGGTCCGATTGACCGATAGTTCAGTGTATCGGTCGATCGGACCGAAATTATCGCACCGAAAGGCCCATGTCTTACGACCGTTCGTCCGAATCGGACGAAAGGACGATCGGACAGGGGGAAAACCTCGTCCGATCGTGCGGTCCTCTATGGACACACGATCGGTCGGGTGACTATCGGACAACGGCTGCTTTGCCGTCGTCCATCGCGCATAGCCCTTTCCCATTTCATAGGGCCTGTGCATCGCTTTTAGTGTGGCATAGTGTAGATACCAAACATAGTCGTCCATCGCGCATAGCCCTTCCCATTTCATAATGCATAGTGTAAATATGAACAGTCTGTACCCAGCCTAAGTTGTTTTCAGCACAGAACTATTCCTTTAAAGGATAAGTATGCCATAAAATAAAGTTAAGTCTCTATCTTCTCTCGTTCTGTCCATCTATCTATCTATCTTCATCTATCTCTTTGTTCTGATCCGTCATCTATCTATCATCTAAATGAACAAGACCTGAGAGTGCCCGGAACTTTTATTTTTTGGATATCTATCTCTCTTAATGTCCTCTATCTATATATCTATCTACTCTATCTATCTACATATCTATTTATCTACATATCTATCGAAGCTTAAAACAAATTTGCAGAGCACTCACAGGACTTGTGCAGAAGTTCCACTTTTTATTACATGTGCAACAAAACAGATAGCGACGTTTCGGTTTGTGTCTTAGACCTTTCTCAAGCTAAAGGTCTAATACACAGACAGAACTTCTGCACAAGTCCTGTGAGTGCTCTGCAAATTTGTTTTAAGGTTGAATATTTATGAATCACAGCAGCAGCACCAGGCCTATAAAGCATCCGAAGGTAGAGTGCACACTACCCCTTATGTTGTATCTACATATCTATCTATCTATCATCTACTTTCATATCTATCTATCTACTATCTATCTACCTATCTATCTTATTCTATCTATTAAATATCTTTTTCTATCTATTGTTGTGTCTGTCTATCAATTTATTTAAAATTTTAACCTTCCAATATGCTTTTTCTTTATCTCCCATATTAGTAAAAATCTTCTCTCTCTGTGTCTCTTTCGTCCCGACAATTCAAACAATATGGGGTTAACTCCGGGCACTGCACTTCAACTCACTTAGTCTGCCTCCTTCCCGATTCCCTTCTTTAACTCCTGCCACAAGGTTCTGTTTCACTCGCGCGCATCATGATTGCGCACACGTACCTGTACCAGCACTATGCACTCTCCCAGTTGTCTGCATGCACGCTAAGAGAGGTCACTGATTGACGACTACTGTGGCCTCTCAATGCGCATGCACCACGGAGCCAGGATAGTCACAAATCTGGCAAGGGGCAGAGAGACAAAATCAGGAGGAACAACGGGGGAGTTTATACCGAGTAAGATTACTGGGGAAAGGAGCATCACTAAGAGAAACAGTTAAGAGGTGTGGGATCTGTTTCAATTATTTGTTCTGTAAATCATAACTTCTTTTCAGCACTGAACTATTCCTTTAAATGCACATTGCAGCAATACACACACTAATATAAATGGTAGAGTGCAGAAATTAAGACATACGTCCATCCAGTCCAACCCATCTAGCAATATCCTTGTTTCCTCATTTTACAAAATCATTGAAAACGCGGCAATACAAAAAAACGCACGTTTTTCAGTGCGATTGCGTTTGGCGTTCTGCATTTTTAATCGCAATCGCATGCGTTTTCCTATACTTATTGAAGAAATCTCAAGCGCAAACGCAAAAAAAACGCACATGAAATCGCATGCTATTGCGTTTGTGTTGCAGTGTGGCCGTGCCCTTACTGTTGATCCAGAGGAAGGAACCCCCCACACCACCAAATTTATGAAGGGGGAAAAAATTCCTGACTCCAAGTGGCAATTGGAAATTTCCCTGGATCAACTCTACTTGTGTATCAATACTTGCAACATTCATGTAGAAACTCATCCAGCTTTTTTTTTAAACTGACCAATGAACCTGCCATCACAACGTCCACTGGAAGACAGTTCCATAGCTTTACCGTTGTCACAGTGAAAACCTCTTTCCAAGCTTGAAGCATAAACCTTTTTTCTTCAAGTCTTTAGAGATGTCCACATGTCCTCTGACATACTCTATTGGTGAACAATGCCCCAAATAGTTTATTGTATGGCCCGTTAATGTATTTATACACAGTAATCATATTCCCACGCAAGCGTCTTTTCTACAGCATACAGAATTGTAACCTTTTCTTCATATTTAAGCTGCTCCAATTCCCTTATTAATATAGTTGCCCTTCTCTGAACCCTTTCCATTTCAAAGATGTCCTTTTTGTACACAGGATTCCAAAATTGCACTGCATACTCCAAATGAGGCCTTATCAATGCTTTGTAAAGAGGGAGAATAACATTTTCCTCCTTTGAATCCATACCTCTCTTTATACAAGACATTAGAATGCTGGCTCTAGGTATTGCTGCCTGGCACTGCTTGCTACCTTTAAGTTTGTTATCCACTTACCTTGCTGTAGTAGTTCTAATAGGAACGAGACATGTAACTGGAATTTTAGCACATTTTTGATTTCTGTGGGGTTCTGCATAATGTGAGAAAACATTCTCATCTTTATCTCCTTCAAACCACTTTGCATGTTAAAGTTGGATCCAAATTTGGCTCCACATTTTTGTTAATATCCAAATTAAGCACTAACACACTTGACTGGCTCCAATAAGATCTGACTGATATCCGGTGTAGTAAATGTGCCCATACATTACAGCTTACCTGGCAGACCAATCCACCATATACCATCACTTTCGTGGGGAACTGCCTTTACGGATTAATTATGCGGCCAACATATGAACATGAGGTCCCATTTGTTACCATTCATTTTGTGATCGTATGTTGGTCGCAAAGATGATCCTGAAATTGATTTTATGTCATAGATCGTTCTGCCAGGTAAACTGTAATATATGGGCCCCTTAAGACTCATTATATTAACAAGCAAGACTGGATAAAGTGATAAAATCTACTTTTTACAAATGACAATAAAAAAAATGAACAAGGGAATTGATAACTTAAAAGTTAGGAAAAAGTCTTAAGGTGAGTAAAAAAAGGGTGTACATGTCCTTTACCAGTAGTAGTTTTAACCATAAAATACTTATTAATACTCTGTTTCACAGCTGTCCTTAAGGTTCATATTGTGATCCCTTATATGCAGACTCTTATAAATGCATTTTGGCAGATAACAATTGAAAAGTTATTAGCTAGTGCATTGAGTTCTCCTTTTAATTATTTATATTCAGGCTGAGGCCACACTACAATGCACAAAAAAAACGCTGTGTGTTTGTCCTCTTTTACATACATTTGCATTAAAAATCGTACATCGTATTGTGTCTGCTTCTGTCCGCTTTTTTATGCGCTTCCATAGATTTGGATTAAGTGCGATTTTGACAAAAAGGCACCAAAAATGGTGATCATACGTTTTAAAATTTGCAGCAGATCGCAGCACACACAGCGGGGCCTACTTTCCACGATTTACATTTTTGCAGCATCAAGAAAAAAAAAACAGGGCTATGCATTTCTATCCTGAAGTTTTGCAAAGTAATTTGTGGCTATTTATGAATGGTTTGCTAAGCCTTGAAATTTGTGGTGTAATCTCGATGCATTAAGAAATGTTATCACATTTTTCTTCCCATCTGATGGCTAATAGGAATAACACTGCTATTGTTCTAACGATGTGGCATTATGTAGTAGATTGTTAAAACACTTACAGGGTTATTCAATAAAAGTTCTTATAGTTAAAAATGGTGCAATCATTTATTAGCTTTCAAATCTTAAAAAAAGATCTGATTGGTTGGGGCAAAATTAGCCCCATTTTAAACGATAAGAACTTTTATTGAATCTCCCTGATAATAGCTAACCTAAGGGCTAGGCCACACTAGCGCGTTTTTCGCGCGTTTGCGCACGCGTTTCGCGCTCGCGATTTTCGCTAAAATGGAAATCGCGGGAACGCAAAAATTCCCGCGATTTCCGATGCGCATGTGATTGCGCGTCCGTTCGCGTTATGGTAACGCATGCATTCACCATTTTTGGTGCGTTAACGCATGCGTGTCCATAACGTGAAAAGGCGAAAATGCATGCGCAAAACGCAAACGCGAAACGCGCAAGAATCGCGCACACAATCGCGTGCGATAACGCTCACGATTTTGTGCACGATTCCTGTGCGTTGCAGTGTGGCCTCACCCTAAAGCAATGTATTTTCTTTTTTTGCAGAAAATCCTGTTAACCACATTAACGTCAATACAACACAAAACACTCTTATACTTTCTGCGATACCTGACGTTAATACATATCCCTGATAATCATTAGGTGTAGATTTGTAGGCTAATTGGCTACATGGTTTTTGGTATTGGTTCAGCACTGCTGTATACTAAAACTTCCTTAAGACCTAAGTGGCCTAATTTACCGTTAAGGGCTAGGCCACACTGCTGCGATTTTTCTTCGCTTGCGTTTTTTTCAAATCATTGGAATCGTGGCAACGCACCGAAAACACGCTTTTTGGGGTGCGATGCAATTGCGTTCCGCATTTTAAATCGCATGCGTTTTCCAATACTTAATTAAAAACGCATGCGCAAGAGCAACAAAATTGTACATGAAATCCCATGCGATTCCGTTGCAGTGTGGCCGTGCTGTAAGTCTCGCTTTGTGGCAGCTGCCCAAGTACGGAAAGAGGCACATGCGCAGCCGTTGCAAACCAATTTACCAGAGGCTGCGCAGCTGTTTGCACCTATGTATTTAAATACTTAGGTGCGGGTGAGATTCACCCAGGCTCTGGTAAATCTGTTACGGAAGATTTGACCAGAGCACTTGCGCCTCTGGGTGAATCTCCCTGAAAGGATCCTTTTTTGCAATAATGGAAGAAAGGGAGACCACATTACAGCGTGTCTGAGCGTTCCAGAAATGCGCATGTTACGATTGTGCAAAAAAAGTGCACCTAGTGTGGCCACAACAATTGACCAACACTGGTGTGCGTTTTTACCACTCTGATCGCGTGTTTTTTATAACAACACAGAGACACGTGATTGGATGTCAGGAGTAAGTGCAGGAGTGGACGAGTAGCTTTGTGTATCATCTGCATATAAGTGATACTTTTAGCCAAAAGAGCTAATGACATCTAAGGAAATAGTGTATAAAAAAAAAAAAAGTCAGTACTTTGTAGAGACCCTTTTTGCTGCAATTACAACTGCAAGTCAATTTGGATAAGTCTTTGTGAGCTTGCCACTGGGATTTGTGCCCATTACACAAGACAAAACTGCTCCAGCTCATTTATGTTGGATGGTTCTCTTGTGAACAGCAATCGTCAAGTCTGACCACAGATTCTTAATTGGTTGAGGTCTGGAGTTTGACCATTCCAACGCATTTAAATGTTTGTTGCTTACGTAGTATGCTTCTGGTCATTGCCCTGCACGGGCAGACTGACACAGGTTTTGCTCATGAATATACCTGTATTTAGCACCATCCATCTTTCCCTCAACTAAAAAGTTTTCTTGTCCCTGCTGCTGAAAAACATCTCCACTGTGGCGATGGTGTTCTTGGGGTGATGGATTGTGTTTGATATGTGCCACATAGCATTTTCCTTGGTGGCCAAAAAAATTCATTTTAGGCTTTTCAAGTTTCATTTTTTTAAACTTTCTTTTTTTATATATATTTTTCTTTTTCCACATCACCAACTTAGACTATTTGGTGCAGATCCATCACATAAAATAAGATTAAGAAACATTTCAATTACAGGTTGGAATTTAACAAAAAAGATAAAAATACAAGGGGGTGAATACTTTTGTAAGGAGCTATATTTGGTAGTCAGTTAGATTAGCTGGACTTGAATACCACAGATAGAAAGTGTATATTGCTACACACGTTTCTGATATTTTGTCTGAGCTTATGAAATGCCATTCGCTGAAAGTTTCCCGAGCAGTTCCTTGACGGTGACGATAATGAAACTGTTCAAGAATAACGCCTGTGTAAAAGTAGCCTAAGTGTTATTTTGTTCAACAATTTTACAAGAAATGTTGATACAGGAATACTGCAAACAGTGCTGGTTTATTACAACATCTAATACAAAAAAATACCTTTACCCAAGAGTGCCCCGTTATATAACCTGTTCATTCAAATTAGGTATGTTTTAACAAAGGCTTTTTTGCTATCATGTTACAGTATCTTTCAGGTGTAACACTAACTGTTATAGTCTATTCCACATTCTTGTTAATGAACAAATAGTACAAAATACAACTTATAGGAATTCCTCTGCAAATGAACGGTAGACAGTTACAATTAATACATATTCTATTCAGAATCTGCATCATCCTGTGAAAAACTGGGGAGCACAGGTCTACTTTACCCAATATTATTCTAAATATATTTGACAACAACATATTAAATGATCTTTGTATGTGTTTTTGTTTACAGTAGCGACAAGATTTTTTGCTGCTTGCATAAAATGGAGGAGTTCACCTGTATGTACTGATGACATATCTGTCTTAAATCACTTGTATATAGGTTTTTACTGTGATTTAAGTTTAGTGAAAGGAGCAAGATGACTCTGTGGAGGGCATAATTTTTTTTTATAACATTTTTCCCTCAGTTGAAGATACCTAAAAAAATGAAATAAAATAGCAGTTAATTTGATGTTCTAAAAGTAATCAGTCACATTTTTTTTTGTCATTGAAAATTTCTCCTTTCAAATGTCACACGTAATGCTTTTTATCTCTGCCAGAAAAGATTATTTTGTTCAGAGAACTCTTCTTATAGTTGTCTGGCTTATACTCCACAAACTACAGGTGGAAGGAAACATTCTTTTTAAATAAGGTAATAGCTTTCTACTTGCAATCTCACCATGTCCCTGCATATCATTGATGGTCTCAGAAAATTTGTTTATTTGAGCCATGATGCACTTCCACAAACACATGACTAATTTGAGAGCATAGGTGACTATTTCTAATCTTAAATTTCACCTATACTTCTTTCAGATTATGCTCTTCTTCCAAAAACTATAAAAAGGTCCAGTCTCATTCGTAGATCTTTTGTTTATCCCCCATCACTTCTTTAGACAGCATAACTACTAAACTTGCAGAGTTCTTCCATTAATTCATGTCCTCAAAAACATCAAAGAATACGGGGCTTTTTTTTTTTTTTTTTTAAATAAGCGGTGCAAAATGTGTATGCTCTTTTATAGGAGAATTATAATCATGCAGTAACAAACTTATTTCTGCCTTCTCCCACCGTAATTTTCAATTATGATTCTACTATCTTTAACACTGAACAATATATGTTAATGAAGGAGGGGGAGGAGCTTGAAGTCTCTTAAGCTTGAAGTTGTGCACGAGTATAATTTTCCTTTAAAGGAGAACTATAGTGTGTATAATTTTTTTTAAAAACAGTTAAAATGAAAAGTACTTGGAACAGAGATATAGGCCTGGTAATTCCTACCTCCCAATATTGTTTCTGTGAGGAGCACCAGCCCAAAGAAAACAGTTTCTGCTGAGTCTTCCTCCTGGCTTCAGCACTATCTTTAATACAGGACTAGTCCAGGACTAACCTGGCAAATGAAAACTGTGCATGTTGTAGCTCCTCAACGAAATAATATTGTGAGGTAGGAATAATCAATCCTACCTTCCTGCCCCAGGTACCTTCCATTTTTAAATAGTTAATTTAAGTTTACACAATTAACTTATAGTACACACATATAGTGTGCACATCTTCTCTTTAAGGTTCCAGTTAGAAAACATCTGATTGGTTGCTGCAGATTAATAACACAAGAAAACTTTTAACATATTTTATGAAATATGCCCCATGTGTTTTAGGGTGAACATCCTTTTCACTTACCTTATGTCTTTCTCTTAACTTTTTTTTTTTTTAAGTTTTTATTTCCCTTGTTAGTTTTCTTCCTATCATTTGTAAATAGTAAATTTTATCACTTTTTCCAGTCTAACTTTAGCATATAGTAAGGAGTCTCCTCCCACTGGATTTCAGTGAGATCTCATTCAGTGCTTAAAGGAATAGTTCACTCAGAAAGTGAACTATTCTTTTCTGCTTTAATTGAAGAACGGGAGGTAAAAGAGCTATGCCTGACCTCCTGTCTGTCAATTTATGTAGAAGGAGCCAGGAGTGAAGGATGTAAATTTACTTTGTGCAAGAATCACTGCCAGCTCCAAAGTAAATTTAACTCCTTTGTTCCTGGCTACATCTAAATTCATTGACGAACAGGAGATAGGGCATAGCTCCTTTACCTCCCATTGTTCAATTAATGCAATAAAGGAATAGTTCACATTTTGAGTGAACTATTCCTTTAATTGGTGTATTAACTGAAATGTGGAGCCAGATTTATCTGCTCAGTAGGGTCATTTACTTTCAGATAGGTACACTATTAAAAAAAGCATTGCACAGAGTTGTGCTTAGATTAGGTTCACTTCATTATCCCCCCTCCAGCTCTGTTCAATGTGTAACTGTTAAAGGGGTAATGTTTAAGGGTATGCAGATTGAATGCAATCTGTGAGAGACTTTGGCAGATTTAAAGCAACATTAGGAGATGAGTAGATTAAAAGAAATATCTAGGAGACTGTCAGAATAAAAGTAATCTTGTGAAATATTGAGCCTAAACACTTGTAAAATATACAGAGCTGCAAAGGGAGGATGATAATGCAAAACAAACTTAATACCTGCAGCAGGTGAGATTGACGGCGGGTCCAGTGATATGCTCCACGCTAGGCCTGTCCCATCCCCTAAGTATACTTAGCAAATGATGAAGTGGGGTCTCCCCACGAAACGTGTAAAACAGTAACCCCGGGTGGGGTGGTTTTTTTTATCTTTATGGAGTTTCAATAAAGAAGTATTTTTTGCACCGCTGCCAGTTGCCCTCATCACTTACCGTGTTGTATGAAAGGGAGGATAATGATGTGAACCAGATCTTAACACATTTCTGTGCAATGCATTTCTCAATAGTGCACCTATCTGTAAGTAAATAAAACCTTCACTATCTGAAGATGAATGAAACCTTTAGAGCAGATTAATCTGGCTTCACATTTTTGTTAATACCCAAATTCAGTACTAACACAATGAATGACGAGAATGAGAACAGACTGAAATAAGACTAGGAAGCAAAACTGGGAAAAGTAAAACAAATCTACTATTTCCAAAAAAATGGAAAAAACAAACAAGGAAAATGTAAAAGGAAAAAGACATACAGTAAGTCAACTAAAAAAAAGAGGGGAATTCACATCCTTTAAAATACTGCAAATAATCTTAGCACTTTTATGAAAATGTTTGAATTACCCTAAATTACAATTTAATATTTTCAAGCTAAATGTTTACTAATCAGTTCATAAGTCACTATTTAAGCAAATCTCTTTATTATTCCTCCATGGATAACAAATACATCTACATACATACAAGCTGAATTACTGGGCCAATCCTGAAAATGTGCTTAAAGGGCAAGTCCAGCCCCCAAAATGAAAACTTATATACAGGTAAATCACCCCCCAAAACCCTAAACGGTAATAGTTTGAAATGTGAAATATATAAGTCTAACCTAAAATCCTGCACAATGTCCTGTTTCCCCTGTTTCTGCTTCCTGGTTATTCCAGTTAGCAACTGTCAGTTATGGATTTGACAGTTGACATCACAGCCAGTGACTGAATGTTAATCCCCTGTCTGCCTCTTCTGAGCATGCCCAGGCTCAGTAAATGCTCAGTACAGGTTTCTAAATTGCTCAGTTTCCATGAGGCATCCAGAAGCATAGCAGGCATACAGTAATGAATTCATAGGACAAACTATGATACATCAACATATTTTAAAGAGGCCATTCTTTTTAAAAGATGAGGGTGGAGTTGTCCTTTAAAGGGTATCTATACTTCCAAAAATTGAATTTTCAAAAATCATACCATTAGACAGTGTAAAGGTCCAATACACATTTTTCAGATTTGAAATCCGAGCTGTAGATTCTCAGAAATCTTTGTTTTAAATAACAGCATGTACAGGGATAGACCTGTCACTCAAACCAGGTATGCTAATTTGTGTCCCTCCAGTGACCTCTTACTAAGATCTCCCAAAACATGTCAAAACCCCAAATATAATGAGTAATAAATCATATTGGTCTCCTGTCTATCTATCTGTCTAATCTATCTCTCCGTCTGTCTGATCTATCTATAGATCAGTCTATCTATCGCTGTCTGTCTGTTATATATTAATCTATATATCTGCCTTTCCGTTATATATCAATCTATATATCTGTCTCTCTATCTATCTGTCTGATCTATCTAATCTATCTATCTGTCTGATCTCTCTATATATCTGTCTATCTATCGCTCTGTCTGTCTGTCATATATCAATCTATATATCTGTCCATCTATCTATCTAATCTATCTATCTGCCCGTCTGTGTCTGTCTATCTGTCTCAACCTGTATCTATCTATCATCTATCAATCATCTATCTACATATCTGTCTGCCTCAACCTGTATCTATCTATCTATCTATTTGCCCGTCTGTGTCTATCTGTCTCAACCTGTATCTATCTATCTATCTATCTATCTATCCACCTACCGAAAAAAGAAGTGTTTCACACAGCAGCAGCTGCCCCTCCCCCACCCACTTTCACAGCATGTATTTAGAAAGGAAGAGGGAGAAGTGTCTAACAAAGCAGCAGCCACACCCACTCTCAGCAGTGTCAGGAAGATTTGTTAATGAGCTCTATAGTGTCGGGCTGAATAGGCTCTTTATTATGTAAATGAATGTATTCAGTGTGGGCAGTGACTAAGGGAGGTGGGGGCCAGCTTGGAGCAGTTACTAAACATTGTAAATTCACTAAAGCTGGGTACACACGATGAGATATTTCGGTCCGATTGACCGATAGTTCAGTGTATCGGTCGATCGGACCGAAATTATCGCATCCGAAAGTGCCCATGTCTGATCGACCGTTCGTCCGAATCGGACGAAAGGACGATCGGACAGGGTGGAAAACCTCGTCCGATCGTGCGGTCCTCTATGGACCACACGATCGGTCGCGGTGACTATCGGACACGGCTGCTTTTGCCGCGACCGACAGTCCTTCCTCCTGGCCAACCGTTCGAAAGTATCGAACGGTCGGTCAGGAGGAAAAATCAATAGGTGTGTACCCAGCTTAACAAAGCAGGCACAGACACATGTAAGTAGCATCATTGTACTACCCTAACATTGTTCTCTCACATTATACAAAGTTGTTTCAGTGAGTATAGTGACCCTTTAAGAAAAATTAGACTTCAGCCTTTAATAATGACCTGCTAATAAGTCTTAAATGTTTCCTTGCTCACCTCTGCTCAATCTCATTATTGCGGTTCATTATTTCTGCCTCTTTACGCTTTTCTTCTATCAGACTTGCTACAAGATTTTCCCGCTCCCACTCCAGCTGGGCAAGCTGTTTCTTTAGCAAGTCAGTTTCTTCTTTCAGTATCTTAACATCATGGCAATGGTTACTGCAATAGCCCAGAGTTATACAATCACAATCGTAAACTGCATTCAGACTTAAATACAAAAAACAAATTGGTGATGCAGGCACATAAGATGTAACTCACCAGTTTGTGGTATCTTGAATCATTATGTAGCTGCTGTAGATGTTAGCAGTGTTTGAAGAGTCGTCTACGTCTTCCTGACATAGAAAGTCAGTCAATATCTAGATTTGCATTTCCCAATCTACATAGCAAATTTTCCAGTATGCCAAATTTTCTTTCTACAAAAAATATTTTATTGCTATGCCTTTTCAACACAAAGTAAATTTATTGAATTTAAAATATGCGAAGGGTAAAATATTAAAGAACAAAATATATTTAGCTCTAAAGGAGATAAAAAGCTAGGTATTTAGAATAGTTCACTCAGAAAGAGAACTATTCCTTGTTTGCATTAATTGAAGAATAGGAGGTAAAAGAGCTATGCGTCACCTCCCATTCTTATCTCCGAATGAAGACAGAAAACTTACTGGTGAGCGCAGTCCACCGCTGGCCCTCTGACATTTTCTGGCTGTTTCTGGCTTAACTTAACTATAGCCGTGCATTAGCATGCATGCACGATATAGTTAAGTAAAGCTGGAAACCACTGGGAGCTTTTAGAGGAGCCATCGGTGGATCGTGCTCACGGTAAGCTTTATATTCTCTCCTGGCATCTGTTGGATCAATTGAAGAAAATGAGGTAAGACATAGCACCTTTACCTCCTGTCCTTAAGGGACAACTATACACACTTCCACCCTGCTCCACCAGACCTGGCAGTCAGTAGTACCCAGGGTAAGGACCTAAACCGCCAGGTCCTCACCGCTGGGTTCACCTTCTATCTTCTGCAATACTTACTTAAAGTTTGCTTTGCAGCTCCGACTCTACTTCCGCCTTCACAATCCCATCCAATGAGAAGACACACTTCTACAAATCATGTCTTCTCATTAGCCGGAGTCGCCAACTGAATGAAAACATTAAGTAAGTATTGCAGAAGATAGAAGACAAACCCGAAGGTGAGGACCTGGCAGTTAACCTCACCCTGGGTACTAACAATCAGTGGACAGTAGTTAAGGTGAGTATTGTTGTCCTTTAAATTAATGTAAAAAAAAAAAAAGAGGATAGATTAATTTTCTTAGTGAACCCATCCTTTAAAGAAAAATCAGTTTTTTTTGTGCCAGCCAAAAACATGCATGTGCAGTAAAGCTTGTTCACACTAGGAGTCAAAAAAAGTACAGACAGCACATAACAGCATGTTATGTTACCAGGTAAGATGATGTAGGTTCCCCTATCTAACCAAAACATCACACTAAAAAATTAGCACAGAGAGATAACAGACAATGTTCTTTAGTGCTGGTTAGATAAGCAACTGGTTTTTTGTTTTATCTTTTTTGTTGATCTCTCACTTTTGTTTTGCTTTAAAGGAAATTTATAGTGTATATAAATTTTTTTTAAAACGGTTAAAATGAAAAGTACCTGGGGCAGGGATTAGGATACTTTCTACTTCCAATATCATTTCTATGAAGAGCTGCAGCACATAGAAACTTGATATTGGGGATGGACATGCCCTTTAAGTGGTTTTAGAATACTATTGGAGTAGAGTTGTGCCTTCACTGTAATGCTATATATAATTTTTGCCCCAAAAAATGGTACAGCAAAATCAGTCATGAGAGTTAAGCACAGCAGATCAAACTATTGGACTAGATGATCAAACAGGCTGAACAACTGGCCCGTGTATATCAGGTATAACACCATGCAATGAGACTTGCAATTCACTATAATTTTTAGCCCACCTTTTTCCATTTACTTACATTTGCTTGGTGTTCTATTAGAGCTGTATCTAAAAGACATAATCAAATAATGAAATCAGCAGACAAAACCCCTATGTTCCTATTATAGTTTTATTTCATATACTGCTTTCACCAAAACACAAAATAAATAAATACAGTATAAAATACGGAATACTGTAGTGAAGACAATTGCACTATAAATGGATACTGGAAACTGAAAGTAACTCTGCTTTATCTTTTTTGTTTGTCTATATACAGAGTAATTCTGGCTTACCATAAGTAGGACTCATCAATAGTGAAAGTTTTAAGTTTGGCTGTAGCCTTGCATTCTTGCTGCAAGGGGAAAGCCACAATGACTTTGCAATCCGGTAACACCCTATATGCATTCGCTGTACCCTTATTTTGTGCATTTTTGCCAGGCTTGCACACATAGGTTAAAATACTTGACAAAAAAACAACTACAGTATATAGTATATTTTATTTTGCAGAGAACCTATTTTGTGGACAAGGGGAACTAAAGCCACCAGATAACATTGTCCCAATAGACAGCGAACATTCACAAATATACAAGCTGTGTCTCACCTCTTCCTTTGTTGTGGCTGTTGGTAGATTTATGAAATTTAACTTGTGGTTACTAGGTGTCCGCTCCCATAATACACCTTTTTTGGTCTCTACTGCACAGAATATCAAAACAAGGAAGCTGCAGCCTTGCCACCCTGTAGCCAATCAAAATTACAGCATAAAGACCTGCCTCTGTTAGGCACAGATTTTACAGCAAATCCTTCCTCTCAAAAACAGAAGAGAGATTTTAACAGTATTCAATTATTTTTGAAAACAATCTCTTCAACACCCCCCCCAGCACACACATATTCCTTTGTACAAAAAACAAAAGTAATCTTTACAGTTCATTTCTAAAAGTAGTACATTCAACTTCACTAACTAGAGCAACAGACTAGATGAAATATGCAGCAAAATCAGCTATTTTGTATTGTTCCTGGTAGAGTTTCTGCAGGTTATGCTGTCTTATCAGGGATGTGCATATTGGTGTGGAGACATCTAACAGGGTATGTCCACCCCCCAAACTAACAAACATAAGTAGGACGGCACTTGCTTTCTTAAAAACTTTCACTTTATTTTCATCATCTTTAAAACAAAGGCTCTTTCTCAAATTTGAGATGGTCATGTGACCCGAAACTTCATACCTGCCAGTGTATATGTCTGTTGTATTCAATTAGATCAACTGGACTTGAAACGTAGTTCTTGAAGACGTTTCGCTAGTCATCCGACTGGCTTTCTCAATTCAGAATGACTTGTACAAGAATCTGTGGCAATTATGTACCCTGTAAAAAATCCCAATTAGCATATCACAGCCAGGTGTTAAGGGTGTGATTAGATAGTGGCTATGAGGTGTTATAGGAACGCCCAGAGTAAGGTGTTAAAACAGCATTGTACATGGCAGACAGTGTATACAATTTGCCATGATGAGCGTTTTGGGCCGATAAGAGCCTTTGTTTTAAAGATGATGAAAATAAAGTGAAAGTTTTTAAGAAAGCATGTGCCGTCCTACTTATGTTTGTTGCTGTGGAGGAGTTACTGTGAAGCCCTCGGACGTGAACGGCAGCGTAAATTGAAGATCAGGAGAGATAGTGAGTGCCGGCGTAATCTTGTAAGGATTAGACTGTAATGTAACATTAAATCAGAACAGTTTCTACCTTAAGGAATCTGGTATTGTGTGGTCTGTTCTCTCACGTACTTCTTACGTGATAGTTTCTCAACTAGCAATTGATCCCTGGTTAATGGTATATTTCCTACCCTTACACTGCCTTCTGCTTAACTTCAGTGCCTTTTCTGAGCACGGAAGCCAAGCAGGAGGGTCTTGACTGGCATCCGCTTCTGTGATTGGCTAAGGTGCGATGCCTTAGCCAATCACAGGAGCAGATGCCGGTAGAGCCCTTCTGCAGAAGGCAGCGGGGGAATGAAAGCTGGTAAGTACATTTGGGGACAGCTGTGAGTGCTATAAACCTTGCGAGGTCAAAGTTTATAGCAATTACCTGCAACATATCAAAATTTAGTTGGGGGGGTGGACATAGGGATATGTACTCACGTGGCTCTTTGAGGACAACATGGGCTGTGAGTTGTACTGGCAACAATATGGAACCTTCTTAGTTATAGAGTCTACCTTTTACATGTACATAACTGCAACTTACTATAAAAGTAACTTGAGAGAAGAACTTTCACTTTAGGTGGCAAAATATGTTTATTGCGGTAACATTTGCAGGTAAAACACCTGTGGTGTTGGACTAAAAGTTGACTCAGTCAGGCCACGAGTAGACATATGATAGATTCAATGTTCGAATGTCAAATCTATCCAGTCATACTTTCCCCCAGTGGTTTTAACTCCCAACAACCAAGTCCCCATCCTGGTGCTAAAATACAACAAAAACATTGGTAGGTAAAATCCTATTGTACAGACCAGCGGTTCTCAAACTTTTTCTGACCATGGCCCACTTGGCAATCCCAATTTTTCATGAGGCATGCCAGAGTTCTTAATGTTAGATTTTAGGTTGTAATTACCCATATTTTATGCAATTCACAGTGTATATTGTATTCTAATTGTATTTTAAAAGTGTAGTGTTACACTACATCGAGTGTGTTGTAATGTTATCATTAATTATATTTTATGTGCAAAATAACAAAAACGTAAGGTAAACTTGTGAAAAGTATACTACACTACCAAAAATCCTGAGGCACACCTCTGGCTCTACACCAGCGTACTCCAGCACACCCTTTGAGAAACCCTGGTATAGACAGCTTTAGTAAATTTGCTACACATTGGTTTTAGTACATAATCAATGTAGTATGTATCAAACTTTAGTTTTAGTATCAAACTTTAGTATGACTATTATTTAGATGCTCCTCAACCTACAATCCCTATTTAAATAATGAAATATAAACTCTTTAACATCCAACAATCCCTTTCCCAAACTACAGTGAAAAGCGCAATGTTTACATTTCAACCACATCAGTTTGGAAGGTTTTACATGATTCTATTAGGCTTCCGTAGTTCCCCAGTTCAACGCGGTCCCTCCTCCTGAGGTGGCGCCTTATGTGCCGTTTCCATTGTAAATCCATGACCGACTCAGTGCGCTGCTCCTGTAGCACTGAAACTTGGAAAAGTTATTTATTACTCACAATTTAAGACCCCGGCGTCCTCTTTAGTTGTCCGGCCAAGTTGATCATTTGCTGGTGCGAAATTATTCAGGCTAGTGAGGACAGCTATTTTGGTCCTTTCCCAGGGACCTTTCTCCGGAAGTTTCCATGCCGACATTTGTGGGGGTTATTGCGGGATTTTAAATCAGAAAGGTAAACAGTGAACATATTAATTTGTGTTTATTTTAGTTCAAATACATATTTAGATATTAGCTGGTGTATTTCATACATAGTCGGTATAGCAGGTGGCTTTTTCTACCAGTGTGTGTGGAACTGACTACCCCCTGATATTTTCCACTATTCAGTATTAACTCGGGAAACTCTCACACACGTTATTAAAATGAACATAAGTCTTATTCCTAGATTTAATGTGGCATGTGTTTGTATTATTGTTACATTATTATGACATTTTGGTTAACATGGAAATATTGGGAATGCACAAACATGGATATGGAGGAATAGTGGACCAAAAGGATAAATAAGTGCACTGTAAAATCAAGTTTTGTTAATTTGGAAGCTGTAGCTTTAAAATTGTGCCTTAAAAGTTGCTGACATTTTGTTACTGGTTTGTTGAATGTTAAGCTCCACCCCTCTGAGATTTCCTTGGCTTTCTCCTGCTTGAGCCTCAAATCGTAATGCCTGTGAGTTCCGTGCACTCTCCAGCTTGAGCCCTCAAACAGTAATGTCAAAAGTGAGTTCCGTGCACTCTCCTGCTAGAGCCTCAAACAGTAATGTTTGTGAGTTCACTCACAGACATTATTGTTTGAGACTCTAACAGGAGAAAGCAGAGGAAATCTCAGAGGGGCAGAGCTTTATATTCAGCAAAAAAGTAACAAGATGTCAGCAACTTTCAAGGCACAAAGGTAGGTTCTGGAGGGGCATAGGTAAAAAATTTTTTTTTAAAAAGGGCAACAGTATTTTTAAAGCTGCAGCTTCCAAATGAACATAACTTGATTTTACAGTGCACTTATCCTTTAAGGGACATTGTGGTAAAAAAGTATGCCTGACATATTTGACAAGAACAAAAGCCTTTAGAAAGACAGAATTCCTTTTCGTGTTATTTCATGGAGCCAAAAAAGGAGAAAGAGCTTCCAAGACTACCCTGGCATCATGTATAAAGGAAGGCATCAGATCATGCTACAGACTTTGTTCCAGAGAGGAGGCTCATTCACCATCAGGGCTCATTCTACGCGTGCAATCGCTACGTCATGGGCATACGCAGGGGGAGCATCCACGGATGACCTGTGTAAAGCAGCAACTTGGTCCTTTTTCTCTATATCTGTTGTATTCAATTAGATCAACCGGACTTGAAGTTTAGTTCTTGAAGAACTAAACTTCAAGTCCGGTTGATCTACTTGAATACAACAGATATACCATGACCTGGATGAATGAGAACCTTCACAAGCATATTTTTTTTTCTCTACATTTATAAGACATTATAAATTAGATGTTTCATCCAATTCATTTGTTTCGAAAGTGTTTGAGACATCTTGTGAATAAATAATTTGTTTCTGCATCGTTAACTCCCTCCCTTGTTTTATTGCTTGGGTATATCCCATGGTTTCCCACTGCCGTGTGAAGGCACAGGAAAGAGGAAAGTTGTCATCATACTTACTGTAATTTTCTTTTCCTGTGCTGGAGCATGGCAGTGGGCAAGCTTCCCTCCCTAATAAATAACAAGCAGTCATATAAAGACAAGGTACTCTAAGTTGGGAGGGGCGCTTTAAACACTTCCTGGTTTCACACAGCAGGGGAACTTAACCCATGGTTGCCCACTGCACAGGAAAAGAAAATTACGGTAAGTATGATGACAATTTTCCTCTTATGCTTTAGATTACTTAAAGGGTAACTGTGGTCTCCAATTCTTCCAATCTAGTTAGAATTATATGAAAAGCCTTCCAATACACATTCAAAATAAAACCAAAATCACATCTCTAGATAAAATTTGTGAGAAGTTATTGCTGGAAAGTTTCAGCAATATTACTTCCTGCTTGAACACGTCCTGTTTACAGCCATGTGACCAGCTTGAAGTCATGTGACCAGCCTGTCTGCATTAATAGGCTCCCCTTCTCAGGAAGTTTGAACATTCACCTCAATATTATTTCTCACAGGGTGAAGCCAGAGATGTGATTGTTGGCTCATTATCAAGGAAATACTTAATTTAACCATAACTTGTTTGGAGACCACAGTTGTCCTTTAAAGTTTACATCCAAAAAAGGTGTGTGTGCTGGGCTCTTATCCCTCTAATGACATTAGAGAATATCTTATTTTAATCTCATATAAATTAATTTAAACAATGTGCAAATGCTGTAAAAAGTACTCCAAGACACTTACTCTGTGTCTCTGGTGGTTCGGGTGCCTATGCCTCAAACCCTGCTCTGATGTGTGTATGTCACATCCTCTCAGTGCAGTTGTTTCCCGGTGTCACCATTACTTGTAGGTGCATACAGACTTCCATTCAAATACATATGTATACAGAGGGTATTAACGTACCTCTCCCTCCCGGTGGTCTGGGTGTAGGATACACAGACAAATGCTAGGTAAGTGAAGGCTTGATGCCGCTCCTCCCAGTACAGCAAACACTAGGTTAGCCAGTCTTCCATTAAAAAACAATCTTTGTTACATTAATTCCATGGTATACACAAATAATAAAAACTCAGTGGATGGCCTATTACTAGTAGCCACCTTTGCACCAAAATGTAAGTGGGTGAGTTGCAGCCTGAGTTGCCTGCACCTAAAATGTAAGTATATATTTTATGTTTTAAATTCTTTAAGTAGCCACCTCTTTCTTTGCTGACAGCTTTTTCAAATTCTTTCATTCTCTCAAGGTTGTCATTTAGAATGGCATTTAGGTAACCGGTATGTATTGACCTTGTCAAGCGTTTGTCAAAATGTGTTTAAGAACATTAGTTATATGCAGAGATACATTTAGATTATATTTACAGAAATAAAGAGGAACGTAAGGCATTGAACATTTTTTTAACTGCTTGTCAAAACAGGATAAAATAATCCAAACGCCCTAAATGTCAACCTCTAAATGCATTGCATATATTAATGCAGTTGACTATACATATTGTAATAATTTTTTAATTCTTAAAGCATTGTAAAGAGTTGATTATTTACCATCATATTTAACCATGTCCACCCCCAAAATTAAAATTTGGCCCACTGTAGTTTTAAAAAAATCCTTACCTGTCTCCTCTACTCTTGATGATTGTCCTGCATTGCCTGCTGAAAGTCCAGGAAACTGAAGAGTAGGAGTCTCTCTGGTATCTGCCTCTTCTTGTCCTCCCTGAGGAATCTGGCATGGGCAGGGGAGCTCTCCTTCCCCCCCTCCCCCTGGATCGCTTGGCAGTAGCAGTAGAGGCTGAAGGGACGAAGGTGGTTAAGTCTATTTCTGGGAACTTTTTAAAGTAAATACCCTAGCGTTTAGGATTGGAAGGGGGGTCCCCTACACTACAGCAAAGTTTATATTTGGGGGTGGAGATACTCTTTAAAATAAAAAGCTGTTGCATAGGCTTCATAATGGGGATTTGGCTTATGAAAGATAACATTAGGTTAATTTGAGAAAAATAATTAAGTAATCGGGCTTTATAAGATGGACATTTTGGGCAACACTTTTCAATCAGAACTTTCCTTAAACTGGCACATTATAAATGCCTGAAACAGCAGGTAAAATTTAAATTTTCATTTATGATTTCAGGTAAAATTCCTGTTCCTGTTACAATGTAATTGGGGGGATGTAAATGCCAATTGCAATTTTTGTGTTTTGCTCTCAACAACATGGAAATGTTAATTGCGGTCACCCATAAAAAGTGTTTAATAACACTGTGATCATTAAAAAGTTTATAGTGGTCCATTTAAGAAATGTGTATTCAAGATGAATTTTACTTGGTAAATGTTTTACTGGTGATGTTTACTTTTATTTTTATGTTCTTTTTAGATTTAATTATTGAAAAAATAGGACACATAAAGAGCTTTAGGTAATTTCTTCTGGATCTGTGGAAGGCATGGCCACATATGGCATGGCAAATGAGAGACTCCGTGTTCTAGAAGAAATAGAGCGGGAGATAGCAGCGATATTGCTAAACGCAGGTACTAAAAGTATGGATTGTTGTGGCAATATGCAAATGGATTTGATTTTTTATTCTTTTTTTTTCTCTACACAGGAAATGTAATTTTAGAGCTTTCAAAGGAAAAGCCAAATGAACGTCTATTAGATAGACATGCAGCTCAGTTCACAACCTCTGTGCAGAAAGTAGAGTCAGAACTTTCAGGGCAGATTCGATATCTCACCCAGGTAAGCCGTTTGTCAAAATGTGTAATGCTAAGTACAGATATGTAGTGTGTCCCGGCTGAAGTGTCTGAGGAACAAACAGCTGCTCCAGCCAACAGTAGCATATGTATGGCTACTTGGTCAGGCATCGTTGGGTATCCGTCCCCATGGATCAACAGGCAACACCTGTATGAGCCTTAAGATTGTTGGGGAATGTTTTGCTAATACATGTTAAAGGGTATATATACTAATTTTTCAAAAATTATACCTTTAAATACACAATTTTTCAGATTTTAAATCTGGGCTGTAGATCCTGAGAAATCACTATTTTAATCACAGCATTTACAGGGAAAGACCTGTCACTCCAGGAGCAGAAATTGTAATATGTGACCCATTAATGACCTCTTACTAGGATCTTTAGCTGTCTGACAGCACACTTTCTGCAACAATTAAGAGAATTTGCAGTGAAAAGAAGGCAGGGGGGAGGGAGGGGAAGATGTGTAAGCAGAGCAGTGTCCATTGTGAAGCTGTGCAGAACTTATAAGTGTCACAGACACTAAAAGAAGGCAGTGAGTAAGAGAGGGTGGGGGAAATTAGGAGCACTCACTAAACATTAAAGGAACACTAAACTTAAAAAAACAAATTAAAATGGTGGTACATATTTATCTGTGCTTGCTTTGTTATTAAATTATTAAAGGAACACTAAACTTAAAAAACAAGTATTTGCCATCCGTTTCTATTATTCACAGGGAGGTGAGAACGCTTATTCCCACCTCCCTGTGAATAATAGTTTGCTCAGGGGACCTGGAACTTACCTTATTGCGCTCCTCTCACAAGCCGCTCCTTCACTGACAGCCACTCTGTCCCGACCGCTCGCCCTATCTTAGGCGCATGCGCGCCAATACAAAAGATAGGGTGCGTGATCGGGACAGAACAGCTGTTCTGTGCAGGAGCGGCTTGCGAGAGGAGCGCGGTAAGGTAAGTTCCAGGTCCCCTGCCATTTCTATTTTTCACAGGGAGGTGAGAACGCTTATTCCCACCTCCCTGTGAATAATAGTTTGCTCAGGGGACCTGGAACTTACCTTACCGCGCTCCTCTCGCAAGCCGCTCCTGCACAGAACAGCTGTTCTGTCCCGATCACGCACCCTATCTTTTGTATTGGCGCGCATGCGCCTAAGATAGGGCGAGCGGTCGGGACAGAGTGGCTGTCAGTGAAGGAGCGGCTTGTGAGAGGAGCGCAATAAGGTAAGTTCCAGGTCCCCTGAGCAAACTATTATTCACAGGGAGGTGGGAATAAGCGTTCTCACCTCCCTGTGAAAAATAGAAATGGATG
This sequence comes from Hymenochirus boettgeri, assembly GCA_019447015.1. Taxonomy (NCBI): domain Eukaryota; kingdom Metazoa; phylum Chordata; class Amphibia; order Anura; family Pipidae; genus Hymenochirus; species Hymenochirus boettgeri. The sequence continues at coordinate 199,765,932 of CM033469.1, read as the reverse complement.
CCAAATACTTGTTTTTTAAGTTTAGTGTTCCTTTATCTGTGATTGCTTTGTTATTAAATTATTAAACATGTGAGTACCAACATTTTGCTTCCCTCAAATTGTAGTTTCAGATAATGTAAAGTTTTTTTCAGTGAGTATAGTGACCCTTTATTGTGGACTGACACATATTTTTTGAAAAAAGAAAAACTAAGCTATTGATTTGAAAAACTGAGAATATGTCAAAATACTTTTAGGAGAGCACTCTAGTTCAATAGTCATCTCTTGCTTGTAAGTAAGGCTGAGTCCACACTACAACGTGCGTGTCACCACACATTGTTTTCCGCTTGTGTGTGCAATTTCGTCAATTTGCCCTTAACGGAGATGATGTGGTCAGTCCCATAGCCCAACAATATTGTGTGCTTTCAAAAGCACAATCAGATCGTGCTTTAAAGCACACTAGTGTGGCCCAGCCCTAATACACACTGTGTACTGCCCTAATCCCTATATATTATAGGTATTCTCTTTTTTTGCCACATAGCTAAGCAGAAAAGCAAAGAATAGCTGACCCTATTATATGAGAGTTATTTAGTCTTGTAGCTATAAGTACACATGGTATTCAGTGGGATTAATTCAGACTAATTTGTACTGACTTGTTTGTTTATTTGTTTGAGAACAACAAAATTGCGGACACAGACTCCATTCTTTGCCAGGTTAAAACATGCTTTGATTAGTGCAGTTAAAAACATGGTACATGGAGGACTACAAATCCCAGACTCGTTTAGTGACATCACAACATCATCAGAGGGATAAAGTGACATTGTTACATCATGAAAAGCATCAGGTCTTTGTAGTCCTCAGTGTACCATGTTTTTTAACTGCACTAATAAAATCAATGCTTTAACCTGGTGATGGATGGAGTCTTCGTCCACAATTTTGTTATTCTCATGTATTCGATCTCTGGAATTACCGGTTTCCATTAAATGACTGACTCTCCCACAGGGATGTACGGTTTGAGGAGTGGGGGTAGGATAGTTCCACTCTATTTATATTTTTTTAAATGATTGTTTGTTGCAGTATTTTTTTTTTTTATTGAGGTACTCTTGTTTACAATTACCTTGCTTCTCAAGAGAGTAGCTGCATTACCTTAATTTCATGCAGTTTATCATCCTAGAACTCAGTAGGCAAAGATATACGGGAATGTTTGTGTAGTGTTATAGAAGAGCTAAAGTTTATTTTCTGCAGATTTAACCTTGATTTTTCTTGTGCTTAGGTTGCAACTGGCCAGCCACATGAAGGGTCGAGTTACAGTGCTAGGAAAGATGGCACCATGGCACTAAACAGAATTGACTATGCTCGAGTCAAATTAGCGGAATTGAGCAGGACATGTGACCAGATGTTGGAACAGCAATAATATGTGCAGAGATAGAACACTCTTATTATTCATCATGCATAAATGATTGCTGAACAAACTAAAAGGGACATGCGAATGACAAAACTAATGAGCAGCATCTTCAGAAAAAACTACATAGGAACCTTGGCACAAAAAATGGAAATAAATTTAGGTCATGGAATAGGACATGATATTTTTGAAGCCGTCTGCCATGTTAAGTCTGGATTTAAATTATATCCTAAATCATACACCAGCAATCTTTGTTCCCTATCATTTGTCCTTGAATTGCATACAATTTGTTTTATTATCTAGAAAAAATCATTTAAAGCAGCTGTTTGCTACATGTAAACATAAAAAGGTACCTTTTGTAATTATTTGGCTTTCTGTTAAAAAAAACAAGATGATTATGAGCTGGGGTTTTTTTTTGTACTGAAAAATGACTTTCCTGTATCCAGAAAATTACTTTGTATACCCAAGTAAATGCCAGTTTATCTCCTTTTTTTTGTTAATAAGGCCTTGCATTGCATTTTGCTGTTTTTGTAGTAAAAGGAGGTAAGAGATATTTTAAAGACACACAAATATTCTAAATAAAAATGCATGCAAAGGAGGGTTAAAACCTGAATTTGTCTCCCAGGTGACAACTACAAGTTTAAATTCATCTGCCTGGTTGTAGGGGCGGGGTGTCATTAGTTTTATAAAAGTCTAGTGTTAGAGTGGGTACTTTTTATGGCTAGGCTACACTACGCGTTTTGATGTGCAATACTATTGTGTGTTAATAAGTGCACTCTAGTGTTGGCCAATTTGGTCTGGCCACTCTAGGTGCGCTGCGATCCGCATTTTTTTTGTGAATAGCCTGTAAAAGGAGTTGTAGTCTTTAAAGATCTGGATGCCCAAAGGTTGGTGATCCCTTTTCTAAAGTATTAGCTAAAATGTGAATACTTATAGTGAGATTTTATCGATCTTTTACTGGAAAATATGGTCTGATTTAGAATACGTGTGCTGTGAAGATTGATTCATTGAGCATACGCACAAAATATTTGCACAGAATATCTAAAGATGATAGCACATATTTGAGTTATTTTGTTTCATCAATGAGATGCACTAGTGAAAATGTTTTTAGCACACTATGGGGGAGATGTAATATAGGCCACCAAAGGCCAAAAAATAGTTGATATGGTCAAGGGCTCTTCATGCACGTGCAACTCTTTTGTATATGTTATCTAAAAAGACTAAGCAAATGGAGAGGGGTGACACAGCTTACTGTACAAATGGGAATTTGTTATTTCAATTGACATGTTATAACATTAAATGGTAACAAAACTATCTCTAAGAATTATAGCACACCTAGGCACTAGATTGTAGTGCTCTCCAACTAGGTGGTGTAATGTAGGAAATCACTTATGTAGGAAATCAACTAATACTTAACTCACGTGCACGCTTCTTGATCGGATTGCTTGTGTGCACTGTAGTGTCGTCTCAGCCTTACTGTTGATCCAGAGGAAGGAAAAAAAAAAAAACAGGATTCTAAAACTGAAATGCTTATTGCAAAGTGGCCTTACCAGTGCTTTGCAAAGATGGAGAATAATTTTTTTTCTCCCTTGAATCCGTACCTCTCTTTATACAAGACAATATACTGGCTCTAGCTGTTCCTGCCTGGCACTGCTACATTTAAGTTTATCCACCAAAACTCCAAGATTCAATGAAAACTGACACTTAGTTACAATCTATTTAGATCTGCCTGCAACATTAAATAGAAGTGGCCCCAACACAAAACCCTGTGGGACCCCACTTAGTACTTAGTCGATATTTGTAAAGTCCCATTTACAACTATTCTCTGCATCTGATCCATCAACCAATTTATGGATAGAAAATTGGTTGATGGATCAGATACAAATGTGCCACCAGAACCCAACAAACATTAGCTTATACAGTGCATATTATACTATACTATATAATGCTTATTTAGTGCTGCACTTACCAGACTGTATGTATAGTATAGTATTTGAGGTTGAAAAAGACATATTATGTCCATCTACTCAGCAATACCCACATTTCCTGCCCATGGGCTAGGCCACACCAACGAGTTGTAACACGTGATCTGATCGCGTGTTAAAACGCAGATTAGTGTGGGCCAATTGTTGTTGGCACACTAGCAGGGTTATTCAATAAAAGTTCTTATCGTTAAAAATGGTGCTAATTTTGCCTCAACCAATCAGATGTTAGCTTTTAAATGTTAAATAAGATCTGATTGGTTGGGGAAAAATTAGCACCATTTTAAATAAGAACTTTTATTGAATCTCCCTGTAGGTGCGCTGCGATCTGCATTTTTTGCGCAATCACATGCGTTCCCATTGTGCAACAAGCAGTGCATGGCAGAGCAGTGCTTGGCACTGCTACATTTAGGTTTGTTATCCACCAAAACTCCAAGATTCTTTCACAACAGAGATTCACTGAACACAGAGCCATTTATAGTATAAGCAACATAAGGATTTTTAAAGGAGAACAAATATTTAATGAGAACAAACCTAATGTGAAAGTTTTTCTCCCCAGAACACCTATACATTGTAAGATTCTTCTCTGGTACGTTGCATTTAGTATATGTGAGGAATAGATTCTGTAAATAAGAAGGCTTCCATGTTGTTGCCAGTATAACCCACAGCCCATGAAGTCATCAAAGAACCATGCCCCCTGACCCCAGTATTCACAGTCTCAATTCAGAGTGCTTTCTATACAGATGTCAACACACCAATATGGAATCCCTGATAAGACTTTGAAAGCTGCTTGTTACCCTGCAGTTTATTTACCAGTCATTATGAGTTGCTGGAAAATAAACTGCAGGGTAACAAGCAGCTTTCAAAGTCTTATCAGGGACTTCCATATTCCATTTTTTTTATTATTCTTTTCCTGATGAAAGATAAAGCTTTCAAATGTAGCTGGATTTTCGGCTTATTCAGCGTTGGCACACCGTGTAAGTCACAGGGTTTAAAAACTACACAGTTCAGAAGATCACATGTTCAATACCCCAGATATACTTTTTGTTTGTATTATATTCAATTCAAAAGATAAAGCACCTAAATGTACCTAGGCTTTTAGCTAATTCAGCGGTGGCCCACCTTGTAAGGCGCAAGGTTTATACACATACATTTCAGAAGGTCATGAATTTGAATCCCAAAACTTATCTTTATTTTTTGTTTCCATTATGTTCCTAGCACAATATTCTACATGTACCAGTGACTTATATTGTGTTTCTCTTAGCCTAGAGGTACTAGCGTAATCTTTAAGCAAGACAGAGTAAATTTACAAGTTGCAGGTTCTATTCCCCAGACTTACTTTTATTTTTGCTAAAATGTTACTTACATGCTATCTTTAAAATACACTGCAAAGATTACTTTTCCTTTTGTATGAAAAGTAAAGGATTATATCATTGTTAGGGCAGAAGCCTTGAATGTGTTTGAAAACAAAAAACTGAAATCCCTGTTCTGTGTCAGTGAGAGGGAGGATCTCTGTGCTATAATGTGATTGGCTGTCAGCTTCTAGGAAGCAAGGCTGCAACTTCCTTGCTTTGATCTGTTGAGCACTACAGAGCATGTACCTGTACGCAGACACTTAGCTGGGGGTTTACCCAGCTGAGGTGGATTGTGGGAGCTGACCCCTAGTACTCACAGGTTGTTTTAATAAATCACCCAATGGCCACAGCAAAGGGAGAGGTGAGACACAGCTTGTTGTATGTTTGTGAATGTGCTCTGTCTGTTGGGACAATGTTGTCTGTAAACTTTAGTTCCCCTTTAAGTCCAAAATGCATCACCTTTTTATCAACATTAAATCTCACACAAAATGCATCACATTTATCAACATTAAATCTCATCTGCTCCTACTGTCCTAATGAGGCAGGGTGCAGCACATTACAGAGTGTCATCCTGTAGGGAGGTGGCCATATTGTTGCCAGAATTTACCTAGTAATAGAGGTGCCCGAATCTCTCTCTTTTGCTAGTTGCACTCCACGGCTGTGCGATGATGTCATCACGCAGCCACAGAGTAGTACTGGTAACTGCCACCCCTGTGCTGCCTCTGTCATGAATTCCAGACTCCAGCTTCTTCACTGCACTTGAGTAGACATTAGGCTATTACCTACCCTCCCATCGCACGTTAAAACATGCTAGTGTGGCCTAGCCCTTGTTGATATAAAAACTATATCTTAGGGTGGCAATGATAATGTCACAACGGCACATGGTTAAAATGATCTTAGTTGATATTGAACTACTAATCCCAGCATCCTTTGCAAGAGGTATACTATTTTCAGTACTAAAAATCTCATTTGATTACAAGTGGCCAGGAGCGTAACTGCAGGGGCCCAGGCCACCTCACAAGATTTGGAGGCCGGGCCCCTGACCCACCCGCTTCCCCAAAAGTCCACAATCAGCTGTTTTTAAACAGCTGATTGCGCTTATGAAGCAAACATGCGCGATCAGCTGTTTAAAAACAGCTGAGCACGGAGGTCTTAGCAGGCCCTCTTACAGTTCGGCCCCCTTGCGGTTGGGATGGTGGCAGGGGTGGTTGTTAAGCCATTGCAAATGGCTGAACTAGAGGTCCCATCATCCCTTAACACCTGATTAAAGGTATACTAATTAATTTTGTTTCGCATACCCTTTAAATACATTCCACTTTAAGGTTGTAGCCCTAGTTGACACTACAGCACACGGGAGGACCCGATTCCAATATTAAGCCCTATTGGAGCACCCAAAATGGTGATTGCATGCGCTACCATAGCTCATGGAAGCGCATCGCATGTAGTGGGCCCGATCCTATAGGGTTCTACATGCCCTGCGCTTCCACTAGCATGATTGGATCGCAAATCCGATCCAAAACACGCTAGTGGTGTCTAGCCCTAAATTGCTGCATTGCTGAGAAATGCATTGCACAGATCTGTGCCAATATTAGGTTCACTTCATTATCCTCCCCCTGCAGGTCTGCGCAATGTTGTTTCTTTAAGTGTAACTTTTAAAGGGGTAATGTTGGAGGGTATGCATATAAAGGACAACTCCACCCTCAGAAGAACATCTTTTAGAAAGAATGGCCTCTTTAAAATATGTTGATATATCATAGTTTGTCCTATGAATTCATTACTGTTTGCCTGCTATGCTTCTGGATGCCTCATGGAAACTGAGCAATTTAGAACAGGCTCAGTAAATTTAGAGCATTTACTGAGCCTGGGCATGCTCACAAGAGGCAGATAGGGGATTAACATTGTCATTGGCTGTGATGTCAACTGTCAAATCCATAACTGACAGTTACTAACTGGAAGAACCAGGAAGCAGAAACGGGAAACAGGACATTGTGCAGGATTTCAGGTTAGACTTATATATTTCACATTTCAAACTATTACCATTTAGGGTTTTAGGGAGTGATTTACCTGTATGTAAGTTTTTATTTTGGTGCTGGACTTGCCCTTTAAGGTTGATGTTTTTATTAAAATTAAGGTATGAGATTGTACATTCAAATCTAGACACCTTTGAAACTGACCAAATGAACCAACACCAGTAATTTGTAAAATGAAATAACATTCGACAAAACATATTCCTCATTAAAACCTGCTGTTTGTGCAGCTCTCTGCACAAACAGAAGGTTTTTACTGTTCTAGTACTTGTATTCCGGGAGCCACGTGATCTTCCTAGTCAGTTCTGGTGTTAAAAAATGCCCAGTTTTTAGCTCCATCTCCCAGCTGGCTTTCAGGTATGCTTAAAATATGTAAGAGTCCAGGTAGGCAACCAGAGTCCGAATAGATATGATTAAAATATTAACTTAATTAGATCTTCTAAAAACATCAAGACAACATGTTCAAACAGGGTGTGGAAAAATACAAGCTCTGCCCCATGTGGTCCGTAGCCTCACACATCACTTCGTGAGTGAGAGTATGATGCATCTCCTATTCTCTTTAATTTGAGGGGTGAACTTGCCTTTAAATGGTTGTGTGTGATTGACTATATTGTCATTCCATTTTGAAATACTTGGATGATTTGGAACTACTGGTTTTAAGAATAATGTTTACAAAAATTGGCACAGGTTTCCTTTGTTTAAAGGGAAAAATCCAAACTGGTAAAAAAAGGTAACAATCATTTTCCAGAGGTAGGTATTTCCTTTAATCTTCATTTGTGCCTTTTGACCTGTCTCAAGTTTTCCTCTTTAGGATTATTCTGAGATATATTGGCAATCTTTAAATGTAAATAAGAATGAAGTGATTCCTCATTAAGACCCTCTAAAGGAAATTTTGTCTCTGTACGGGACTTCCAGTTCTGCATAGATATGTTTTACCCAGTATATTATGTATTATACAAAGATTACAGTGTTTCAAACAAAACATTTTATTTTATTACCCTGCATTCATTCACTGCCATGTATGGCGTTTGTCCCTTGCTGGTGCCAGCACATTGGGTGCCTAGCAGAGCAAACTATTTATTTTGGGCAGTGCAGGATTTCAGTTAGAAAAACTTTCAAAGATATTTGTTAGTTCCAGAATCTCAAAACATGTTATTTTGGTGAGCCAGGGATTCTGAGCCTACACAGCTGCTGGGATTCTGCAGAAAATTCTCAGATTGTTTTATTTTAGCATAAGGCATCAAATAGCCCAAATAAATCAATCTTAGTATTATTTTGTCACCTGTCCTAAAGAAGACTTACTGATTTAAAGGGCACGTCCACCCTTTAAAATGAAAAACTGGTGACTTGTCAGAGAGGACCCTGCCAAAAGAGCTTATAGTCTAGAGGAGATGGGGATATAGGTGTTTTGTTAATATTAATAGTAGTACTTGGGAGTAGGGATGGCATAGAACTCGAACTCGAACCCGAGTTCGAGCCGAACTGTTCGAGTTCGAACGGACCCGGACTTCTCGAACTATCTCGGACGCGGACTTTCGATATTTCCCGGACTTTCGATGATTATCGAATGTTCGAACGTTCGAGTATCGAATCCGCGAGTAAAATGTACATGGTATCTAGGCGCGAACATCGAATCTGCGAGTAAAGTCTCCATTACAGCCTATACGCGAGTATCGAATCTGCGAGTAAAATGTCCATGTTACCTCGAACGTTCGAACGCGAAAGCTCGAAAGTAGCGCGCGTGAGAGTAAAATCGATTTTACTTAAGTCCTGGATATTGGAACATGTTCCCCAGACCATTTCCCAGGTCCCACAGCCATTTACATTAAGTTACCATTAATATTTTAGTTGTATTTGACTCGAACTTTTCGAACTATTTGCCTCCCATAGACTTTAATGGGTCCATTTTCGAACTTTCGAACTTTCGAACTTTTACAATAGTTCGAAAGTTCGAAAACGGACCGAACTTTCAATAGTTCGACCATCTCTACTTGGGAGGAGAACAGATCGTGAGGGTGGGAAAAGGAGAAGTTCAGCCTTGTCCATGTTTAGAGGAAGCGGGAGGTCATGAAGTCAGAGATGGCATTAAGGCAGTCAGGACCTGGGATGTTAGTTTAGGGAGATCTGGGGCAGAGATGTAAATTTGGGTGTCATTCGCATACAGGTGATACTGAAATCCAAATGAACTAATGAGTCGTCCAAGGCCATAGGTGTAGATGGAGAAAAGAAGAGGGCCAAGTACTAAGCCTTGCAGGACCCCCACAGGGAGGGGGCAAGGGGTGGAGCTAATTCCAGAGTGTAAAACACTAAAGGTCCTATCAGAGGGATAGGAGGATAGCCAAGAAAGTAGAGTATCTTAGATACCTAAGGAGGCTAGGGTCTGAAGAAGAAGAGGGTGATCAACAGTATCAAAAGCAGAGGACAGATCAAGAAGAATATGTAAAGAATAGTAACCCTTAGATTTAACACAAAGTAGCTTGTTGGTCAGGGTTCGTGGAAGCCTCATTGGTGGTGGTCAAAGAGAGAGTGAGTTGACAGGTGACGAGCCAGGTCAGCATAGACGTGTCTTTTTCCAGTAGCTTGGAAGCAAAATGGTGAAGGGAGACAGGCCGGTAGCTGGAAAGAGCGGACGGGTCCAAGGAGGGTTTCACAAGTATAGGGGATACCACAGCATGTTTAAATGAGAAGGGAAAAATACCAGTTGATAGGGGCAAGTTAAAGAGAGATGTTAGGGCTGGTATGCGCATGCCAGAGTCCTCTAAAGGGACAAGGAAGTAACAGTCACCAGATTATACACAGACAGTAGAGATGACCGAACTATATAAAGTTCGGTCCGTTTTCGAACTTAAGTAAAAGTTCGAAAGTTCAAATTCAGACCCATTAAAGTCGGGGTGATTTACAGCTAAACTAACAATGGTAAATGGTAAACTAACAACTTACTGTTAATGGCTGTGGCACCTGGGAAATGGTCTGGGGAAACACTTCTAATACACGAACGGGCAATTGTCAGGTTTTGTGCATTCGAGGGTTACCGAACAATACTTTTGAGGGTTAGTGAAAATAGAACCATAAATTCGAGGGTTACTGTTCTCAATGTATGGGACCTTTGCTGTCTGTTCTCTCTGTATGGGACCTTTACTGCCTGTTCTCACTGTATGGGTCCTTTACTGTCAGTTCACACTGTATGGGACCTTTACTGTCTTTTCTCACTGTATGGGACCTTTACTGTCTGTTCTCATTGTATGGGACCTTTACTGTCTGTTCTCACTGTATGGGACCTTTACACACTGTTCTCACTGTATGGGACCTTTACTCTCTGTTCTCACTGTATGGGCAGTGGTGCCCTTACCATGACGCAAACTGAAACATTTGCTCAGGGCGCACCCCTGCAGAACACTTAAAAGGTGGCAATTAATAAAACTCTTCCTTCCTGCAACTCAGAATTTGAGCACCAGTCCATCAATCAGTGTTAAGTCAGCCCTCCAGTCCACCAATCAGTGTTAAGTCAGCCCTCCAGTACACCAGTCAGTGTTAGTCAGCCCACCACACACACCTCCACAAGCCATGCCTATGTTCCCTGATGAAGCCATGCCCGCTTCACGTGCCGCCACCCGTCTTCTGATTGGTGGCATTTAATAGTTCTTTCAGGTGTTGAAAACCTTAGGAACACCCCTGTGTATGGGACCTTTACCCTCTGTTCTCACTGTATGAGACCTTAACCGTCTGTTCTCACTGTATGGGACCTTTACTGTCTGTTCTCACTGTATGGGACCTTTACTGTCTGTTTTCACTTTATGGGACCTTTACTGTCTGTTCTCACTTTATGGGACCTTTACTGTCTGTTCTCACTGTATGGGATCTTTACTGTCTATTCTCACTGTATCGGACCTTTACTGCCTGTTCTCATTGTATAGGACCTTTACTGTCTGTTCTCACTGTATGGGACCTTTACTGTCTGTTATCACTGTATGGGACATTTACTGTCTGTTCTCACTGTATGGGACCTTTACTATCTGTTTTCACTGTATGGGACCTTTGCCGTCTGTTCTCACTGTATGGGCCTTTACTATCTGTTCTCACTGTATGGGACCTTTACTGTCTGTTCTCACTGTATGGGACCTCTACTGTCTGTTATCACTGTATGGGACATTTACCGTCTGTTCTCACTGTATGGGACCTTTACTGTCTGTTCTCACTGTATGGGACCTTTACTGTCTGTTCTTACTGTATGGGACCTTTACTGTATGTTATCACTGTATGGGACATTTACTGTCTGTTCTCACTGTATGGGACCTTTACCATCTGTTCTCACTGTATGGGACCTTTACCGTCTGTTATCACTGTATGGGACCTTTACTGTCTGTTATCACTGTATGGGACATTTACTGTCTGTTCTCACTGTATGGGACCTTTACTGTCTGTTATCCCGGCGGCAAGTTACGCGCACAACTTACAGGCGGCAATCAGAGTTTGGCTCAGGTAGCAAAAACCCTAGAGACACCCCTGTACATGCTACATTTGGCCAATACAGTCTATGGACACCAGGAGAAGTGGAACAGCAGACTGCACTAAGCAGCAGAAAGGGGGGATTCTAGACACCAGTAACCCCCTACACACACCCCTGGATAAGAGCTCTTTAACAGCACAAGTCAAATACCTTGAGGAGAGATCCTATGGATGGTATGTTGCACTTTCTATAATTAATATTATCCCCCTAAGTAACATATTAATATTAACTTTAAGGGCATGTCCACCCTCCACCCCACCCCCCCAGGATCCTGCTTGAAATGCCCCTTAACCTAGACTTCGCTAGGTTTAAATATGCCAAACCGATTCTAAATATACAGCCCTGGTAAAATCACCTCTTCTGACTGTGGAAGCTGCAGGAGGTGCTGGACCAGCAGCCGCGTCAGTTATTGGCTGAGTCTCGGTTTAGAAATAAATCTGTTCATTTAATTAATGTTCTAAACAGCAATATCATGTTGAAGTATTTTTAAGTAGATTTTTAGGAATAATGGATTTTCTCAGACTCGTTAATAGGGCTCGTTAACACTAGATCGCATTTTGGTGCACATAGAACGCAATGCACATAAAAATGAATGGCGCCGTTCACATTAAAGAGCTGTGATGTAGTGCATTGCGTGCAACTCACTTAATGCAGCATTTTGGTGCATTAACGCACAGCATTGCCATTGAAAATTATGGCATGCGTTGTATAATAATGCAGTGGAACAACGCACACAATCGCAAATGCAATGTTCCGCTGCGCTCTAGTGTGAATGAGCCCTTACAGTTTTGCTTGTGTTTAAGGATATGGATTATATTGATGGATGGGCGATTGGGACTACAGAGTACGTGGCTCCAGAACTGCAGGAACAGGATCCATATCCCAGAGCAGTGGACTGGTGGGCCTTAGGAGTGACTATTTATCAGATCATTTTTTTCATTCAGTGATATTTATTGTATAGATTATCAGGAAGCCTTGAACTAACTTTTTTTGTTGAATAATCAACAAAAATAAATTATTCCTGTTTTTTTTTTAAATATATCCAGTGTTATTTGTACAGTTCCCCTTAAAAGGAAAAGATCCAGATGAGTTATATGAAAGTGTAACATTTCATAATATACCCAGAAGAAATATACTAGAATGCTACTGGATGCAGTAAGTACTCATTCCTCAATGGTTTTGATCTGCTATTTAGTGTTCAATTTCCTTTGTTCCATACTTAAAAAGATTAATACACTCTTGAATATATGTGCAGTTGTGAATTTTAAAATGGTAATGGCTTTTTGCTCAATGTTTAAAACATATGTAAACTGTGCTAATACATAAGACTTTATTTCTTTGGTCTATTGACCTATTCATTCAAACTGCTAATAATAGGTTTAGGTTGGGTATAGGCGGGCAGATTTTCCAGCCCAATCGGTCGATACTTTCATGTATCAGTTGGTCAGGCTAAATAAATCTGTGCTGGTTTTGGCTGTGGCCGCAATCAGACCTGCTGGTAAATCACGGCCGATTGTGCATTTCCTTATAGGACCACACAATTGGTTGTGCGAACTGTAGGCCACGGCAATGGTTGCTGCAACCGGCAGTCATTTGTCCTGGCCAAGCGCTTGCTAGTAGCGAATGCTTGGTCGAGACAAAAAGTCCCTTTGTGTGTACCCACCTTAAGAGTATCAAACTGATTGTCCATAGAAAATAACTATTGACTTAATTCATTGTGCAGTTGTTTTAGGTAAACATTGGCCCATCTGTATGTAAATATCAGGGTTATTCAATAAAATTTCTTATCGTTTAAAATGGTGCTAATTTTGCCCCAACCAATCAGATGTTAGCTTTTAAATGTTAAATAAATTCTGATTGGTTGGGACAAAATTAGCACCATTTTAAACGATAAGAACTTTTATTGAATCTCCCTGTATATCTAGATATTAGCCATGGATACAGTGTTTAACTGTTTTATTAAATAACACGACTAATCATTTCTATTGTTTTCTATTCCATAGAATATAAACTGGGAGACTGTGATGAAAAACAGAGACATCCCTCCATTCATTCCACTAATGAAATTTAAAGACCCCGAAGAGTTTGAGGAATGTGCATTAACATCAATAAAAAAAGGATGATGACATGCAGAAGGTTAATGATGTAAATAATTATTTTTAAGGTTTAACATGAGCTTAAAGGGCAAATCTAGCCCCAAAATGAAAACTTACATACAGGTAAATCATCCCCCAAAACCCTAAACGGTGATAGTTTGAAAACTGAAATACAGTATATAAGTCTAACCTGAAATTCTGCACAATATCCTGTTTCCCCTGTTTCTGCTTCCTGGTTCTTCCAGTTAGTAACTGTCAGTTATGGATTTGACAGTTGACATTACAGCCAATGACTAAATGTTAATCTCCTGTCTGCCTCTTCTGAGCATGCCCAGGCTCAGTACAGGTTTCTAAATTGCTCAGTATCCATGAGGCATCCAGAAGCATAGCAGGCATACAGTAATGAATTCAGAGGACAAAGTATGATATATCAACATATTTTAAAGAGGCCATTCTATCTAAAAGATGTTTTTATGAGGGTGGACTTGTCCTTTAAAGAGAAATTGTAATGTCTGTTTTTCAGATTACAAACATCAGCACAAGCAGAAAAAGGAGATTCCATCAAGACACCTTTGAAGATACCTTTTTTGTCTAACACAGTTACACTACCGAGACTGTGAGGAACAAAGACATCAGTTCAGTAATGCTCAGATGCAAGATTGATCTCTTCATTCAACCCTTCATATTTCCCCTTTTATGGAAGCTGTGGAAAGAGCTTAAGAAGCAGCAGTTAGCAAAAATGTCTTGTTAATAAGAGGAATATTACATGGGGTGTTAAAATATCTTGATAGCTTTATGAGGAATTGAAAGTTCAATGACTAAACACCTGATGAAATGGACATTGAACAACATTCTTTTACAAACTGTACATGTGTTATTTGGACACAAAAAATAATGTATTGTTTGTGTGTCTTGGTTTACAAAGATTGAGGGTCTGGTGCAATAAAAGTTGCAAATATTTGCCTGTGATATTAATTTACAGTAACCAATCAGATGTTAGCTGGGTTACTGCAGTTAGATAACATCTGATTGGTTGCTACAGTGCAGATGCTGGGTTTTGCTTGGAGTGGTGGAACCCTTTTCAACCCAAAATACCTTTGTTACATGGTAAATATTGACTGCATAAATTAGGTGTTTTAGCCTTTGAAACATTTCAATTTTTAAATTGTTCTTCAGTATACCATAGAAACATGACAATTTTTTTTATAAAAATGCTAAAGCAGCAAGTTAAGCACAATACAACAGTTGCCAAAACTTGTGGCCAAGTGTGGGGAACTGACTAGCGATAAAATATTGCATTGTGGGGATTAAATGACGTTAGATCATCCCACAGGATTTTAATTTAATAATTTATTTTAAAACTATAAAACTTTCATTGGTATCTTAAAACTGTCATTTACTTTAGGTCAGGTAAAAGCCCAACTTCTATATTCCCATTCAATCCACCCACACAGTAATATTAAACCATTCCCAGTGTCAGGAATAGGTCATTGCTTCCTCTGGGTAAAGAGCTATTATGCCAATGATATATTTACGAGCAAAAAAGAATACAAAGTAACCTTTAAAAATAAATCAATAAATTGTTCTTACAAAATCTTGCAAGAAAGGGTGATCAATAGTTAATCTCACTAGGGTCCATGTATGCATCTTCCCAGATTCATGGTAACAATGCTTACTTTATTAGATTATCTGACGGGCTTTTTATCGGAAATCTCTTGCAGTCACAGACCGGGGATTACTTAACATTCTAAAGAATAAGGAATAGATAGAGGCGTATGCACGGGCTAACAGGGATAGATTCAAATAAAATTCAAAATGATTAACTTCACTTATACCATAGTCCTGTTATGAAGTCTGAGGGCCATTTGCACAGAGGGATGTTTACTAGGCACTAAATAATTGCTATTTATATAGGTTACCTGCCTGCCATTTCAGAAAGTCCGTCTTTATGGAAGAAACGTGTCTGGCATGGCACTTCTTCACTTTTAAACAGTCCCTGACTCCAATCGCCACTTTAAAGGGCAACTAAAGCCACAGAACAACACTGAACCAGAAGGCAGAACACCTTGATATAAAGCCAGTAATCAGTGTCTTACCTCTCATTTTGATATGGGTGTTGGGAAATTTACCTAAATAATATATGGTTTTTGCTTAACATCACAGCATTCTAATGTCACACAGTCTGGTCAACGACCATTATGTTCTGCCCATGCTCAGTCCTTAGCTATGGCAGAAATTCTTACAGTTGGTCACACCCATCAATAATCTCTAGCCAATCCTTTTATGGGGCAGATAAAGCAAGGAAGCATGTGACTGAGGTCAGGAGGTGTGGTCTGACACTGCACATACACACAGATACTTCATCCAGTTCTTAACAGGCTTAGATTTACTTTAATACAATTTACTGAAGTCATATTATATAGCTTATTGGTGTTTTTAGGGGGGTTGTTTTCAGATTCTGGAGTATAAAAAATGGATTTAGTTCTCCTTTAAGTCCGGTAACATTACCTTGTTAATCTGGTCTGCCGCTGACCTGATAACACGTTAGGGACAAAATCGGCATGTATTAACATTCTCATGTATTTAGCACTTTATGTTTGGTTGTAGACTAGATAAAATTTTATATACCGGTATGTTATGGTTAGGGGGTACATGTGTTTTTAATTTTCTATGTGTTTTTTATGGATGTGTATTTGATTGTATGTATCAAATATATGTATTATAAGTGAGCTAAATAAAGATATTGGATGATTATCTCTATATGGAGAGCCCATCTGTTTTCACCTCTGTTTTTTTTCTATATATTTTGCCTGAGGGCCATTAACAGATAGAGATTAATTTCTCTGTACTCTGGAGGACTCCCTCTGATGAAATACTAATCTAGCACAAAATGCACCAGGTGTGAGGCCTGTTTGGATTGTGATGTTGTAAATCGAGAAATAAAGTTGACGTTTTACTCCACACTGTGGATGCTTTGTTGTTCCCAGTCGATGCGTGTCCCACACTACTGAACCCACTATTTGCCTTGAAAGGATTGAGTCAAGTAAAGGGCTTGGGGCTTGAGCACACCTAGGCCAGTGTACTAACAAGGTGATACAGTTCAGAAACACTCTAGCACACTGCTTTTGGCTTGCTGCCAGACAATAGATAGGTGCTGTCCCTCAGCTCTCTACTCCACGAGCTTAGATAATCCCAAAACACAGATGCAAACGAGGGAGCACACTATATGTGTAGAATTAACAGTTTATTGTGAACAACACACGACGTTTTGGGACTACAATGTCCCTTCCTCATCTGTGTTTTGGTACTAACAAGGTGAGCTTGAGAATGCCATTGAGACATATACTGCAGTCGGCTTTGTACTTTCGATACAACATACCACATGAAGCTTTAGATTTATGCGAAGGGGATGGGGGCTCGACCCATTCAATCTTGTAAGTAAGCTTCTTTATGTTGCATCTTGTGTCCACTGTTTGAAATTTTGCTGTTTTCAATGACTATGGGCGGTCTATACACTGTAATATCCAAGGGCTGCTTTTTTGGACCTGATTGAGGAGCAAGATGTTGCTATCTTCCAAGTGATTTCAATTGAATATTGAGAAATGCAAAGTTTGTGTTTGGCCAAAAACATGGATGCTACTGACCCTAAATAGATTGGTGTGAAACTGTCTGCTAAACAAATAGTACATAATGCATTATTTATTGGATAGAAATTGGAAAAAATACATGTATAATAAAGAGCATAGGATTGAGAGAGGGGAGCAAAGTTCTGCCACAATGTAGATCCCTGTATGGCCCTGCCTTTAGTATGCTGTGCAGTTTTGGGTACCAGCATCGTTTTTTTCTGTCAGGAAAATACAGTTAATATTAACCCAGCCCTTATAAGAAACTAAACTGGTAAGATGAATGGAGAAATTGTGTTATAAATAGAGGTGTCTCGTAATTTCAGCCTAAAATTATTTTCCTGCTGAAACAGTCACAATGACATTTTACCTCCGACTCTGAGCCTAGGCAAAGTAAACGTTTTTTTGTTGTGAGGGCAGTAAGGCTGTGGAAAGCTTTGCCTGATAATTATCTTATCAGTATATAAGTATCTTAAAATTCCATCCTTGTTTTGCACCATGGTTATAAAATAATGTCCATGCTGCAAAATATTGATACTGTGCTGTATTTGGCTTCCACACATTAGTGGCCATAGATCACTGCTGCATATTTACTGCCAAGTATTTTGTGATGGCGCACATAAACTAATAATATACTTCACAGCCGCACCATAAATCTCCAACGCACCATGTATAAACCCACGGTTAGCGATGATGTTTTATTTCAGAACTGTCAGAACAGTTTCCGTGTCTAAACTTTTAGAAAATCATAATATTTAAAATTTGAAAAATTGCAGCGGAAAATTCTAAAACGGAGATCAAAAAAGTCAAAAATCATGGTGAAAGTCACACGAGCAGTTGATAAAAAACTAAATTTAGCTTGAATTGGATTTTCTGAATTTCAGTAAGTTTCACTGAACCGCTGACAGAAGGAAACTTGCCAGTTTTGTTCCTCTCTACCAATAGTCTAATACTGTGAGTTTATAAATAGGCCCCTAAATGCCTTCAAAATAGGCTTGCATGTCTTCGTGGACAGGAAGAATATAGAGGGTTACAATTAGTTTACTGTATTTTAATTGGCCAATCATTGTTTCAGTTGGGGTATGTGGGAGGGGTGTGAGGGGAGGCATGTTTTTTGTGAATGGGTTTGGTTGTTCTTCTGTTGGATTGGAGATGCTGGGTTTTGCATGAAAATGCAGGATTTTATAAAATATTTCTTTCAAACTAAACAACTACTTGTATCTAAAAATGTAAGTTAAGAAATAACTGAGTACCTGTAATTATATGTAACAATGGAAGTCTAGGATGCTTGGTGAAGTTAAAGGGCATCTATACCAAAAAATTGGTTATTTTAAATTGACCACAACTGGAACTATAATTCTTCCCAACCACCCCTGTATCATTATTTTGTTGATCTGCCCCCTTTTCTTTAGATATCCAATCAAAAACTTCTTATATTTCATCTGTCAATCAAGTTTCTTGCTCTCAAAAAATATTATTTTTTACTGTAGCTGGAATAGTGACAGAGGTTTGACAGTTGGCATGCTGTATGCTGTGTGCAGGCTTGACAGTTGGTTTGTGGGAAAAAAGTTAGGTCAGATAGAAGTGGGAGTAAACAAAATGTGTGCTGGATTGAAGGCATGCAGCAACACACGCAAATCAGAGTAAGTGCTACTTACATGTATTCAATTATAGATTAATATGGCAAAGTCATTTTTTCATTTTGTTTTTTTTTAACATGCCTCCTCCCACCTTAAACCATTCTCTCTTGCTGCTCCCTACCTTTGGAACGCTCTCCCTCTCTCTCTTCACCTGGTAACATTCATTAGTACTTTTAAATCTTACCTTTTATCCTACCTTTCTGAACACCAGCATTGTCTGGAGTATAACTTCAAAGAAGGCAAACTCGTAGGTCTTGTAGTAAAATATAACTTTTATTCCTCCATTTAAAAGTACGCTTATGCTCACGCTACGCGTTTCGATCAACATGTGACTGTTGTCAGCCTTCTTAACCTATGAAACTTTATTTATGTAATTTTACTTTATAATTTTCAGCGTGCATACCCAAGTACATACAATAAGGTACCTCCTGTATAGAAGTATATTCTTTTGCCATCCATCTATCTGCCTGAATATTTTTTCTTGCACAAGGTCTTGTTGCTTAGAGACTGAAAGTCAATTTACAAAACATGGCACAAAATACTGTGGGACACTAAAAATGTTATTTCTCTTGGTTTATATGACTTTCTGTATGTTATTCTAGCCTGTTGAGTCAGAAAGTTCCAAGAATTCTATACACCAGTGTTATACTTCTTAAACCTGCAACTGTGTCATAAACTAAGGGGCATATTTATAAAGGTTTGTTAACTTTTCACGGCCGTTATTCCCGCCATTTCCCCAAAAATCATGTTTTCTGTGATTTATTAATGGGCGGAAAACAGCCGCGAAAAGTTAACGAACCTTTAACTTTCCGCGACTATCTTTCTATATATAAAGTGGCGGTAACTGTTCCTCATGACTAATCTCGGCTGTTTTACAGCCAAGATCCCCCTGGATCGCGGCGGAGGTGTGCCGCAAACCCGCAACCGGAGGCACGCCTACCTCGCCGCGGGTGGTAGCCGCTGCGAAGGTGGCATTCTTCCAGGCCCAGCGACACCAACTCTGCCAACCCCTGAGAGGTACCCCTGCAGCCACGGTCGGTGACCTGAACGAGGCAGATGCTGCTGGCGTCTTGATCCGTCGCAATGTCTTCGGGGCTGGCGACACCAACCCCACTGAGGTCGCCGATGCCAGGCAGGCTCACTGTGGCCGCCAGTGAGCCCGCTGGCACCGCCAGCCACAGCGGAGCCAATGTTGCCAGACGCTTCTTTCTTGTTTCTTCTACTGCAATGGCATCAGAGGTCCGCGGCGGAGTGCACCTCTTTATATAGGTTTGCAGAAAACCCTAATCCATTTCTGATTGGTACATTTTTTAATGCTTGGTTTACATGCTTTACATTTAAGTGATTGGCTGCCTCTCAGCCAATCATTGACGCGGCTGCCGGTCCCGCCCCCTGCTTGCAGTTCCATGCAAGCAGAGGGCCGGGCAGTACGGTGGAGGATAGAGGGAAGGTAAGTAACTATCAGGGGTGTTTATAATATTAATGTGTTTGGGGCTGGTGAGCAATACCTATAACAGATTAAAAGGTTATTTAAAGGGAGGACATGCCCTTTAATATGAGGAAAAGCCATTTTTTCAGTATAGTGTCCCTTTAAATGCAGTATAAGGTCTTCAGGTAGTGTTGCCTATGACTGAGTACACACAGTTAAATTAAACTTTGTCGTTCACGACAATAAAAGCCACTACTGACAGTTTGCAGGAACATCTGATTTTTTGGGATGACAGACCAATACATGGAAATATCAGTTGGCTGGCCTGAAAAATTGCAACGGTGTGGTAAGATTTGAAAAATCTAACAGATCAGCCCTAAAACACTGACCTGGGAACTGAGGACATGTTGATGTAATTACTTCTTAAAGGATTTGTAGCATTAATCTGTCTTGACCATAAATTACTTAGTGACTTCCATATAAGTTTCTTAGAAGGGACTTGATTTATACATGTGTCATTGTAAAGAATTAATAAGTGGCCTCTGTAGCTCTGTAAGAACTGCCCATGTCGATGCTGATGGTATTTTTGTTGTTTTCTGTCACTGATGGGATGGATAGAGGTTTTCATTATACCCGTAAACAAACACTGCATTTAATTGCACGCATTAAAGTATGATCTGAGCTAGTGGTACATTAAAAGAATAGTTCCCTTGAAAAGTGAACTATTTCTTTAATGTATTGATTTATAGACTGTGAGGTTAAGGTTCTACAGTATATCTTACCTTTTGTACTTCGATTAATATCTCAGGAGCCAGATAGACCTTTCGCACAATCCACTGCAGCAGCACTGACAGGTCCCGACCACAACTTAGTTCTAATCAACTATAGCGCACATGTATTATAATAATAATGCACGCTATTGTTAATTAGAAACAGGAAGCAGTCGGGAATTTTCTGATACCCAGGGCCAGGGGGCCTCTTACAAATAAACGAATCTTCACTGTTTCACTCTCCAAAATGAGTAAAGATGAGTAAACAGTTGTGTTAAGCTACATTTACATTTAGCCTGTGCAGTCTCCTAAGATAACATCACACTTGCGATGTTGTGAGTTGTTCCCCTGCGATATCTATCACATAGTTGTGTCCATTGAAGACAATGGCACTGCTATGCTGTACTGCACCAAACTGCAACGTGCAATGTGTTGGAAAGGTGTTAACAGTTCACTCCTATGAATATAGCATTTTAGTGTGATTTCACCTTAACCCTCTAATGTGAATGAGCCATTATCAGATCTACTAATTGGAGTTCACTCTTAATAAATAATAAATGTAATTCTCAGGACTGCAATGGATTGAAACAGATTGCATTTAACTTTAGAATCAGCTTTGGAATCAGGAGTCCTCTTTTTTTTTTATTGATCTGATAATCCTAAGGCCCCATACGCATGGAATTACCATCACATATATTCTTACAGAATCTGTCACATCACTCATATACATACAGAATTTTCATAAAAGTATTTAACCAACCTCCCATACACTGTATAAGGATCGGACATTTGATGTCCATACACAGTTTGATTGTGTCTGCTCCCTATTTGTGTAAAGAGCCAATATGACCATACTGTGTATCAACTGGCCAATACTGATAGTTCGCCACTATTGTGGTTAGTTGTTTTTGGCCCCCAAACCTTGCCGATATACTGTAAAACAAATCCTTACTGGATTGTTGTATTACTCCCCTGCCTGCCGGAACTACAAGCAGGGGACTGGACCAGCAGCTGCGGCTGTGATTGGCTGAGAGGAAGCAGAACGGCACTGGAACGAGGAGGTTAAGTAGAGATTGGAAGCTATTTTACAAGTATGAATATAGCGGTTGGGGATGGGAGTGTATAACCTGCAAGATATAGAAAGCTTTTATAGATTAAGAGTAGGTAAGGATTTTATTTTATTCCACAGTGGGGCCAGTAGTTGGTAAAATTTTAGTTTGGGGGGTGGACATCACGATTAATTGTCACTAGATGCACTTTATAATGTGTTACTATATTCCATTTTTATATTCATATATTTTGTGATTAATTGTTGATATAGGGCCCTATTTATTAACTCATTATGTACAGTAGGTTGTTATAAACCCGTGGTATTGGTAATTTATGCTTGCTAGCAGTACTTTGACCACACTGTTATCGCTATACTGGTATCAGTATTTTGCACTGTTGTCATTATTTTGCATCAGCAGTGCAAAAGTATAGATGGCATTGTGAAAAGAGCAATCATTGCCAATGTTGATAAAAGCCCATATTGATTTATATACTACCAGAGTAGCCAGCATTGCCTGTTTTTCACAACCAAAATCTTTTTGGGCTCATTTGTTTAGTAGTCACATTAGTAGTCAGCATGGATTTGTGAGAAATCGATTGTGCCAGACAAATTTAATTGTTTTTTATGAAGAAGTGAGTAAGAATTTAGATTCAGGCACAGCAGTGGATGTGGTATACTTGGATTTTGCAAAAGCTTTTGATACTGTGCCACATAGGCGACTAATGTATAAACTGAGGACTGTTGGCCTAGAAGAAAACATTTGTACATGGATAGAGAATTGGTTATTGGATCGCAAACAGAGAGTGGTGGTCAATGGAGCTACATCTATGTGGGCTAAAGTTCTAAGCAGAGTGCATCAGGGTTCTGTACTGGGGTCACTTCTGTTTAATCTGTTTATAAATTACTTAGAAGGGGGCATTGAGAACAAGGTCTCTGTGTTTGCTGATGACACTAAACTATGCAGAGCTTTGGAAACTTCAAATGATGTGCAAGTGCTGCAAGCAGACCTAGTTAGATTATCAATATGGGCAGCAGAATGGCAGATGAGATTTAATGTTGATAAATGTAAGGTGATGCATTTTGGGTTTAACAATCCCTGTGCCACCTACACCATAAATAACTCTGTGTTAAGTGAATCTGTAATGGAAAAAAGATTTGGGGGTTCTGGTAGATAACAGACTTAGGGCCATATTTATAAAGCCGCGGTATCGCTAAAGAGCTAGTTAATTTATGATCGTGGTCGTAAATGTACGATCGCGATCGTACATTTACAACCGAACATTCATTAATTAATGAACGTTTGATCGTAGAATACTGTGTGGTAGTTATATGGAGATCGTAAATCCACGATTTAGTTATCGTAGATTTATGATCGGTATCGTAAATTTACGATCGTTAAACCGATCTTTAATCTCCAATTGGTTTAATGAACGTAAATTTACGATACCGATCGTTAAAGCTGCGGTATCTCTTAAAAGTGATACCACGGCTTTATAAATATGGCCCTTAGCTGTAGCAAACAATGCCAGGCAGCAGCGGCTAGAGCCAGCAAGATATTGTCTTGTATAAAGAGGAGAAAAATATTATTCTCCCTCTTTACAAGGCACTGCTAAAGCCTCATTTGGAAAATGCAGTGGAGATTTGGAATCCCATATACAAAAGGGACATTTTGGAAATGGAAGGAGTTCAGAGAAGGGCAATTAAAACTAGAAAGGGAAAGTTTAAGTATAAACTTTGAATTTGGCTTGAAGGGCTGCATTTTGGAAGGGAATATGTGTGTTTGCTGCAGATTTTAAAACTCAATTATGGGAATGATGAGTTTGTAGTGAACGCTTGTTTGGGACAAAAAAACTTTTGTGTGTACCCAGCCCAAAATGGTGCTAATTTTGATCCAATCAATCAGAAAGCTAACATCTGATTAGTTAGGGCAAAATTAGCACCATTTTCAATGATAAGAACTTTTATTGAATCTCTTTTTTGTCTTTTTGATGATTGGTCAAATTTTTTTTGACTTTAGTTACCCTTTAAGTATGACTGCCACAGTAATGGATAAGTAGATCAGTAGGTGTGTGTACCTGTGTCAAGTTGGGGGATTAAAAAAACAAACTTTTTTGATGATTGGTCAAAAAAATATTTTTTACTTTAGTTACCCTTTAGGTATGGCTGCCACAGTAATGGATAAGTAGATCAGTAGGTGTATGTACCTGTGTCCGGTTGGGGGTTAAAAAACAAACTTTTTTGATGATTGGTCAAAATTAGTTTTTTTGACTTTAGTTACCCTTTAGGTATGGCTGCAACAGTAATGGAGGGGTAGGTCAGTAGGTGTATGTAACTGTGCCACATGGGGGTTAAAAAAACAAACCTTTTTTATTATTAATCAAAATTAATTTTTTTGACTTTAGTTACCCTTTAAGTATGGCTGCCACAGTAATGGATAAGTAAATCAGTAGGTGTGTGTACCTGGGTCTGGTTGAGGGGGTATGTCTTTTTTGTGTTTACAACCATAAAACTATTTTATTGAGGATAAATCTAAATTCGTTTTTTGACTTTAGTTACCCTTTAAGTATGGCTACCACCATAATGAATTAGTAGATTAGTAGGTGTGTGTACCTGGGTCTGGTTGAGGGGGTATGTCTTTTTTGTGTTTACAACCATAAAACTATCTTTTATTGAGGATAAATCTAAATTAGTTTTTTTTTTACTTTAGTTACCCATTAAGTATGGCTGCCACAGTAATGGATAAGTAGATTAGTAGGTGTGTGTACCTGGGTCTGGTTGAGGGGGTATGTCTTTTTTGTGTTTATAACCAAAACTACTAACTTTTATTGAGGACAAATCTAAATTAGTTTTTTTTACTTTAGTTACCCTTTAAATATGGCTTCCATGGGAATGGAAAGTTAGGTCAGTAGGTGGGTGTACCTGGGTCTGTGTGGGGGGTTGAGGGTATCACCATTTGTATTTATGACCATGAAAAAAACTGTTTTAAAATATCCACATTTGAGGATTGTTACCATTATAGTCTATAGGAAAAAATGTCCGGAAATTTGCCGATAACGCCGTAACGCTTCCGCAGATTCCTTAGCTAGAAGATAGCACACTTCTCCTATAACTTTATGAAGTTCGGCCATCTCTACTGATCACTTTATACAAATATAGTAATGGGCCATACAATAAACTCTGGTGGTTTGTTCACTAATAAGTCATATCAGAGGACTCTGGGATCTTCCTGCAGATGTGGCAGTGGCAAGTTCATTGAATGGCATAAAAAGTGGGCTGGATACGTTTCTAAAACTTTAAGGAATAGTTCACTCCCAAAGTGTACTATTCCTTCAAAGTATTGGTTGAAGCCCAATACTACCTTCGTTCCCGGATCCTGAGCTATTGATTGAAGAATGGGAGGTAAGGCATAGCTCCTTAACTTCCTTATTTAAGAGAATTGGTACCCTTAACTCATTATATAGAGAGAACACAGTAAAAAAAACAAAAAACTTGTATCTCTATTGTTCCTGATGGAAATTTACCGGGTTATTCAATAAAAGTTCTTATCGTTTAAAATGGTGCTAATTTTGCCCCAACCAATCAGATGTTAGCTTTCAAATGTTAAATAAGATCTGATTGGTTGGGGCAAAATTAGCACCATTTTAAACAATGAGAACTTTTATTGAATAACCCTGTTAGTTTTTAGTCTAATTTTATATCCATTCCAATTATTTTTCTTCTGCCTCTGTCCTGATCACACATTTTGATAGCCAAAACCCATAACTAAATATATTTATCAACAGTTCTAGAAACAGACTGCAAAATTATTTTTTTTCTCTTGGTCAAACACGATGCCAAGTCTAAGGGAAAATGTCCCGTTGGCCTTGTTGTTTTCACATGCTATGGTATTTAATTCACCAAGCAACTGAGTGACAACAGTTGTGTTTATGAGTGAAAACAACTGTATTTCCATGCCATGTCTTAAAAGGTTTTTATTTTTATGCTAAGATGAAAAACATGAGTACTTCATGAAAAGCATAATTGTACCCCCCCCCCCAATAACTGTTATTTATTTTGGCTTGGAATCTATAATCATATGCTTGCAACAAAAAAAAAAGAAGTTATATTGGTTTTCTCATAATTAAAATGTTCCATCCACTTTTAGTGGATTTTTTTGCTTGTGGTTAAGCATTACCCAGTATTTTTAGCTTCACCACTAAAAAGATTTATAGCGAAGAAAAGCTGTTCTATTAGAAAGACAGTATTATAGTATATACAACTGTTTTTCCTAAAAGAGGATAAATAAGTAATCACATGACTGGCGCATGATGCCCTTTTATCTAAAATGTTTGAAAAAAAAACTCCAAATGTTGCCATTTAAAGGAGATACACACTATTGTAGTATTATTGAATAGATAAAAGGGGTGAATCAGGGCCGTCTCTAGACTTTGTGGCACCTGAAAAAAAATCCAAATGCTGCCCCCCACACGGCGCTGCCGGAAGGGGTGTGGTTTTATAATTGAAAGTGGGTGATGCTTTGTCCAGAAGTAGGGTGAGGCTTGTCCAGAAGTGGGAGGGGCTTTATACAAATGACTGGTAAATAATGCCCACAATTATTGGTAAATGATGCCCAACATTGATTTTTCATCTGCAGGGCTGACAAACATTGATTTTGATCAAATGAATTGCCAGTCAGAAGGGAGGGGGAGGAGTTGTAGCTGCATTCTGTTGTGCAATGTAAGTCATGGCTTCCCCTGCTATTTAAAGTGCCAGTACCTCCCGAAAATGTGTGTTTTTTACAAACGGCATTTTTGGGGGGGCCTGACAGGCACATGGAAAAATCATGTGCCCCAGGCACATAATGCTAGAATTTTTTGCTGCTGCCATGTAATGTGCTTCACCATGCCTCATTAGGGAGGTGGCCCTGGGGTGAATCACTACTCAGTAGGATAAAAAAACTAAATATACATCAGCCTCCAATGAAGTGGGCACACCCATGAATCTAGGGTGCTTTGTATGCTGTGTGCTACTCCATGTCTGTTATTTATTATTATGCATAAATAAAATGTAGTTTTTTATCCTACTGAGTAGCGATTCACCCCTCTTATCTATTCAATATTACCTTACATGTCTAGTACTGGGAGGCGTGCTTGCCTGTCAATACGCACCACGTGGATTCAGTTTGCTTGCTGTGTCAGAGTGCTGCTGCCATGTAACCTGTAACTCTTCCTACGGTTGTAGTATTACCATAAGCCATATAATGAAAATTATAATTGGTAATTTACAGCACTAAAATTGTCTTTGTCCTGTAGTGGATTTAGAGTGAAGTGAGAAGAAAGCTCTAAGTAATTTTAATGTGTAACAATTTGTATAATAGTTTTTTTTTCCAATAAAGTGTAAATACATTTGTGTTCACTCCCCTTGTTTCGCTGCCTTATAAGCTTAGCCCAAAACTGGTAGTACCCAGGTTGAGGAACTTAACTGCTAGATAGGCTGGGGTGGTTTAGGACTGCTATATCCTCACCCATGGGTTTTCTTTATAAGTCTACCCGCCCCTCTCCCACAGTTCGGGACTGTTCTCTGGCTGGAGAGGTAAGGACCTGACAGTTTCTGACACCTATAATTTGGGATTTAGAATAAAACGCACAAATACTTTGGACATGTTCATTGTAGTTTTTATTTTGAAAATATTTATTTATGATTTCTTGACTTTTTTTATACAAAATAATGTGATACAAATAAAACTTTGGAGAATAAAAATGAATAAATACATTTTTACAAAGCAAACAATCTAAAACAGGTTTAAATAACAAAAGAAATAAAATAAACATATCTCTCGTTGGCTTTAGCAAAACATTTAATATATTTTAATATAATTATATATAGAATTAATTTGCTGTTATCTAGGAAGGTTTTTTACACAGTGTGTTATTGGAAAAGGTGGAAAGTAGATATTTGACGGGAACGAAAACAATGTTACAGCCAAAACTTTTCTGAATTGTGTTGTGTATCTGTGTCACTTTTAAACTGCGAGACCAGTCCCCATTGAAGGATCAATCCCAACAAAAGGTGCTTACAGTAAAATAGCTTTTTAAAGAATAACTGGGTAACTGTTATGCTTGCCACACTCACACCTTCATTTGTCATATTATTGGTCCACTTTAAGCTGCTCATGACATTACCAGCACATATGTGTATCTTGTAATGGTCAAACTGACCAGTCAGTCTTTGGTATGAATTCATTAGTCAAATCAAGGTGCACGATGACCCCCATGATGGTAGGTTTTGTTTATCAGACTACAAACTGCCATAGACGGGCCAAAGATCATGCAATATGGAAACATCCAGATATGTTAAGCCCAAGATTGGTGCGGGTATGGGCCTGTTTACTTTCTAAAGACCTTGTTTATCTTTGCAATCTAGTCGTAATTTATAAATCTGTATGAAATTCCATTGATCAGACTGCTAATTATTAAGGGGAAGATGCAATATCCTGTGCTAACTGGACAATAAGTGCAAAACACATGTTACCTGATGTACTAATGGGTCAACACTTATTTTACGGTGCCTACGCTATTTTCTGTATTTTTTAAAAAAAATTGCAGCAAACCCAATAAGTTAAGTTACATCTTGCGTTATTATTTAGCATGAAACATAATGCTTTTTTATTCTAGACATAAAAACACACTCATTCATCTCTGCGTTCCTTTGTTCCCTCGATGCACTAATAATTTGTGAGTGTTTGTGCGTCATGGGGGGCGCAGGAAAGTAGTCCAGAAAAATTATTGCATCTCCCTGACCTTTTGTGGCCACCATTTTCCCGAAGCGATAGCATTATTCGATTTAGTTTTATTTTGATCCATTTTTATATTTGATGATCACCACAGTATAAGAATTCCCTGATAAATACAATGTTATCCAACTAGCCCTTTTCGCTAGTAAAGAGATTTTAATGATTTCAATTTAATATTCTCTAATGCTTACTTACTTATTCAAAACCTAATGCAAACAATCTATTTGGGATGTCAGGTTCTTAGTACTATGTGTAGATATTTATCTTATTGCCTGAGCGTCACTGTTCATAATCAACACCACTAGAGGGTGTTCTATCCAAACAAGAAAAGAAGACTTAATAAATATGTTTCACTCCTATATACAGTTGCATAATTGGACCTTTTGATTTGATACCTGATTCTCTTGGGGTAAGCCTTCATTTAACATTTTTATCCTAACTATAATGCATTTTACTGGCAACTCAGGGGGCAAATAGAGGCAACTTTGTCCTTTCCGCTGCTGCAGAAACATTGTAGTGTTGCAACTGCTATACTTGTACAGTTACCAATAATGTATCTGAATTCACTATTCTTAAAAATGTCAATGACAGTCTATCACATGAAGATTTTCAACGGCTACAAGGGCTTAAGCAAAGTCAACCTTGATAACATTTAAGGGTACATACATTGGGGCTTTCAAGGGTAACATATATTGCCAACAGATTCTTGTACAAGTCAGTCATTCTGAATTGAGAAGTCGGATGACTAGCAAAACGTCTTCAAGAACTAAACTTTAAGTCCCGTTGATCTAACTTAATACAACAGATATAACTTTGATAAAGGGTTTTTCACAAACATAGCCCCACTATCTTTCCCAAAAAATATCAGTAAAGCAGCAATAAATTAAGATGAATGGTATATGGGAGGTGTATTCAAGCCTAATAGCTCACTGTGTTGATAACATGTTCCCAACAACTGGAATCAAATCAGGTTTGCGCTAAGAAGAAACCATCTAGACGGGTTTGAAATTCAGCAGAAACACATGGCATTGTATTGCAATAGTAATATTGTGGACTTTTTCAGGAAGAAAGCTCTGTTGTGTATCTCCAGGGGAGATTGTGCCCAAAGCAATCATAGCAGCTGTTACATCTTCCCAAGGCAAAAGTTTCTGGTTTTCTAAAATAATATTTAATGTTTGTCAGAGCTGTATCTCGTTACTGGGTTATTTACTATTGTAAACTAATCACAATCTAGAAAGGAATGTGAGTAGGCCTTTTCAATTATAGGATGATTTCATTACGAAGGCAGTGTACATTTTTGCTTCACACAGCCTCATACAAACAGGGTAACTTCTCATAATACTCTTGACCCCAAATGTGCATGGGAAAAGCCTTCCAAACAAATACATATAATAGTGATTCTTGATATTGTCAGACATAAATAAATGTATAAATTTTAAGTTAAATAAAGAAGATAAATTGTGATCTTAAGAGTTTTCAATACTTTGCAAAAGTAAAAGCCATCATCACTCTCTGTTAGAGATGAAAAGAATGGTTTTTGGCACACAAGGGACAACATTTTCTGCTTGGTGTAGTCCCAATATCTTAGTGAAGGGTCACAAGAATCCACGGAACTGAAAGCATGTATGTATCATGGGAGTGTTTTGATGGTCTTCTAGAGTCTCACAATTAAGCACTCTGAATATTGAAATAATGGATGCACTTTGAATATTGAAGTAATAAATGCTGCAAAATTTTACCCAGCTTTATGGCAGCTTGGTCAATTTAACAAAACAATGGAAACATGAAGACTGTGAAATGTAATTTTAACATTTTCTGTGTTATATTTCTATATATGGGCATTTCAGCCATTTTTCATCTTCCTTTTGTATCAGCAGTAGAACGTTGAAAGAAATGTTCCTGTACAATTGCAATAACACTGCATGTTTATTTATTGTATCCTTGTTATGTGCCATGGAACCAATTTCCATTTGTTTGCTTTAAATGAGGTAGAAACTTAATTATACTGTTCTCATTGGATCTACTGGCACCAGGGAGAGAGAGTTGTCTCTCGAAAAGATGTCAAACTTGATATTGGGCCCCTTTCTGCTGCTTTTTTCTATATTTTTATTAGATGCAGCCACAGTCTTTTGCAGAGACCTCTTTGATGGTATGATAGTGATTTTTGGAGTCGAGAAAGGAAACATCATCATCGTACTCTGTAGGCCTGCAGCAGGGCCGTGCTCTGACCTTTTCTTTCTTTATTTTCTTCTTGCCTCGTATACTTTGCAAAGAAAGGTCGTAATTTCGCACAGCAGCATCGCAGGTACCGCTGCAATAGCGGAACAAGACAGTTTCGTCGGATACGTAGCCTAGGCCAAGTTCGCTTACACTCACCTCCACTTCTTTTAGGGTGCAGGGTTGTTTGCGCACTCGGGCCCTCTTCATCCTGGCCCCATTTTTTGGGTCGTCTCCAGAGTGTGCAGACTGACTGTACCTTTCTACCAAAGTGGAAACAAGCTCCCGAATTTCGCCTTGTGTGTAGCTTTCGAAGAGAGCTGCATCTGGAATATACAGTATAGAATTGTATTATTTTGCAGGAAAAAGTTTTACTCCCAACAAAACCCCAAATAATCAAAACCCGACAGGATCTATGCTGAATCAGTCAGCAAAGCAAATGGATTAGAGTTAATACAATTCATTAGAGCATATTTAAAACTGCAATACTTTTTTTTAAAAACATAAGACCTTTCCAAGCACCATATGCTTTTACTGTAGTAGACCTTCCTCAATTTTTGCCCCTAAAATCTCAAATCAAATAATTTCTCATTTTTTCAAATATACCTTTTGTTCATATGTTATTTTCAAATATGTACAATTATAAGAACGCTCAATAATTCAACCAATGTATTTACCAAGTGCTACATAATGGCAATCTTACCTGTCCTTCTCAATTTGTAGATTTTTATTCTCTTCAGAATATTATGTTGGGGGTTGTGTTACACAGACAGTGAGGCACAGACCACTTAAATAGGCAGAGACCACTAAATTCCATCCTTATAATCATATATAGCACATTTACTGCCACCTGATCATTTATTTTACATCTTCCTTTTCTATTGAATGGCTTTGCACAACTCAGCATTCCCTGGGTCGATATATCAGGGTGTTCCATTGACAGACACAAAGATATGTAATTTTTACATAAAACTGCTCTTTCATTATTTGGAAATGTGCAGATTCACTTCATTAAAATGTTCATCTTTTATTTTTGACTAAATCAAATCAAAATGTACAGCCATGTTCAAGGGAAAACATTAAAAAGTTGTATGTTTTAACACTTACATTGTATTTGGTGTCAATAGAGGCTGGTTACATCTGTGATAAGTTTATTGGATCTGTGCCTTGCAGGCATTTCGGTTCTCAGTGAGTTAAGTGTGTCTGTGCTAGTGAAATGTGTATGAGCTGTTGATCAAAGGGATACTGCTTCCTGCAATGCAGGAGAACATTCCCAAAGCCTTTAAATTAAAACCACCAGGTAGAGTTAGAAAAGGAAACACATGAATTTTGACAGTGTAATATAAAGCATGTAATGGTCATTAACAGACTGCCATTGGTTACTATGGCAAGATAAAACTTTTTTTTTCTTCCTTGTCCTTAAACATGGAAATTTCCCAGAAGTCTCCTCATCTCTTATTTCCATCATGAAAAAGTGAACTTTTGGCAAAAGCCTTCCTAAACTTGGTGACACCTCAAACAGCCCAGATACACAAGTAATTTGGACTTTTATTTCTTGTTGCCCATCATTTTTTACCTGCGATGTTCCAGCAGCATTCCTTAGCCGGATTACACTTTACAATTGCAATGTGGATTGGGAAATCTGGTCAAAGGAATGTTGCAGGAACGTCACGCGTAAGGAACTAGTGTATGGGCACCTTTAGAGAAGGTGCTGTTTTCAGTGGAAAGAGTGAAAGATATTTGTAATAGGGGGTGATAAGTGGGTTAAAGGCTTTAGTTTTTTTATATAAGGCAATTTATGCTTGCAAGGCAGTGCTTAAGTTTTATTATGTCTTCGGATTTACGGATCTCGGGAAAAAACAGAATATCTGAAAACAGAACAGTTTCGAGGGTTCGGACCGCATTTTCGATTGTTACCGAAAGTACAAGGTTATTTTCGGTAACCATTGAAAATAATCTCAAATGTTCAATAACACTCAAAAATACGATCGGAAACTACATTTGAGTTTCAGATCGTATTTTCGATGGTTACCGAAAATAATCTTGTACATTTCGTAATCCTTGAAAATGCCGTCTGAAGTTCCGAAATCCGAACGATTTTCGGAAGGGACTTTGGATTTTAGAACCGAGGGGTTCCATGATGGATACAGGTCTGATTCGGACCTGTATCCCATCTCTACCTAGAACTTAATAGTCATTTGACTATTTCAGAGAAACATGATTATTTACTTTAACAGAAAAAAAAAAGCACAACTTTGCTAAAAGGGGTAGTAGAACTACATAGATTCTGTAACCTCAGGAAAGCTGTGAAATAATTAATTGTATTAGACTATTTTTCTTTTAAATTGAAAGCAATAAGTTGCTACAGATTTCATTAAGTTGTCATTAATATTATTCCATGTTGGTTAAACCAGGAGTTCAAACAAAGGGCATTGTGGAAGGTAAGACTAAAAGTGGCTTCATATTAGAACTAAAGGCAAATGCAATTGTGATCTCATTTAGTGAATTCTATTCATAATAATAGTTCTAACTATTAGAGGCCCCAGCAGAAGTCAACATTCTACCAATGGATTACTACAATAGCCTCAGCAAAATTAATAAATAAACAGATGTTCAAGAATATATTGATGCTGACAAGAATTGAAAGGAGCATCTTATTGCGATGGAATAAATACAATTTTACAATAAGCCAATATGCCATCATATTTATGAATAACATATGCTCTCTTACATTGGGAAATGACGGGCTGCTTGCGCTCCAGAGCACGTGGGAATCTTCTCTGCCCCTTTTGCGTTGAGCGTATTGTTGACTGTGTGGAGGAGGCAGAACTGAACATCCATCTCCTGTAGAAGATTTCTACATAGACCAAAAGGGACAACACAGTGCAGAGAAGTATCAAAGCAGGAGCTGTCCTTTTCCATACCTTCATCTTAAGGACAATCAAGGCATTGAGACTCTGCAAATAATAATGAAAAATGGCTAGTGTCAGTTTTTGGAGTTACCATATACAAGGTGAATTTGGAAACTTTATAATGATTAATGACAACTAGGTCTTTCATCTAAACTTCACATTGTCTGTGGGCCCATATACAAGTTTGGCAGTAATATAAACAGGTAATGGTATTGAACAGCCTGCAACTTAAAACACCAATATAAATACAAACATATTGCAGTAGTAGGACAGGGAGTTATGGAATTGACTTAAATGGGAAGTTCAGTGCAAATACATATGCTTTTAATACAACAGAGCAGTGTTTTTCCATCCTATTAATCTCAACCTGCCCAATTAGCATTTTGTCTGTGTATAAATAAATGCTTCCAAAATACTGACTTCCTGTTTGCAGGACCCCTAATAGAGACCGTTATGGTCTAGCCCTTGACCCAGCGCCTGGGTTGATTCAGTTGCTCAGTAGAGATCTGAGCATGTTTGACCCATCCAACAGTCAATCAGTAGAAATTACTGTTGGGGACATTCCAAGGAAGTGGTGCATCCTGGGAAGAAGAAGGAAATGTCAGCTCACTAATGTCAACAACAGGGAACAGCAAGGAGTATAAATTAAACTGATCTGTCAAAATGGGAGAGAATATGTAGAATAAGTAGGTAGGCATAATATAACCAAATAATTTTAAGAATAATTATATTTTCCACTGAACTTTCCATTTAATATATAAAAAAAGTACATACAGTATAGAATACAAAGCATAAGATTTCCATTTTTTTTTTAAATCTGCAGAAAACCCACTTAACTGTCAAGGGACTATACAGGTTGGAAATGTGGATTGGCATGTACTGCATTTATGGGATATACTGTAAAGGTATAAGAACAATTACTTTTAAATAGAAAATCCACGAACATGAATTATCTTAAACCAACACAGGCAAAGCTGGAAGTTATACAAAGTCAAAAGTATAAGTCAACTCACTTCTACTGACATAAGATTTCTAATTTTACTAGTGTAATGTCTAGATAAGATTGTGTTCTAGTTTCTATTTTTGAGTTTGTTTACTTCCAAAATAGTTATATCCACAGTTGTTTGCATTGCTCTAGACAGTCAATACATTTCATTATTTTCATTTTCTTAACTTTCCATTACACATGCTAAAGGAAGCAAGTTACCATATAATAGTAACTTTTTCCAGAAGAAATGACAACACTGCAGCCTATGAAGTTCTGCCTTATTCTTAAACGTTTATATCTGACAAGATCCGCAACAATGGAATTTCAAATTGGTCACTCATTGTGACAGCAAGGGATTCTGTTCTGCACATGTTCGCACTCTTGACTGCAAGCTGAATGAAAGAGAGTCACTGCCTCATACTAGATTGCTGTAAAAAGTTGCTCTGTGTAACCTCAACAAAATCATTTGATTGCACTTTCAAAAGATTACCATACAACATGTTTTTCTTTAACAACAAATGTAAATTGTTTTTTTTTTGTGAGGACAATTCAATTAGATTTAAAAACCATCTGAAAATCTGAAGTTCATTTAACTCAAAAAAATGCATAATTGATTTAATAAACCCCAGACCTGTACAATTCATTTAAATTTAAACAGCACTGAAACTGAATGTGCTTTTATTGTAAAAGCGCTGTTTTTAATACAGGCCTACTCTTATCTTAATTCATTAGATAAGTTTTTCAAGCATGCTTCAGTCATCAAAATAAATAAATTTGGAGGCAATCACGGAGTCAGGATACTACTAGATCACTATTTTTGCCAAGATGGTATTGTACATACAGTATTTGACTTCCACCAGCTTGCTAGTGGAGTAAAAGGTTAAGAAAATATTACACTGTAGTGACCCCTAGGGCATAGACAGTTCTTTTTGTGAATAAATCAGTTTGCAGTTCCCTGTATTCAATCAGACAAATCAGCCACATGTTTTATAGACTCGTAATCAATTTCTGTCCTGTCAAAGTGGAAAATCTTCTTTTGATAGAGGATAGATGGCTATATATCAAAGTTTTATCTGAGTTTATGTTGAAGTGTAACAGAGGTTGAGTAGATCAAGGTGGGTCATTGATTGGCACTCCCCAATCTATTTCTAAATGGGGGGTTATGGATAGTGATGGCCCAGTTTGCGGATCCGAACCCGGATCTGTGGCGGACTTACCTCGTTCGCAAACGGCGGATATCGCGGATTTTCTGGTTTTCCGCATTGCGAACTTTTCCGAACTGCTTTTTCGAAAATTTACGAAATTACGAGGATTTCTCGTATTTTCGAAAATACGGGAAAATACGAGAAATCCTTGTAAATTCTAAATTTCACAGATTTTTCGCATTTTGGGAAGGAGCAAGCCACATGTTTGGGTCCATATTTTCAAAGAATCCTCGTATTTTCAGAATCCTCGTATTTTCGAAGAATCCTAGTATTTTCGAAGAATGACAAAGACTCGGGCGCATTTGAAATTCACGCTAGCGGACTGTAATTTTTAGGTATTGTAGGCATTGATACGTGTTTCCAAGGTCATTACCCAGGTCCCTAAGTGATTTAGTGTAAGTTACCAAGGCTATTTAGACCAATTGCGGATTTTGCCGAACTTTCATTTTAATAGGTTTTAATGGGTCCGCTCGTGGATTTTCGAATTTTCGAATTTTTTCGAAAATTCGCGGATCCTCGAGCGGACCAGATTTTGCGAAGTTCGGGCATCTCTAGTTATGGATTGCTTGCCTTGTACCAGAGATTGTGCTTTGTATGGCAGATTTTATACAGGACAGTCACCAAAGGCTAGTTTCAGCTGAGCGGCATGTATTTGTTCAGGTATCGTTTTCTTAGTGGTTAAGAAAAGGCCACACTAGTGTGTTTCTCATGTGCTTATGATCACAGTTTGAGATCCGTTTGCATGTGAGATCTGTTTCTAAGCACATGTAATGATGAGTCTTTCACAAATCGCATGTGCTCCAACTGAGCAACCATTTCGTAGAACACAGTGCGAGGGGAAAGAAACATGCATGAAGTGCGGAGTAGAGTGGCCTCAGCCTTACCAGGCATTTTTAGAGGGGTCACCACATATGTTTACCATTTTTCTGCCGCTAAACATATGGCTTTGTTTAGAAATCGCTACAATATTATTAATGTAAAGTAGCCTAAATGTGTAGTATAAGATTAAATGAATATATCAAACCTGTGGAAGAAGTGGAAACATTTCCCTGGTAATTTGTCAAATCTTTTACCATTCACTGATGTAATCCTTTTTTATTTTGCTAATACTTATCCCCAAGCTGATTACAATTCACCTTCATTGGGTAGATGTGCAAAACAATTTTTTGAATATATTTCTTATATATCATAAAGTTTTTGTGGAGAATAATAATATTTTACAAATAAAAAGAAAACATCCAATATGCTTCTGCTGCACAGGGTATGAGTATGTGTATGGCCTATAGGTCATAAGATGTTCAGAATAAACACATCATCATTTCGGCTCTGGAGCTTCGCGTTATTAGGCCCCAGTCCCTCTGGTCCCCCAGACAGTTCTAATTCATCCAGGCCACAGCTTTTGAAATCCGTGTGAGGATAGATCCTCCTTTAACGTGGTATTACTCCTGGCCTCACTAGCTCACTATCCTCAGGAGTCCTCTGATAGGCCCTATTGGTAAACAATGCACCCGAAAGTTTATTATATATCCCATTAATATATTTGTATAAAGTGACCTGCACGATTGCGCAACTCCAGTGTAAACATCCCAAACTTGTCTAATCTGTCTATACAGTCAACCACCCCTCAATTCCCCTTATTAATTTAGTTGCCCTTCTCTGAACTCTTTCTATTTCCGAGATTTCCCTTTTATATATGGGATTACAAAACTGCACAGTGGTATATATGTAGAAAAGAGCTTTGTTTCCTTAGTGAAATATTATAAAAATGCTACTGTTTAGCAGTACAAAGTACCGAAATCATTTGAAAAGCAAGCTTGTGCTGACTTACTACAGTGTTGTCAGTCAGTCTGCCTACAGCTTGTCATTCCCCAGCCCCCAAATGGTTTTTACTAGACACAGCAGGCATGTGGTGTAAGAAAAGCCATCTAAAAAGAGTCCGTCAGAAATAACTATGCTGGGTCTGAAGGAGCGAAAGTAAGGCAATAGTCTGCTGCCTCAGGGTTTTTAACCAGCACTGAAACAAACAGGAAGTAAATCACCCATGTGCAAATATGTGACATGCCCTGTAACACAGACTGAGGATTCAGGAATGCAAATCCTTTTTTAGAAGCTGAAAGCAGTGTGTATTAGTGAATCACAAATTTGTATTTACTATTTCAAGCTAGCTGCATACCAAAACCCAAACTTTTTAAATTAGCACTATATAAATTGTATTTGGGCCGCAGATTGATGATGAAAAGAAAATGAGGACTGGATAAACAGTTATAGTGAATATAAATACTAGTAGGGCAGGGTCAATAACATTGGCAAAATTTGTGCATTAAAAAAAAAAATCTTGCTGGCAAAAATAGTATATGTGAAACATTAACTTTTTTCTCTGCTCATGAAAGACACTTGTCTCAAAACAGAGCTTGTTCTACTATTACAGCCAAGTGCGATGTTGACTCAGGATAACCATGATTCTTCAGAGACTCTTAGCTGTCTATTTACAACATACAGATTCCACTTTAGCATCTTTCCAGCAGCACTAAAAGGTTTCTGGGAATTCATCCATCCATTCTTTTTTTTTTATTATAATCCCCTGCCATGAGAATGTGTTATGCACACCTCGTAGTTGGCATACGTCCTGAAGATTCTGGGAGATTGCTAGGAATTTCTAATAAGGATGAACTGCTCATGACAGGTTGATTTAAATGAGGGTTGTATATATCAGAGAAACAAGAAAGTGTTAGAAAAAGTCACAACAGACATTTGGGATGAGAGGCAAGATTAAAAGGAAAGAGACAATATGCAATAATGATGAGAGATGGATGAACAGGAGGACGTGGATGATGTGAATCATATGAATACACAAGGAAAGAGGTACAAATATATTTGATAGAAAACAGAGTAAGGGGTTCAGGGGTGTCTCTCTAATGAGACAATATGAACAAAATGCTCAGGGCGGCGCCCCTGTGAAATATCAGAGGCGGCAGGCAGAGCTCACTTTAAGTTTTTTTTGTTTTAGAAAATTGTCAGGCAGAGCAGGAAAAATACTGGATAAAATACATCCTCGGGATAAAATACATCCTCGGGTACTTAAGGAGCTAAGTTCAGTTTTATCTAGGCCATTGTTTCTTATTTTTGCCGATTCCCTCATGTCCGGTGGTGTGCCTCTGGATTGGAAAAAGGCTGATGTTATTCCAATATTCAAAAAGGGTAGTCGTTCACAGCCGGGTAATTACAGGCCTGTAAGTTTAACTTCAGTGGTGGGGAAGATCCTGGAAAGTTTAATAAGGGAACATGTTCTAGAGTATGTTTCAAGGACTGACATTATAAGTAGCAACCAGCATGGATTTAGGAGGAATAGATCTTGTCAAACTAACTTGCTTGGCTTTTATGAGGAAGTAAGTAGAAATTTAGACTCTGGTATAGCAGTAGATGTAGTTTACTTGGATTTTGCAAAGGCTTTTGATACAGTCCCCCATAGGCGACTAATGAATAAGCTAAGGTCTGTTGGTCTGGGGAGTCACATTTGTACATGGATAGAAAATTGGTTAAGGAATAGGATGCAGAGAGTAGTTGTTAATGGGGTTTCATCATTATGGACTAAAGTGCTAAGTGGGGTGCCACAGGGTTCTGTGTTGGGGCCGCTTCTATTTAATCTATTTATTAATGATTTGGAAGTGGGTATTGTCAGCAAGGTTTCTGTGTTTGCTGACGACACAAAACTTTGTCGACCATTAAAAACTTCAGAGGATGTGCAATCGTTACAGGGGGATCTAGATAGATTATCACATTGGGCTGCTAAGTGGCAGATGAAATTAAATGTTGATAAATGTAAGGTGATGCATTTTGGACTTAAAAATCCTTGTGCTACTTATACTATAAATGGCTCTGTGTTAAGTGAATCCCTGTTGGAAAGGGATCTTGGAGTTTTGGTGGATAACAAACTTAAAGGTAGCAAGCAGTGCCAGGCGGCAACAGCCAGAGCCAGCATGGTATTGTCTTGTATAAAGCGAGGTATGGATTCAAGGGAGGAAAATGTAATTCTCCCTCTTTACAAAGCATTGGTAAGGCCTCATTTGGAATATGCAGTGCAATTTTGGAATCCTGTGTACAAAAAGGACATCTTTGAAATGGAAAGGGTTCAGAGAAGGGCAACTAAATTAATAAGGGGATTGGGGGAGCTTGAATATGAAGAGAGACTGGAAAAGTTACAATTATGTACGCTGGAGAAAAGGCGCTTGCGTGGGGATATGATTACTGTGTATAAATACATTAACGGGCCATACAATAAACTATCTGGGGCATTGTTCACCAATAGAACATGTCAAAGGACACGAGGACATCCCTTAAGACTTGAAGAAAAAAGGTTTAGGCTTCAAGCTCGGAAAGGGTTTTTCACTGTGAGAACGGTAAAGCTATGGAACTGTCTTCCAGTGGACGTTGTTATGGCAGGTTCATTGGTCATTTTCAAAAAAAAGCTGGATGAGTTTCTGCAAACAAGGAATGTTACAAATTACTGGTATTGATACATAAAGTAGAGTTGATCCAGGGAAATTTCCGATTGCCATTTGTAGTCAGGAAGGAATTTTTTCCCCCTTCATAAATTTGGTGGGGTTTTTTTGCCTTCCTCTGGATCAACAGTTAGGCAGGAAATGAGGATATTGCTAGATGGGTTGGACTGGATGGACGTATGTCTTTATTCAACCCCAAATACTATACTATACTATACTATACTAAATCACGGGTGCGTGAGCATGTGCACTAACTGCCGCCTTTATGCAGGCCCTGCTCTAATCGTCTTGGGCTAAGTGGGGTGATTATCTGTGTTTGCAGAGTCAGGCACATCTTATTTTCAATGTAGTTTGGGTGATCTGGGTATTAAGACATGATCTGGGCTTTAGGGCATTTTATATGTACCAGTGCATTTGATCTGGGCCATAGGGAATGTTAAATGTACCTATCTGTGTGATCTAGGCATTAGGGCATGTTATGTACCTATCTGTGTGATCTAGGCATTAGGGCATGTTATGTACCTATCTGTGTGAGCTGGGGATGAGAGCAA
Organism: Hymenochirus boettgeri; assembly: GCA_019447015.1. Classification (NCBI taxonomy): domain Eukaryota; kingdom Metazoa; phylum Chordata; class Amphibia; order Anura; family Pipidae; genus Hymenochirus; species Hymenochirus boettgeri. The sequence continues at coordinate 199,724,930 of CM033469.1, read as the reverse complement.
CTTGGTTAGGTTAGTTAGGGCCCTGCTGAAAGAATCTACTTTGATATGGGAGCAGGCTTACAAATCTTTTGGGATTTCTTTTAAAAAGACCAAATGTTTAACCACTCCCATTCCTGGAAGCCATGCACACCTAACCCTGGTTGTGGTAGCCCATTTCATGTACCTAGTGGTACATAGAGGGGCATTCAAAATTTTGGCTCAGGTGGCAAAAACCCTAGAGACGCCTCTGAAAGGGTCACCTGACAAGGATAGAAGTTAAGGTTTTAGATCACAGTAAAGGACAATAACTAGTTTTAATAAATCCAAGATATAATATTATTGGATATGGTTTTCCAATGATAAGGCCATGATAACCTCTCGGAAACTTTTAGCCTTTATTTTAAATGATATGTGATGTTACCGGTCTTAAATATAATGGGTTGAGGTCAATTTCTGTGGCCATGTCTGATGCTTGCTAACAACAGCTCCTTAAATATTATTAGGGAGATTCAATAAAAGTTCTTATCTTTAAAAATGGTGCTAATTTTGTCCCAACCAATCAGATGTTAGCTTTCAAATGTTAAAAAAAATCTGATTGTTTGGGGCTAAATTAGCACCATTTTTAACAATAAGAACTTTTATTGAATAACCCTGTGTGTATGGTAATAATTGATAATCTGCCTGAACTATAAAAGAATACAGGACATTTTCAGTAAATATACTGTCTATTATATATATCTACAAGTTTACACACTGAAGTTATTAGACTAAATGTTAAGATTCAGACATGGTCAGTGTCTGTATGGAGTTTAAGTTTATGATAAAAAAGTAAAATAACAGGAAAGAGTGAATCTGAGACAACGAGGAGGAGTGGGCAAATATGGAAGTTAGTGATCTGGACAACAAGACAGAAAATTATTCAGCCTCAGAACCAGCTCTTGACTTGTGTGTGGTTAACGATAGCACCGAGACATGCAATCAAAGATGAAAGAAGAGTCTGCTACTGAAAGAAACACAAAGGGAGCAGTCATTGCCAAAACAAGTGTTAATAATATTGTTGAAAATAACATGAAATACCTTTAGTACCCAGCTGTAATTTCAGGTAGCATCCTTTACCAGTAAAATCCAATTTTTCAATTAGAGTGTGCTAGTTTCAGCACACCCTCAGCAGTGGGCACAATGATACAGGGCTGTCCTTTTATAATAAAGGAACAATATCCCATACCAAATAGTCACACGAGATACATGACAAAAAACCCATTGATCAACAGAGCTATCGTGACCTCTGGCGACCACAAGGAACTAAATCTGGCTGCTGTCCATGGTGCTGAAAAATGCCCATAGGGCAGAATAGTGGAGCACTGACTTTCTTTTAACTGGTGCATTGCCAAAAGAGACAACAAGGATTGTGTGCTTATTGAAAGAAATTACCACTGCTTTCCTTAAAATCCAATAAGGGGCTACACAAATATTAAATATTCAAGGAAATGCAAGACCTAGTAGCAAAATAATATTCCTACCTCCATGTTGATTTTGTTTTAAGACACAGCAAAAAAACACAGATGCATTAGCATTTACATCTAAATTCGAGTTAATATTTTTCTCTCTATTTTAAACTTTATTTTTGTTACTGTGTAACATTAAAAGTAATATTGAAGTGAAGAAAGACATTTAAAATTAAGGAATGAGGCAAAGAGAATAGCAGATTTAATAATGAAAACTATTGAAAGGAATAATTATAGTTAATGAAGAAGTTTTGAAAATCAATAGAACCAATAGATTAAGGAGCTCATAACATAACATTGTGGTATTAAAAACTAAGGACAAATACAGAAAATATTATATCTATTGATTGAAGCTGTTAGTGACAAGAAAAACACTTGTGCATATGAAATCTGGGAGTTTGTGAAAAGAGTCTCCATATATAATGGACAGCAGTGTAACTGTGAGACACCTGCTGTTTTTATGCTACGATGTAAACAATGCTTTATTGAACTTTCAAGGTTTGTCTTTAAGGAAATTAGTTTTAAAATGTACAAATAAGTAAAAAAAAGCCTCTCTGCCCTTTTAATCTAAAATACATATGTTGTAATTTGGTTGGATGGAGATTGGTAACATCCGATCGTAATTTAAAGGTAACAATCGTAAATCTACGATAACAAAATCGTAGATTTACGATCCCCATAAAATACCATTGCGGTAGTTTAGTACCGCACGGTATTCAACGGACGAATGTTGGTTAATTACCGAACATTCGGTCGTAAATGTACAGTCGCAATTGTAAATTTACAATTGCGATCGTAAATTAACTAACCCGCGGTATCGCTAAAAAGCGATACTGCGGCTTTATAAATATGGCCCTTGGATTCAGGAAGGATTCCCCCCACCACCCACCCCCCTTCATACTGTTTATTTGTTTTTTTGTTGTCTTCCTCTGGATCAACTGTTAGACAGGCATGGTCGGGATTCCTAAGTAGGTTGGACTAAATGAACATGTGCCTTTATTCAACCTAAAATAACAATACTATATTATACTATAGGACATATAGTTCACCAGAGACACATTCTGCACACCACTAAGGTAGAATCAATGTAGACATTGTTTTTGATATAGGAAACAGTTTGCAGCATACCAGGTACACAGAAAGCTGTTATCGCTCCCCAGTGCATCAACTCTTATGCATTCACCTCAAAACCCATCTAAAGGTATTTGTGATAGTGCCTCTATGAAAAGCTTTTTTTTTTTTTTTTTGATAAAACTCAATAGTGCCCCCATATGTGAACTGGATCTTATACCAGGTTCCCTCTAAGTGCAAAAATGAAGTAGAGTTTAACTGAATAAATAGGAACTCACCAGAATACAAAATTTAAATGTTTTCTCTAATTGGTTAAACACTCCACCCTGGGAAATACTTACCTAAAGAAAAACACACACTTCCTCTACAGCATTCTGCAAACCCTATTACCTTTCATGCAAATAAACTTTGTTATACTATGCGTTATATGTATGTTATCAAATACAAACAACTAGACAGGCATATCACAGTACGTTTTGGTTACTCTTTTCAGAAAGGCATTAAAAAGGTACAACCTGGTAACCTAAATCAATCTCACACAGTATTCACGTCTGAAAATTTATGGCTAAATGGAAAAACTTCTTTAGCTGTGCTAATGGAGAGCAAAACAATGGCATTAACAACTTTAAAGTAGAATTTAAGGGCAAGTCTCCCAAAAATGTTATACTTATATTATAGGAGGAGGAAGACCAATCAGCAGCAGTCATTTGTTGGCCATTACATCATCCCTCACAACCTTAATTGACTGTTGTGTAGGGGAGAAGCAGGAAGCCAGTAAAAAAGGATGGCCTAGTGCAGGGTGAGTGCCCCAATTCAGGAACCCTGGAGAAGTAAGTAGGGTCTGCGAGTCGGGGTTATCAAGTATCGGGAAGATAAGTATAAAGTTATGTGGAAGCTTTTAAGATTTAAAGCTATAATATACATGAGTCTGAACAGATTTGCTCTAACAAGTTCTAACAATTTAATATTTGTACCTCTTACCTCTTTGAAATCGTCCTTGATTCCCTTTCAATTAATAAACTGTGTGGAATTAAATGAAAATCTATTGATCGGGAAGCAATATGGTTTTGGCAGATTCCAATCCATGTATGTGGATTATACATCATTGTAGGAAACTACTTCCTTTTACTAACTATTTACAATGCAAATCTCTCAAGTGTTTTTGCAAAACTATGTTTCCTGTACAAGCGATTAACACATATACTGGTTGCTTCTGTTTGACATTTGGATCATTAGTTATTATTGGCTGAATGGGCTCCACAGTTTTACTAGCAATTAATATCTTCAAAAAGACAACGTAAATAAAGTAAACCTGGCCCAGCCTGGGGGTCACACTAGTGGTCCCCTCAGCCAGTAACCGGGCCACATGCTGTATGTGGCCCATAGGATGCAGATTGGGCATTTTAATTCAATTTAAATTTTTTAATACCTTCAGCCAAAAGCCCCAAATATCCCCCAGACATAAATTAAAAAAGCAAACAGCCTTCTATCCAACACCAGAGAAAGACTTTTGACACATTACACTTTGTAACAAAACAAATTGGTAAGTAAACAAGTATAAAGAATAAGATTTATCAGTCATCAGTCATCAGGGTCATCTACCAGAAAGACTGTATGGGCCCTCCAGTCAACTATGCAGAAAAGAATGTTAATGTGTAAATAAAGAGTCAAGGAAAGAGAAGGAAAAACCTGAGAGAACACATTTCAAGTGGAAGAGATATAATTAGTTACTTGCACTAATATTTCCTAGAACGCCCCAAGGACCCTAATAGGATTTATCCTTTCAACTAGTAGAAATAAGACATCACAATCTTTATTATCTCTTATAGAGCTTGTGCTAAACACAAATACAGACGGAACAAACCTGGCAATGGGCCCAGACACAACAGACACAATGGGAGAAGCTAAAAATGTTTCTGTCTTACATTGAATGGTAGCCATTAGGTGCACTGCCAGAGGTATTGCTTATCACTTTTATTGTGGTTATTTTATAATGACTGAACACTATGTATACTTTTATATTAGTTCTTATTCAAACCTTAAAATAGGAGCAATCTCACTTAAACAATCTGAATATGTAGATTCAAATTAATTAATTATATTAAACACAAAGATTGTACACTTCGCTGCCAGGCTACTGTTTGTTGGGTCACACCTTCCTACTGCTCCGTTCCCCACAGTATGGAAATATAGACATATAAACAGGAAGTGGACGCCACGCAGAGAGTTACTGCGAACACAGGGTGTTTATTAAACCGACATGTTTCGACCCCACAGCCGGGTCTTTATCAAGGCGTCCACTTCCTGTTTATATGTCTATAATTAATTATATTGTTTTTCCCTTATATAGAAACATAGTAACATAATATGGGAGGTTGAATAAAGACATATGTCCATCTAGTACAACCTTTATATCTTACCCATAATTCCTGGCTAAAAGTTATATTGTAACATAGTATTGGAGGTTGAATAAAGACATATGTCCATCTAGTACAACCTTTATAACTTACCCATAATTCCTGACCAACAGTTATATTGTAACATAGTATTGGAGGTTCGATAAAGACATTCATCTACCCAATCAACCTTTATACTCAGGGACAAGCGCAGTATTTTCAAGGGATGGATTCCATAAACAGAAGGAAGTTCTATTATGATCTATGGATCATATACATGGATCAGCATGGTGGCTCAGTGGTTAGCACTGATGCCTTGCAGCGCTGTAGTCCTGAGTTGGATTCCACCCTTGGACACATCTGCAAGGAGTTTGTATGTTCTTCCTGTGTTTGCGTGGGTTACCTCTGGGCACTCCGGTTTCCCCCACAATCATAAAGACATACTGATAGGTTGTATGTGTCAAATAAATGTGCTTAGATTGTAAGCTCTTCTGGGCAGGGAGTGATGTAAATGTATACATGTAATTGTAAAGCGCTACGGAAGATGTTGGCGCTATATAAATCCACAATAATAATAATAAAATAATATAATAATATTATATACATTCTCTGCTTGCCATAATTATCATCACAGTTAGCCGATACATATATCCCGTTAAAATGTGTTATAAAGTATATTCATTTACGTTCTATTTTAATGAGAAATCCATATTTGTCCTACATTATCATTAGTGTCTTTCAAAGTCAGAGATGTGACAATGACGGCGGATCCGGCATATTGTGAGTATCAGGATCGAGCAAGCCTGAAAAATTCCATTACTGGCTCCCTTTACTACAGTAGACTAGAGTGAGACAATAACATCGGACTATTTATGGGCACATGAAATGATTATTCTGTATAAAGAATATATGGAACATTGTTCCTGGTTGACAGTTGACAGTCAGCTATACAACCCCCACCAGGATTTCTCAATGTCCCTCTTCCTGCTCACTAAGCTCCATTACAGTGGAGTAGGTACAGTAAGTATTGTATATAAACCCAATCTCAACAATCACCTCAGGCAGCTGCAGGGTTAATGTTGCATTTTAAAAGACACATGTTTCCTTTCTACATTAGAGACAATGTAAATACAATTAAAATCAGTAACAGGAAAGAGTTTGAATTGTAAACAGGTCTTTTTTTCTGCAGATTTACATTCTCTTATAAGCAGTGGAAATGACCATATTGAATTTTATATTTGCACCTTCTGGACACTTTACCCACTGTATAATCAGTATACCTTAATTTGAAACCAGTTTCCTAGTAGATAATTTAAATTATTCATTAATATGAAAAATGCTGCAGTAAGTTGAACTGTAAGTAAAAAATGAAGCCTAATGCATGGGAGCAATGGTATTAGGGCGGTGTTTGTGATCAAACTAGAGCAGTAAATTGACACCAGTGACTTTCTATTGTACAGTGTTGTCTTTGAGCAAGGGTGCCAGCACACACAATTCCATCATTTAGCATTAATAAAAAAAAAATGTTGTGTAGTAACCATGTGTTTGGGGAAGGGATTTTCGTTGCCTGTGTTGCACATTTGTAGGTGTAGGTGTCTCTTTAGACAAAGGCAGCAGATTTGAAGTTTATAACCACCGGACACTAACCAGTGACGCAATCTGGCATGCTTAAGCACTTGTTGTTCCACCATGGGGACAGCATATTTTAACTTAGGCTCCAATGTCATCTCTGTGGCCTCTCATTAGTTCCATGTAATTCTTTAATCACAAGGGATTCACAGATGAAGTAAGGAAGGGGAAATAGTTGTAGTAAAAAAAAGCCCATTTCTTTACCTGGTTAGTGCACCTATCCTGTTAGACATTGGTTGCTGCTCAGTAAGGTTTTATAGTATTTCTCTGAGCAGTGATAACCAATTGTAAATGGTCAACTGCAGTAAAATACACAATCTTCTTTCAGTGCTGTTCTCAACCTATTAATACCGAAAGCACCACAAATGGCACTGCCCTTAGTTTTCAAGATCAAAAACGTTTAGCTGTCTACACATAAAATGATGGTTGGGGAATGTTTCCTTACTAAATTAACAAAACCTAAAATTATTTTGTAGTCCTTTGATATTCACTTATTAAAGATGTCACTCTCATAAAATTCCATTAGACTCATTTTCTACCTCTCATCCTCCAATAATTTGAAAAGCTTTGATCTTAGAAGAAGAAAGCAAATCTAGAAACCAAAAAATGAAAAACAAATTTGTAAATTGTAAACACCCCCAGGGGTTTTGCTATTTCTTTTCCCTGGAATTAATTTTACAGAAATTTGAAAATCGCACAGAAAATAATTCACCCCATACGTGGAAGCCAAGTTGTTCCCTAACTCCTCACTGAGTCTCTAAATTCTAAGATCAAAGTGTAGTAATGGAATGGATTAGTCACTTTTAAGAACCACATTTATATTTCTACAGCATAGTATGTGATCTAAGGGTTTGGAACAAATTGTAGGTAATAATAAAGAATAGCACAGCAGACACATTATGCACCTTGCAAACTAAACCCCATATAAAGCACCTCTGTTGTAAAAGGCCTTCGTATTGTTACTTATATAATTAGGGAGACACGGAAGAGGTTACATGACTGGGAAAATCACAAATAGAAAATGAACCAGGCTTATTTAACTGTCTGCACATTTGATCTATATTTCTGGGAAGAAAATCCTCAGCTTTAGCAATTATGTATAGGGAGGTTGTTAAATGGTACAATAATTATCTTCCATTGAAGTTTATCCTCAGTAAATTCCTTGCATGTCAGAGTCTTTAGCATAGAGCATTACTCTTTGTTATATTGGTCTAGCAACCATGTAAGCAGTAAGGCTTGGTTCAGACTAGAAGCATTCTTTTGGAGTCTCTGTGTGGTTTCTAAAAACTGTAAAAAGTACATTTTATTTTTATATAGGAATGTCATAATAGCATTCACACATTGCTGCATGTGCATATATAGTTTACAGCGATAACACTTAAAAAATATCTACTGGGAGGGGGGAAAATGCATAAAAATTCATCTGCATTGCATGCTTTTTTTTTTTTTTTTTTACCATTTAAGCCCAAATTCTTGGGAGCACAGTGACAATTATGAACCAGTTTTTAATTGAATACAAAATGGATGTATCAAAATTCACAGTTGTGAAAATAACCATCTCAAGACACAAAAGGACATAGTGGCCAACATTTCCAAAAGTTTTCTAGGGACACTTTTTATAATACATTGACATATTATTGTCCATTATTCTATATGTGCAAACTTTCTAAATCAAAAACCTGACAAAAAAATATATATATATATATATTTTGTACATTACGCTTTTAATCAAAATAGAAGATTTACTACAGAGTTTTACCATTTATATACACTTGCAGACAATAAATAATTGAATTTACACTCCACTGTTCATCCCTCCTATGGATTTCAGGACTAAAAATAGTCTTGCAAATTCCGAGACTATCGGTAAGTATGTTGTTACGGTCATCAGATTTTCAACATAAATTGCATGGAGCTAGTTGGCCAACATAACCTGGCAATATAACCCCTTTTGTGACCATACCAACCTTCAAGGGGAAGTTGGTATGTTCCTGTGCCAGATCTTCCAGTAGCCAATGGAAGGGGATGAAAGTGCTGCAAACAGTTGAGTTTCAGTTCTCCATCCCAGGCTAAGATTCCAAGATGCAGATCCAAGGTGCTAATTGGCTGCCCCATTTCTCTTATAGTTGCCTCTACAGCCGAACTTAGACAACATATTTAATCAGTTAGCAAGGAGGGTATTTCGAAAGTATTCAAATCCATTTTTCTATAATACAGCAACAATAAGTTGAAGCCTTTTAAACCAATTTTTTTAAAAATTTAAAAACAGTCAAATTGCACCAAAAGAAAGAAAAATAATGATCAGATTTGGACAAGGTATCTTTTGCAACAAAAAGCACAGAAAATTGTTTAAATGTTAATGTTAAATAATAAAATTAGGCAAATGCTGCTGTACTTAAAAACAGTCTTTGCCTATGTAAACTCTGGGAGCCTAGCAATATTATAGATAGATTATATTATAGAGGGATACTGACGTGGCTTTAAAAAAAGGCAGTGCAGGCTGTTCTTTTCCATGTATGTGTTTAAACAGCAAACACAGTTGTTTTGACTTTTATTTTATAACATGCTGATGCTTTAGATTGGGTGATGCATATCTGATCAATATTAAGATTTACAGGAAAAAAATTACTTATTGACATATTTTACTCCTGTAATTAAGGGATGGTGTAGATCAATGAATGTTCATATGGAGAAATGACATACTGGAGAATTCTCTGCATATTCTCCAAACTTATGGCCTAATAAAGATAGTGAGGAGTTCATCCCAGAACTAATTGCTACCAGAGTAAAGGCGCCATCCAGACACATTCCACAGCTTAATTCACTTCAGATCTTATAAAATGTAATGAGATTAGAATGGATGGCAGAATTGGGAAGTTGAAACTGGTAAATAGAGATGAAATAAAAACTGAATGAAATTAGTAATGTTCTGCTGTGTAGTGGTTCAGAGCTGTGTCTTAATTATTATCTCTCTAAGGTTCAAACCAGGTGCCTTAGGGGCTATCATATGTTTTTTTCTAAAATGAATCTTATCACTGAACACAGCATGCATGTGAGTTCTACTACACAAGAAACCATTGAAACAAAACCTACAGCCTAAAATAAACTGTTGATTAAATTTCTTATTTCTTCTGTTTAGGAGATTTCTATCTAGAGATCCAGCAGTATAAATGTACGAAATACTACTGGCAGCTCTCCAGTCACTTCTTCATTTGCTCACCATTTCTCATTATAGTTAGATTCTGGGTACCCTACAAAATAAGCGATAAAAGAGGAATTCGAAAATGATATCCTTCTGTGCTAAGGACAAGCGATAGATACAGTATGGGAAAATGTGTTTTAGCCTAGAGAATTTTGCTACTTTAGCTGCAAAATTGTTACATTTATTTGATCAGCAACAGGACTATAAGGTCTTCCCAACTATAATAAACCATAAGGAGAGGATGACCGCCATTCACAGTCAGATTGTCTCATAGCATTCTAGTAGCATATTAAAAGTTTTATAGGGGAATTAAAGTATCCAGGCAACAATAGACAAAGCATATTCACAAATGCACAACAAGCTGTGTCTGTTGGGAGATTTATAAAACTAACCTGTGTTTTCTAGGGGTTAGCTCCCATAATCCACCTTAGCTGGGTGCCTTTAAAACAAGTGCTTTAGCAAGTGAGCGACCATAGCATATGCCAGGTATACAGGTATATTAAAAGTTATATCTTTTGCTAGGAACAGAATAAAAAAAATGTTATTAAAACCAGCTGACTATTTTGTATTGCCCCAGGAAGTCTGTATGCAATTCAAACTGGCTGGTAAATAAACTGCATGGTAACAAACAGCTTTCAAACTCTTATCAATGACTTTCATATTGAGACATCTGTATAGGAAATACGCTGTGCATACTATAAATACTGGGGTCAGAGGGCTTGGCTCTTTGAAGGCTACAAGGGCTGGGAGTTGTATTGGCAACAACATGGAAGCCTTCTGAAACTTACTAGATAAGAATCTTACAATGTATAGGGATTCTGGGGAGATATATGATATCATATTAGATATGCTTTCATATTAGGGTTAAAAAGGATTAGGGTTAAAAAAAATTAAGTTTAGTCCAGTGGGGTATCTAGGAATCACTGGGCCCCCCAGCAAAACTATGATGGGGCCCCTATTTGTGCTTCATCCAGAGTGGTTTTCTGAGGGGAGGCATATCTGTTAAAGGAAGAATAAGAAGATGGGACCTACTTGGCTCTCGGGCCCCCTGTGACTTCTTCCCCTGCTCACCTGGTAGGTAGTTACACCCCTGGTTTAGTTATTTAACTATAGAGGTTCAGGTTTCAATAAAGTGGGGGATTACTTAAGCTTTAACAGCCTTTTTGTATTCAAATCATAGTAAATGGAGCCTAACAGACAAAAAATGTGTGATTTACTCTTTCATTCTCAGACATACTGGGGCCAATTAATAATAAGGTTTACAGCCATGCTGATATTTAATGACTGCAGTTGCAATTTTGTGACCATGAATGTAAACAAACAATGTGGACAGTAAAGACCATATTGTCCATCTTTTTGCTATGCCATGTGGTTATAAAACAAATATTTTTTGTCCACAATGCAAAATACAGATGTGAAATATTGATTTGTTTTTCATTTTACAATGTAGGTATAGGTGCGATATCCCACTTATTAGACTACATTATATACTATACAATAGTTATTATGACAACAAATATTTTAGCAAAAAATTGAGTCAGTTTTGTTTAGCAACAGCTAAACAATATTTAGTTAAGATTGAAAGCTGTCTGCCATCTGCTATAACAATGGCTGTGACACACTGTCATGACGTGTTCTCCCTATACTTAGATTAGGGAGATAGTTTGGGTAATAAGTGACTGCTATTGTCTACCTATACTGAAGTATCGGGGCCAATAAAATTTATTCCTAAAGGCAAAACTATCTTGAGGTAGTCCATCAGCTATGGGATTGTCTGTTTTTCGGGCATGCACGCGCTTAATAAAATGCAGTTTATGTTGGATCCAACGGGATTGATACTTATATTGCCCTTTTAGCAGTGCTATGTGTACCCATCATAATAGAAGGTAAACTTTAAAAGAAAAAAATGTGGAAACACAACAAAAATGTTTTTTTTATAAGTAATAAGACTTCTAAGAGGAGAGGAGGTGGGTTTTGAAAGATCACCTAATACAGATGTCCCTAGCGAATCTTATTTACAACTTTAAGACCCTGATGATTTCTAAACAACCTTTTCCTTTCCCAAAATCGTAGCAACAAACATCTTATTTTTTATTACAATGAATAAAATTGCAATATAATGTATATTTAAAAGGAAACACCTTAATATTAATATTTTACAGGTGGAATTTTGGACAGAATGCTGTAGTAGCTTATAGATGTATTGTGTAGTGACATTACTACAGTAGTACAGTGACCTACAGGAAACTATGATTAAAGGTATCCATACTCTAGAAAATCGAATTTTCAAAAATAGTACCTTTAAATACTACAAGATCCCACAACTTAATTGTTTTTTTATTTTCAGATTTAAAATCAGAGCGGTAGATTCTGAGAAATCATCATTTGAAATCACAGCATTTACAGGGAAAGACCTGTCACTCCAGAAGCAGAAATTGTAATATGTTCCCTCTCCCTGACCTCTTACTAGGATCTTTAGCTGCCTGCTAGCATGCTTTCTGCAATTAACAGAATCAGCTGAGAAAAGAAGGAAGGGGGAGATGTGTAAGCAGAGCAGTGTCTATGGTATGGCTGTCGCAGACACTACAAGAAGGCAGTGAGTAAGGGAGGGTGGGGGCAACTCACTAAACATTAATCATTTAATGACAAAGCAAGCACAGATAAATATGTCAGTACCACCAGATAAATATGTCAGTACCACAATTTTACTTCTCTCACATTGTAGTTTCAGAAAATGTAACATTTTTGAGTGAGTATAGTGACCCTATTAATCAGCATGATAACTGTTCTGATTCAAAACTCTTAGATTGTGTGTGTGTAAGACTATAGGAGGGGCACTGCCCTGCAAGAATGACACACAAACTTTTGTTAAGAAACAATGAAGAGTATTGTCTGAGGATCAACTGGAGATTTCCAGGAATTCCTGTGGCCGAAAATGGGGTCATGTGCAGATGTAAAACCAGAGTCATCAGATAATATTTCTGGTAATGCTTGATATGTATTTTCAACACCTACATTCTGAAATTAAAAAAAAACACTTCATAATAGATACATGATATATTTTACTATGTGATCTAAGTCCTGGAAATAAGACTTACACCATGTTTCTTTCTTCATTTCATTTTCTGCAGTCAGTCCGATGTCTGATCCCTGCTCCAGATGGTTCTCCTGTAATCCCCCTCAAAGTCCAAAAAAGTGGCCACCTGGAGGATAGCAGAGTCCATATAGGACTCTGCCTCCTGTCTCTCCTCCGGGAGAAGTTTGGCATACGCAGTGCAGCCCTCCTCCCCTCTCCCTTCCGTTTTGGTCTCCCTCCCCCTAGCTCCAAACCCTTTTAGTATATTATAGTGTTTGTTTCACCAGCCCCAACCACTGTAATGTAATTGCCAGAAATTGCCCCGATAATTACTCACCTTTCCTCTCTCTTTTGCTGTTGTGAACTGCCGGCAGCCGCGACCGTGATTGGCTGCCTCTCAGCCAATCACAGACGCGGCTGCTGGTCCGGCCCCCTGCTTGCAGTTCCGCGCAGAGGGCCGGGACAGTGCAGCGAAGGAGAGAGGCAAGGTAAGTAACTATCGGGGCGCTTTCTGGCATTAACATAGTGGTTGGGGCTGGGGAAGCAAACATTATAATATACCAAAAGTGTTATTAAAGGGTGGACATACCCTTTAAAAAATTCACATCTTGTTTTCAGCCTCAGCTGCAAAGTTACTATGTAATCAAACAGAAATACTATGTTCATTCTCAAGGATGCACTGAAGACTAAAACAGGACCCAGAATGCCATCACTTTTAGATTTGCTGCCAGATGTATACAAGATGGATCTTAGGAGGCAAAATGATAAATCCAGAAAAAAAAACCCCAACAACTAAAGGGCTCATTTCTGGATAAGAAATTAATGAAGGAGGCATAAAGATCTATAAATAAATACAAACCGAGGTTTTCAAACGACGATATGAAAGATTTACATTTGGTCACAAAGGGCTATCACCAAAAGAACATGACTTATGCATTCCTGATACATGAGGAGGATGTACCATAATGCAATGGTTTCTTCTATTGTAATTTTGCATAAAGATTTTCTTACAGCAAAACAAATAGCACCAGAAACACACACACATACATTACAACTGGGTTTTGTATGGAGTGGGATTTTCTAATGCCAGACAATCACAGTGTTTAGAAGGTCCTGTTTTTACATAGTTGAGCTTTAGATTATTAAGACAAGCTCAGACAAACACTCAAAACAACCATCATTCTGATGTAGTAACTACACCCCAGGCATAGGGTAAAATAGTTATTTGATAATTCTTAAATAGAAATATTAAAAGCTATTAGGGCTAGGCCACACTGCTGCGTTTTTTTTGCGTTTGCGCTTGCGTTTGCGTTTGCGATTGCGCTTGCGATTTTTCGAAATTATTGAAAACGCGGCAACGCAAAAAAAACGCGCGTTTTTCGATGCGTTTGCGTTTGCGTTTTGCGTTCTGCATTTTTAATCGCAATCGCATGCGATTTCCTATACTTATTGAAGAAATCGCAAGCGCAAACGCAAAAAAATCGCACATGAAATCGCATGCGATTGCGATTGCGTTTGCGTTTGCGTTTCAGTGTGGCCTAGCCCTTAGTCCCTTCTCTGCGAGATGGTAAATCTGTAAAAACATTTAGACCACACTGTAGAAAATACCATTGCAGTGATCTTTAAGCAGCTGTGCTACATGCACCTCTCAGAACATTTTCCAGAGGATCCTGGAAGATATAGTTAAGTTTAGTTAACATCTGAAGATTCATATCACTTTGAAACATAATGAAGATTTACAAGATGTTACAGAAACTACTGTAATCTGGAGACACACAGGTGATTGATTTTCTATCTGTGTAAGGAGGACTATTGTAAAACTAAAAAATCCACAAAAAGAACAAAAATACCCAAAATTTAGAAAATGCTTCCACATAAACATATAGTAAAGTGGAGTAATTAAATAGTACGATAGTGCCACATACTGCAATATGGGGTCAGCATTTAGAAACCTGTTAAAATAAAAGACAGAGTCCATCTGGGCCTTTCAGACTACACTGCGGAGGAGCAAGCTATTGGGTAAGTACCTGACCTTTTCTCCAGGGCTCCTGCAGGTTTTATTGAAGAACGGGAGGTAAGACACAGCTCCTTTACCTCCCGTTCTTCAATAAAACTAAATGCCCCAATTTTTTTTTTTCAGTGGAGATACCCTTTAAACAGTGCCCAGGGCACTAACCTGCCAGATGAAAACTGTGCATGGTGTACCTCCTTAATAAAATGAGATTGGGAGGTAGGAATAATCAATCCAACCTCCCTAGGCCAGGTAATTTTAAAAAGTAAATTTTTACAGTGCAGTTGGCTTTTAAAGGGCATGTCCACCCTTATAATAAACTTTTCACCTATAATAGTATGCCTTCCCCCAACCGCTATAAAATAATTTTAAGAAAGTGTCCCGATCTTTGCCCCGAGCAATATTTTGTATTTAAGTATGTTTTTGTTTAAAGTCAAACTTGTCAATGGATTGGCCATAATTGGTTTACTGTGCATTACATTGTCCCTGACATAGGAGGAATTTTATAAAACAGAATAGCAGAAACAATACCAATGTATGGTAATATCTGGATCTATATACATTGTGCTGATTCAGCCCCCCCCCCTCCCCCTTCACACGATTTATTGCACAGCTTGGGATAGCACCGATCCATAAAGTGTTGCATATCTGCTATAAATCTGCATGTAAAGAAAACTGTTTAAGGCAGTGACAGAAAATGTGTAAAGCCTGCTTTTCCTCTATTCACAGAAAACCACAGCAAATCCATTTATTAACATGACAATTAACAGTGCCTCCTATGTCAGCAAGAAGATATTCCGACTATTAGTGTCTGTATCATGTATGGAATTCTTTTCATTAAGGGAATGTCATTACAGCTGCAATTGAAAAAAAAATTACACGCAAAGACCATTTTTCAGTTATCTTTGACCATCAGTTTGTGTGTGTTTAAGATTTGTGGCACAATAAAAATTGTTGTGTATATACACATCGCAACAGATGTAATAAATTTTAGGTTGAAAAAAGATGGGTTTGTGTGACTTTTTAACACTAGCAGAGGGGCAGATCATAAACACATAAAGATAAGATAATGAAAATGTTGTATGGGATGCTGTTGATTAATTTCATTTGTATATACAGTAACTTCAAAATGTTAGTGACATTTGCATTAGACACTCTCTGTATATTCCCCTTTGTGTTTACAAAAAAACTGCATCATTTTCCAAGGTGCCTATAAATACAAGATAGGCATTGTTACATGGACACCAGAAATAAACACAATATTTGCAAGATGACTCACCGTAAGTCCGCACAATTGCAGTTTGGAGGAGGTATATGTGTCCATACATACTTCCTAAAAAGAATACCTAGTAGTTTAGGTCCCCACCCTGGGTATTTTCTTTAGGAGGGGAGTGAGGAAATCTAGTTTTCTTTTACTAAAGCATGTACACATATACCTCCTCCCAACTGTATTCTTGCCTTTTAATTAAGATAACAATTAAAGAAACAGTTCCATCTACATTATAATAGATTCAGCTTGCCATATTTTGCCCGACCGACCGTCATTTCAGTGTTTTGGTCAGTCAGGCCAATTTATTGTATGGAGGCTTTTTGCAGCCGTGACGTAGACTGTATGTTCATCCATATCGGACGAACGAACGATCGGACAAGTCGGAAAATCACAATTGATAGTGCGCCTAACTGCTTTTGCATGACCGACAGTCCTTCCTCCTGGCCTTCCGGTCCGTTCAGGAGGAAAGATTGTACAGTGTGTACCTAGCTTTAACAAGCTGGATTAACACAAGGTACAGTATATGATATTAACTAAAAAGCCAATCACTCAGAACTTGTACAGCCAGAAAGTGCTAGTTTGTATCCTGCCGACAGGTGTAATATTATCTTGTATCGTCAATTAATAGACAATATGCATATGAAAAATTACATCCATTTTTGGTGGAATTTTTCTATAATTCCAAAATTACAGTATGAGAGAAGTGGAAGGTAAGTAACAATTGTGGCTCTTGGTGCATCTAGATCCATAGGAAAAGCCCAAGCCACCAACTGTAAGCAATGAGAGTAGAGGTTTACTAAGTTTTCCTAAGCATTCATTGTAATTAAATCTTGTGCTTAATTTTTTTTTTTTTATGAGTCTTAAGTTTTAAAAAGATTTAAAGGATGACAAGTTGAAAACTAAATTTATCTCAAGGGAAGTGGCACCTTAAGGGAACCTGAATAGCTGTATTTAAAACTTCAAATACATTTTCACTTATCTCATTTCAATTTTGGAAGATGACACTCTTCTATTTCGGTGGCAGAGAGCACTGTCAGGGAGGGCACTTCAAGGGGGGTGATGTCATGAACTGCAAAGGACGATGGGTAGGAGGAAATGTGCAGTATCCAAAATTAGATCTTTGTTTAGGTAAGCACTAGCCTTTAAAATCTGAACTAAGCTTGATTTTAGACTTGATTGGATAATAATTTTCTTGCATGGATCAATGCAAGATGTAGATCATTCTGCTTTTAATATTTTAAATGGCTATCCATATAACTGTTTTGATCCGTTGCTTCTATATCGACATTTGTCCACAGATAATGGAATATTACTACTTAAAAAAAACAAACCAGCACTGCAGTTTAGAACTATTAGACTATTATGTTAAACTGATCTTTTACATAATTTCCGTCATTGATCCATTCATTGATTTCAGGTTTTGTTTCAACTGCCAGCTCTGAAGGACATAATAGCTAGGATTTAGATACATCCTAGTTTGACTTATATTTGTGGTAATTAGTGGTTCAATCATTTTGACTTGCTGGCATGTCGTAATGGAGGATTAACCTTAAGTCTGACCTTAAATAACCCTTAAGGCCCCCAAGCTGCTATTAATAATATAAATCTTCCTGGTTTCAGCATTTATTTTGTATTTTTAGTTGTATTTATTTTTGAATATATATATATATATATATATATGCATATCCCACTGTGCATTACATTATTTAATCCATTGTCATCTGGCTCTGCCCTGAAGCGTTTATAATCTAAGCATTTATCTAACAGGTATACAGTAGAGTTAGGCTGGGTACACTGAGTGTTCGCTGAGAGAGAGTGCTTGGCTGGGACAAATGACTGTCGGTCGCGGCAATAGTGGCCACGGCTGACAGCTTGTGCGGCCGTGATTTACCGACGCGTCCATTCGTCTGGTTCGGATGAACGGGCGACCGAAGTTGGTCGTGGCTGGCCGCCCCACACCAGCAGATATTTTCGTGCCATGGATCGGTCAGTCGTCCGAAAATATCTGCTGGTGTGTACCCAGCCTAAATGGCAGAACACTTCAAGGAACACACAGAGAAATAGCTTCTTTATTAGCACACATAGCTCACCTAACTCACAATCAATCAGTAGGTCTTAATGATTGTGGGGAAATCCAGAGAGCCCAAACACATGAATATGCAGATGTGGCCAGGGAGGATTTGAACCCTGGACTTCCGCACTACAAGGCATCAGTGCTAACGACTGAGCCAACATGCTTGTCAGATTATCAGATTACACAAGCTATGTATATACAGTATCTACAGGCTAATGTTTGCTCACTTCCTTACAAAAAGCATTACACATGTTCATTAACTTGCTAAATGCAGAGGAAGCTAGTCGAGAAGACAGTGATCATTTGCAGTCATAAGATTGAATAAAATTTGTTATCGTTAAAAATGGTGCAGATTTTGCCCCAACCAATTAGATGTTAGCTTTCGAATGGAAGCTAACATTTGATTGGTTGGGGCAAAATTAGCACCATTTTAAACAATAAGAACTTTTATTAAATAGCCCTGAAGGCTATTTTTGGAGTATGTAATCATTTGTTAGGTTTAATTGGTTAATGATCTTGCAAATGGACTACCCAAAGTTATTTTAAGGCTTACAAAGCTGAATGCAAACACACAGGAAAATCTCATGTTCTTTTTGGTGCATTTTTCTTCTGTGTGTTAGCATGTCCCATTTCATAAATAAAAGCATCTGTATTTGGCCAACCCCCTTTATTCCCCTCATGACCAGTGTAAATATATCAAATAATTCAATGAATATCCCACACCATGGCGCTATGCTCCCCCTGACCATAGGGTATCAAAGTCTCAATACTTAACAAAAAATGGAGAGTAGCATACCAGAATCTATGAAGTCTATTCACACTGCGATGATGTGTAGAATAAAAGTTCCCTGTATGCACTTTGTTGTGCTTCTCTCCATTTTCTGTAAAGTAAATATATAACATGCCTGCAGATTTCTGGTAAGGGAGAACAGAGCCCATAATATAAAGACAGCACCACAGGCCTCATGTTTTACTATTGGTGGAATAAATATATATATTAGTAGATGCTACTTGCCCACTATTTATGTTTTAATGAGTATATGTACGTTTCAAAATATTTTAAATGACTATTCCTATATTAAATTCATTCTGTTTATCACCCTGTCTATTTGTAACTTTTGACAGCTCCACAGATCTTATAATTATTTCTTAGTTTTTGTCTCTCACCTCTGAACTCAACCTCTTAGGGAAAGATTTATGGGAAGGCTGTGCACTGTTCTATGGATTAAAAGTCACGCTAAGCAATTCAATATTGGTTAGCGTAACTTTAACTCCTTCCTTGAGTGCTTGGGTATCGCAAGGAATTCAATATGCGGTTTGTGGAATTTTTGTGCGAATATTTAACGCCAGGTATTAGCTGTTCTTAAAAAGTGCAAATTGAATTAAGAGTCTTTGAGTGAATCTCCCCCTTAGTGTAGACACGGGCCATATTTATTTTGCATTACCATGCCTGTAAATACTCCCATTGGTGATCGTAAAATTATAATTTCAATCATAATTCTATGCCGGTCTATACAATACCATTGCTGTAGTTTACTAACACAAGATATTGTATGGCCAATTGATGGTAAATGTGCGCCAAACATTAATGATAAACTGGAAGCTTAGCTTATACTAGCAACCCCCTGGTTTTTTAAAGAATCTCAAATCCACCACCACGCAACCGCGCCCTGCTGCCACCGCCCCCTGCTGCCACCGCCCCCTGCTGCCACCCTCCCTTAACACCCACCGGCCACGCTATTGTAATCCTTTGGTTAGTATTAGGATTTCTTCTCATTCTTTCTAGCACCACCTAACAGCCATTTGGGGTACTGCAGTGGGTCCTGTGTCTTTTAGTATATAAGATGGGCCAACATTTGTAGAATATTTCAGGGTACTGGCAATCTATGATGCAACTGCTTCTTTCTAGTGTTGCCTCTTCCTCGATGCAAAACTCTTTCTGTTCATGCTAACTAGGTAACTTGAATTTCTACTCCCATCACCCTTATGCTAAGCTGCATTTAACAGCTGCCCCCAAACTCCTGACCAGCCAGTGTCTCCCAGTAAACAATCAAAGACAGAAGGGAATATGATTAGCTGATTTGCGGCTCATGCAGAGAGGGGAATCTGTTAACCCTTTGCATATGTATTTATGAAACAACATGTTAACCCTTTATATTTGGGAGCATTTCTGCAAGTGTTTTGTGTGTTTATTTCTGCACTGTGCCATTTATAGAAGTGTGTATATTGCTGCAAAATATGTATTTAGAAGTGTGATACAAGCTACATTCATTTCAGTGTCACCATACAGAATGTAATTAATGCACTGCAGCATGTTGATGTCATGTGTTATTATTAAAAACAGATGTGATTGCAATTAAACAGAATTAATGTTTAATTGCAATCACTTTGCAATCAGTGCAGCCCTGCTAATTACATTTATTGCTACTTACTTACTACTAGACCAAATGGTAGGAGGGTGGGGCGAGTGTGCATTTTTGTTTATGCAAAACTTCATGCATCATAGGGGACAGGAAAAGGAGATTGAAATCACACATGTGCATAAAATGCAGCAAAGTCAGATACTGTAAACTGCTTGCAGAGTAATGGCAGCAATGTTCCCTCTAATTGGCAATTGTATGTGTGCGCAGATTTAAATTTTCTGTGCGCATACAAAATTAAATTGTGTACGCTCCATACCGCAGCACTTATTTTCCAGCAGATTTTTGTGCGCGCACCACTTTAACCTGTGTGCACAGGCCTGTAGAGTTGTGCGCACGAGCGCACACCTTAGAGGGAACACTAAATGGCAGCCTCAGTCTTATAAAGTATAACCTAAAATGAGCTCCAAAAAAGCACCTGGATGGAGTCTTACATGCTGAGCAGTTTGCTAAGTCAAGTAGTCAAGTAGTTGCATAATCAAAATTTGTATTTTTGTGGGAGTTTTTATTTAAGAATTTAATGTTAATAACGTTTCACTTTTAAAATGTAAACAGTCCAAAGAAAAAAAGTACAGAAAATAATTTGTAAGACTAAAATAAAATAATAAGTCAATATTCTCTTATATGTTTTGTCTTCTACAAAGCACATTACAAAAACAAAAGTTTTGTAGAATCTACATACTTCATTGAATGTATCGTTTATAATGTTATAAAGATTGATCGTGATGCCCCCTCCCTCTGGCCCTTGTTTTAAGGTAAACAAACAAGGCTTGCACAGATGGTTTTCATAAATTACATTTTCCATTTCCCTTATTAAACCCAGTCACCCTGCTTTTAATTTTTAAAGGTCTTTTTATGAACTGGAACCCATAATTTGACTGCATATTTTAGATGATATCTCTTTAATACTTTACAAACAGTTACAAGTAATGATGTTTCTTCTCTTTCTTCTTTAGTACAGGATATCATTCCAGTTTTAGTATTTTAATCTTTTTTGCTTAGTACCAAATCTATTTTTAGACGTTTTTCCACCAAGGAGAAATGAATTATTATCTAAGATGATTATTAATGTTGATGTAGATAAATTAAGTGAGCAGTCACTTTCTGGCACTATCTACCATATATTTGACCTTAGTATAGGAATTACATTGAACTCCTGAGGGGTTGTGCCAGGGCAGAGTTAGGGAGCTAGGGGTATAAAACAAATTCTAACTTATGTAGACATTTTGGGTATTCTCCTCTCTTGCCATTATCTTATCCTATACATGTTTCCTGCTCCATCCCGTTTTCCCTGTTACAAGTGATTAGCGCAGAAACGTTTGTTCCTGACACAGAAGAAGCTTCCAAAAATTTCCCTTGGCCATGATTGACCCCTGTAGCTTAGGTAAATGGCCACTGTTGAAGGGAATGTGTCAGTCCTGAACGTTCTCCTTCCACTTTATATAGGGAGAATGCTTGGGACTGTATGTATCCTGTTCTTTAAAAAATGACAGGCAGAATCTTAAAGACTCGGGTGAATAAGCTGTGAAGTTACAACACTAAGATAAGAACTTCGAAAGTGTGAGCCTCAATCCTCCATGACCACAGAATACACCACATGATGTTGGAGTGTGGCACTTTGAAATGAATACCATTCCAAAAAGAGTTCTACACACTTCTATATTTATTATATATTTATATAGTTACAAAACTTGCCTAATTTTTACAGCAGATTATTGAACATGTAAAGTTATGCCATTATCTACAAAGAATCTGCAAAAAATATTTTTTAAGAATGTCATTTTAAATTCCCTTCTGCTCACTTACCTTCTGCATTATATTAAAGGATAACTGTATTTCCTCAATGCATTTTTTTTTAAAAGTTGCTTTATAAAGAGTTAAGGTATGCAGCCCTCCCCATATATTTTTTTCCTGATTTAGAGCTTCTCTCTGCCTTCAATTAGCCATGCTGTGAAGGGGGCGTAACAATTCTGTCTCCCTGTAACTGTCACTCAAAGCTAGCATGCGAGAAAACACTCCTCCACCCATCCTTGATCTGCTTGACTATGTAGGCTGTACATCCTAGCAACTGAACAGTTCAAGTTTGTTTGACTGGCAGAGGAGGAGGAGAGAGGTTGTAACAGACATTCCCACCAGCCAATGACAAGTGATATGTTAACGATGGCCCAAGGCCGTCTAGGAGGCGGCATTTTAGCACTGACCTTTGCTGTGTGATATATAAGGGAGGGCAGCATGGCTGTAAATGTGAGTAAGTGATTTCAGCTGCTGGAAGTGTCGACATGTAATGGGGGTAATGTTATTTTTTTTGATATTGTTGTCCTTTAAAGGAGAACTAAACATATATTTTAATCCTAATATGAAAGTGTTTCTCCCCAGAACACCTGTACGTTGTAAGATTCTTCTCTTCTACTAAGTTGTATTTAATACATGTAAGTAATAGATTCTGTAACAACGAAGGCTTCCATTTTGTTGCCAGTACAACTCATGAGCCATGCCCCCGTAACCCCAGTATTCACTGTCTCTATGGATATAAGTGCAACAAGCCTTGACACATTAGGAATGAGATCCCTGCCCGGAAGAGCTTACAATCTAAGTCATAAATCATATTCTACTGCCTGAGTTTATTGCTTTTTTTTTTTGCTTGTTTGTTTCCACCGTGTTTCTAGAAAAATATAAGGTTTCTACATATGTACAAATGTTATATATAGCAGCTCTGTTTTTTATTTACCCACCAGCGTGAATTGCTGACAGCCTTCCTGGAGCAATACAAAATAGTGAACAGATTTTACTGACATTTACTGAAATGTACATGCTTCTTCTGCATGTGCAGTGGTGGTGCACTGCTAAAGTGCTGGTTTTGGGAACAAAGAGACCATTTGGACACATGTTTAGTTCCCCAAGGCTTACATTTTGTTTGTTTCTATTATGTTTCTAGTAAAAGATAAGGACTCTCCATATACAGCTATCCCACCTAATAGTCATTGTGGGATAGAGGTAGAAACATTCTTTTTAGCAAGATCCAGTACAGTAGGTTGCAGATTCAATTCCCAATACTTACATTTATTTTTTACTGAAATGTTAATACATCCATGCTTGCAAAGAAATAAGCTGCAAATATTACTTTTATTTTCTGTAAGAAAAGCAAAGGAATTTATCACTGTTAGGTACAATGCATTTGTAATTTTATGGTTAATTTCATAAATCACCCAGCATCCACTGCAATATGAGCGGTGAGGCACAGCTTTTTGTTTCTTTGTGAATGTTCTTTTTCTATTGGGACAATGTTGTCCAGAGATTTCCCCTTTAAAGAGGTGGCATATGCATAATATACCAGAAAAAAAACAAGAAAAAAATTACAGTTCACAATTAGTTTACTTTTGAAAAAATATTACAAACAACCTTAAAACCACAAAAGGTGAAGGAGATTTGCAATCTCTAAAGAAAGCAGGAATGAAAAAACAAAACAAAAAAACCCTGTATCAATCCATGATAACCTAAAGGATTGATTGCCACTTGCAGCAAAATGTAATTTGCCAGCTGTTGATAGGCATATGTACATTAGAGAATAGGTAGATAACGGAACAATATATTTTATACAAACCCATGCTTGGGAACCATAATGTTTTACTGTTACACAAGAATCACAATTGCATCTGATGAAAGACCATGTCAGTATGAAACATGTTGTGCTACAACTCCGATAAATCACAGTAAGCACGGCTAATCTGGATCTCATGTCATACTGCATTTTATATTGATCAAGTTTGCGGACTGCCCCATCTATGAGGCAAGTTGAAAAACTTCTCATCGCACTGGCTACCCCTGCAGCGGAAGTTTATGCATGTGCTGCCCCCCTCAACCATAAGGAGCGATGGCAAGGGTATTTTTGGGTGATACTTTGAATGATGTTACGAATACACATTTCCCCGCAGCACAGCCTGGTAATAATATTTACATTACCCATGTTCCTTATTATAAACTATAATTCTGTCCTTTAGCCAGGTACTAATGTGTACATGCTCCACGTCACAACATATTTTAATATAGTGCAACTGTATTCGTATTGCTTGTATTTTCTCAACAGTATCCCTTTAAATCATATTTAGTAAATACTGTGCCATATGTGAATATCCACTAAAATGATATGTTGTGTGACTTAGCTATTATGGTTATTAAGGTACAAGGGCTGCGTTATTTAAACCCACACAGAAAGAGACATATGGAAAGCATATTAACAAAGGAAAAAGGCAAATGTGAATTGAGTTTTAAGTTAAAAGAAACATCAAATGAGGAATGAGGAAGTCATTCATCCACTGAGCACAGTATCAAAAACAAATACAATGAAAGTTGAGTCAATAAAGTAAGTTTAAAAACTTATTGTAAAGAAAATACAAAGAATTCTATATATCCATTTTCTAAACCAAGAATATTCTTTGGGTAACCAGCACCCTGCCTAAAATATTCCTGCTACTATCATTTCAAATACATAAAGCCATAAAAGACATACATATTAACATGTATAAAGTAGAACAGATGCAATTTCATTGTGTATCCAAAAGGCGGGTATTAAACAATTTCACTGATGGGTAATCTGATCCCCTGTGCAGCCGCAACTTCAAATGCATTCCCAACGATACCTTTACCACCAGGGTTGTAACTATCAAGGAAGAAGGGGGAGCAAACACAAAGGGGCCCAAGAGCCAAGAGGGCCCCATCTTCTTATTTTTCCTTTGATAGAAATAGCTTCCTCCCAGAAAACCACTGTGGATGAAGCAATTTTTGCTGGGGGGCCCAGTGATTCCTAGTTAGGCCTGCCTTTTTCCCACAAAAATCCTCCTTTGGTTAAAAAAAAAATCTGTGAATAAGATTGTTTGCCTTTGTCTCAGTTACTCTAAATAACTCTGGTCACAAATAAATTTTAAAAAGATGACATGATTAACAAAAATGTATTATTTTAATAAACACTTCCTTTAAACCAGCAACCCAGCAACTGTGTTCCAATAGCTATGCTTTATTGAGCATATTTATGAGCATGCTCAGTCCCCAGGGATGGGGTGTAGCAGAGGGTTGGGTGATGTCAAGCTCAAGCTACTGCAAGCAGTAAATTTGGACATCCCGCAATGTAATTTCTCACAGGCAGCAGCCAGATACATGATCCAGTGCTCCTTTTCAAGGAAAGACGGCCAGGCTTTTATTTATTCCTAATTTGTTGAGATACCACAGTTGCCCTTTAAATAAAGACATTCATGTAAATAAAAACATTCATCCATCTAGTCCAACCTTTTTACCTTACCAAGAACGCCTGCTTAACAGTTAAAAGAAATGTAAAAAACATGGCAATCAGAAAAATCCATAGATTAACAGGGAATATTTGTATTAATACATACATTTTATATATTCTTTCATGTTAGACACTCATCCAGCCATCTCTTGAAGCAATCCAATAAACTTGCCATTACCATGTACAGAAGGCCCCAAAAATCCTAATTAATTTTACATAACAAGCAATTTGTGAAGGTTGAAGGTGTTTATCAGGAATTCAAGTGCTAATTCACTTTGGGGGATGCAATCAATTCTGATATTGTTAAAATGAAATGTAATATTGGCATAGGGTTTACTCTCATTTTATGGGCACATGCCAATTTTAAATGTTTTTGGAAGAAGAGCAACGCACGGGTGTTTTATATAGGTTACATTTTGAGCTACATAGTATTTTTGCTAATCATGTTTTTCTATGTATCATCAAGAATAAAACAGAAGAACAACTCAAACCCTCTCCAAGAACAGACTTTGTCTAACCAGGGCTATTTGGTTGTGAACTTGTCAAGCATATCACTTGATACAGGAATGGTATAGGGAACATTCACACTTATAATATAACCTTCCACCTCCTATCTCTCCCTGGTATGCAAAACATGTTAACACTCATTTCTTTCTTCGTATCTACAGAACCAAGTGCCCTTGCGACAGGCTAAATGCATCAGCAAATTGTTGTTTCCATTCTCCTTCTTCCTTTCAGTCTCTTGGTTGGTGGAACATGCTTCTAGCTTTATTTTAATCATTTAATGTGGTTATATTAAAATACAAGAATTATTATAGCACATTGTGCATATATGTTATAGCAAAAGTGAAGCGCAAAACAATGAAAAGTAGACTGTGCAATGGTTTAGCATATAAACAATAAAATCTTTCTGTAGAAAATAACCCTTTCACTCCAATATCTGGTATCGCCCAATTTGGTTGAAACAACCTGAAGCTGGCATTCCTTCTAACTGTTCACTACCTGCTTTCATGGAACGTCCCTGATAAAAGTATTTTGATTTGAGGCCCTATATGGGATTTATATATACTATGGTTAAATAAATACTTATTTCTAAGGAAAAAAAACTGTATTAATGGTCATGTCCACCCCCCAAAACTATTTTTTTGTAGTGAATCGAGTGCTATCCTATGTACTTTTGCCATACACTTTCATTATTTTTTTGGAACAGTTATCAAGTTATTTTCAGGAGAAGCAAAAGGAGCTGAGGGGTAAGGTAAGGATTTTTTTAACACTACACAGTGGGGTTAGTAGTGGGTTAAATTTTAGTTTTGGGGGTGGACATGCCCTTTAACAACAATTTACAGGCTTTACAGGATATATAAATATAATTTAAATAATATCTGTATAAATTACTCTTAGCTATTTATATTCAGTGCACAGCTAATTCATCAGCATCACATGACACACTAGGAAATAATTAGAATGTCATTCTGTCAGTTACCGAAAGTGAGATTTATTATGAATCCAGGCCAATCTGCACCCACCTTCAACATTGTATGTCTCCAGGAAGTCACGAGGTCTGGCACTTCTGTATAAGAGATTAGTGTATGGACACATAAAGGTAATATGTGTACCATATGTAACTATACAGCAGAATATCTGTTAGCAATGAATACTCTCCATTAAAGAACATTTATAACAATTCTACAGATGGTAAATCACATGGCGTGAAGCGATGGTGGGAGATTGTAAATGGGGTAGACAAATACCCATACAGAAGATTATGCTAACTTTTTCCTAAATGACAATAAACAAATTCCAAAAACATAATGCACATTTAAAACAACAGATTTACATAATGTCTACAATTCATTGTAACAATTACACATTATAATAAGAGTTTGTAAACCAGCATTACCAGCCTGAAAGAAGCTGTTGCACAAATTTCATGATCATGAGCCAATGAAAATTTTTTTTAAATTTTGATTTACACAACTTTAAGGGGCAAAGTTTGCCTGTGCTATTAATCTACAGCAACCAACCAGTTGTAATCTAATGGCAGGAAAAAGCTAACATTTGATTGGTTGCTACAAATTAAGAGCATGGGCTGACTTTTACACCTCTTATTGCCTCACAGTACTAAAAAGTTACACGAAACATATGGTACATGCAATACTGAATCGATTGTGTGGGCTGCGCAGTTGTCTTTTAAAATAGTCAAGCAGCCAGCATAAAGAAAAACTCACCTCTTGACCGATCCCATGACATTCAATCAAATCTTCAGGAACCGTCTTTCCAATTTTATTTTGAGACCGTCATAAAATTGCAAAATGAATGGGCCAGACAGGACTGTCGCAATCGTATGTCAGTATCGACAAAAAAAACAAAACCATAGGATATTTTTACAAACCACCCCTTATCCCTTTTTCTCAACCCCCTTTGAGTTAATTGGGGATGAGATCTAACCTGTGTGCTGCCATTTGGTGGTGAATCAAGTGGTTGCCAAAGTTAACTGGAAATGAGAGTGACCTAGAGTCCTACATGGGTTTGGCTACCTGTGGTTTACCTTATTTGCATGTAGTGTTTGGGTAAACCACAGTAAGTTTGAGCAGGTTGCAGGCCTGTTTAATTTCAGGTGTGGGTCGCTGTAAGTACAGGTTGGTTCAGGTAGCATGTGCGGGTCCTCTTGCAGGTCCATTTAATTTTGGGTGCGAGTTAGCTTGTGTTTCTGACTACATGCAGATCAGGTTGATGTGGTTATAGAACCCACCAACAAAGCAAGTGCGGGTAACGGCTTTGTGGGTGTGGGTCGTGTTGCTGGTCTGTTCAATTTTGGGTATGTGTAAAACATGTGTAAAACGTGTTTTACAGTTGCAGTTCCAAAAAATTTGACCTGCGAGTGATCGCCCAGCTGAGGAATGAACAAGGTTTTGTTTGGGGAAAAAGGCAATGCCAGGTACTTTGTTAGTAGATAAATAAGAGCCACACTTGCATATGAAACACACCAGAAATTAAATATTGTTCAGCAATTTGGAATTTGCATTTGCAAGAGTCAAAAGGCTGCAAAAGGCATTGTACTTGTAGATTCCTTTGATTTATGCCTGGAGACTTGTTCTTTTCTTCTAAGCTAGTTTAGCTATAGTCCAGGATAGGCCATTATATTACTGTAGAATGAACACCTGACCAATAAATCGACAAGGAGATATTGAATGGCAGTTAAAAAGATTCTGGTTGGCCTTTTGGTTCGTATCTGCCCTGTTTTTGTAGGTTACCAATCAAGGAAACAAGAACCAAGGAAATAAACCCCATCCTATTGTACTTCCTTTTCCATGTTGGAATCGCAAATTATGGCACCATTTTTGCCACATTTTTTTTATAATGTACACAATCTTGTGTGCTAATCCTATGAATTCAGTTTTTCAGCCTTCTGTCAATAAAACTGTCTGGCAGTAGATTCTGGCCTAGACAAGCTAATTTTTTTTTCTAATTTCACAATTTAAGCAATGACTTTCATACTGTCAATCAAAATGTCAATCCTACAGCTTGAAGTCTTTTCTTGGCAGTTGTAAGTAAGACTTGCTTATTTCAATCACTGTTACAGTAAGTCATGTTCAAAGCTTTTTCTCTGAAGGTCCTATCACGCGAGCTGTTGAATCTCTTTAACTTATTTACTGATTCTGTTCAGGCTGTAGAAGTTTTTAACCCATTTCTATTTCCCTAGAAAGTCAATGAAGATGTATCTTATTTGAGTGCTGGCTGGTAGTAATATACATAGACCAGAGCAGTATTGTGAACTGTGTTACCATTTACTGTACCAGGAATCACTTTGTATCCACTTTGATCAAGGATCCTTAATACTAACTATGGGGGGATGCCCCATAGAATAGGATACTGCAATTATGGGAATAATTAGAGATTGATAGATTTTTTTCTAGATGGTTTTATATATTTTAGTAATTTTGTCATGTGTGTAGGTGCAATAAAGTTTGTTAATCATATTTACTTCTAATTTTTTGCTGCGTTGTGTTTCTGTTAGGGGTCCTTTATATGGGTCTCTCTTGACCCAGTTTCTTCTGAGAGTTTTAGAATTTAGACTTTAATCCTTACCATATCAGGTTTTTGACTGGATTTAAACATCTTAAATTTCAATACAAACTGTATTTAAAAATAAGAGTTTTCTAAAACTTGATTGCTAATTTATATAGCATTATATCAGAAGTCCAACACAGTATATTACTGTTAGCACAGAGTAAAATTACCCCATATAGAAGTATTCTTCTGCGCCGACCAGGCCATGATCCATTGCACAGTTTATTTAGTTAAGCACAATTAAAACTTAAGAACAATACTGAATCAGAAGCCAGAGCACCTCTCATTTTGATGTTTTATATTTTTATTTCCCAGCATTACAGTATCACACAGTGTGGCCACTGACCATTGTGTTCTTTACACATCTAATTCTAAACTAATTCAGAAACTTGTTATAGTAAGTCACGTCTACTAGTAGTCTCTAGCCAATCCTGATACAATCCATATTAGACAGGGGACCATGTGACTGACCAGGTCAGAAAGTCCGGGCAGACAGTGCCCATGCACACAGTTATCTTATCCAGTTCTTCAGGGGGTTACATTTACTTTAGTGCCGTTTACTGAAGGGGTAATTTACAGTTTGTTGGTGTTCTTGCTTTCAGAGTATAAAAATGTTGGTTTAGTTTTCCTTTAAGCTTTTTTTTTTAAATAAGCTTTTCTTACTTAATCAGGATCTAAAACTCAGAAATTGTAGGATTCTTCATGTATCATTGCTATAAGCAGTATCATACTTCGGGATACTGTGTGAATCTGTAAGTGCTGGTGCTAAAAATATAAACAATTAATGGGTGGTAGAAACTTAGGTTAACCATAGAAGAGATTTATTTCAGCACCTTACCGGCACTAATTCATGTTAAAGGGTATCTCCATACGTATTAACACATTTTTGGGATTCAGTTTTATTGAAGAAAGGGAGGTAAAGGAGCTGTGTCTTACCTCCTGTTCTTCAATAAAACCATCAGGAGCAAGAAGAGAAGGTAAAGAACTTATCCGCTCGCTCTCAAAAATTTGTTAATACAAGTGGAGGTACCCTTTAACCTTAATCTCTCTAAAGCTTAATTGCAAAAGGTTCTAAATAGTTTGCTGCCTTTTGACACACACAGATGCCATCATCTCAATAAAAGGAGTTTTTAATTAGAAGACAGTAATTGTGACATATACACATAATTGATAAATATTAAAGAGAAAGAAGTAGTTAGGATCATTGAAGGAATTATTTAGAACAATGCAATAAAATGCTAGAATAATTTCTAAAGCTTTGTATCATCCCTCTTTCTTATGTTATATGAAGTTCTTCAGTAAAACTTGCAGAAGAGGAGGAAGAACGCTTCATTACCAAAATAATTTACCAGCTAAGATTGCCTAAAGAAATCTTGAACGGAATTGTCTTTTAGACATTACAGGGTCACTAAACTCCTAGGTGACCTCCCGTGTCCTTGATCTGCACACACAGCTAAACAGTTCTGAGCATACAGATTAAAATAAATTAAGCACAAAAATCTTGGGGGCATATTTTTAATGGAGTGATTTTTTTGTCTTGATTTCACAATGTCAAATAGTGTTTTCTTCGAATTTATAAACTGGTTCATTTCGCCACAGGATTTGCAACAGTAATATAGCCGTATTAATTGAGATACATTCGGTATCGTGGCAAAATAGTGAAATAGCACCAGTATTTCTACAAATGCCAGAGCAGTGCTGTAACCAATAATTAGGCAACATTACATTTAAAACACTCATGTACATGTGTAAATAAGAACCCCATTCAACTTTTTTGTAAATTAGCAAAAATTGAAACTCAAAACGCAGAAATTTGAATAACGCACATCGGATAAAATTAAATGATTAAGTTTAACACCCCACCTGGACCCCTATTTGTATGGGGAAACCCAAAATAAGGGCTAGGCACACACCCACGTTTTAACTCGCGATCTGATCGCACGTTAAAAAGTGCACCCTAATGTTGGCCAATTGATCTGTCGACACTAGGGGTGCCAGTGTCCGTTGCCTTGCAATCCGTTTTTTTTTGAGCGCATGTAATCACCATTTATTCGCAGCACAAGCTTATGTGCATGAAATCCACGCGCTTTTGCCTGCAATACTGTCCGCTCTAGTGTAGCCTCACACTAATGTACCGACACTTTCCACTTTTTTAAATAGGGTTAATGCATCCACCTTTATATATGAGACCAATTTCTTATCACCAAGATGTATCGAAAAGCAAAGTTTTAATATGCAGCGGACTGAGTTTTTGCTACCGGTTACTAAGGCTTAATAAATTATCCAATTTATTTAAAAAAGTCCAATTTGGCTGACAAAGGGCAGCTATAATGGTGTTGAAAACTTAAAGGAATAGTTCACTGAAAAAGTCAACTATTCCCTAAATGCATTAATTAAAGAATGGGAGGGAAAGGAGCTATTACTCCCCTTCGTTCCAGGCTCCTGTACAGTTGATTGAAGAATGGAAGGTAAGGCATTGGTCCTTTACCTCCTATTCTTCAATCAATGTGTTTAACAACTACAAGCTTTTATAAATATGCCCCTTGGTGAATATATGTAATTTGGTATATAGCACCCAAAATCTAACATTGTGTCTGTACAGATGAAAATACAGTATATATCTGTGCACACAGCTAAAAAGAACTATAGGGTACATTGGCGACTTCTAATATTTTTATTTACTTTGTTTTACAGTAATTATAAATGAAAATGATATAATTATATCCCAATCAAATGGATAAATATTGGGTATCCGATACCATCATATCTATCCAGACAGTTTTTATCATAAAGCACAGTGTCAAAGTAAGTGGTATTTTTTTTTTGTTTAACGCACCCAGTATAACCATACACATTTTCAATAAACCCCTCCACACTGTACAGAGAAAATCCTGCAAAGCACTGATTTAATTAAACAGTTCTTTATCAGCTTAAGGCAAGGTCATTTTATTATTCTAGTGGAACATGCTTAACTTTAATGTTGATGAGCCCTCTTGTAAAAATATATTAAATCTTTTTTAACTCTAGGTAAAACTTGGCATCGTGTACTGGTGTTGTATAATTCCAGTTGGAAAGATTCCCAGAAATGTTGCAATTTATAGATCAGTTACACTATCTGTAATCAAGCAGATATGCAGTACCCCTGTGTGGGATGTATTTAAAGGATCTGTATGTATATTAAAATGTATATGTGTATGGTCACTTTTCTACTCTTATCCTTCTTGACCTCTCCTCTGTTCTCAACACAGTTGATCATTCTCATGCAGATATTTCACTCCTTGGGCATTCGGAATGAAGTGGCATCCTGGTCTCAATCTCTGTATCTTATGCCTCTTCTCTGGTTACTCTTAGTGTGGGGGTGCTGCAGGGACCTGTTCTTGGACCCTTATTGTTCTCCCTCTACACTATTTCCTTGGGAGATATAATTAGCTCTTTTGGCTTCAAGTATCATTTATATGCAGATGATAAACAAATCTACTTGTCCACCCCTCTGCTAATTCCTGACATCCAATCTTGTGTCTCCGACAGTCTACTTGCCATCTCCTCCTGGATGTGGCGATGCTGCCTCAAATTAAATCTTTCTAAAACTGAACTGATCATTTTCCCACCTAAACCTGGTCCTGTCCCATCTTTCTCTATTTCTGTTGACAATACCCACATTTTCCCTCTTCAATCGGAATGCTGCCCAGGGGTATATATTGACTCCTCTCTCTCCTTTTCTAACCAAATTAAATGTTGCTAAAACCAGACACTTTTTCCTTTGCAATATATAAATTCGCAGGCTCTTTTCTCTCCCAACCACTGCTATGCTTATGCATGCTCTCATCCGATCGCGCCTATACTATTGTAACCTACTACTTGCTGGTTTTCCTGCTGCCCACCTCTCTCCCCTTCAGTCCATACTAAACTCTGCTACATGTATTGTTTTGCTCTCCTATAAACAGGAACCCAAATCTCCACTGCACCGGACAACAACCTGGCTCCCCGTTAAACAGCACATTATATATAAAATCCTTCTCCTAACCTTTAAATCCCTTCACTCTGCTGCACCTCCTTATATTTCCTCTCTAGTGTCCCCATATGTTCCCGCCTATATCCTTCGATCATCATGAAACCAGCTCCTGTACAGACCCCCCAC
Organism: Hymenochirus boettgeri; assembly: GCA_019447015.1. NCBI lineage: Eukaryota > Metazoa > Chordata > Amphibia > Anura > Pipidae > Hymenochirus > Hymenochirus boettgeri. Next base: position 199,690,807 of record CM033469.1, on the reverse strand, counting down.
TTGTACTGCCTCCTCTCCCCTTAAACCTTTGTCTCTTGTGGCCCCCGTCCTCTGGAATTCTATTCCCCTCTCTACGTTAAGAAACCTCAATTAGCAGGTTTAAATCTAGCCTTACATCCTTCCTATCTGGTAACCAGCACAGTATATGATTGTTTTATTTACACTGCATATGTCTCACTCAAGCACTTATTCCCATTCCATTGTATCTGTGTGTTACCCACCTAACTAGATTGTAAGCTCTACGGGACAGGGACCTCCTTTTCTCTTGTGGCTAAGCCCTAGCACTTCTGTTTATATAAGTTATATATTTATGTACTGAACTATCTATGTATTTATCCCCCTTGTTTGACTTTATTGTATTTTAATACTGTACAGCGCTGTGTCGCCAAGTGGCGCCTTTTAAATAAACTATACATACATAGGTATGTGAAATGCTGCAAGAAGAAAGTAAACTAATGGCAGTGACAATTGTTATTTTCTGATCCATTGTGCGTGTTTCTCACCATTGCTGTCTTTACATGTAACCTCATAAGCCTGACACAACCGGGTGCGTATGGTGTGTATTTTAAACATGAACCGCTGGCTGTGATTCACCGGCACAACCACTTTCATTGAAAAATGGATTAATTGGAAACCTAAATCACAATAGATCACCTGAATGACCAACTACAATGTTAGTCTATGTAATCAATCGTGCTGTATGTTCCAGGCCTTAGAAACCAAACTGCCAAGTTTGCAGAACTCAGTAACTCAAATATCGCGTCCTTATCCTGTTCTAAAATAAGAAATCTCATCCACATTTTGGCAGAAGTACACACACGTTAGTAATGAATTTGTGGCTGTAAAAAGGATGTTCACTCATTAGTTGTAATTCCTATCCCTTTATATATATCTCTCTACTACTAGTTAGGGACCCATCTGTAAGTCTACAATCTAAGTCCTAGCTCAAGATTTCCCCACGTGTAGTGTAGCTTGTAGGATTAAATGAGATTTATAGTTCTCATCATTAGTATGGTGGTATTTGTAGGGATTAGCAGGCTATCCAAGTATTTGCTCACACCATAACACATGTTTATACTTCTAAACATCCCAGCTTACTTGTAATGTGACAAATGATTGTCTTAAAGATACATTTCTTGAAAACATAAATTATGCTTGTTAACAAAGTGGACACAGTTTGATGAATCCAGGGTTTCGGGTAATATTTATATTAGCGTTTTCTTTTTTTTATGGCCCTTTAATTTAGCATTTTATAGAGTAGACAGTTTCTAAAAGCTTTAAAGGGCTATTTTACAGACAAAATTTTGATTTTCAGCACATTAACAAAAATAATGGGGCTCATTTACCCAGAGCCATTATTGCTCTGGGTAAATGCTTCTTCCGCGATTTAATATTTAATAGCGATTTATATGCGGGATTTTAACGCCAACTATTTGCTGGCATTAAAATCCTGCGCAAAACCGTTGGTGAACCGGTTAGTGCAAATTTAACATATATTTGCCCAGTGGGTAAATGAGGCCCAATGTGTTTTGGCTAGAAAACACTGCTTCATGAGTTTATGGGTATCTATCAACAGGGCAGTTCTTACACAAATATAATACACAAATATTCATCTACATAATGCTTATTATTAGAAAGACTGGTTTCATGATGAAATTATCAGTTTTGAATATGACATTTTGCCATCCAAACTGCAGTTGTCCATGTGTAGCACTCTGATTCCTCTTTCTGTTCCACATGTAAAATGTACTCATATGTTACTTTTTAAACACTGTCAGGACAATGCAAAAAGGGGGTCTACTGTACCACATTCTTCCACCCTAACATGGGTTTAAGATTACATTAGCGGTGGCTGCACTGGATGCGGCAGGGGGGGGGCATTTTTGCTGAATATTTTTACATGAAAAAAAAAAAGGAACGCAAGAAATGGTGCAAAGGATTACCGGATCGGGATTAAGGCCAATGCAAGTAATAGGAACAAAATGTATTGCATCTCCCTGTTGTTGTTTCAGATTTATGACTAAATTACACAAATCTCCAGTGAGCATCTTTCTTTGCTTCTGTCACAACAGTTTCCATAAACTATCTCCAGGTCTGTAAAATACATTTGCTCATGTGTATGGAAGTTAAAATGATATAGAAGTTAAAGCAATGTAAATAAGTGCAATAGTGTATTTGACTATTATATCATATATCTCTTTATGAAATATAACTAGCATTAGTTTACTTTTGAGCTACAGTCTAAAATGTTGAGCTGAATGCAGGCACATAGATTGTGACAATATGCTGAAAGGGATTGGGAACACACACATTTTAATTAATATAAAATACAGGTGTCTAACACCTGTAACCAATGAGCAACTCCCAATTAAAACAAGCCCATATGTTTTATGACCTGAGGTTAGAAGTTATTCCCAAGAAGACATAAATATAACCCTCAGCCTTTCAACAAGCAGAATGGCCTAAGAATTCAGCAATAACATATGAGGGGGCTGGAATCTGGTTTACACATTGAGTGAGTTGAGACTTATTGAGGTATTGAGAAAAAAAAACTGAGCTGTAACTCCTTTGGATCTTGGGAGACGTTGGCATGCTGCTCTATATCCAATATTGGCACATCATAAATTCTGTAATGAAAAAGCCTCAAAGCTGCGATAATCTCCAGCAATATTAAATCTATGTTATTTTACCAATTACAATTGATGTAATGTAACATCTATGAAGTAACCTTAAGGAATGTATAAACATTGCAACTGGAGATCTATTTTTTGTTTCTGATTTCCTCTATGTGTAAATACTTAAAATACCGTGTTAGCTTTTTAAAGCTTAGCCTGACCAATACTTATGTGAGAATATATGGGCTATATAATTATGTTTTATCCATCAGCCTAAATCTTAATGAGCCCTAAAGTCATTCACTGCAGGTCAACATATTTTATCTTTATAGGGTTAGCAACAATACACATGTTCAGGGGGCTTTAAGCCTTATAAACATTTGCAATTATGGGGGCTGCCCTGCAATGCACAATGTGTATGCATGGCCTTTTCGCCTGACAATCATGTCGTGTATGGGCATTTTGTCGGCTGAAATGCCTGTTTGGTCCTGGCTTGTTGATGATCTGCCTGGCTGACAAAGTCTGACCTTTATCTTTACTGGTTTCAGGAATAAGGAAAATAACATAAGCAGAGAGAACAATAAGAATGCATTTTAAAAATCAATCAAACATTTCAACACTATACGAGTTAGGTAACTTATTGCATTTCTGCTTGCATTTTCCTCCTCTTCTTAGATGCTCACACCTTTAAGCTCCCATTCCTTAATTACTAGTCAACTCCAAGGCATACTGTAGAATGCACTAGTTTCTATGCAGTCCTGTAGTGCCCATCTGAATGAATTAACAACCAGTCCTGTAAAATGCGAATTGTAGACAAACCATTTTGTTCCCTTACAGTTTTTCATAAATGTCTCTAAATGTTTAGTTTTAAAGATGAAAAGCAAAACCTAAACAATAGGGTTGCCTGCTTCTGATGTGAACAATTCTGGACAGGGCAATGAGATCCTGCAATACACGCTATTGCAAAAATCCCAACTGCTTTTTGACCACCACTCTCACTGTCAGGAGCCATGCCACCTATGCATTATGTATGTATTTATTCCCCATCACTAAGCAGTTATGTCATTTCAATCTGGATATTTGCAAGCAATTCCAGTCACTATACACCCATAGCAGCAGAGTAATGGTACCATAAAGTACCATAATAACACAATGTAGGGACTTCCCCCATACCATCCCCTGACATTATAACATGAAGTCTGTCCAGTCTGTAAGTTATGTTTGACTTATTTAACTCTGGGATGTGTGAACAGTCTTTATTGGCCTCCATCTATACTGGTATATAGCAGAATAAACAGAGAGGGACTTACGGGCAGGCAAACATTCAGTGGCATAACTAGATATAACTGGGCCCAACAGCATAATAATGATGGGGCCCATATCTGTGTTTTATCTACAGTGGTTTTCTAGGAGGAGTCTGTATCTTTCATAGGGAAAACAAGAAGATGGGGCCCCCTGAGTCTGCTCCCCTGGTAGTTACGCCCCTGTATCAGCCTTAAGAAGACCATGCACATTTAAATCTGCTTTTGTTATGGTTCACACATAATCTACTTCTCTATACTATGTATAGGGAGCCATACATGACACAGGGAGCCTACAGCAATTGATGGAAACTTTTCTAATAGAATGCCATACACAACTGCCTTACACATGGCTGATATCACCAAATCAGCTGGTTCTTATAGGTTTTCACTATTATCAGCCATATATGTAAGTCTACGTTTACACACTCCTAATTCTTGCAACAATTAACGAACAAGAATTATTGTTTTAGACAATGCACAGTTCAGAAAGAACAGCATAATTTATTGGTACAATGCCCTAAAAATCTGGACAATTAGGGACAGTTGGTAAATACTAGTATTTACATATAGTGTTACCTGTTAAGAATCATATTTGCTTGAGCCTGTCATTAAATTTAGTTCAGGTGTCACAGCTGGTTTATACACTACATGGGCTTGTCAGCAAAATAATTTGACACCTATAAAATCTATTAATGTAAGGTTTATGGAAATATCCAAATTTCTATAACCGGCATGCCCCATGCAACATTAACAATTTTACTAATGCAGCTTATACAAGAGATTTAAGCACACCCTGTTCTGCACATTTTTTAAAGGATTCAGGTAACTATTAATCATATAATTTATCCTGGCAACTAAACTACATATTAAATCTTGTTAGTGAAATCCTGATGATGATGCTTGGAGCTTCCAACTTAGGATGTTGGCTAGGTATTTCGCTACCTTATATGGTAGGTGGGGAAATACTTAAACATATAAGGTGTATGTTTAATTCATAACACACAACTTGTATGTATGAAGAAACCAAGCCTGAATAGAGGTGTGTGTGTGTGTGAGTGGTGGGGGGCAACACTAACTGTCTGCAATGTACAATGTTGTTTAGATGCCTTACCCAGGGCAGTTTGAAAACGCCTCTTAGCTACAATGAAATCTACACTTTGCATTAAGGAGGTCCCTAACAACTTGCTGTTACATGCTAATTGGGTCTTTCCAGGGTATTTATTGCCAACAGATTCTTGTACAAGTCATTCTGAATTGAGAAAGCCAGTGGGATGACTAGTGAAACATCTTCATAAACTAAATCCAACAAATCCAGTTGATCTAACTGAATACCACAGATACAACCATTTATATAATAAAATACGAGTTGCAGAATAAGGAGTTAATTCAGTAAAATGAATAACAAAAGCATTCATAGGTAATAGAACTTTATGCAAAACATGTTTCTGTATTCATTGAAATGGCACTTACATCCTGTCCTGGATGTTGGCTTTCTATTTATTGCTTGGAACAATTTGTACTCTGTAGTCACAACAGACTTTACAAGCTCTTTGGCTTTTAAGTTTGAGACTCCATCCTCTATGTTACTTGACCAGAGTGGTGTCCATTAAATGGCCAGAACTTGTAGAAGTTATAATAACAATAAACCTTATGCAGGCCATTTAATATGCAACAAACCTCCTGACATTCCAACCAGGGATGATCATTTTGAGATTGAAATTAAAGGGACAGTTCAGTAGAAATTATCAATATTTGTTAAATTGTTATTCTACATATTCTCTCCCATTTCGAAAAATCAGTTGATTTCAAACCATTTGCTGTTCCCTGCTGTTGACATTAGTGAGCTGACATTTCAGGTTCTAACAGTCCTTCTTCTTCCCAGGATGCACCACATCCTTGGAATGTTCCTAACAGTAATTTCTACTGGTTGGCTGTTGAATGGGTCAAACATGCTCAGATCTCTATGAGCAACTTAATCAACCCAGGCGCTGGGTCAAGGGCAAGACCATAACGTTCTCTACTAGGGGTCCTGCAAACAGGAAGTCAGTATTTCGGTTGCATTTATTTATACACAGACAAAACGCTGAATGGGCAGATTAAGGTCATTGGGATGAAAAAATACTGCTCTTTTTTCTGAAAAGCATATGTATTTGCACTGAACTTCCCCTTTAAGCCCTTAATGTAAATCTCAAATGTGATATAGAGTAATAGATCACAGGAATGTTGACATGTTACACTGCCACTTTGCTTCATATAATATTTTGTATTATACAGTAAAGGATGAGAAATCACTGTCATTATTAATCCCCAATCTTTCATATCTATAATATGTATGTATAATATGTGTTATGGTAAGATATTACCCAACTAACCATCTTTTCTAGTATGAAATTCAACTATTTTTAAAAGAAAATGTATTTCCCTTTCTGCTTTTATTCCTTTATTGCTTTATCCTTATCCTACATGCAGTTCCCTTATCTTTTAAATGCAACTTTAACACTTAGCTTGTTTAACATAAATATATACCACTCTTTCTTTCTAGCATTTTAATGTCTAAACAAGGAATATCTCTCTAAATATACTGCCAGTCATGGTAATCATTGAGCCATGTTTCACCAAATACATCATACTGTACTTGCTTTTGGTTATAATCATTCCATTACTCAACTAGGCTCCTTGCATTTGTAAACACCACTTTACTATTATCCTTTATTTTATTTATAAACTTTATTGTACACACCTCTCTGTACCACTTCTCCCCTTTAACTTATTTACACCTTTTTTACTAACCATACTGTCTCAGAACCATCACCCTGTACCTAGTTTAAAATCTCCTCCAACCCTCCCCTAAAACAGCTTCACCATGTTACAATCCATCAATATTGAATAGCTTGTAGCCAGTTCTACAAAAACCTGAAACCCTTCTCTTCATAGTCATGCATTACAAATTTAAAAAAGGAAAATGTGTAATTTCTACTTTTCTGTGAACCAGTAGTAAAATTTAAAGGGAATCTAGTTTACATATATATTGATTTTTCTGGAATTGATAAAGTATACAGTAAATAGCTGGGGGGGGGCTGAAGCTGTAACCTAGTCAACTTCTTCTGTGTTTTATTTTACTTCTAGAAGGAACACACTGATATCATATCAGAAAAATATACTTTAAATACATCAGGAGCTTTGTTTTAATATAGACAAGGAATTAGCTTTAGAGTGTTATAGAAGTGCTACAAGCTTACCTCATAACTTCTCACTTCTAATTTCAGGGAAAGGAATATGTGTTTTTGAAGTGATAAAGGACGTATAATACTTTAAGCAACAACTCAAAATGAAATCCATTAATCCAAATTAGATTGCCAGACAGCAACATCTAAAGCTGGCAAGGTATTGTCTTGAATTAAGAGGGGCATAGGTCCAAAAGAGAAAAATATTATTCTCCCTCTGCACCTAATTTGGAATATGCAGGGCAGTTTTTTCAGAAAAGGCCAGTTAAATCAATAAGGGGAATGGAGTAGCTTGACAGACTAGTTTTTTCCACTGAAGAAACACTGGTTGCTTGGAGATAAGATCACTTTGTCCAATAAATTATTTGTGCACTAATAGATAACATCAGAGGACTCATGGACATCCTTTGAAATTAGAAAAAAAGACATTCTATCTTCAGGTTAGAAAAGGTTTCTTTACAGTAAAAGTTCATACACTCATGCGATCGTGGGTGCTGACCCGCCATGCACGATGTGTACGAAAGGCTGTTTTAGCTGATAATCGGCCCGTGTATGGGCACTTTATCAGTATTATTCGTACACATTGTGTGACGCGGGTTGGCACCCGCAATCTCATGTTTGTATGAACCTTAAGAAAGTTGAAACTGTGGAACTGTCTTCCAGCAGATGTGGTAATGGCAAGTTCATTGGATATCTTCATGAGAAGGATGGATAAGTTTCTAAAAATTCTAAAATAATACTGGTATAAATACATATAGTTTTTGTTGATCCAGGGATCCTTTCTGATTTCCATTTGGAGACAGGTAGGATTTTTTTTTCTCATTCACAGTTTTTTTTTTTTTGCCTTCTTCTGGGTTACCTTCTGGGGATCATGGTTAGGGTAAAGGTAGGACTGTAATAGGGCATAGAACCCCAAAAATAGATCCCCTATACCTGGGCACTCTCACTTAATTGTCAAAAAAGTTTTGCTTTATTAGAAAAAAACCAATTGGGTTGCACGACCCGATCAAAGTCCCCAGGTGGACGCAGAGTGTGGCTAGTTTTAATATCCATTCTAGTCATATTGCATGTAAAACAACTTGGATCAGTATTAACTGGGAGAGGGTCTTCACACACTTTGCCTAAGTCCGTGTGGGAGCTCCACGTAGCCCGTGGACGCCCGGTATATGTGTTTTTAGCTATTGTGATATGGTTAATACGTAGGGAGGATTGATAGTTATTAGTTATTTTATTGTGTGTTTTTCTAATAAAGCAAAACTTTTTTAACCACCAAGTGAGAGTGCCCAGGTATAGGGGATGTATTTTTGGGGTTCTATGCCCTATTACTGTCTATATGTGATATAATATCCCTTGGGAGCACCACAAACATAGTGTGATTCACATGGTTCTACACAGCATAGAGCACCATCCAACAATATTATTCTAAAAAGGCAGGACTATATAGATATATGTCTTTATTCAATTTCCAATACTATGTTACTATGTAATAATGTAAGATACAAAACCAGGGGCGTACCTGCAGGGGCCCAAGCCCCCCGCGAGAATGGAGGCCGGGCCCCTGACCCCCTCCTAGATGCCTCCCGTGATCAGCCATTTTAAACAGCTGATTGTGCATATAAATAAAACATACGCGTGATCAGCTGTTTAAAAGACTGGAACGGAACTTCCGGTTCAGTTCTGGAAGTTAAGGTCTGGTCTTTTAAACAGCTGATCGCGTGTATGTTTCATTCATACGCGCGACCAGCTGTTTAAAACGGCTAATCGCGGGAGGCATCTTGGGCTTGTGGCAGGCCCTACTACCGGCTGGGGCCCCCCACGGTCGCATTAGTTACGCCATTGTACAAAACCACTTATTGCTGCTACAGCTGGTGATATCTCCATGCATAAATCAATTTCACAGATAACAAATACCATTTTTAGGTCATACTTTTTGCGAGGTGAACATCCATTGTTACTATACATGCTCTCTAGTTCTATTTTGAAGGACAACAATACAATTGATACCCAACCACTCTTATTTAAAGTACTCAGGGCAAGGACCTAAACTGCTAGGTCCTCACCCCTGGGTTTGGGCTAGAAGGGCTGTAATCCAGGGCAATCTCAATTCTTTTGGCTGCTCTTGTAGGGTAATTTAGGAGGAGCAGTGTTAGCACTAGATAGTGATAGGTTGTATGTCTCTGTGTTTGTTCCATGTGAAATAAGAATATAAATACAAATACACAAACAAATGTAAGGTTAGTAACAATAAAATTGAACCACACAAATGGCACAACCAGAGTTGTACAACATGATGCCCAGGTTTTCCAGTACTAAAGAGACCAACCATATATTTGTTATTTAAAGAGCTGTAAACTTGTAAAAGCTTGCTGATTGGTGGTTATGTTTCTTTAAAACACACTAGAATAGTGCAGGAGGTGTTACTTGAACTGTATACTTGGGTCATATAGGGGCATTTAGTGCTTCATATTAACATTAAAAACACAGACTAATAAAGCTGCACTATCTGCAGCTGGAAAAAATTACAGTTCCCACATCCTCTTTTCACTCAGCGTTCAACCAAGGGCCTTATTTATAAAGATTTGTTATCAGCAAAGACTCTATTATGATCAGAAACACTACCGCTTCTGGCAGTAGTTTTTCTAGTTGAGAAAGTGCTTTGTGTCTGTGGTGAAAATGGCCGCTGGGGATGTAAAGTGGATACTGGACGATCATTCAATAATCAGGCAATACCAGGCAGTATTGGAATACTGGCTGATATAGACTGATATGGACGCAAAGTGCGTATCTTTCATTTTGCTAATTATAACAAAGATTTGTTTCTAGGACTTTACCGATAACTACTGCCACATCTGCTATAAGCTTTGGTTGCACACTATATAGTGCACTCGTTTTTATGTACAATCTGACCAGGAATGGTATTTTACAACAAACGTTTCTTGTAGGATGGATAAAGATAAGGGATGAGGAGAGAACAGTAGTGAGGTCTCCAAAACTTGTCTCCAGTACGTGCGACCTTTTCCCCCCCACAAATGGTTATTAGAGATGGACTAGAACTCGAGCCCGAGTTCGAGCATAACTATTCGACTTAAAACGGACTCGGAATTCTCGAGTATTCCAGACCCGGATTTGTCGGACTTTCGATATTTCCATATAGGCGCGCGAATATGTGAGTAAAATGTCTATTATACCAATAAGCAAGTAAATATCGAATAAACGAATATGAGAGTAAAATGTCTATTATACCAATACGCGAGTAAATATCGAATTAACGAATATGCGAGTAAAATGTCTATTATACCAATACGCGAGTAAATATCGAATTAACGAATATGCGAGTAAAATGTCTATTATACCAATACGCAAGTAAATATCAAATTATCGAATCTGCAAGTCGTTCATGAGATAATTATCGAATGTTTGAATGTAAAAGCTGGAAAGTAGCGTGCGTGAGAGTAAAATTTTAATTTTAAAATTATAATACCATTGATATTTTAATTGTATTTCATTCGAACTTTTCAAATCATTTAACTCCCATTGACTTTAATGGGTCCATTTTCGAACTTTCCATAAAGTTGGAAAGATCGAAAACGGAACGAAATTTCGAAAGTTCGGCCATCTTTAATGGTTACTGTTTGCGTGGGGGGGAGACGTAAACTTTATGCACAGATTTTTTTTCACCTTTTAACACATTAAAACACAGCTCATTTCTTCCACGATATCGAGATTACCATTTGGTGCCCTGGTATACACACAGCGCCTGCCACCTCACTTCCTGCATTTAGAAGGAACAGCCATTGTCTGTTCAGTGAATAGCTCTGTCAATGTGTTTTGGATTTGAAGGTTTTTTCTGGCTAAGCTGAGCCATCTGTCCGAACCCTGCCACAATCTCCCAGCAATGTGCACACATGGGCCTCATTTATTGTGTGAACTTGCCTATGCATCCTTTAAATCAATACGTACTTTATGCCAGCCAGAGCCTGCTATGTTTTTATTAGACTGCATTAACCCTTTAAAGACTGTCTATTTGCTTAATCCAGATAATCACTACACAACTACTTCACCTCCTTTATAATGCTCGTACCCAGAAGAACCCATGGCATTACAGAGCATGTCATCTTGTTAGCCAAGTAAGTTAAATGTGCAGTCCCTTTGACTGCTGGGTAGCATATACCATTGTAATGATTCTGTTCCATGGCTAGTATAAACTCTTAAGATTTAAATCCTAAATTCATTTACAGTCTGACGGAGAGTTGCTAAATATAGCCAAGGAAGAATTCTGATTCTCCGACCAGTCTGACTTAACTTTTAGATCCTAAGATTAAGTAAGATCTGCCAAAGGAATATGCACCTGTACTTTTCCATTGGATCCTGCCAGCAGGATGAGATTACACTGGCCGATAAACGCTACTTAAAAAAATAAATTGAGTCGTAGCAATTTTATGAGAAAAACTCTGAAGAGTGATGAAGTCCCTAGTACAGTATTTTATACAAATATAACCCTCCATGCTGGTGTTGCAATGACTGGAGTTACAGAGGAAATGCTAATGGGGTAAACACTGTATCACCCTGCCTTATATGGCCAAAACATAGGAGCTTAGCAATGTAAAATCAGAGGCACAGTTAAGCTTGTGTAGTCTATGATGTCTGCGATATTTCCAAGCATGATTGCATTTTAAAGAAAAAAAATCTATCCATGTGTAATTATTTAACAATCGTCTGTGTGCCTGCTGTACTCACCCAATAAATGCAACAACAAAGTACTGTATATTTACTATATAAAAATAGCCTAAAAATCGAACCTCGACTTATACTTGAGTCACTTGCCTGTCCTGTAATCCAGCTGCCGCACGCTTACGCATCCACTCTTCTGGCCTCTGACGTCACTGCATGGCACCAGTCTCACTTCCCGGAGGCGAATAATGACGTCAAGTGCCAGGAGACAGTGCATCCGGAGCCATGCAGCTGGATTGCAAGACCTCTCCTCCTCTCATCAACAAGGAAAGTCCTTTCAGTGGTGTGCAGTGCTTGCCACTGCAGAAGTTTGGAAACTACAACTACCAGGAAATAAAGCAGCAAATAAAGCATGCTGGGAGTTGTAGTTTCCAAACATCTGGAGTGGTAATGAATGGGGGGATTACTATTACTGTGTGGGATTACCATTTAAAGGGCAACTAATACTTTAAAACAATAATCAGAAAGATGGTATCTATTGTTAAAGGGCATGTCCACCCCTTATAAAAACTTTTGATATGCGGTAGGGCATGCTCCCCCAGCCCCAACTGCATTAATATTATTGTTAGAAAGTCCCCCAATTCTTACTTACCTTCCCTCTTTCCTCCACCGCACTGTATAGGCCCTATGCTTGCCCGTGTTTGGCTAAGAGGCTGCCGGGAGTTCTGAAGAGCGGAGGAGAGAGGGAAGGTAAGTAAAGATTGGGGGACTTTCTAACAATAGTATTAATGCGGTTGGGGCTGGGGGAACATGCCCTACCGCATACCCAAAGGGTTTAATGTTACGGGGAGGGAGATAAAAACGGGAGGGAGAGGGAGGGAGGGGGGAGGGCTGCACTGAGCATGCCTCAAACCTTGACGAGGTTGAGGCAGACTCAGACACAGCATGAGTCCCACACTGCTCCTTCACAGCAGTTTCCTGGACTTTGGGGGGGCACAGCAGGGGAACTATTTTGAGCAGAAATGTAAGATAAGGCTTGTTTTAAACTACTTAATGTGGCCAGTAAGGGGTTAAATTTTAGTTTTGGTGGTGGACATGCCCTTCAAAGATTGCCTTCTGATTCTGTATTGTTCTGAGGCTTTAGTTTCCCTTTAAGTGGACAGCAGAATTTCCATACAGTAGTTCCATACAGTAAAAGCCATACTGGATTTGACTATTACTGTATGGAACTACTGTATGGGAATTCTGCTGTCCATTTAAAGGGCAACTAAAGCTTCAAAACAATATAAAATCAGAAGGCAGTAGTGGTCATAATTTTTACCCTCGGGTTATACTCGAGTCACTCGTTTTTCAGGTAAAATATGTACCTCAACGTATACTCGGATCAACTTATATTCAAGTATATATGGTACCCAAGATGAGGTTTGAAAAAGTCCTTTTTAAAAAATCAGCCATCCAATATCCTCAGCTTTTAATCTCAGGAAGAGTTAAAAGTTAAAGTTCAGCATTAAATAAAAAGCCACAGTCACAGACCATATCTCTGCTATGCACAGGTATCAAACATTAAGTGAAATTTTCCTCTTAATGAAATCCATTTCTATGGGGCTATATCTTATTTAATAAGTGGTATGATGTTAATCTGCAGCAATAAGATGTTGCTAACTAAAGAAAAACAGTAAAACCCAAATTAACAGCATGGGCATGTTATTGTACCTCTTTAGCCAAATAAGCCACCCCCCCCCCCCACACACACACACACCCCTTTTTACATACAAAAGCACTTGCTTTATAAAAATGGGTTGTATTCCTCTCATCTGTACCAACTGCTTTTCTTAGTGCTTACAAGGACAAGTCGCTACTGATGAAATGTTGCTCTATAAACAGGAGAAATAGAGTCAGTTTACAATTTTTAGATTTAGATTTAGTTAGTGTAATGTCTGAAGGGAAAAATACACTGTGGTTTGGACTGCTGACAATAACATCAAAAGCTTAATATTTCATAGAAAACAGCAGGGTCTGTGTAATTACGGAATGCGTCATGTAAAGCAGCAGAGCAGATGGGGAAAATATACCATATATTGAATGGAGGCTTTAATGTTGTTTTTAGGGAGTTGAAATTTGACAGCTAATAAAAGGAGTATGCAGAGATACTTGCATACAAGCAAAAGGTTAGACACCCATGGCCACATTACAAAGATCTTGATGTAAAAAGTAGGAAATTATATATTTTGACCTATATGTAATTAGGTTAAAAAAACGTTGATGCACAGTCACCAAACTTTAAAGGGTATGTTTACCATCAGAAGTAAAATCTAGTGACTTATTGCTACAAACAACCAAACCTCTTCCGAAGCTGCATGAACTCTCTAAGTGCTCATTGAGCTTGCAGAGGAGGTGAGGACCCGGAGGATCAGTCTCAGAGAATAGAGGGAAGTAAATGTAGCTCAGGGACCATGGGGAGATAAAATACAGTAGTTACATATTTACATAATATTAAATATATACATCAAGTCCAAACTAACTTACCCATGAAACCTATTTAAAAGTTGATCCAGATGAATACAAAATGGCAATTAGAAAGGATTACTGGAGTTCAACAAGAACTAAGGGCCCAGTAATATATTTGTATAAAGTGATCATATCCCTGTGCAATTGCTGCTTCTCCAGTGTAAACAGCCCTAACATGTCTAATCTGTCATCATATTCAAGTTCCTCCATCCCCCTTATTAATTTAGTTGCCCTATAAGTAAGTATAACTATCTTGGGGGTTTGGAGGGGTGGGGAAGGTAATTATAGATTTTACTGTTGGGGTTGGACATGTCCCTTAAAACATAGGAACAATGAAGTAGCAACTGTGATGAGCAGTTTGCACACCTTTGTAAGTCACTATTTTGTAACAGCCTCTTCTGGAACAGATCACATGTGTAAAGTATAGTGATTAATGCACCTCCTACTGTAAATTATAAGCATATTAGAAGTCACCAAGAAGTTCTGTGACCATATAAAGGGCACAGTACTCCAAGGTGACTAATATCATTATAATATGATATTTCTCTCTCCCTGCCTGTATTAGTAATATAGATAACAAGCCTGTTTTTGTATACTGACTAACTGACTGACTGAATTACTGTGCTGATAAGGGGGAGCGAGCGGCCGAGTCAATTATGACTCACAGGAATGCTCTAATAGTTGTTGTAATATTGTAAAGGGCACTTTGTGCATAGCCCACTCTTTGTAGCATATTCTTCTTTGTAGCAATATCTAATTTAGATATCTGGTCTGTCTTGCATGCATAAATATTCAGAATATTTAAGGCCTAAGATTCTAATATTATAATGATGTTTAAAGGACAATTTCGGTGTTCAAGGCCACCCCCCTCCCATTAAGACTGTTACAGGGAGGGAGATTCAATAAAAGTTCTTATCCTTTAAAACGGTGCTAATTTTGCACCAACCAATCAGATCTTATTTAACATTTGAAAGCTAACATCTGATTGGTTGGGGCAAAATTAGCACCATTTTAAACGATTAGAACTTTTATTGAATAACCCTGATTATCTTTAAATGAATGTCTTAATCACCATTCCATTCTACACAAAATCATTTGTCAATATTTCATGAAGTTTTGTTTTTTTTTGTATGTTGGCAACTACAAGAACTATAAGTTCACACTTCATCAGGCACGGCCACGCTGCATCGCACCGGAAGCGCTCACGCAATTGCACCCAATTGCGTGTGCGATTCCGGGGCGATTTACATTTGATTTCTGTGCATTTGCGCTTGCGATTTCTCCTTTTGAAAAATGGATGCGCAATCGTAACGCACTCAAAATCACAAGATTTTTGTGTGTTTACGCAATTTCAATGTTAGAAAAAACTCATGCACAAATCATAGCGCAAACGCACAGAAATTACGCTAGTGTGATCTAGCCCTTAAAAAAATGCAGTACAATGGACAACAATGGATAACAATGCACGCATTTTGCTTTTTTCCCCATTTTTCAAAAAGGATGCCTAAGAGTTCCTGTGACGTTTTAGTGTTTTTTGGTGCTGCCCCCTTAAATTTGAAAAAAAAAGCATTCAAACGCAACAGACAGAAAACAGAAAATTTTCTCATACTTACCGTAATTTTCTTTTCCTGGACTATAACATGGCATTGGGCACAAATGGTTAACCCTGTTCTCCATGTGGAGGGACAGGAAGTGTATAAATTGAAGTCCCTCCCTCTGCTCCTCAGTTTTACCTGTCCTGAGCGTGGACTTACTGAGATTTAGGGATGGGAATGTCGTGCCCACTGCCATGTTACAGTCCAGGAAAAGAAAATTACGGTAAGTATGAGAAAATTTTCTGTTTTCCTGTTCCTTCACATGGCAGTGGGCACAAATGGGACATACCCAAGCATTAATAAGAAAAAAGGGAGGGATTGTAATTCGAATTTATTTTACAGAGATAACAGTATTTAGTACTTTTGTACCAAACCCCGATAGGGCTGCTGAGGATACATCTAATCTATGGTGCTTTATAAAGGTCTGAGAAGACGACGATGCTGCTGCTTTACAAATTTCTTTTGCCGAAACGACAGCTTGGCAGGCCCAGGTTGTTGAAACTGCCCTGGTAGAGTGTGCGGTTATACCTGAGGGAGGTTCTACCGCAGCCTGTTTGTAAGCCTGTTTAATCCCAAATGCAATCCATCTTGCAACTGTAGACTTGGATGGTCCATATTAAGTCCTTTGTCCTGCATACAGAAGAAGCAAAGAATCTTCTTTGCGTATACTGCCTGTTCTTTGTAGATAGATCTGAAGACAGCTTACCATGTCCAGGGTGTGCCACTTTTCCTCTTGCTCATTTTGAGGTGTTGGATAAAAAGCTGGTAAAACAATATCCTGGTTTACATGAAAAGCAGAAACTACTTTAGGTAGGAACGTATCATCCCATCTAAGAACTACTTTGTCTTCAAAGAAGTTAACATAATTTCCTGAGGCTCTTAGTGCTGATATCTCCCTTACTCTATGTGCTGATGTTAAGGCAAGAAGTAGGGTCGTCTTAATTGTTAACATGTTTAAAGGAATTGTTTGTAATGGTTCAAATGAAGGTTTCATCATCTGCTGTAATACCAACTGAAGATCCCAAGGAGCTGGCTTAATTGTTCTTTTGGGTCTTAAATGTTTTACGGCCTGAAAAAATC
The DNA here is from genome assembly GCA_019447015.1 of Hymenochirus boettgeri. Classification (NCBI taxonomy): domain Eukaryota; kingdom Metazoa; phylum Chordata; class Amphibia; order Anura; family Pipidae; genus Hymenochirus; species Hymenochirus boettgeri. The sequence continues at coordinate 199,673,810 of CM033469.1, read as the reverse complement.
TTGTTATCAACGGGTCTGCTGCTAGATGTTTTTCAGTTAGTACCGATAATGCAGAGCTTTGGGCTTTTAGGGTGGCCAAGCTTAGGCCCTTTCCTAGCCCTGACTGTAAAAACTCTACAATATTTATTACGGTGGCAGTGGCGAAATCAATTTGTCTTTCGTCACACCAGTTTTTAAAAATATTCCATACCCTGTAGTATGCTCTAGACGTGGTGGTTTTTCTAGCTGCCAGAAGTGTATTTATTACCGCATCTGATAACCCTTTGCTTTTTAGGGTTCCCCTTTCAGCAGCCAGGCCGTTAATGCCAGATTCTGTAATCCAGGATGTTCCACCATGCCCTGAGTCGATAGGTGTTGTACTGGCAGTTGCCTAGGCTTGGAGATTAATAATGATAGGGACTCCGGAAACCATAGTCTCCTGGGCCACTAAGGCAGAATGGTAATTACCTTGGCCTGATCCTGTCTGATTTTCTTCAAGACTTTTGTGATCAGTGGAAAGGGCGGAAATATGTAAGAAAAAAGATAACTGAGGGTCGCACTCCAAATCTTTAGAAAACTTTTATTGTGAACCACACATCGCACGTCACAACGTTTCGGGGGGATACCCCCTTCTTCAGGTGATATGTAAGATAGGCTGAATCTCCATGGAATCGAAAATGCATCTACGTGAGTTGCTGTCGGAGTCTGGTATTGGCTGGGGATGCCATCAGATCTATTTGGGGATGACCCCATAGTTTTTTAATTTTCCTGAACACATGGGGATTTAATCTCCATTCCCATGGACTTATCCTCCTTCGACTGAGACGATCTGCTATTATGTTTCTCTCCCCTGGAACATAAACAGCTGATATATCTAACAGATTGTTCTCTGCCCAACTGAGTAGTTTTTCTGCCACCTTCTATAGCAAACTGCTTCTCGTTCCCCCTTTTTTTCTGACGTAGGCAACTACTGTCTGGTTGTCCGCGTGTACCATCACCATCTTTCCCTGGAGATAATCCTATAGGGAGATTAATGCCAGATACACTGCCTGGAGTTCTCTGTGGTTTGATGAGTATTTTTTCTCTTTCATTGACCAGACCCAATGTACCATGTGATGTAAATAATGAGCCCCCCAGCCCTCTTGGCTGGCATCCGTGGTGACATGAACCCAAGTGGGAGCAGTCAACGGGATTGGCTGAAAATGTATTTTGTATATCCACCAATTCAGAGATCTGATTGTGGATTTGTATAACAGGATATTCTGGAACTTCTCTGATCTGTTCCACTGTTGTAAAAAAATCAGCTGTAGGGGTCTGATATGAATCATAGCCCACTTGATCATATCTATTGTTGATATTTATTTCCCCAGGATCTGTTGGCATTTCTTTGCCGTAATCACAGGATGCTTCCTCAGATTCCTTACTTCTATTAACACATCCTTCTGCTTGTCCGGAGGCAGTGATACCTGAAATCTCCTGGTCCATATGTCTGCCCCTAGATATGTTATTTGTTGGACTGGTTCCAACTGGGATTTCTCCTTGTTTATAAGCCACCCATGTTTCTGCAAAGTCGTCAGAACTTTGTTGACGTTCACTGTTAGCGTAGTGGGGTCTGGAGCTTTTACCAGTATGTCGTCTAAATAAGCATACAGGTGTACACCTTTTAGACGAAGCTGGGCTATTATGGGAATTAGTATTTTCGTAAATACTCTGGGTGCTGATGCTACGAACGGAAGAGCCGTGTATTGACAATAGACTCCCAGTATCTGAAACCTCAAGTATTGCCGATGTCCTGGAAATATTGGAACATGTAGATATGCGTCGCTTAGATCTATTTTGGCCATCCACTTGAATCTGTTTATTTGCGACACCACCGATCTTAGTGACTCCATCCGAAAAGACCTCTTCTTGAGGAATGTATTGAGAAATCTGAGGTCTAAAATTGCTCTGAAACTGCCCGACGGTTTCCGAATTAGAAAAAAGGGAGAATACACTCCTGTATTCTTCTGATTTACGGGCACATATTCTATGACCTTCTTGCTGAATAACTCTTTTAGGGTGTCTTTTATTTCTGTTCTCATCTTCTCTGATGATGGTACTCTTGTCTCTTGGTCTATCTTGTCCGGAGGGAGAGAGAGGAATTCGATTTGGTATCCTGATGATATGACGTTTAGTACCCATTTGTCTTCTATTGTTTGAGCCCACACAGTTCTGAATAGACCGAGTCTCTCTCCTACGATTGACTGGTGGGCTCGCTGACCATCATAATTGTTTTCCCCTTCCTCGGCCACGAAAAGGACGGAAAGGTTGCTCCTGTCTCCACTGACGTTGAAACTGCTGCTTCCCGGGTCTATACTGTCTAACTTCTTTAAATGAAGGTCTTTCTGAAGATGATCCTAAATATTTAGGTCTTCTGTTTGACTGTGGCAAAAACACTGATTTCCCTGCTGTAGTTTTGGAAACTAATTCGTCCAATTTCGGCCCAAAAAGTGATTGACCTTTATAGGGTAAAGATGCCAGACTCTGTTTAGATGGCGCATCCGCCTGCCACTGTTTTAGCCACAATGCTCTTCTGCTTGACACCGACAGTGCCATACCTTTTGCTGCTAACTTCAGTGAATCTAACGAAGCTTCCGCCATAAATTGTGTAGATAGTTTAACCTTCTGCAATGCGTCAATAATATTTTCTCTAGGTATACCATCATACAACATATCTTCTATTTATTTGAGCCAAATCCTTTGGGCTCTAGCCAATCCTGTTACTGCTATAGCTGGTCTACAAGCCGCACCTGCCACCATATAAGCTCTCTTTAAGATGGTTTCCTGCTTGCGTTCTATAGGGTCCCTTAATGTGACACTATCTTCTACCGCCAACATTGTTCTTCTTGCTACCCTAGCAAAGGCTGCGTCTACCTTAGGTGGTGAATCCCAACATGCCACCTTTTCCTCCGGCAAAGGATACATCTTTGTAAAAGATTGTACTAGAGAAAATTTCCTTTCTGGATTGTTCCATTCTTCTGATATTATATTAGCCATCCTAGAATGAACATTAAACACGCTGGTTTTGAAGTTTGTTTGTTAAACATCAGATCTTCTGTATTATCGCTCTCATCAGGTTTGTCCAACACTAACGTCTTCCTCATTGATTTTATTAACTTTTCTACCGAATTTAAATCAAACTCTGAACTTGGTGTCCTCCTCCTCACATTCACCTTCCGATAGCAGCGTTGCACTAGCAGCAGTAAGTCTCTCACGTTCTGTAAGCCTAATTGGAGCAGCTGGAGCCAATTTACCCAGAACTGTGTCAGTTACCCTTGAAACCATAGCGTCCATAGCTTGATTCATTGATGATTGAATCATCTCTGCCATAGATGTAGATTGATCTGACGGCCCTCCAAAGAGAGATGTGGCACATTCCAAACAGAATTTTTTATCCCTTAGCGGTGGCTTGTTACAGTTCAGGCACTCCCTTTTCGATCTTTTCCTTGAGTCTTCCTCCTCTTCATGGAAAGATGAAGACCTAATCAAAAAAAAAAGTAATAAGAGACTATACCTAAAAATATATAAGTCTCCTCTCTCTCAATCACACCGCTCACCCCTTGGATCCAGACCTTGAGTGCTTCTTAGAAGACATGGCAGGCACTGTAGGGGAAAAAAATATTGCATACACATGTCCCAAATGGGACAGTACTTACAGCAAACAGGCAAACTTGAGTCTCCGGGCAGCTCTCTGTATAACGCTGTTCAGAACTGAAGCAGAGCAAACAGCTGATCAATCGCGGCAGATTTAAAAACCCCGCGCGATGACATCATCCGCCTGCGCTGGCTCCAATGCGGAAGTAGCCGATATCTTAAAGAGAGCTGTCGCGTCCCTGACACTTCTACCAGCCGCGGGAGCACTATAACCAGGCGGCCATAGTATCCCTGAGAGAGAGGCGCCTACCTATATCCTACACACTTCCTACCCGTCCACGCGAGGGACAGGTAAGACTGAGGAGCGGAGGGAGGGACTTCATTTTATACACTTCCTGTCCCTCCACATGGCTAACAGGGTTAACCATTCGTGCCCACTGCCATGTGAAAGAACAGGAAATGTAGAAAAAACTGACAAACGGATGATAACGCTCACGCATACGGATGGCGATGGCTACAAAAACGTTGTTAAAACATTGCATTTTAACATGTAGTTTTCAGTTGGGTTTTCGTCCGTTCCTAGTGTGAACAAGCTCTACATCAATTGTTCTCTTCTTTGTCTAGGTGCTGTTTTGTATAAACCAGATGTTTACTTAATGTGATTAGATTGTAAGGGAAGCCTTGTCTAATAAATGTTCCATGCAGATTATGTAGTGCAATTGTGCACAATGGAATGGTTCAAGGCCACTCCTGTGTCAGCCAAGCATTACTATAGGTCCTTTGCAGCTATTGCAGTCATAAATATTTCCTTGACTTTCACAGTTTCCTTAACATGATGGCATTAATGTGGAACAGTGGAAATTGTGAGCAACCGTTTTATAGCCTTTCCTTGTTTTGTAAACATTAATTAGCCTCATTTTCAGATCTTCGCTTGGTTGCCAAAAGCAGATCAGAGTTGTTGAGTGACGCCCAAAGTTTTTAGCGTCAGAGATTTTATGTTATGCATTTGTCAACCGGTAAAAGCTTCTAGTAGCAAAAAGTGTTAATCACCTGACCAGTGCAAGAACAGCCATACATTGTGTATCTGTACGTCTTTAGTCCTATGTTCTAAAATATATGGATTAAAAAAAGAGACAGAAAACATATGAAAACATATGAATGTGCAGGACATATAGAAGAAGTGTGCTATCTTCTAGCTAAGTTATCTGCAAAAGTGTGTAGAAAGAAAAACATGCCTGCTCAGAGCTCCCGCAGCGCGTCCTCCACTTCTGAGCGCCTTCAGCTTTCTTCTTCCGCACTCAGTCTTTGGCAGCGTTCGCAGTTCGTTCAGCACGACTTCTCATTCGGCGATCTTTGCGGTTTCCCGAGCTGTCATGGGCGTCCCACACTTAAACTGACAGTGCTCTCGTTTATTCAAAATCATTCTATTATCCAATCTGCTCTTTTCTTCTTCTTGGCTGTTCTCCTATTGGTCCTTTTAGTCTTTTTAAACCCCTTAGCCCATTGGTCCTTGCCCGATATAGCGGTTAGTTTATCTACCTTGCTGGTGGTGTGCTTTTCTTCGTATACTCTCTGTTATTTACCCTTGTCTGTTTTTGACCTCGATTCGTATCTGCCTGCCCTGACCTCTGCTCGTTCCTGACTACGCTTCTTGCTCAACCCTCTGTACCGTGCCTGGCGGCATAATTCCTGTTTTTGACCTCTTGCTCTGTTTTTGACTCTGCTCTTGCCTGTTCCTAGTCTGTACCTCGTATTTTGGTCTCTGACCTTTGTGTCTTCTTCCTTGTGCCTTGCCTGTCTGTTTCACTTTGGACTTCTCCAGTATTCCCGGCCTCAGTTTGAATACCTTGCACTCTAAGTCCAGGGGGCAAACGTGTTCCGTGAGGCGTATCTAGCCTCCCGGCAAACAGGGGCTTGTCTATTGGTGAAGATAGTGTTTGTAGATTGGGGTATTCGAACTGAAGGAATACTTGGGAATCCGGAGCGTTACAAAGCGTTTCTGAGTTATCTCTGAATTAACTGAGATTTTCTGCACATAGAAGTTAATGGACATGCGTCACAGTCATAATCAACACTAATTACCTGTCTCTTTATTGCATTCAGCTGTGTGGCAGACCAAATCAACACTGATTTCCTGTCTCTTGATTGGGTTCACTTGTGTCACAGACCTAAGCAGTGCCGATTACACACATTCAGCTGTGTCGCAGGCAGAGGTTTTAAAAGTCACAGCAAGTGATATTCTCAATTCCATGTTTATGCACATCCAATACATGTTGGTTGAAAACAGCTGCTCTGGTTCTTTTTATGGACTTGAGAGTTTGTAGTTCTTTATTAAATGGAATCACTTTCAAGATTCTCTGTAATACTGGTGATCCTATAGATCAAGTATATTCAGTTTTAATAGTATCTGTTGCATCTGCCTCCTAGTTCAACAGGCAGATGCAACAAAATGTACAATAGAACCCCCCCCCCCCATATCCCCATTCTTCCTTTACCATTTTGCTATTTTATTAAAGAATCTCTTTTGTGTGCAGTTACTGTGGGAAATTCTATGTCCCCTGATTCACTTACAGGGACTTAATGAAACAACGTTAACAATAGAACAACATAAACATAAGCTTAAACCTTTCAACAGTCTTTTCACCCGCTGAGAATGACCCATTTGGTCACCCACACAGGTACTTTGTCAGGTCTGAGCTTGCTTGGTTCCTGAGGTCACTGGGACTGGAGTAGTATACATCTACACGGCTGTAGGCATTATCTGCTCTCACGTAAACATCTGCTATTCTTTAAATACCAGCAGGGAATGATCTGTGGCACTTTCAATTAAAAGACTAGAAATGAATTACAAATGTTTTTTTTTTCTTGTTAAGAACATAACATCTTTATGTCAATAATGTTTTCTTCTGAAACAGGATACAGTATCAGTGATTCTGTAAATAGGTTGGGCATGAATAAAGACACACATAATAATACATGACATCAAACGCATACAAGAAAACCATCTACAGAGCACAAAAGAATAGAGAAGAGCTATTGATAGGCTGGGAAAGATGTGTTAAGTAGGCCATTCACTTGCCAATTTGATTGCAAATTCATCACAGATTCTGGAACAACAGATCCTGCAGCCAACATCTGTAATTTTTCTGGCCATAGGTCATTTCTATATAATACACATTGTTACTAATCAGACAATCCCTTTAGATTTTAAGAGATTTTCCTATTATCGGTCATGGTTATTACATCAAACAATCAATCCCGTGCCACAAACTACTGCTCAGTGCATAGCCTGGCCAACTCACTAATGTCCTATCTTACAGACTTACTATCATTAAGGCTAGGTACACACAAGGCAGACCAACCAATACTTAAAGGATAAGTGTACTGTAAAATGAAGTTATGTTAATTTGGAAGCTGCAGCTTTAATAAATCTGTTACCATATTTTTCGTTTTTTACCTATGCCCCTCCAGAGCCTACCTTTGTGCCTTGGAAGTTGCTGACATCTTGTTACTGGTTTGCTGAATGTTAAGCTCCGCCCCTCTGAGATTTCCTCTGCTTTCTCCTGCTTGAGCCTCAAACAGTAATGCCTGTGAGTTCCGTACACGTGCGTGTGCACGGAACTCACAAGCATTACTGTTTAAGGCTGTGCCTAAAAATCTACCCATGTTTTCCTAACCTTAGATTAGGCAAATGATATACAGTATTTCCAATGAACCTCCTTATAGCCACTCACATTAAATGTAATATTATTACAGAGGAGAGAGAAAATTGTGAAATAACAAACTGGATGACTGGAGGCATCTCCACAACCCTGGGCAAACAACAATATGCAGAACCAGCCTCCTGTGTTTATTTAACTTATTTGATGACATAGGCCCCGATTTTGAAAAACCAAACTGGTTTCCTTTCAGAATTGCCAGTTTCAAAAATCCGCCAATCAGCCAACTTTTTTTAATCCTAAACACGTCACAAACTTCAGTCAATAAATGGGCTTTGTGCTTGTTATCTGAAATAAGACACATAAACATTTGTGTAGAATGCTGGGGAATAGTGATAAAATAGTTGCATTTTGTGGCTTAGTACAATTAACTAGTAATCCTTCTGTTTCAGACAGCTACAATCATTAAAGTTACCTAAGTAACATATCTTCATAAAGCTCTTCTTGTGGCTGACGTTTTAGCCTATAACTAATGGTGGCCATAGATGCTCCAATCCGATCGTACAATCCGCAGGTCATATGATTGTATTGACGGCCGGCCAAAATATTTTCAACTGGCCCAGATGGAGAAATTATTGTAGATCGTTGAAAGATCTTTCAACGATCGTCCATACACGATCCGACGATTGTACGATATCGGGATATCCTGATATTGAACGACCGGGATTTAAGGGTCTATGGCCACCATATTAGGACCAGCAACAGTCCAAAACGCGTAAGGCGTCTCATAAGCCATTGTCGGTTAGCATATGGGAATAATATCCAAATAAATCATATTTTATCTGCACAGAGTTGCAGTTTGCTACCTTTATGTAAGTGTGCTGTGCTCTTCTTTACATTTACTGAATCAGTAAAGGACAACTTATATTGTTAACATCCACCTTTTTCCTAATAAAAGGGTTACCTTCAGTCACTTCAGATGAAGATTCACAGTGACTAAAGGTAAGGCTAGAGTTTATGTTCTCACTCTGGATAACTTTATTTTGACTGGGCTGGCTGTTAACAGTTATATACACTTACAGCATAGTTGGCCTTTAAGCTAGCCACACACATGCCTGATAATAGAAATATCCCTTTGGCTCTGACAGGATTTGCAAATTATCGTCAGGTGTATGCCTAGACCAATCCCAACCCAACATCGCCATTGGGGAGAATGAATAAGCGTGTCATTATACACTTTACATAATCGAATCTGCTGTGTAATATGCAATGACAGCCATGTGTTTGACTACCTTTACTATAAAATTTTTGATTAATAAAACCATTTTACTATGGCATTCAGGACTGGCATTCCTGCACGCACCATGTGCACATTCCAGGTTGCTTATTACACACCAGACAGATCACGCACACACAAAAAACTTCCGTTGTCAATAAAAAAACACCTTCTTATTTACAGTGACCGCCTTCATCTGTCTCGAAAAGTTGAATTACTAGATTGTGGGCTTATACAAACACACACAGGATAACTATTTCATTACAAGTGAGGACATATAATTTACAACTGACAGCACCTTAGGGCACTTCATTTGTAAGTGCTCACACACATATTAATCTCAGACTGCACTGAACTTTACTAAATAGCATTTTAAAAACATAAATTATGCACATATATCTGTCATTTTAAAATTGTTTATATCATTTACCCATATATAGTAATAGCACATCAGTAATATAACCTTAACAAATCAATATTATATCTCTCACTAGTCTTTATAGTATTTTGCACTGACTTGCCCTGACTAAGGAGCGAGGTGGCTGACTGGGGGAAAGACAGATTTGGCTTTGCTTGCATGGCAGCCCGCATTGCGGGTGACATCATGACGAGATCTTGTGGAAACGAGAATTACCATACTGTAAAAGGCCCAGCTGGGGAAAACACCATTTTTAAGTGGGCAATAAGGTTCTATCTCCCTCCTCTTCCCTTTTGGTTTAAAGGGTATCTCCCTTTTTACCAAGCTTCGTTCCCTCGGCTTCTGCCTCTAATGCAACTTTTGAGAGCAGAGTATTAGGTGTTGGACCGGCAGCTGACGGCTTTTGAGTTAGCCAAGGGAACAAAGGCTGGTAAGTCTGTTTCTGTGCACTTTTTTAACATTTAAACATGGCAGAAAGGGTTGGGAGGGGGGTTCCTACACTACAGAAAAGTTTATTTTGTTTAAAAAAGAAAATGAAGCACTGATGGATCCGGATGGGGAGAGAGGGATGAGGGGATAGAGTTCAAGAGTCCCTCCAGGAGGAAAGGGAAGGGGCAGATACGGATTACACACAGATAGGCTCCTACTCTTCATTTTTCTGAACTTTGGATAGCCACTGCAGGATAACTATAAGGAGCTGAGAGGAAAGGTGAGGATTTTTTAACACTACACAGTGGGGCCAGTAGTGGGTTAAATTTAAGTTTTGGAGGTGGACATGTATTTAGTATTTAGAACAAGTGGTTGGAAGTTTATTGTCACAGGTGATTGTAATGGTGGACTTTACATGCCCCCCGGTGTAAGGTGGCTGGCATACAAACATCTGGGCCCATAAAGGAGCATGGTAAATGGTGCAGAGGAAGGCAGGAAAGGGATATGTGTTAAAGGAGTCAATCTCTATAAATAGTAATTAATAAAGTTGTTGCCAGTTTATACCAAACGCTGGTCTCCTGTCTATTATTTCAGGTGAAAACAAAACAAGTATAAGGTTAAGGGGATCAGGTTGGGTACATTGAGGGTAATAGTACAGGCCTTTCGTAGCAACAGTCAATGCATTAACACACATAAATTCATTTCTAAAGCCAACCTCAGGTACACTGATGGGATGCAACATTTGTCCTGGAATGTTTAAGGGCCTAACTAGGCTTTGCATTTATCTTATTAATTTTTTTTGTTAAAGAACAAGTAAAATAGTAAAATGAATTCAAATGATCGTTAAAGTATAAAAGGGGCAGAGGTACTTTCAGAAATGCTTTTTTACCCTGCAAATATTATTATGGTCGCTGCTTCAACTGTTCTTTCCAAGTTTTTAGGTGCAAGACCTAAAAACGAAATGGGGCATCACCAGCCACAGAGAACAATGGGAAGATCTGGAAATATCTGTATTCTTTCATTTTATTCTGTATTCTGCATTTTAAAAGTTAAGAAACATAGCCCTATCCTCACTATATGTTACAATCTCCTGAGCTGAATTTGAGGATATAACACATCCTTAGATGTGTTGAATTTCTATCGTTGGAACCATTTAATACCATTGGCAAAGTTTTAAACTCTTATCATCAACAATTTTATAGCATCAAAAAATAAATGAGGCAAACCAGACATAAAGAAAACAATGTTGTCTTGCTGTCATTTTAATTTGAAATCTTAGATTCTATAATTCATTTTATTGGTTAATGTAAACTTTAATTTACAGGTACATTTGCTTCAAATCATGAAGAAACATTTTTAAGTTTCTCTTGAATAAAACGCAGTATGTTTGAAGCCGGAATCTCTTGATAGTACCAGCACAATGAGAATCTTGGTAGAAATGTACCATGATAGTCAAGATGCTTATAAAATGTTACTTATTTGTTCTATCACTAATAAATAGAACAGTAAAGGTTCGTAAACACGTGCGATCTTGGGTGCTGACCCGCAACGCATAATGTGTACGAATGGCCTTTTCAGCCAACAAAGTGCCCATACACAGGCCGATTATCTGCCAAAACGGCCGCTCGTACACATTGTGCGTCGCGGGTTAACAGTTATCAATCCCAGACAGCTGTGCCCATATACATAACAATGGTAAAGGCACCATTAGATCAGTGCTTGTGGTGTCAAGTGTATCAAGTCAGCACATTATTAAAGTATTAACACATTTTGCATTGATCTTGAATGTGACTTTAGCTTTGTTTGATGTACTTATTTGTACTGTAAAAACTAAATAATATAAACAGACAGAGCTGTAAATATATAAAGGGCAGCTTGTTTTCCCATCAAAGTGTGTAGTGTAGGCACACATCTTGTATGAGTTTTTATAGTCCATAACGTTACATAATTTCCAGGTGCAAAATTATTTTGCTTCTCTATACCAAGTTATTTCCATGGCAGTGCACAGGAGTTAAAAATTGGCAGGATATACAAAAAATGTTGATTTTTAACCTTAAAATGACATCAATGGACGACTGATTAAAATCAATAATATTCTTATATTCTTGACCACTAAGGAAGTTTTGGAAATGTCCCAGACCAAAACTTGTGAAACACATGCATTCTCCCTAGAAACATTTTCTCCCCTTTTTTGGAGAAGGGGGATACTAAGGTAAGGAGTATCAGGGGTGCACAATTTTCCCCAGGCTGTGGTCTGCACTAGTCGCACCCCAGGCACTTACCTGGCTGCTCACTAAGCTCTGCCCCTGGACATCCCAGGCACCACTTCTAACCTCCCAGCCCAGCCAACACCCACCCACCCCAGTCCTGCCCCTTATGTGTCCTTTTTCTATGCATAGTTTCAATTCGTTTACATGCTGGATGGAGGAAGATATTTGCCTTTCTGCTGTTTAACTCTTGTATTTTTTAGAATCGCAGGTGTGGTAAAAGATGGAACCAGACGTGGGCAAATTATCATTATTATTATTATTAATTAAACATAAAAAATCCTCTAAAACACCATTTGTAAATAGTAACTGTCAATGCGCAGGAGTGTTCCCTGCACAAGGAAAATGAAATACCAACTAATAATGTCCATTTATGAGACAAGACTATCTACCCTTCTCTACCAATATAAGCCTTATCAACTGTGAAACACAAACTGTGATGTCCACCACTAAATTAGAAATCTACCAACCTCCTCCTTTTATTAGGTATGCTCCAAGTGATCCACTGTTACAAGCTCACAACAAACTGAAGCTCGCAACAAGCCTGTAGTACATAGGGTAGCAACCTTTGAAGAGGATGAAGTGGCAGGCCTTTTCTGGGGTGATATTGGCTACAGGGAGGCATTTCTAGTTAAAAACACATTTGACTTTTTAATAATGCATCACTTAAGATACAGCAGTATGAAGTCAAACCCTCATTTCAACCCCTCTTTCTTAAAAGCCACTGGTTTTGACATGCTCAGTGTGCTTCACCCAGCTACTTAAGCTTTTCTACCCTAAGGAAGGGGAAGGAGAGGTTGAAAGTAACTTAGGTTAGTAAAATATTTTTACTTGTTTTATCTTTTTAATTAATTACTTTTAAAGGTATTTGCTACTTTTCTCTTTCTGCAGTTCCTGGGTGATTCACCAGAAAGAAATCTCTAAAGTTCTAAATAGGTGAGATTATATTAATAAACCAATTACTAAATAATATTCTGGAATGTGCTTTTTTTCTCTCAGGAAATTTCCATTGAAGCGCATTCACACCTAGCTGACTAGAAAATGAATAATGGTATTCTACTTCTTTGCCGGTCGGGATTGCACATCATTTTAACAGATGACTGGACCTGACACATCACAGCCATGTACATCAGCCATCATCCTGCTTACAAAAGCAATGTGATATTGCTGATCAATTTTGAAGTTAATGCACTTTATTAGTGCTGTGATTTTTTTCAATAAGCTCAGGGGTTACAAAGTGCAATGGGGCATATGAAGGATTTATAATGATGTCCCAGGGCCGAGGAATGCCCACAGCATTTTATTTCTCGTGGTAAGGATCTCAGTGATATCAAATCCTTTTAGATACGGCTTCTGCACTTTATGCACATCTTCTATTTTCATGTAAAGCCGACCTGCTCAATTTACTTTTTTTATAATAATAATACATTTAGGTTTGGTATATGTTACTCTACTTGTCAAAACTTTTGTACAGTGGCCATTTAATTTGCTGGCATTAGAGCAGTCAGAAGAGTCTTCCTTTCTGCTAAGTAAAATCTTATCAGCCATTATAGTGGACACCATACAGTTCAGAAAGATCCAATCTATTGTAGGAAATGATTGGTATATGTGTGTGGATAGAACTACATTCAATACCCTTACCCTGCCCCTCTACATACTTATAAAACTAGTATCTGTACAAACACACTTGGCAGTTTTCCAGCAGTGGAAATTAGGGTGGGAGACAACAGCAAAACAGTCTGGTTTTTGCTTGTTTAACTCTGTAACTGTCGGTTTAAACATGTCAAGGGTAACTTGTGTTTTACCTTCACCCTTTGTAAATCCATTTATATAGAATCAAACTGTATTAGTGGGGGGGTCTGTTTTATAAATAATTATCATTTATTGTATTTAAATAATCCTTATAAGAATTCTCACTCTATGTTTTTATTTAGAAATAAAAGTAAAACGATTCTCAATTCAGCACTTCACCCAGCAGGTCCAAGTTTCTGAACAGGATGCACTGGTCAATGTCAGACTGGGATATGTTTGTCTTTATTCTATTTCTGATTATTTTTGAAATGAAAGGTTTTTAGGGATAATGTAAATAGCAATAGATTATAACTCTACCTGCAGATAATCTGGACAGGCTTGTTTTTCTACAGAGTGAAAGTGTGCCTGCCTCTTATTTTCCCCAGGCTGAAAATCCATCTAAAATTCTTCTGGACAGGGGCATAGTAAAATGGGGTTTTAAGGTCATGTACATATTTTCTTCATATTTACTGCCAGAAGCACAGGTTAGTGAATGGGTTGTAACTTTAAAACACAGGATCCTACATGCTTAGGTATTCTAATTTTTTATTTTTACATAGGGAGAAAAAATCCCTGCAGGTTAAGAGAACTGATTCAATCAACATTAATTTCTTTCTAGTGTAAGAGAACTAAGTGTACAACCTTACAGTCCAAATCCACACTATAAGACCCAATCTGGGATTAGAGAACTTCTAGCTTCCCTGTGGTTGTGTCATGTGTTTTGCTCCTATGGGCAGCCATGTTTAATTTTCACTCTACCAATCAAATGTCCAGCCTTGTGATAGTAAAATATTAATAAAAGGTGCAGCCTATAAATGCTCAAAAGTATACGTAGTTTTCTTCAATAAAAACACCATGAAAGCATTTACAAGGTGGTTGCCATCCTCAGACTTTTCTATCATGCTGCTTCAGAGCAATTCATGTGGGAGAATGTGGTACAGATTGCAACACATTTTGTACATAGTTTGTGCCCTGTGACTATAAATCTGCCTTCATCAGTTAAAGGCATTTTATGTAACTCTCATAGCGTGTCTGAAATTTGAAACAAATTACAGTCGTATGTGCATTTTTTTTAAAAACTGCTCTTTAGCCTGTTGGAATATAAACTGTGAGATATATCTTCCACATAATATATCTAGTGTTAGTTGGGTTTTCTCCTTTTTTTGAATGCCTTATTCTACTGCTCCAACATTTATTTACATTCTTGTTCGTCCTAGGAAATATTACTGACATCACATTGTATAGAATAAAAGCAGATTGCATCCTTACAGATGATTTTTTCAAAAATGACAAAATCCTTGAGATTGCGTGAAACTTTTTTTTAGTGTCAAACAGGTTGACAAAGCCAATATAATATTTTCCATGACTCCCTTGTTAATAGAATCTATTCAGTGTAGTTGGTGATGGTGTTTTGGTGCTTTCTTCCCAAAATCACATTTGTAGTGTGTCTAAAGTTTACCTAGAGAGCTTTGACTTGGGGAATACCCCTTATAGCCCAATATAGATAGGGTTAAATTTTAAATTACTCGTATCAATGCTTAAGGGCAAATGTGTTTACATTGATAACTCAAAAGGTATTTAAATTCCGATACAGTCAGAAAATGTCATGTAGAATTCGATCCTATTTAATCACCGAATTTAATATTTCTCTAATTCGTTTTATTATAAGAAAAACAATTTCTGTTTTATTAATTTGATGGAAACTGTCAATCCTGCATACTGCATTTCTAAATATAAAGGAGAACAGGCAAGTTTTATTTAAATATTTCAACCAGCGGTGCAGAATTTAAAATGAATCTCTTAGATTTATTTTTTTTCCCCATATGCTACAGTATATCAAGTGTTAATACAATTCCAGTGTTAGTCATTGATCTGCAAACTGATACCAAGAAGCTTAATTTGCTATTTACAATTCTTTGTATCAGGCAGGCACACTATATGTTCAGTTGTGCAAAATAACTGGAGAGATTGTAAATAAATGAAGGTTATTTATCTTTCTCCTTACCTTTAGCCTGGACCATCCAGACTGTTACTGAATACTAATATGGTGTATCCTTATTTCAAATCCACAGTTGTAAGAATATAGCCATAAGAACTGGACAAACATAGATAAATCTGAACCTTCCATTGGGACAAGAAAGTCAAGTCATGCAAATTTCTCTTGGACACTCCTGAAGGTTTTTTTAACAACTAAACAGGTCTGGTGAAAATATCAGAACAGAGAGTTGTTAGCCATAAAACTCCATACTGATCCCTTGTAGAAAAGAAAAAGACCTTATCACATCTGTCATTAAACCATCCAATGCCAATGAAAATTGAATTTCTCAAAAGTTTCCTCCAATCCACCATCGATTTGTCACACAACCAATCGGTTTGTTCATTTCTCTTTTGGCTATTTTACAATGAAAAGAAATATTCCTTGATGTTAGGGATTATGTATTAAGATATTCCAAGCCCTTCCTGTGTTGAAAAGTCAGCGGATAAGATTGTTATAGGATAATTTGCTCCTGATCTTCTTTTCAGTGTGTCTTGTTAGTAGACAAGCTGTCACAAGTCATCATGGCTTCATTATATAACTGTAGCTGTCATTAGATACATGTCATTCCACATAACAGTTATAAAAACACAGCTCACTTCTACCTTGTCTGGTGCAAACCTTTGCATTCATTTAACAGCTCTTCAGAAATTCCCATCATTTAATGCCTGGTCCAGTTACACAATCTGAAAGACTCTTGATGTATTTTTCTGATTAAAAGGAAAATGTTCTTCTTCTGTGTTACATTTATGAGTGTGTGTGGGGAAGGGAGATAAGAAAAGTCCTTCAAAGGATTGTAGGATTCTTTTGCTGTAGGATTAATTATTTTTAGCAGTAGCCTGATGTATAATCTTTCTCCCTCTTCCAGCCACCCAGAACCTTGTTGGAAGGAGAAGAAGGAGTTTCTATTGAAGGAAGGGCTGGAGAGGTGGGAGGGTAAGAGTATGTGTATGTGTGTGCATGTGTGTGTAAGTGTGTGCTTTCCCTACTTTGTTCAGAGTTCAGTATCTTTTTCTCACTAACTCCTCCTGCCGGTCAATATCAGATTACTGAAAAATACCATATAACCCCTTCCCTGCTGAATAGGTTTACAGTTATCTGATGGCACAAAAAATGCAGCCATTAGAATCCAGCATACATTCATTTTAAAGTTCTCTCATTTTTAATTATCTGGTAAACCTTAGGTTGGGTACACATAACTGGATATTTACTTACTATTGACCCCCAATCTAATTGTTTGATCAGATCAAAAGGGTAAATCAATGCTGAGTGAAAAGTATTTTTCCATCATTGCCATTTGTGACCAGTCAGATATGATGGCTAATCTCCATCATTTGTGCATAATTCTATGTGAATAAGACTCATTCGTGCTGAATATCATGTCATTCCAACAGCAGCACATAAGAGTGTGAATTAATCATATATAAAACGTTTCATATATTTTAGACAAAATTTTTTTTAAAAATTCACAATGTAAGGAGTAACAGGTGATAAAATAATAAAAGCAGTAATATACAGGGGAATATTGCTAGAACCGCAAATTGTAAAAATTGCAATATAACTTTAAATTTACAGCAGATATTGAATATAATTTAGTTTTTAGGGTTTATCATTTATTATTAGCCACAACTGCCATCCCCTGCACAAGCCACATTAGTTTAACATATCTTTTGCCTCTCTGTGTAATTCCCACATTTGTACTGGGGCTGGAAATCATTTTTTGTGCAACAATTAGCTTAATTAGCATGTTTTCTGGTTATGTAATGGTCAGAAAAACATGTGCAAAGTGTACATACCAACAGCACATTCACTTTTCTTTCTCCCTGTTTAATGAAGTTAAACATAGTTTGTTATATTAAAAAGTTTTACCATAATTGCCCATAAGGGCTTGGCCACACTGTTGCGTTATAACGCACACATTACTGTTGGGAAATTGTTATAGCCACGCTAGGTGCGCTGGGGCTCATTGTGCTGCGATCCGGTTACAGGAGCGTGCGTGACCACTATTTTTGGTGCGATTTGCAAGTGCTCCTATCCCCAAATATCACAGAGATCACAGAGCAAGCTTGCGCACGTCTGTGTGGCCTTGATTCTCGGACTCAATCCTTATCAAGCAATTGATAGGTTAATGCAGTAGCTGGTTTGACAAAGAATAATAGAACGTTTTTTGGACCTAACACTGAATAACTATAGTGAGATGTATGTATGTATAATTTTATTTGTAAAGCGTCACTTGGGTACGCATCACTGTACATTATAAAATCAGGGAGATTCAATAAAAGTTCTTAATGTTAAAAATGGTGCTAATTTTGCCCCAACCAATCAGAACTTATTTAACATTTGAAAGCTAACAATCTGATTGGTTGGGGCAAAATTAGCACCATTTTTAACAATAAGAACTTTTATTAAAAAACCCTGAGAGTATACAAACATGGGGATAAGTGCAAGCCATTATATAGAAAAAATTAAAATAAATACAATTTACTACATCATTTAAGAAACCATCAGGAAGATTCAATAAAAGTTCTTATCGTTTAAAATGGTGCTAATTTTGCCCCAACCAATCAGAAGTTATTTAACATTTGAAAGCTAACATCTGATTGGTTGGGGCAAAATTAGCACCATTTTAAAAGATAAGAACTTTTATTGAATAACCCCCCATATATATAAATTATGTGTCAATTTATATAAGTGCAACATTTTACAATTGCATTTCTGGCAGAATCTCCATTTATAAGTTTACATTTTGTTCATAAGGGAGTGTTTTCCTGTATGTTTGTGTTTATCATTCTTACGGTGAGATTCAATAATAATAATCGCATTACTTACGTAAACGTATCTGGTATCTGGTATTGTATCACGGGATCGGGCTAAGGTAAGAAGAGTGACTTTAAAGCCACACACACAGTCCCGTTAAGTTTCGTGCTATGAAGTTACTTCGGGTTAACATGGTTTTTAGACGGATTTGGGACATATTGAATCTCCCCCTTAGTTTATTAGTTTATTTTATGAAAATTAATGCATGCAGCAGTCACACTGCATTCAGTGTGAACACTAAAGGTTCGTACACACATGCGATTGCGGGTGCCGACCCGCGCCACACAATGTGTATGAACGGCTGTGTTAGGCAATAATTGTGGTGTGTATGGTCTGTGTTCGAAGATTCGCCTGGCCGGTCAAGCAACAATTCCTGGGCACTTTTCGTGCCATACACGGCACTATTATCATGCGAAACGGCCGTTCGTACACATGTGTTCTTGTGTCGCAGGTTGGCCCCCATGATCGTACATGTGTACAAACAAACTGAACCAATTCTTGTGGAAACAAGCCCTTAGGAATGCTATAGAGTCCTCCTTGTGGTCTAAACACTACATAAAAAGAAAATTCTTTAAATCATGTGATTTGTCAAATGAATTAAACAGGACCACAAGGAAAATGTGTAATCTCTTCTAACTCAATCTGTATTTCTTCTCCGGTGGGAATTTTACTGAATCAGAGGATGTGCTTCTAGGAAACGGCATTTATATTGATTTTTCTACATTCTGTGTTACTGTTTCTATTAACTAGTCAGTAAAACATACACATTTTTTGTGTAGAAATAAATTTGGAATCACAAACAAAACTGTCTTATAAACGCATGGTATCAAAAGTTGCCTTACCGTGCCATAATCAAGTATAGAATTAGAATCAATATTTTAGAAGTACTTTGTATTGTAGTAAAAAAAATATTGATGCAATGCTATATTTCATAACGGAGCAGTAAAGCAGATGGATGCGTATTGCGGCTTTTACAGGATGCATTGTATGTTTATATCTTACTTTTGCAATTAATGTAACAATGCTGCCCATTATGAACCAGTTATATGGCACTCAGGGATGTATTTATTAAGCTACTGTATCAGAAAATTTACCATGGTTGTAAAGTACCACATGTTATTGGGATTTTACAGCCACGTTGGTATTTTATAAATTACACTGTAAAATAACCACTGCAGTTCAAAATACTAACACCGCTGTGTTTTGAGACCTCACAGTGCAAGCAATAATTAATTTTTAGTAATTAGCCATGTAGTCCTTTAAAGATTTATGGTATCCCGATGTCACAAGTTTATAACTTATGCCCCTAGCGTGTTCATGTTTACATTTCCTTAAAGGGCTTGTCCACCCTACAAACAAAAATTAATTTTTAATTGTTTTTTTTACTTTCTCTTAAAGCTGTAAAAGCTCTATAGGAGCCTGCACATGCTCAGAGTTGCTGGTTCAGGAGCAGCCATGGCTAATGACTGACTGCTACTATTCAGAAGAAGAAAACAGAAGGATCATCTTTGGGAATGTCTTGCTAATCGACAAGTATTGATAGCTCTACAGTTTTTGCCATTTAAAAAATATTTATATAAATTTAACAATATATCGACATTATAAATATAGTTGTCTTCTTCTTGGGATTATAGATTGCCACTACCAAACTTTTTCTGGAATTATGTAGCCACTGTCTTCTCTGTTAACAATTACAGTAGACAAACAGTGCCACAAAAGAGCAACCATCCTAAGCTGGAATGGTGTGGTAAAACTGACTTTGTTAAGATTGTGTGTTATTTCCATTGTGTTCCAGCACTAAGAAAATGGTGCCATTATTGGTGGGTGTGGTTCCCACATAAAAAAATTGAAGTGAATACCTTATAATAAGCTTATTTTTATAAAAAGAACCATCACTACTTTAGTCTTTTGTTGGTAGGTCTCAGTCTTTCCCGAATGGCCTACAATATATTAAGGGGAAATGTCCACCCTTAAAACAAACAAATTGGACGCTTGCCAGTTACCTGCCCCCAATTCCAACCAATATATTTGGTACATTATTAGATGCAATACTAATTAGATATTTAAGGATATCTATTGCTCCCATTCATGTAGTCAATCGAGACTTTGACTGCTGATATCCCAGGCAATGATTGACTGCTCTTTTCCCTGATAGCTTCTATGCACATGCTCCTAAAAGCTCATTCAGCAGGGGGAGGCAGTAATCTGTGTCAGAAAGGGAGAGAAAAGAGGAAATTATTATCATTAAATATGTGGTTAGAAATGCATGTAATAAACTGCTTCAAATAGCAGTTGAGGTTAGGGGCAAATAAATGAGAAGTGACCATTTTTTTGGTTTAAGGGTGAACATGACCTTTAAACATACCCTTGATTAGAGATGTTCGAAACTGTTGAGTTTTGTTCTGTTTTCGAAATTTCGTTTTTTGATTTTTCAAAAATCGTCTACTTTCGATTTTAGATGTTTGAAAATCGTCTACTTTCGATTTTTGGTTTTCGAACATCCACTACTTTCGATTTTCGAAAATCATCTACTTTTGATTTTTGAAAAATCGTCTACTTTCGATTTTCAAAAATCGGCTACTTTTGATTTTCAAAAATCGGCTACTTTTGATTTTCAAAAATCGTCTACTTTCAATTTTCGATGTTTGAAAATCATCTACTTTCGATTTTTGGTTTTCGAAAATCGTTTGCTTTTGATTTTCTATTTTCGAAAATCGTCTACTTTCGATAAAAATCTAAAATTCGAAAAATCCGGGTCCCGGGAAATTCGGGAGTTCCAAAAGTTTCTTTGGGACTTCGAAACCCTCAGATGAGGGTCATAAAAACTGGGCACAAATTATCCAGGTCATGTTATGTTAGTGAGTATTTTTACCATGGGGATTCACCTATAAGCCACATTAGTTTGTAGAATGTTTATAAGTATTTAGTCCTGATTTCATCAATATTGGGTCCTATTACACCAGACGTGATTCTTTTACTTTATTTAGAATGCAAATGTTTTGGGTAAAATTAGTTAACATCCTATATATTAAAACATACCAGAGAAGGGGTGAGCGTGTGCGGTGCAATGTGTGCATGGGGTTTGCTAGTTGATAACTAAAGTGTTTAAATGAATGCTTAGTCAACTCTAGTCTCCCAGAAGAAGATATTTTGAGACATTCCAGTCCTTGTCCAGGTGGGACCTAAAAGGCTTAGTTGCTTAGTTACAAGGACAGGTTCTCCTGCGTGTTGTTTATCGATCCATGCATAACATACAGGGTAACTGTACTCTAAATCTAACCTCGTTTTATGAATTGTAGTAGTGGTTTGCTGACAAAGGTACTTACTGTTAGTGCAGCAGTGACTGTACAGTCAGGTTCTGTAACTGGAACCTGAAGGCAAGCACGGATTAAGCAGGCAGCACACACCACCAGCACTTCTCAAAATGCTCTGCAGAGTCTGCACTGTAGTGGCCAGCCAGGGGGACTGCCTCCAGCGTGATGCATGTAAGATGTGCAACTTACAGAGTTGCTGCGGGACCAATCAGTATTAAAGAGAATCCAAGGCAGTGGATACTTTATAAAATCCACTGCCTTGGTATCAATTTTAAATGAAGCATTTTTTTTAAATGTGTCCTTTTATTTGCTGCACCTCTTACTACTAGCAGGGGCATTGGCCTGAGATTTTGTCTCATGTTGCCTCATTAGAGTGACGCACCTGCAAGCCCCAAACACAGAAAACGCCAAATTATTTTAGACTGTTACAGCATTAAATAATAATTATTAAAGATTCTGATGACGGAGTGAAGTGAGGAAATTGGTAACTGTTTATCTAGTTTTTATAGAAAACAACATACCAAACTTGCATCTGGATCTGATCTTACACCTCTTACACGTTGATCTATTATAGAATTTTCCCCCTATAATGTTTTCTATGAGTTACTGTGAGCTTTGCCTAAAGCTTTGTACCAATGCCACCTACAACCGCACCTAATAAATCCTTTTATTACTCAGCATAACTCAGAGGAGTTAATTTTAGGGGTAAAGGCTTTGGCAGGATACCAGTTTTGATTTCTTGTGCCAGCTTCCAAATAGGTCAGGCCTTGTTTTCAATCACCTGACGAGACTTGCTTGTCTTAACTCATTTCACAATTTATTTCACACTTTTTTTTGTTTTTCTTGGAGCTGAGTTTAGGAAACACAAGGTTGTCACCAATCCCAAGGGGAAGAAACCATAACAAATTGCTTTTGAAATGTGATTGTAAAAATATTAAGTTAACTTAATAACTATATTCTTATCACATTTAAATTTACCGCCGCAAATCACACGTTGAATCCTGACAGGGAGATTTAACCAGACCAATTGCAGGCTCTCCCTGTTTGTCTTTAAAATACTAATTAGAAGCGATCAGTGCAGTGGGCTTTCGCTGTGTCACATCTAGAGAAAAGATGCAGTAAACGTGACTGCTGATATCATAGCCAAAGATTGACTGCACTCTGTACATGCTCAAGTTCCTAAAGCTCATTGAGCACGGGGAGGAGGTGGTATCTTCTGCCAGAAACAAAGAGAAAGGAGGCAATCGTTATCATTAAGCCGTGGGTTATTGTAGAAGTGCGGACATACATTTATGGCCATAGCTGTACATTTCCAACCACTCGGCTATACAATACCATGCAGTTTTTATTAGTATTATTTATATAGCACAGACATCTTCCATAGCACTTTATAATTGCTCTGCCCTGAAGAGCTTACAATATAAGCACATTTATTTGACTTTTACAACCTATCAGTATGAAACTGAAATTATTCAAAATCACCTTTGCTAAATGCTCTTTAATGTCTTCTCTGATTAACCTGTTACCAGAGGCAGATTTACATGTCAGGAGCCTGAAGGACCAAAAAGCCTGGCACCCTTAGCCCATGTCCTAAACACAGACCACCATCCCAAAACTAGGACCTAGTCCACACTTCTCCATCTCTATTGACAATATGGTAATTAACCGAGGTTAATCTGCACGCTGTCTTGGAATATTCTTTGACTCTTCTCTTTACTTCCATCATCACATTAACAGTTTCACTTGGATGTATCATTTTCTCTTATGCAATACTGCAGAGATCTGCACTTTCCTCTCTCACTCCACATCTAAAATGCTCATGCGTGCCCTTATAATCTCCCCTCTTGACTAATGTAACATTCTACTACTTGGACTCCCAGACTGTCATCTCTTGTCTCTCCAGTCTATCTTTAAAGCTTGGATTACCTCACTCTCCTCCTAAAGAGAACCCGCAACCCCAATACTGCAGTCCATAGGGTGGCTTTCCATTAAGCAAAGAATCATATTCAATGTCCTTCTTTTAACCTTTAAATCCCTTCACTCTACTGTACTTCCATACTTGTCTTCTCTCTTGGTTCCTTATGTTCTTAGACATACCCTGCGCTCTTTGCAAATCGATCTTCTCTAGAAACCCCCTACGAACACTGCTTCCTACATACCTTAGGAACTCTCTCCCTCTCTAACTTCGCCAAGTGACATCCTTTAGCTCTTTTCAATCTAAACTGTTATCCTACATTTCAGAAAAACCAGCACTTTTAATTATTGTTAGCTGTCGGAGCATTTTGTATCCCTCCCCCCACTTGTATCTGTATGTTGTCCCTCCCACATAGATTGTAAGCTCTTTGGGACAGGGATCTCTTTCCTAATTTTCCTAATATTTCAAGGCACACCACACTTTATACATTCTTAACCTTTGAAACTTTTTTTATGTAAACTTAATTTATCTGTATAATGGCTTGCACTTATCCCCATTTTTATTTGCAATATAAATAAAATTATACACACATACATACATTCAATGTATATATATAGGGGTTGGAGGCATGGGGCAGATTGACAGCTGCCCCTTCAACCACAGTCACTGCTAGGCTTTTGGGAAAATACTGGCTGCAGTAGTCCATCTACATATGCATTTGTGTTACTCAAATCTCTTGAAAGGTGTTTGGCCAGAGATAAAAAAAATCAGACTTCAGGTATTGTTAACAAAAATAAAAGTTAGTTATATCTAAAATATATTTTATGTAGAGCCAGTTTTATGGTAAGGCAAACATGTTATTGCCAAGGACCCCATCCTAAGAAAGCCCCTAAACTAACCAATACATCAATTGGTTATCACTAAATATTGCACCAATCTCTCATAAGACAAATGTCTAATCTCTCTATCTAGCCCGCTCTTTCATACAATCAATTTGAGATCACAAAATGAATGGTTCAGATAGGAACATCTCACGCCTATCAAATCTATCTAATATCTCAAATCTATCTAAAGTCTGCATTGCAATATCTTCAGGTTCAAATGCACTCATCCAATATACCATGTTACTATATTCAGGTGCCTCCAGGTCACACAGCTCCCATTCGCTATGTGTAATATTATGGTTCAAATTTCGAATATAATTCCCGGGCACACTGTTGTCTTGTGAAAACCAATCACTCTTTATTCAACGTTTCGACGTATCGCAGGACGTCTCACAGGACATCAGGGGTAGATGTCCTGATGAAGACGTCCTGCGAGACGTCGAAACGTTGAATAAAGAGTGATTGGTTTTCACAAGACAACAGTGTGCCCGAGAATTATATTCGAAATTTAAAGTCTGCATTTTGTATCTAATGTTGCGTTGCCCATTGAGCTTTTGGGACAACGAGAGGCTTTCTATAAAGCTCTAAGATAAGGCAGCAGTCTATAACCCTGCAACAATACCTTATACACATAAAGTTATGTTAATCCAGAATAATAATCAAAACACTGATGGTGATCTTTATATCTCTCTATCTCTCTCTCTCTCTCTCTCTCTCTCTATCTATCTATCTAATTTCTTGAATGCAGACATGAAAGTGCATGCCCACCCCCCATCCCGATTACATTAAGTATTCCTCTCAAGAAAATGATACTCATCTTTGTGTGCAGTACTATCCAAAGCAAGTTATTATTTTCAGATCTATGCCTGCACAGAAATCACAGGTTCTCACATCCATGGCAAGCTCACTGAGCTTAGACAGCCTCAGAGGAGGTGCAACAGGAGGTGCAAGCAGCCATAAATCATTGGTTATGACAATGTGGCATTGGATTATTATTAGATAATGTCAGAAGAGGGCTGGATGTCATTTTGGAGTCAAAGAAAATATTTTTTTTTTAATTCACCATGTCTGACATCTGCTACCCACACATCTGTGGGGACAGCTCTTGACTTGCGTGATGCATCAACAGGGAACTGGTCATATGGTCTCTACTATATTTTTTACCCACATTGGTAATTCCTTGGACCTTTGGCATATTGAACTATCTGGGACCAGAGTGCCCCTACCATGAAGCAAACTGAAAAATTTGCTCATGGCACCCCCTGTGTTCACGTAGAAAGGCAGCAGTTAAAACAAATTAAATCCTCCTTCCTGCAATACTACGTTTCCGGCACTAGAAACATTGGAGTCTGGTACATAAAAGAAGAAAAGAAAAGGGGCGTGTGCTTCTCCTTACAGTGCCTGTACCTGGAGACGGAGCAGAATGGACAGTAACGGGGAGTTTCTAACTAGTAATGGCAGTTATATTGTACAGGGGACAAAATTCAACTCACGCTATCTTCACGCTGGCAGTGGGTGATAGTTGGGGATGAACACATGGTGCTGACAGACACTGTCTGGTGGAGCTGGGTTAAGCATATTTTATGATCTGCCTAGGACCTGGTTTATAGTGTGGGAATAGAGAATGATGGGAACTGTAGCCAGAGGAGACATTTGCTAATTTTAGTTACTCTTTTGTATGCATGTGTGTGTTTTTATCTGTGTGTGTCTGTCTGTATGTGTATATATACACACACATATATATATATATATATATATATATATATATATGTGCATGTAACTGTATGTCTGTATCTATGCATGTTTGTGCCTGTCTGTTTACATTTATCTATGCATGCATGTGTATCTGTATGTGTGTCTGGCATTATGTATGAATGTGGGCCATCCTGTATGTGTGTGATATTCTGTGTGCATGGGCTTATATTTATCAGTCTGTTTTGTGGGCATATTTACCAGTTCACCAGCCTTCCAAATTACCACCCAGTGTAAATTCAGCCCTTTAGTCCACCAGCCAGAGTTAAATTCACATCAAAATTTCCAACACGAAGACCGCTATACACCCGCTTAGTGCAAAAGGCTCTTCAGATGATCTGATGAAGGGTGTAGAAATACCCCCAAATGTTATGTGTGTGTTTTCCAAATTAAATAGGCTAAGAGCACCAAGCGGGTGTGTAGCGGTCTTCATGTTGAAAATTTTGATGTCAATTGAGGACGTGGCCAGATGTCTGGGGACCAGCACCACCCATAAAGATTAGCACCATGAATGTGCAAGGTGTGCAAATATTCATTTTTGAATTTTAGAGTTAAATTCATACCCACAAGCCACCCAATTCCCTGGTGAAGCCACGCCCACTTTATAGTTGCTCTGAGCACCGCACCCATCTGCCTCTAAGTGCCATTGAAAAGTTGTTTCAAGTGCCAAAAACCCTATACAACACTCCTGTCTTGTACTGTCCAGCTCTAACAGGGTGCTCAGCCTTGTTTTTAGTGTATGGAGGATACCCCATTTTATGTCCATCTGTGCAATATGGTGTAGAGGTACATACGGTGGTGTTTTACGGTGGTGTTTTGGTATGGTTAATAAAGTATCATAATTGCTGTTACCAGTGTAGTGCCCATTGGGTGTGCTTTAATGAGACTTGTATTTGTGTGTTATATACCTATTATATATTTATATACCCTACTTAACGTGTGTCCTTATATACTTTATAAAGACAGATATTTTAGCAGGTATGTTTAGTTAACTAAATAGGCATTACTTGATTCATTCAATAACCCTTAAAAACTTGATCTTATTTTGACCTTTGAATGGTATTTCTGCTTGAAGCGCAACAAATTTGTTAACATTGAGCATCATGTCAACTAAAAACACATGTTCTACAGTGAACAAAAATCTTGCTAGAGTGTAGAAGTGTAATGATCCCAAAAAATGTAGAATTATATATTATTATTGCCCTACCGTATGTATTAAACTATGAATCAAGAAACCTAAGGACCTAAATCGCACAGTCCTCACCTCTGTGTTTACTCTAGCTTTACTTACCTAAAGTTTCCTTCGGTGCTTCACTCACAGTTCTAGGTAGTAGAGATGGCAGAAACTGGTAAGTTTTGATCCATTTTGGCATTTATGGATCTGGGGAAAAACCCGAAGATCCAAAAAGAAAACGCACTTTCAAGGGTTCGGAACGCATTTTCGAGGGTTACCAAATGTAGTAGATTATTTTCGGTAACCCTTGACAATTAACTTGAACATTGGATTACCCTCGAAAATACTATTGGAAACTAAATTCGAGTTTTCAATACTATTTTTGAGGGTTATCGAACGTTCAAGGTTATTTTGGAGGATTACTGAAAACAACCTACTACATTGGCATAAACAAAGGGGTTTTGCTATATTTATCCAGTGCACAACTATGAGAAATGCAAAAGTTTGCTAATGGTAATTGAAGTAAAAAAGGTTAGAAGTTAGGACCTTCCAGACTGGGGTTACCTTGATGTGGTAGGTAGGCTTTTTATTCATGTAATCACAGTAATGTATACTAAAACCCCTTTGTTTATAATGTATGCCAGTGTGCAGATAATATGATATTGTATGGGGCCTAGGAATGTGCATTGATTATCTTTTCTATGTTTGTATAAATGTTTGACCAGATCAATAGTACTTCTGCAAAATGTAGTTGTAAATTAGCCTAATTGGAGTGCTTCCACAATCCTTGTATTGTATGTATTTATTGGGAAGCCTGGTTAAGTTTCCATGTGGTAATAGCACCCCCAACACTCCCCTTTTATGGGAGGTCCTCTGCCTCTAATATAAAGCACTGGATGGATGGCCTCTTCCCTCATTTTAAAAAGCCAAAGGGCTGGGGGGAAGTGAGAAAGCCTGTTATATTGATCCAGTGTGCAAGTATGAGAAATGCAAAAGTTTGCTAATGGTAATTGAAGTAAAAAAGGTTAGAAGTTAGGACCTTCCAGACTGAGGTTACCTTGACGTGGTTGGAAGGCTTTTCATTCATGTGATCACAGTAATGTATACTGAAACCCCTTTGTTTCTAATGTATGCCAGTGTGCAGATAATATAATATTGTATGGGAATTGTGCATTGATTATCTTTTCTATGTTTGTATATATATATATATATATATATATATATATATATATATAGTTACATAGATTATTACATTTTTAATTGAGCTGTGGGTGAGAAGCACCTTTTTTTGTTTCAAAGAAAGCAAAGAGATCTGTATCAATATTAACCTTGAAGCTGCCCGAGGTGGATTCTGAGACTGACTTTATATTCAGTACTTACTATATCTAATCCACTATGATGTAGCTTAGTGAGTCGGAATAGGGTCACTAAAAGAACTATTCCTTTAATGTATTGATTGAAACCCGTGAGGTTAAGGAGCTATGGGCCCTATTTATAAAAGATCGGTATCGTTATGGTAAAATACCGATCGTTATCGTAAAATAACGACCGGGTTTTTACGATAACGGCCGTTTATTACCGATAACGACGTTATTACCGATACCGGTCGTTATAACGATAACGAACGGTATTTACCGATACGTAAATAACGTCGTTATCGGTAAATAACGGTAGTTATCGGTAAAACACCGTCGTTATTTTACGATAACGATCGGTATTTTACCATAACGATACCGATCTTTTATAAATAGGGCCCTATGCCTTACCTCCCGTTCTTCAATCAATAGCATGATTAAAATGGCAAGTAGAGAATATATATATTATTATATGATCCATGTTTAAGAGAATATATGGATGTATTTGGTCATGAACCTCCTTCTGGCCTTGTTCAGTAGTAACCCATTCAGGAATCCCCCCTTGAAAATCCTGCTCTTCCCCTGATATTATACAAGATTTTAAACTTTATAAGTGGCCTAAAATTCAGCCTTAGCAAAGGGAGGTGACATACAATATTTGGATTGGCAATTTTCTTGCAAGTACCAAGAACATTACAGATTCTGAGTCACGGTTTGGGTAGTTTACAAGCATTGATGTCAAAAGGAATGAGAATTGCCACTTTCCAGATAATGTTAATATCCTCTGCTTAATCTTAATGATTATTAAAGCAGTTCTGCAAATTGCAATTACTATTTTTTCTGTTTTATTTCCTTCAATCCAAGACATCTGTGAGCATTCTTTTTTTAAGAATTATATGCATCATGGGTATTCTGAATCTTTGGTGTTGCACATTTTATTATTAAATTATAATAAAATAATTATTAAATAATATAATAGTAATTGAAATCATTAATTTTGTATGAGGCAGCGACTTTTGCCGTGACCAAAGTATTTTTGTCCAGGACAAACGCTCAGTAGCGACAAACCAGATGCAGCTAGTCTAAATAAGTAACTAATGCTGTTGTGTCCTTTTGCATTATGGTAGATCAATGTGAGAAAGTCGCGCTCCAAATGTAGATTTATTTTTAACCCTAGTTGTTCACTAGTTAATAAATCTACATTTGGAGTGTGACTTTCTCACCTTGTTTTTTAATCTACCATATTCCTATGCCCCTTGGGGTGGGGGTCGGAGACATCTGCACCATACCATTCTAAGTGTGCATTTGGGACCTTTGTTGATACAGTTTTTGCATCATGGGTTTACGACCGAGGCCACACTACAGTGCACAGTACACACGAAAAACGTGCATGGGTTTTTCCAGTGTACGTTTTTTTTGTAATTGCAATGTATGTGATCTGCAAAAAAATAACAATGGCATGTGCTGAAAAGTGGATTGCAGCGCACTTACAGGGTTATTCAATAAAAGTTCTTAGCGTTTAAATGGTGCTAATTTTGTCCCAACCAATCAGATCTTAGCTTTTAAATGTTAAATAAGATCTGATTGATTAGGGCAAAATTAGCACCATTTTAACGATAAGAACTTTAATTGAATAACCCTGTAAGTGTGGCCAGACCGGTTGGCCAACACTAGTGTGCAATTTTTAACATGCAGATCGCAATCACAATCAGATCACACATTAAAATGCACTAGCGTCGCCTAGCCCTTAACAAAGACTGACCATATCTACTTATTCTCTAATGTTTTCACAGCTTCAGATGCTGAATGTGCACATAAATTGTTTAGGAAAGGAATGCTTCTTTGGTACTTACATTTAAACATGTAATATAAACAAACACATGATTGTCTTTCTTTTAAGAGTACTTTAAGATTTTGCACATTAGTGATGTTATAAGAAAGAATTGTTTTTAAAGGATATGGATATATATGTCAGCCTCTTAAAACTTAGCTGTTTGAATCACATAAATCATTCAACTTAGTACAATAATAGGACTGACTAAAATCCACTAAGAAAAACATCTTAATGGGGCTCCTGCACAGCAAAAACTAATTTCCCACAGTGTTTTCCCCAGAATTTTTTTCCAGCCGGGTGGCATGAAAAAGTAAGCGGGTGGGGTAGGACGGGGAAATTTGGTGGTGGGGAAAAATGTGCACTGCATTATGGCCATTATATAGGTCAGGGATGTCTAACGTTCATCCCACTAGATGTTTGAAAACTATGACTCTCTGCATTCCTTGCTTGTAGAATTCAGAGAGTTGTAGTTTGGCAACATCTGCAGGGAGTTGTAGTTCAGCAACATCTGAAGGTGACCCAGATGTAATATGGCAGCACAAGCACATGTGCCACCATTTTGTGGCTTAGGATCTTGGAAAGATAGTTAACGTGCTAAAATAATCGTGTAAAAAAGGGGTCTTGACGGGCAGTTTTGGAGGGGTAGTTTACTGACCTATTGGTACACCTATTAAACCTACATCTTAATTCTTTTAAATCACAAGTGTTCTCTCAAGAAATTTTTTCCAGCCGGGTGGCATGAAAAAGTAGCCGGGTGGGCCGCCCGGCTAAAAGACCCTAGGGAGAACACTGTCCCATTTTTCAATCAAAACCATTTCTGTTTGTATGCTTAGGTTCTAAAAAGTTGTGGGGTTTACATTTCTTTTTAACCTATAGATAGAAAAAATTAAAATGTACTGATGGGCAACATGTTTGTAAATTGGATATACAAATATACTAATAATGATAAGCAAAGATACTATTAGATGCTTCACTTACTATCATATAAAATTATAATTCCGAGCATTCAGAAAATAACTGGTAAAAAGGCTAATTTGTTAGAACAACCCTTTAGTGATTTCCTTTGGGAAAGAGTGTGTGTCTGTGAAGACAAGCATGCCCTGTAATCACTATTATCCTTTACTAGTAGAGGGATTCTCCCACCATGCAATTCACACATAACAAATCCTCTTTCCCTAACATCCTGCCAGATTGTTACATCAGAACTATTTATAATATAGTGGATAATCGCCCCTACTGTAAATTATAAGGATATTAGAAGTCACAGAGGAGTTCCGTGACCATACAGAAGCATGAGACAGCAGGCCGAGTGCTTATATACAGGGCGCAGAACTCCAAGATGACTTTTAATATCCTTATAACTTAGATTAGGGGAAGCGTTATCAGTTATAATCTACCCCTAATGCCAAACTCCCCCCTGCTGGACAGTTACACTTACACCCCTCCCCCCTCTTCCTTCAGAATCTCCCATTACCTTAGGCTATAGATTCACAGAAAATCTTTCTGTTTCAAACATAAGAAACCTGCTCCAATAACTTACTATAGAAAGTATTGCTGCATTCTGTATTTCCGGTCTTCCCCTCCTCGCGCATTAATCAGTGGCTGCTATGATCATATCTCTGGGCAGCTGCGGGTTCATCCAAGTGCACGAGACCACATGACCACATTGCACACATGATTAAGGGACAAGGAGGGGAGACTAGAGAAGTAGAATGCGGCTATAATTTCTATACATAGTTACCAGTGCAGCTCCGAAGGAGATTGCAGCTGTAAATGTTAGCCATGGGAATGGAGGGGGTGTGTGAGGCTGGGGTAAAGCACTTCACTTCCTGGTTATAATACTACGTAGTAGCATGCCAATTATAGGTATATTATCACACAGTTGGGTCCCATAGGGATCTATTAAGGGGGTAGATTACAGAACAGTTACTGTAAATGACAGTTGATATCATATTGGACATCTAAAGAAATAGGGGACAGATCAGCAAAAAAGGTGCTGTGGCAGTTGGAAATAATTACTATTTCCAAAAACAGGCTATTTAAAAAAGAAAAAAAAGTATAAATGTAATGAAATTAAATATAATAAAAATCCAACAGATTCAGGGGGCCCGCCATAGGAAGAAGATATCATATATATATAGCCATGTATAACA
Organism: Hymenochirus boettgeri; assembly: GCA_019447015.1. Taxonomy (NCBI): domain Eukaryota; kingdom Metazoa; phylum Chordata; class Amphibia; order Anura; family Pipidae; genus Hymenochirus; species Hymenochirus boettgeri. The sequence continues at coordinate 199,641,125 of CM033469.1, read as the reverse complement.
TTAGATCTTTGTTCTCTTTTTCAATGCACATATAGTCTCATTCCCACCAGCCTAACAAATTGGAATAGGCTATTGCACATTTTTATTACATTAGCATTAATGCACTGATTTTGTGGAGCAAATGGGAAAAAGAAAATGAAAACGTCTGCATCCACCATCTTGTTAGTGGAAGATTTTGTGGCCTTCATCTCTTAACTCCAATGACTGATGGAAATCATGATTACAATGTTGGGCAGATATCAGCTCATCCTTTAGAACAAACCCAAACAGTTTCATATCAGTGTGTGCACTGTCACTTATATGTTTTTGCCAAATCTAGCATTCTACCTCTTATAAATAAGATTTTTTATACAAATGCCATACTATGTTGTATGTTTTTACTAGCCGTACTGTGCAGTATCGTTTACTCAAGGCTTAGCAAGGTGTCTGTATAAAATCTCTTAACTGGGGATCTAGTAGGTTCATGCTAAATGGAAATCTCTGTTTAAAATCATAGGACTCTGATGCCATTATACTGCAGCTGCTGCTTAAAGGAGAACTAAACCCAATTTTTTATATTTCATAATCTGGAAACATCCCCCCTAAAAACACCAATAAGCTATAAAATCCCACTTCAGTAAATTCTATTAAAGTAAATGTAAGCCTGTTAAGAACCGAATAAAGTATGTGTGTGTATGTGCAGTGTCAGACCACACCCCCGGACCTTAGTCACATGCTTCCTTGCTTTATCTGTCCTGTAAAAGGATTGGCTAGAGTTTATTAATGGGTGTGACCAACTGTAACAAGTTCCTGCCATAGCTAAGGACTGAGCATGTGCAGAACATAATGGTCGTTGACCAAACTGTGTGATACTAGAATGCTGTGAAGTAAAGCACAAACCATGTGATATTTAGGTAAATTTCCCAGCGCCTGAATCAAAATGAGAGGTAATACACAGAGTACTGGTTTTATATCAAGGTGTCCTGCCTTCTGGTTCAGTGTTGTTCTGTGGATTTAGTTGTCCTTCAACTATATACATACATCCATACATATGCTTGCACTCAGTAGGCATTAACTTCTAATACAACTAAATCAGTTCAATGGAATGTTCAAGGTACATACATTAGCCAATGTTTAAAATGGTTTTCTTGCTTTCAAAAAATGTCTTCAACTGCAGACTTTTGCAGAGTATATTTGTCAGAATTTCATTTCGGTAGAAGGGAACCATATAAGGCAATTGCACATGGAAAACATGACTAGTTTGTTTTATTACCAGGCAAAAAAGTTTAAAGCAAGTGAAATGTTACACCCTTTTGAAAATCTTTTCAGCCTCTAGCATGTTTCCCCCTCTATCATTTCTTCCTCATCTACTTTACTTCCATGCTAACAGCAATAAAATAAAGAATCAGTCTATTTTCTGGGTACGTTCCGGGTTGTGTAACAGTAGTAATTATATTATTTTTGTAACAGAGCAGCATATAGTGTAATAAAGACGCCCAGAGTGTATGTAAAATGTAAGAATACTAGCAATGAATGCCTCAGATCCTGAATGTAGTCCTTTTTAATATTTCTGGGCTCTTTCCTCGTGCTTTATTGGCCAGCATCTATTGCTCTGAATAACACACATGGCATTTCTTTAAAAATTGTTTTCACAATTAATGCTTACCTTAGTCTGATAAAATAATGTAACATGATGAGTAAATAGTGTAAATATGTGTGAGTATATATTTCAGGGATATACTGATGATGTTGATGATGTAGTAAACAATCAATAAAGAAATCCATTGATGGCTACACGCTGATCCCACGGGTATTTTAGAGTACACTTGAAAGCATTTTCTACCTTTCCACATTAATTACTGACACTTTTTATCTACGTATGCAATGCGCCTACATGTGCCAGCAAGATATATGCCTTACATATCTCTCCAACGTCGCAGGAAAATACAATTATAAGTTGGATATAATGGTGTACTAAGATTTAATGTGTGATCATTTAGCAATTTACTGTGACAAAATACATGATTGTAGAACCTGTTTTATGTTTACTGAATTGGCTTTCCTTACTGGCCTGGGGTATGTACATTTTGCTTGTGTCTTATTAAACTGTTACCACATTCTAAATCTTCTTTCTAGCACATGTTAAAGGAAAAGGAGAATTACAAGCTCCATCTTCTAAATGGATGTCTCACATATTTTGCATGTTTACATGAATCCAGCTTCTCATCTTACCTGTCAAACTGATCTTTTTTTTTTAAGTTAAAAAACATTTCTTCTTTATTTCCACTGAGCATAGGGATGCCCCAGGGATACATTGTTGTGCTCTTGTTGCTCTTAACGATTGCTGTTTCATTGTTAGTGAGGGAATACCAGCTCATATGGTTAGAAGTATTGTTTGCATGCAGATTATTTGCATACCTACGTGTCTATTCCATCCTGATGTCCAGTCTCAAATTCCTCTTATTTCTATTTCTTTTAATGCCCAATGCTCATAATCCTTATTGAGCTTGCCTTGGGGTAATCTTTGACTTTATCCATCTTTGTTTTCATGGATATCAATTCCCCATCCTTCTTTAATTCTTCTCCCGCATTCCAAAAAACAGGTCAATTTGCTTTGAATTAAATAAAGCCTGGTGTTTGTTTGACTGTAATTGTAAAATTAGATTGTAAGCTCCACTGGTTCATGAACTGATTTAAATGATTAAAAGTTCATTTTAAAGTAATATCTCTGGTGGACTTGGATACCTAAAACAGGCAGAATTTCAGTTAACATAAAACACAATTAGGGCAATTTACCCAGAGCCGCAATCGCTCTGGGTAAATCTTGCAAACCAGTTCAATATCGCATTTGCGCACGTGGGTAAATCCCACAGCATGATTTTAACGGTGGCTATCAGTTATAACCCATGCATCCGGCACTAACATGGAGTTAAAGTAGATGTAAGCGGTAGCAAACCACTTAGCGTGACTTCAACTCCAAATACCTGCCCAGTGCCGCTGGGTAAAAATGCAAATTCACTTTTTCATTGTATTGTATTTCTGAATGCTGCTATACAGGAATTGTTATGACAGGAAATATGGAGTCTATATAGAAGGGGTTCATATGTCTGATTGTATCTCATATACATTTTAATAATTAGCATATCTTAGGTCTCTAACATATTTGCAAATAATGGATTTTCTTTTGCCGTATTACGTGGGCTTCTTCAGGACATTTATCTCATTTCCATTAGGGACAATCAGGGAGATGTAATAAAAGTTGATGTTGAAAGATGTTTAAAGCTAACATCTGATTGGTTGTGGCAAAATTAGCACCATTTTTAACAATAAGAACTTTTATTGAATAACCCTGAATGTTTTCTACCAAACCAACAAGTTATATTAATCAAACCCAAAATAATATACAGGAAGATTCAATAAAAATTCTTATCATTAAAAATGGTGCTAATTTTGCCCCAACCAATCAGATGTTAGCTTTCAAATGTTAAATAAGTTCTGTTTGGTTGGGGCAAAAATAGCACCATTTTAAAAAATATTTTGAATTTCCCTGTAAGTTTACTTGTATACACAATAGTCACTTGGAAGTTTTGTTGTAATTATCTTTCTAATCTGCTAACCTCTGTAATAAAATGAATTTATGCAAATTTTCTTGGGTGTTAAATTGTTAAAAAATGCTAAATTAAACTAGAAAGTAAAAGTTTAAGAATAAACTTTGAATGTAACATGTGCTGTGGGTTTTAAAACTAAACAAAAATTATATTGTGATGAATGAGGATGCATATATGTTATGTATTTTCATTATTGTGTTTTTATTTTATCATATTAGGACTTATATTGAAAGTGTGTGTGTGTGTGTGTGTGTGTGTGTGTGTGTGTGTATTTATGTGTATGTCAGAGAGAAACTGTAAACTAAATTACTGTCCGATCAGCTCAGATTTCATAATAAATGCTGTTTTGTTTCTAACTTATGGGGCATCTCATTAAATTTGGTAGTTGGGGGTGTAGATGTGTTCAATACATTGTAATTTGTGTTGGAGCCGATAGTGCCTTTTGATTGTACTGGGGTAGAGTGTCTTTTGATTGTACTGGGGAGGAGAATTACTTTATACTGTATCGTTGGCAGATGCAAAAGTGGTGCGGTGTGTGGGGGGCAATAATTTACCCAGAAAATTCTGATGGTGGCTTTGAATTATCACCCAGGAATCTGTGGTCAATTTAAGAAAATACTACCAGATCCTGATCCTAATTAGATGCCCTGGCAAGCACACGTTTCTAACTGTATAACTTAAAGGAACAATTCACTGAGAAAGTGAACTATTCCTTTAATGCATAAATTGAAGAACGGAGGGTAAATGCCTTGCCTCCTGTTCTTCAATTCATTTTACAGGAACCAGGAACGAAACTTTAGAAATTTACCTTGCACACGATCCACCACCAACTCCACTGACCCGACTGTTAACTATAGCGCTCATGCACGCTAATGGGGGCAAGCAGTCCCAGTTGTGAGGGATGGGCAAGAGGCAGTGCCAGATTTAGAACTCAGACGCCTGTAGTAAAATACCCTTTTCTGCTTTAAGCCACTCCCATTTTAACCACACCTACTTCCAGTCCAGCAAGAAACCAGAAATCTTTATTTTTATCTTTATCTTTATAAAGCTATGGAACTGTCTTCCAGTGGACATTGTTATGGCAGGTTCATTGGTCAGTTTTACAAAAAAAAGATGGACGAGTTTCTGCAAACAAGGAATGTTGCAAGTTACTGGTATTGATATATAAAGTAGAGTTGATCCAGGGAAATTTCCGATTGCCACTTGGAATAGGAATAGGAATATTTTCCCCCTTCATAAAGTTGGTGGGGTTTTTTTGACCAATGTCCAATGTCAAAACTACTCACAAATATCTCCAATAAAAAAAAGTTTGTAGCCATGAATATTGGTTGTTGTACTCCATGCCTCTTCTTTTATATGAACATTCCCTTTAAGTTGAAGTTTTAGAAGACTGGATCCTTTGTAGACTTTGTGGGAACATTGGAAATTAGAAGCGCTCCAAATTGTCTATAATGTACAGTGAAATAGAATATATGAATGGATGCATATCTTTACATGGTTACACATTACTGTACATTTACATTCTTAGAGTACATTAGAATAGAGAAAAAGTATTCTACATAAGACCCATGAGTACAACCATTTTTCTTCTATATTTCTTTTTTCTTTTTATATATATATAAACATGATTATTTGGAGTGAAGCTTACCTTTAAAAGGATGTTCACAGCGTGCGCTGTTTATTTGGCTTGATAAAGACCCCAGAAAAAAGTACACAAGATTGCACACAAGACACAAGACCCAGGAGTGCACCAGTTTTTCTTTCATCATTTAATGTGTAAAAAGCTTTGGTTGTCTTGCAGGGCATACCCTCCCACCCCCAATTGCTATATTCAGACGTTTAAAATCAATTCCAATCCAATTCCAGGAACGGCAGCTGCGGCTGTGATTGGCTGAGAGGCAGCCAATCACAGCCGCAGCTGCTATCAATGCAGAATGGCACTCGAATGAGGAGGTGTAAGTAGAGATTGGAAGCTATTTTAAACGTCTGAATATAGTGCTTGGGGGTGGGAGGGTATGCCATGCAAGATAAGCAAAGCCTTTTACACTACATGAAGGCGAGCCAGGGAGGGATTGGGAGGGAGGGAGGGGGGAAAGGGCTCCACTGCGCATGTCAGCATCAAATGAGAGGACACAAAAGAGGCAGAAACCTTTTAGACAGGAAGACAGCAGTGTCCTGGACTTTGAAGAGGCATAACAGGAGAACCACAAGGAGCAGGGATGTATGGTAAGGATTTTTTTTAATTGTACAGTGGAGCTTGTAGTTGGTAAAATTTTAGTTTGGGGGGGTGGATATTCCCTTTAAATACTCTGACCCAGAAGACGGAGACAAACACCTTAAAGTACTGGCAGAATCATTTAAACAAAAAGCTACAAAGCCAAGACCATAAACACCAGCATCAAAGTTGCATTAAAAACTCATTGAGAAAAACTGTTGCAGTACAAAGAGAAAAAATCTTGTACCCGTATACCTCTAGTAACCACATACAATCCAGTACTAGAAGGTACACGGAAAGTCATTAAATAATACAGCCGATCAATACTAGGATGAGAATTTAAATAAATCTTCCCAGAGCCCCTATTCTGGCCTTCAAACAACCAACCAACCTCAAACACAAATTGATTAATAGGAAACTTCACATGGACAACAATACACACAAGGGTACTAAACCATGCGAAAGAAACTAATGCAAATTATCAACCAATCACAAACCTCTTCAATAGTGTGTTTAGGGGGGGGATTACCGGTGCCCGGAATCCCCCCTTCTGTAGGCACTCTGTCTACACTGTGTAATCTCCCCATGCCAGTCCTGCAGCCTTAAACACATATATAGCACATACCTATAAAATTAGGAGACTTCAGACATTTTCCCACACAGGTCCAATCAGGACCCTCGCCACACGGTCAGGTTGCGCTGACGTCATCACGCTGTGTTGCTGTGCGCATGTGCCTTTAAAGAGATTGCGCATGAGTTTAAGGTGTTGGAATGTGGTTGGATTGCAGCAAAGTTAGTCGCAGAACAGTTCCTTGGCGCTTGTGGATTAAAACTCTTCCCAACAAGGGTGGCAGTGAGGAGAGAAAGGTGCAAGGAATGGAAGAACTGCATCTTTAAAGGACAACTATACTGTAAAAATTAACTTTTTAAAAATGAAAAAGCACCTGGGGCAAGGAGATAGGATTGATTATTCCAACCTCCCAATATTGTTTCATTGAAGAGCTACAGCACATACAGTTTTCATCTGCCAGGTTATGGCCCTGGGCCATTCTATATTAAAGATAGTGCTGAAGCATACAGGAAGACTGGCAGAAGCAGTTTTCTTCGTCCTGCTGCTCCTCATAAAAAGGATATTGGGAGGTAAAAAGCACCAATCCTACTTTCCTGCCTCACGTACTTTTTATTTTAACTGTTTTTTAAAAAATGCTTTTCGCACAATAGTTTTCCTTTAACTCTTATGGTAGGGCTTCTTGTGAATGCTGAGAAATGAAGGCAATTGAATTATGCTCTGCACTTTGCACTAATGTTATTATCAAGGGGTTTAGGAATTTGTGGAAAGAAATATGGGATGGGGAAGTCAGGAGTGTTGTGGTCAGTAGTCTGGGGGGTGGGGGTTAGTGTTCAGGGAATGGGCGCAATCTGAGTGTATAAGAGGGGGAGTTGACTTGCAGTCTGTGGGGTGAGAGGGTATTGTAGTCAGGGGATGGGGCCAACAACCTGTGTGTAAGGGGAGTGAGGTAAGATGTGAATGTAAAGTGGGTTATGGCCAAGAATTTGAGGGTGAAAGGTGGGGTTGGTATCTATGTGGGATGATATATAGTGTTAAAATGTAATAATGTAAGCAGGATGGGAAAGAGACTCTAAAAAGACAAAAAATATAATAATGTATCCACTACTGTTAATTATAAGGATATTAGAATTCACATTGGAGTCCCTTTTCCTTTATAAGAGTATCTCTATATGGACACATAACTCTTCAGTGACTTCTAATATCGTGATAATTTACAGTAGGGGATCATTAGCCCTTATAATACATGAGTGGTACCCAGAGTTCCCTGTATAACTCAGCCTGTGTCCTTGTACCTTTATATGGACACAGAACTCCTCACTGCCTTCTAATATCCTTATAATTTACAGTAGGGGATACCATATCCCTTATAATACATGAGTCTTACCAGAGTTCCCTGTATAACTCAGCCTGTGTACCACAGAATTCCTCAGTGACTTCTAATATCCATATAATTTACAGTAGGGATAAATTATCCCATATAATACATGAGTGGTACCCAGAGTTCCCTGTCCTGTATAACTTAGCCTGTGTCCTTGTACCTTTATATGGACACAGAACTACACAGTGACTTCTAATATACTTATAATTAAAGGGCATGCCCACCCTAATAAAAAAACTTATATGTTGTAGGGCACCCCTGCCCACCCCCAATCAATGTCAGATTACGAAAATAAGAATCACAGCTCTACTTACAGCCCCTCACTCCTGCGGCACTCTGATCTGGCTCCCTGCTTGCCAGAACTTGCAAACAGGGGTCAGACCAGCAGCACCGTCTGTGATTGGCTGAGAGACAATGGAAAGCGTTGCAGGAGAGAAGGGCTGTAAGTAGAGTTGTGATTCATTTTTTAGTAATCTGAAATGGCAGTTGGGGGTGGGCAGGGGTGCCCTACACTACAGAAAATTATTTTAAGGTTATGTGGAAGGGCAGCCATGGAGGAATCCGGAGGGTGGGAGGAAGGGGGTTAAAGGGCTCCCTTGCACATTTCACACTATCTCCCGGGGACGACAGAAGATGCAGAAACCTTTGGCAGGAAGACAGCTCTTACCCTTCAGTTTCCTGGACTTTGGGGAGGCACTGCAGGAAAACCATAAGGAGCAGAGCTGTAAGGTAAGGATTTTTTTAGTGGGTTAAATTTTAGTTTGGGGGTGGACATGCCTATGTACAGTACATTATTCACTATATAATCCACCCCATCCATTAAAGGACAAGTCCACCCCACAAAAAAACTAAAAATTTACGTTTTCATTCACCAACCAAAACCCTGTTTTTGTTTTACTTACTTTGTTACAGTATAATTGTGTTATAAAGCTACATTTTAAGAATGAAAATCCATGTGCTTAAAAGTGTTAAAAGATGTGAATGATATCATTGCACTTTGTCCATGGTAACCCGTGCAGGAATCCCCCCCTTGAAAAACCTGTGCTTGCCCCTGCTCTTTGGGCAGGGTCCTCTTTCCTATTGTATCATGGTAACTCATCACTCTCTGTACTTATATTATGTATTACCTGTATGTGTAATATGTATGAATTTGTATAATATGTATTACCCTGTATGTAGTTGTAAAGCGCCACGGTAAATGTTGGCGCTATATAAATCCATAATAATAAATTTTAAAAGTGTTGCACATGCTGCTACACAGGATCTTACTTCTGCTCATCCAGCAATATTGTGTACCTCATACAGTGTAACAAATGTGATAAGGGTTGTTGCATTGGTGAGATATCACAACCTTTAAAAGAGACATAAACTTTGGCAAAAAAAGGATTAATTACCACTAATCTTAATCTGCATTTTTTTTTCTTCTCTGACCTTCTTATTCCTTATTTTTTAGCACTGGGAGTTTTACTTTTTAAAGAGGGTGGGACACAGCTAGTCAATAAAGGGCTGTCAATCACCCAGCCCCTCCCCCTGGCACACTACATGTAGAAACTATCCATTCCATAAAAGTAAAGCTTATTTCTCTGTCACCGCATGGCTAATTCATTCAGCATTAAGATTAAGGAAGGGAATAAGCATTATCTGTTTGTCTGTACTCTTTCTGTGCAGATAACACCCTGCTCTCTGTGTTACATAAGTCCCAATGTAGCACTGGACCTAAAGGAATCAATAACAAAGCCCCCCATACACACACACACCTTCAAACTCCATTTTTTTCAGTTTAGAATCCCTTTAAAAAAAAGAATAAACTCACATAGGAATACAATTAAACAACATAGAGAGGAGGATAATTGCCTGTTGGCCACCATTTCAGCCAGGCAGGGCACAAAGCTGGAGATTTAAATGTCTTGGTTTTGAAGGGAAATTTTAAAACTACACAAGAAAGAAAAAACCTTTGAACACAAAACAAAATGGACTCAACATTGACTTTTAAATCACTATCAGACACTCTTATAAATGAAGTAGAGAATTGTACCGTGTTAGCCATTTATGAAAGTTAAGACATCTTGGATATAAAATAATAACTGATTGGCTAACTAAAATGATTGAAAATGCAAGCTTCTGAAGCATTTTTGAAGCACCACATGCCTAAGGAGAAGCCTAAGTGTTTCAAAAGCTTGCATTTTCAATCATTTTAGTTAGTCAATAAAAGTTATTCTTTTATATCCAAGATGTCTTCACTTTCATCAATGGTTAACACGGTACAATTCTCTACTACATTTATAAAATTTTGAATAAAATGTGTTATTTTAAATCCAAAATGTCTTTTATAACCACTCTCTCTCCCCTTACCAATTATTCTCTACCCCCATTCACATTCCAATTATCCATCCCTCAGGGCCGGATTTACACCTTAGGAGCCTGTAGGCCCAAAGAGCCTGGCGCCTTAGCTCCACCCCTAAACACAGACCACACCTCTAAACCACGCCCATTTTCTCTTTTTGGGGGAAGAAAATAGACTATAAAGGGGTTGGATTGGTAGGAGGAGATTGACAGCCGCCCCTCCAACCTCAGGCGCCCCTAGGCACATGCCTACTGTGCCTAATGGTAAATCCGGCCCTGCCATCCCTTATCTTTTACTGTTTCTATTACTTTCCTCAGCTCCAATGGTATTATGTGTTCTTGTATATTGTAAAAGTTTGTTAGTTGCCAGATGATGTTGATGAAGATCCGAAGAAGGGAGGAAGCTCTCGATAGCCAATCGATTAATAAAACTAAAAAATCAATTTAAACACAGATACAGATACAATACCATTCAAGTTAAGTTTTGCGCAACCTTGCGCAAAGCCATGTGTCTTACCTTGATGCCATCCAGTGATGCGATAACTAACGTAATCTTGGTTATGTCCGGGGGTTGCATCACGGAATCACGGAAAGGTAAGCTGTGCAACTTATATATTGAATCTCCCCATATATGTTATTTCATAGATGAAGGTTTCTTGAGGGGAATAGTGAATTTAAATTTAAGTGCACTTCTCTTTGGCAGTTGATTTCTTTGCACCAGATGAGATGGAGAGGGTCCTAAAAGAAATTCTGGAGAGAAGTTTAGTACCGAACCCCCCAACATCCAATGGGACTGTAGCCACCAATAATGTTGCATGAGGGTTTGGTGCCCAAAGGGAAATGTACCAGGTGCTGCCCCACTTGCCAGCTCTTCTTATAGAAAACCAAGCAGGGAGTGTCAGCCCAGATAAATCACCCAAGGCAAATTGTTAGGACCTTCCATACTGGGGTTACCTTGACGTGGTTGGAAGGCTTTTTACTTTTATGCATAAAATTGTAACTAAAACCCCCAAGTTTTTACTGTTTACACTAGCAAAGATATTATGATATATGGGGCCCAGGAATGTGCATCTTTTCTTGTTTGTTATAACAATAATTTTAACAATTCATTTAATTACATGCAGTACAGGGCAATCAGAAGTGAAAGACTGGCCATTTGGTTCTCTAATCATTCTAATTTTTAATAAAATAAATTACCCAGAGGTTGCTCATATCAGTTACAGTTTTAACGTTTACAGTAATTGTTGGATTAGAACAAAGGCTAGAGGTCAGAGTCCACAAAGAGCATCATGATTGTGGCCTTGAGGCAGAGCAAAATTTATACTTTGTGTGGTCCAATAGAAAATTACAAAATTTAAGTCTATTGATTATATATTGTATCATATTTAGATTAGTCATGCAAGTCATGCAGCACCATGTAAATATTGGCTTTATACTCATCCAGCATAAAAACATTTTCTATAATATTGGTTTGTAATAATCTACAGTAAGAGACACTGTGATCTGTCTCTTGGTTTACAGCTATGCAAATTATATAAAACAGATGCAGGATGGTAACCTTGCCAAATAGCTGATTTATTTGATTCAAAAAGAATAGCATGTTACACTCTGTACATCTGGTACACAACAGTGAGTATTGACTAGTTGGTTTCTCCACCCTTTCATACACAGCCTCTTACTCAAGATGCAAGTGAAGTTAAAGTACTATAGCATACAAATAATCCAAGGGAAACCTTAACAAATCTTTAACGTTAGCTTGATTGATTCAACCAAAGCTTACACAGCATATCTTTAAGCTAGAATAAACAAGGATGTCATACTAAACATAAAGGAATCCATTCTACTTTCATAATGGGAAAAATGCTTTTGTATGTTTCTTTGCAAATATATCATTAACTATTCAAAACTTATGTCAAGCTAAAATGGACATTAATACCTGGTTTTGTGATTTTGATTTCCAAATCCATTGTGCTTCGCTCATTGAAAAAACATGCCCTACTATCTTGGTGGAAACTCTTTGCATTAAAAAGGGCATAACAGAACATGTTGAATGTGATAAGTATAGGGGCGGAAAGTTACTATTGTTGCTTTTTTATTTTTTAAACTGCTTTATTTTTAGCAATCCATTAAATATATTATTACATTTTGGTTTTGCATTTTTATTACGTTTGTTACATAAGACAATAAATTTGATAGAATTCATAATGGTGTTGTAACTGTAAGTTACTCACTGATTTGATTTGATACTATTTTAGTAGCTTGTCAGTCTTGTCAGTCTGAAGTGCTCACTGGAGATAAACAACAGAACCGAAAACCCAATTCGAACCCAATGATGATTATAAACACCTCAATTCCACACCGATCTCTGACTTTTTGTCTTAGCAACAATAAAAATTCAATATTTCTGCATTGAATTTTCAAAACCAAATTTGGCTCCACCAGATTTGCAAAATTTTTAAAAGTTTGCTTTATTTTTGTTTGGGCCCCATACACAGATTGTTGGTTGAAATAATGCATCCTGCTTTGTTAAGTCTTCAAAGTTCAAGACTGATGACCTTTCTATTGCCAAAATAACAGTCTAATATCTTCACTCCTCATTGTTATCCTTTGGCATTTCAGACCTTCAGTTGGTTGTCTTCAGGCATGTAGTGACCTATGGCCCTTTCTATTTCAGCACTTTTCCATTTCACATTACACTTCATGAGGAGCCACTTTGGGTGTCAAAAATTAGCTTTTGTTTCAAAAGGGCCTAAAGCACGTTAGACAGAAGATTGGATACATGGGAAAATCATCTCTCATATAAACAAGGGTTACTGTATATAAAACAGGAAAAGTTCACATAAACCTAATGACTGTCAGGAATTCTTCGCCCACTGCACCATTAACATTTATTTGAAATGTAACTTTGGCAGTATGAAGTAGCAAGTCGACATTTGATTAATATCACAATAATTATTGTATACACATTCACAAAGTTCTAAGTAATACATGCTGTTCCTTGTTGGTCAGCCAATTTCTTTGGAGTTTCAAGTCAAATGTCTCTTGAGCATCCTCAATGACTGTGGCCAGCGGTTCTGGACACATGCATTAGCCAAGGGACATAAAGGAAAATTTTAGATATCTCGGCCCCTTACTCTGGGGAACCTGGGAGTAAGAAATTACTTCTTGTTTCTTAGATTTTGTAGGAAATGCTATTCATATAGCATGAGACTGCAAGATACTTTCTGTTATTAGAAGGTGCTTTCTCAATTTTTATGCTCAGTGGAGGGCTTTTTGCTCCTTTCGCCCACCTCTCCCTAAGCTATCTAGCTGCCTTGTATATTGTACACCCAAGTCCTACCCCATAGAGCCATGAATCTGTATCTTGCACTGATGAGATCTAACAAGATTGAAACATGTCATGTCTGCAGGTCAGATGATTGGCTCTATACTAGGGATGGCATAGAACTCGAACCCGAGTTCGAGCTGAACTTTCGAGTTCCGGACGGACCCGGACTTCTCGAACTATCCCGGACACGGACTTTCGATGATTTATCGAATGTTCGAACGGTTGAACATTTGAAAATCATTGAGTTAAAAAAAAAGTGCCCACATGTCCAAAATCACCCAATGGTAGCTAATTTGAGCATTGCCAGCCCCCTGGGTATAAAAGGCAATGCCGACTAGCGCCATTTAGTCAGTTGTGGGAGTGTGTTTAGTGGAGACCCGACAGTGTAGGAGTGGAGAGAGATTTTTGCGCTTTTTGAGCTTGTGTGTGGATTTCAGCGGTGTGGTTTAGCTCTGTAGTTAACCACCCCTGTATTCACCACATCTTGAGACCCAACAGTCCTTTTAAGGACTACCCTTGTGAGGCCCAAAAGTCCTTTAAGGACTAACCCCCTTTGGACCATGTTTGTTGTTAGACCTTTAGAGGTCTAGGTGTCCTGTTTTTTTGTTTGTTCTGTATCTGGTGTCAGCGTCTGTGTGTTTGTGTAACTGACAGTGGCGGTCCAGCCAGCAATCAGCAGCTTTTGCTGCTGATATGCGTTTGCTGTGTTGTGTCAGTTGTCGCTGTTTGCTGTCAGTTGTGTGCCGGCCTGGCTCCACAATAATGTTGTCAAAATGAGTGAATCTACTGCTACTCAATGGTGATGTTCATACAAACCGTATCTCCTTCCCCGTTTCCCTTGCACAAAAGCATTCTCTGAGGGAGAGACGCCAATGAGGTATGGGGTCTGTCCGGAGGGGCCAGCATGCTGGCTCCGCAATATGTTGTCAAACTGAAGTGAATCTACTGCTAACTCAATGGTGATGTTCCTACAAAGCGTATCTCCTCCCCGCTTTTCCTTGCACGAAGCATTTACACTGAGGGAGAGAAGCCAATGGGGTGTGGGGGTTGTCTGGAGGGGCCAAGCCTGCCTGGCTCTCAATAATGTTGTCCAAGTTGCAGTGGTCTATACTGCTACTCAATGGTGCTTTTCCTACAAACCGTATCCCCTTCCCCGCTTTCTGCACGAAGCACACTCTGAGGGAGAGAAGCCCAATGGGTGTGGGGTCTGTCTGGAGGGGCCACGCCTGCCTGGCTCCTCATAATGTTGTCCAATTGCAGTGGGTCTATGCTACTACAATGGTGCTTTTCCTACCAAACCGTTATCCTTCCCCGCTTTCCATTGCACGAAAGCACACTCTGAGGGAGAGAAGCCAATGGGGTGTGGGGTCTGTTGAGGGCCAAGCTGCCTGGCTCCTCAATAATGTTGTCCAATTGCAGTGGGTCTACTGCTACTCAATGGTGCTTTTCCTACAAAACCGTACCCCTCCCCGCTTCCCTTGCACAAAGCATACTTGAGGGAGGAAGAGAAGCCAATAGGTATGGGGTCTGTCAGGAGGGGCAAGCCTGCCTGGCTCCGCAATAATGTTGTCAAATGAAGTGAATCTACTGCTACTCAATGGTGCTGTTCCTACAAACCCTATCTCCTTCCCCGCTTTCCCTTGCACGAAGCATAATCTGAGGGAGAGAAGCCAATGGGTATTGGGTCTGTCCGGAGGGGCCAAGCCTGCCTGGCTCCGAAAACTGTTGTCAAAACTGAGTGAATCATACTGTACTCAATGGTGCTGTTCCTACAAAAACCGTATCCCCTTCACCGCTTTCCCTTGCATGAAGCATACATGAGGAGAGAAGCCAATGGGGTATGGGGTCTGTCAGGAGGGGCCAAGCCTGCCTGGCTCCTCAATAATGTTGTCCCAATTGCCCGTGGGTCTACTGCTACTCAATGGTGCTGTTCCTACAAACCGTATCCCCTTCCCTGCTTTCCCTTGCACAAAGCATACTCTGAGGGAGAGAAGCCAATGGGGTGTGGGAAAAGCCTAAATAATTATGTTTGTAGTCAGTGTCAAGATAAGTGTCAAGATAAAACACAGAGATTTTTTTAGTTTAACTTTTTTAGTAAACGTAAGCACCTGTTTCTTCGGTGCTTAGGTGCTTACATACCTATTAATAATAATAATTCTAACAATAATAAAATAATAAAAAAAATATATAAACAATAACAAACATGGTGCTAAAAAAACAAAAAAACGGCACCTATTTATTTTTTAAAACTTGTCTTTGTGCATGGAGAGCATGCACCTCTCCATGCGCCTCTGCCTGCTCTCCAAGTGCCACAGACGACTATCCATATTTTCCAGCCGGCGCTGGCGTGCTGGTCAATGCTGGCGCTGGCGTGCTGGTCCCTGCTGGCGCTGGCGTGCTGGTGCTGGTGCTGGCAGTGGTGGTGGTGGTGGTGGAGGGGAAGGGGAAACTGGAGGCTGCACCTGTGGCCTTGGTGGGGGTGCTGGTGGAGGTGACCCTCCCTCCTCTGCATCACTGGCAGAAATAGATTCCTCATCTGCAAATGTATATATTAAAAAAGTAAATTTTAATTATAAATAATAATAAAAAATAATAATAATAAAAAATAATGTAAATATTGTGAATATTTTTCGTGTGTACTAACATTTACTAACATTAACTAGCAGTTACATTTACTAATACTAACACTAACTAACATTAAGGGCTAAGCCACACTAGCGTTTTTTGGACATACCTTTGGAAAAAGGACATACCTTTGAAGATTGTAATGTCAACATCCTTTCAAAGGAACAGGACTGGTTCAAGAAACGTGTCAAGGAGGCCATTTATGTGAGAATAAAGAAACCAAGTCTGAATAGAGGTGGGGGGGGGATTCAACACCAACTGTCTGCCATGTACAATACTGTTTTGACACCCTGAGCGTTCATATAACACTTCTTAGCCACAATGCAATCACGCCTTGCATTCATAATGTCCTTAACACCTAGCTGTGATATGCTAATTATGCTTTCCAGGGTACACTTGAAGAGTGCTTTGATCTGTATGTGGGGGAGACCAAACAGCAACTGCATCAACGTATGGCCCAGCACAGAAGAGCCAATTCCTCGGGTCAGGACTCAGCCGTGTACCTGCATCTTAAGGATAAAGGACATACCTTTGAAGATTGTAATGTTAACATATTGGCAAAGGAATGTGACTGGTTGAAGAGAGGTGTTAAGGAGGCCATTTATGTGAAAATAAAGAAACCAAGCCTAAATAGAGGTGGGGGGGTTCGACACCAACTGTCTGCCATGTACAATGCTGTTTTAACACCTTACTCTGGGCGTTCCTATAACACCTCTTAGCCACTATCCAATCACGCCCTTAACACTTGGCTGTGATATGCTAATTGGGATTTTCCAGGGTACATAATTGCCAAAGATTCTTGTACAAGTCATTCTGAATTGAGAAAGCCAGTCGGATGACTAGCGAAACGTCTTCAAGAACTAAACTTCAAGTCCAGTTGATCTATTTGAATACAACAGATAAAGCCACAGAACAAAACTGAACCAGAAGTCAGGACACCTTGATATAAAACCAGTAATTTGTGTCTTACCTCTCACTTTGATACAGGCGCTGGGAAATTTACCTAAATAACATATGGTTTGTGCTTTACTTCTCAGCATTCTAGTATCACACAGTTTGGTCAATGACCATTATGTCTGCACATGCTCAGTCCTTTGCTATGGCACAAACTTGTTACAGTTGGTCACACCCATTAATAATATCTAGCCAATCCTTTTACAGGACAGATAAAGCAAGGAAGCATTTGACTGAGGTCAGGAGGTGTGGTCTGACACTGCACATACACACAGATACTTCATACAGTTCTTAACAGGCTTTGATTTACTTTAACAGAGTTTACTAAAGTGGCATTTTATAGTTTATTGGTGTTTTTAGGGGGGTTGTTTTCAGATTCTGGAGTACAAAAAATTGGGTTTAGTTCTCCTTTAAGTCCAGTTGATCTAACTGAATACAACATATATACCATGACCTGGATAAATGAGAACTTCCACAAGTTTAATATTCTAATCTTTTTGTCCATTATACTTAAATACCAGAATATACATTTTCTGAAACTGGAATATTTCCTTATTATTACCTATTAATTATTTTTGTATTATTACCACCACATTTTTCTGTTTTTATATATTATACAAAGGTTGCAGCCCACCTCTCTGGCCAAAGCCTGTAACAAATACTTCTTGAACCAGACAGTATGATAGGGATTCTAAGCAAGCAATTGACTTTGTCAGCCAACAGACACACTGGACAGATTAATTGCTGACCAGACATTGGCTAATTATTTCACAACACTCATTACATTCCCCTGAAGTTAGGTTTAATTGGGTTAAATTAGACAGAAAATAATCTATAATAGGATCTCTATGTAAGATAGGATAATTGGATAGAAATGCAGAAATTGGCTACAGCACCAACATTTTACGGTTGGATAAATTCAGGGACACACCTGGAAGTTTTCTTTAGTAAATCATTCTTTCCCTTTATTTTCTACGTACACGTGGCAAGAGCTTCTAACCTGAAGTCTTTCACTCATGTATCCTATCAAAATGGATTGACACAATAAAAGAGAAGTACACTTTGCTTAGACATGAGTGAATGAACATCAAAAACCTTAATTTAGACTAAATAAATAAAGGAAAACATACAACCTTAAAAAATGCATGCAGGCTTCCTGTAAATAAAATTTCAACGCAGGGAGAATATAATTTAAAAACCCGTTGGGACACGTTTTAACAGCATTTGTTTAACTCTCTGTAAGTAACCTTAAATATAGATAATATATATTAATCCATATTAATTAGCTATACAAACCTTACCGAACAACTGAACTTGTTTTAGATTGTCTGTGACAGTGCACCTGGAGGGCTCAAATGTTCCCCCCTTAATGGAAATCTCCCTTACAAGAGCATTAAGAGAAATAATATTTCTTTTTAGCCTACAGGTTGTTTTTACTACATTATTAAATTAGGAAGCAAGGTATATTTGTATCAGAGTGGGGTTGCTGGCACCCTGTTAGAGGACCACAGGGTGATAGATATTTATGGTAGGACCAAGTTGCTGAAGGAATAGGTAACTGGAAAAATTAAAAACATATGTACAAAGCTTTGTTTTTTTTTCTTTTACAACTCCACTATATATTTATTATACATTATAAAAAAATCTCTGTCTAAGCAGTTTAAACTGCCTCCTTGCCATATATACCCCTGATCAAATTTGTAGGATTATGGAAAGGATATATGGCAAGGTTGAAGTAATTTACTAGATTCTTCAATGTTTACCTATACAACTATATCAATGCTTCCAAATCTATCCTACCTTTCTGAGCACCAGTACAAAAAATGATTTTTAGTCACCTCAAGCACTTTGTACCCATTCCGCTGCTTGTATCTGTATGTTGTCACTTAGATTGTAAGCTCTTCGTGGCAGGAATCAGTGGCATAACTAAAGCCCCCAACCAACCCCGCAACCGTGACGAAGTAGGGCCAACCACAAGCCCATAATCTGTGCAGCAACTAGCCATTTTTAAACAGCTGATCACACATATGAAGAAAACATACATGCGATCAGCTGTTTAAAACACCGGACTCGAACTTCCGGTTCAGTTCCGGAAGTTTGGGTCCAGTTTTAAATGGCAGAAAAACATACACACAATCAACTGTTTAAAAATGCCTGTCGCTGCACAGATCTTGGAGTCTGCAGAGATCTTCGTGGAAGGAGTAGGGAGTCAGGGGCCCGGCCCCCAAACTTGGGTGGGGAGGGCTTCAGGTACACCCCTGGCAGGGATCTCATTCCCAAAGGGGTCAAGGCATGCAGCACTTAATCAGTTATCCATATATTATATATATATAATATTATAATATATATATATATATAATAATATATAAAGAAGAGTCAATCAGCACTCCGTTCCAAACAGTAAACGCCTGGGTGCCAATCACTTGGATAGACAACATCTGAGACAACTTTTAAGTCTATAGAATGCACCCCATGGGACATGTATATCTCATAACATGTGACGTCAAAAGCTTGTATACTATTATTCCTCAGCAACAAGGCCTTGAGGCCTGTCGTGAGGCTTTTCTTAATTTTCACCATAGGGGGCCACCCATAGAATTTTTATTGGATCTTTTGTGGTTTATTCTTTCCAACAACTATTTTAGATTCAAGCAAAATTGTTATTTTTAGAAGACTGGAGTGGCCATGGGTTCCAACGTAGCGCCCTCTGTGGCCTATTTATACATGTTGTGGTTTGAAACCCTCTACATTAATTCAAGGATTGGAAAAGAGCTTATATTTTACAAAAGGTATATTGATGACCTGCTCTTTATTTGGGGGGATACGAGAGAGAGCGCTGAGGCATTCATTAATGAGTTAAACTCATTACCAACTCCAGTAAAACTCACTATCTGTTTGAGCTATGAGTCAGTGGATTTCTTGGATCTTTGTATCTTTAAAACAGACAATAAATTGGGTACCACGCTTCATAGGAAGGTCACTGATAAAAATTCCATCTTGTATGCAACAAGCTGCCATCCACACAGTAAAATAGGGAATCATTTACAGTCAATTCCTTAGAATTTTAGAAATAATATGATTTCACTTTACTCAGGCTCATTAACGGAGATGTCCACGAGATTGGAAAGCAAGGGGTATTCCCCCCATTTAATACAAAAACGTTATGCAGAGCACTGGAGAATTTTGATCAGAACATGGTAGGGCTCCCAGGACAAAAAGTCACAACCAGCAGAGCATTGATTTTTGCACCACCTATACACCCTACAGTTGTGAAATGAGGGATGTTACCTGAGCATTGGGATCTGATAAATACAACACAACTTACCATTTAGTCATTCCCGTCTACGACACACTTATAGACGTGGGCGTAATTTGTCTGATATTTTGGTGTGTACTGATGCCATAAAGCGGTCTCCCGACAATATTGTGCCAGTGTGGGGGGCTAAAAAAGTGGGTTGTTTTAGATGCCCTGACTGTACTACTTGTCGGTCCATGCTCACTGGCAAGGATTTTGCCCACCCCCACAGTGGCACACGTATAAGGATCAACCAAAGGTTTTCATGTGATAGCAAATGGGTCATATATTATATTGCATGCCCTTGTGGACTGTTTTACATTGGCAAGACCCGTACAAGCTTTAAAGAGCGTATGGCGAATCATCATTCATCCATACGCTCTGCTCTCGCTGCCAAGAGTAACATGACTTCTAGCACCAAATTTGGTGACCTTTCAGTTGCCAGACACTTTAGACAGGCTGGACATTCTCCTGCGGCCTTAAAGTGTATGATCTTTGATGGCCTCTCGAATCTAAATCTACTGGCGCCAACATTGACCATGATAAATTGCTTTTACAAAAAAGATGCAAGTGGATATATACTCTTGACACCTTGTCCCCTAAGGGACTCAATGAGCAACTCGCACATACACAGGCCCACTTACAGTACCTGTTGTGGCCGGTATAGTCTTTCAATTGATTGCCACCCTTTCTAAGAAATTAAGTGTTACTTTTGCTATATTATATATTTGCTTCTTACAATGTTGTTATGATTGGGAGTTCGTTTACCTATTGTTGCCTGTGTATAGTCTTTCAATTGACTGTTATTCTTGCTAGGAAATCAAGTGTTTTTTTCACTATATTATGTATCTGTTTCATACATGTTGCTATGTTTGTGAGTTCATTTACCCGGATGTTCTTCCCCACCTGTAGGTTTATGGGATGTTTGTAATGTGTTTTTTATACATCAACAATCATGTTGTGCACATGTTTTTATAATTCAGCACTGGCTCATCAGTGGGGATTGTTATAATTCTCACACCACTTAATGAAACGTCAATCCTGAGAACGGCTTCATTGCTGAAAGCGTATATAGCGTTTTTATTTGTTGTTAAAAAGCTAATTTTTATCATAAAGACCTGCAGTGCCATCGTATATTTGACTGTATGTTATAATATATATATATATATAATATATACAACAAAATCAAGAAAGGTACTGCACACCTTATATCTTCTCTACCTGGTGCTTGTGTGGAGGAGATCGGCTGTATTACTACCAAAACAAAAAGAGAACCAATTCACAATTCACACGGAACACGGTTTTAATCTTCAACATTCTTTATTTCATATTAGCACATGTAAAGCGTACAACGTTTCGGGTTGGCACACCCCTTCCTCAGGTAAAAAACGGCTATCCATTAGCTTTTTTGTACCTGAGGAAGGGGTGTGCCAACCCCGAAATGTTGTACACTTTACGTGTGCTAATATGAAATAAAGAATGTTGAAGATTAAAACCTGTGTGCGGTGTGAAACTGGTTCTCTCTCCCTCTCTCTCTCTCTCTCTCTCTCTCTCTCTCTCTCTCTCTCTCTCTCTCATCTCTCTCTCTCTCTCTCTCTCCCTCTCTCCTCCCTCTCTCTCTCTCCTCTCTCTCTCTCTCTCTATATATATATATATATATATATATATATGTGTGTGTGTATTCTTAACCTATGTATGAAATTGTATTTAATTGTTATTTATCTGTAAAATTGCTTGCACTTATCCCCTTGTTTGCATACTCCCTATTTTATTATGTACAGTGCTGCTTACCCAGTGGCGCTTCAGTGGCGCTTTATAAATAAAATTATACATACATACGTAATCCTAAAAATATTTGAAATTACATTTTAAATTTGGACACTGAAAATTCTTTTAAAACTGATATTTTAAACTATTCAGTTTAAAATTGTATAAATCATTTGGGATTATATAAGAATTATGCACAAACATAGGCAGAATTTCTTATAATCCATTTTTACACTGCTGGTATGATGTTTTATATTCGAAATTAAAAATCAGATAGACACATATA
This sequence comes from Hymenochirus boettgeri, assembly GCA_019447015.1. Lineage (NCBI taxonomy): Eukaryota > Metazoa > Chordata > Amphibia > Anura > Pipidae > Hymenochirus > Hymenochirus boettgeri. The sequence continues at coordinate 199,618,776 of CM033469.1, read as the reverse complement.
ATTATGTATGTATGTTTAGTTTATTTATAAAGCGCCTCTTGGGGACACAGCTCTGTACAGTAACAAAATACAATAAAGTCATACAAGGGGGATTAATACATAGATAGATCAGTACATAAATATATAAGTTATATAAATAGAATTGCTAGAGCTTTGCCACAAGAGGAAAGGAGGTCCCTGCCCCGTAGAGCTTACATTCTAGTTAGGAGGGTAACATACAGATATAATGGAATGGGTATAAATGCTGGAGTTAGGTGTATGCAGTGCAAATAAAACATTATTGTATTTATTTCAGGTGAAGAGGGAGAAACTGCTTTACCTGCTAAATTGCAAACCTGTTGTTTCCAGATCTCAAGGAACAAGCCCCCATATTGCTTTGGATATATATTTCCGCAATATCCTGACAGGTTTAATGGGTGGATTGGTGTTTATTTAACTTGTAAAAATTTTGGATGGGGGAACTTTGTGGAGATGTTTTAACTTCACATTCTATGTAATTTTTCAAAAAACTGGACACAAAGTGAAGTCCGAAGGCCAAGTTGTTCCTTTCTCACAGCCTTCTGAAACACAGCACATATTTTAAATGTTATTGTGTTCTTTCATAGACAAACAACAAAGCTATTGGCTTTTTAAGAATTGTTCAAGAAAAAAAGATCCTATTTAAGGGCATGGCCAAACTGCGCATGAAACGCGATCGCACACGCAATTGCATGTGCGATTACGCTGCGTTTGTGCATGCAATTTTTTCGGTAGAGATACGAAATCGCATGCGACTGCACTTTAAAATGGTGATTGCATGCAATTGCATATCGCAAATGGAAACGCAATCGCATGCGTTGCCGTGATTGCTGTATTAAAAAACTCGCAAGCGCAAATGCGAAAAAGTTGCATCAGTGTGGCCTAGCCCTAATTCTGATTTGAGTAAATCTTCTCTTTATAACCCCCAAATTACACTTTGGGGGTGAGATCATTTTGAAATGTAAAAAAACCCTGAGAATAAATTATATGGAAAAGGGAAACTCTAACTATCAAGAAAAAGGAAAAGATAAATGTAGAATCAATTGTCATATTAAGGGAAATACTGTAGGTTTACACAAGCAATCACATTAATTAATTTATATTTACAGTATATAATATTTTTCTGTTTAAATTTTTAATACACTGCAGTTTACAGCAGTTCATTTTCTAATCATATAGGTAAAATGAAAAATTGTATATATATTTAGGTTAATAACTGACTATTTATTTTTTATCCTTTTCCCTCCATGTGAAGTGTGAACTTCATAATTACCAGTGGCTGCCCCCATGACTCCCCCCCAATTTCCTACATGGGAGGCTTTCCCATGTAGAGAGTGTTGTTAGGGGGTTGAGTTAGGGGGAGAAGTTTATGCAGACCAAGTTTGCCCAGCGATCAAGGGGTTTATCAGAGAGGCAATGGACCTAACAAAATTAAGTTTCCTGTGAGTGAAACGAACTAGAGTGAGTGTCCCTTGCTCTTAAGGACCTTGCTCTCAAGTACATAGAAAAAGAAGGACATTTAATCATTTGATGGTTGTATGGTGTGTGTGAAAGTTTGAAAATAAGGATTGTTTGTACTGTGTTAAGGACTGTGTGTGCAGTAAGCAGACAAATCTTTCTTCTTCCAGTTAAAGGGGTGCGCTGGGCTTCTATATTCTAGTATTGCACCTGTTGTAATCACAAACAGGCTGTGAAAAGGTTAATAAGTGGGGGTTTTTTTTTCCCTCTCTTCCTGGCTCTTGCACTAATTGGTGTGGGGGTTGGGGCCTATTAGTTGTTGGGCCTATGGTTTGGACCTAACAAAAGGAAGTTTCCTGTGAGTGAAACGAACTAGAGTGAGTGTCCCTTGCTCTTAAGGACCTTGCTCTCAAGGACATAAAAGAAGAATGACATTTAATCATTTGATGGTTGTATGGTGTGTGTGAAATTTTGAAAATAGAATTGTTTTGTACTGTGTTTAAGGACTGTGTGTGCGGACTGTGTGTGCAGTAAGCAGACAATCTTTCTTCTTCCATGTTAAGGGGTGCGCTGGGCTTCTATATTCTAGTATTGCACCTGTTGTAATCACAAACAGGCTGTGAAAAGGTTAATAAGTGTTTTTTTTCCCCCCCCTCTCTTCCTGGCTCTTGCACTAATTGGTGTGGGGGTTGGGGCCTATTAGTTAAATAGGATTCACATTTGTTGGGCCTGTGGTTTGGACCTTAAGCTAGGTACACACAGTAACGATTTCTGAAAGATGACAGACAGGATCTGCAAGATCCTGTCTGCCATCTTTCAAAGATCTGCATACACACATTCCCGAGCGTTCTCCCTATAGGGAGAACGCTCGGACTGTGTGTTTCCATCGGCCGCGCTAGCACTCCCTATAGGAGTCTACGCGGCGGATGGAAATTTTCGGCTTTCCCGAACGAGCGTACGGCCGACCCGATCGTCGCGGCCGCGCGTCGTTCGGGAAACGAACTACACACTAACGATAAAGCCCCGATACCGTCGGATCCGACGGTATCGGGGCTTTATCGTTACTGTGTGTACCCAGCTTAACAAAAGGAAGTTTCCTGTGAGTGAAACGAACTAGAGTGAGTGTCCCTTGCTCTTAAGGACCTTGAAAAAGAAGGACATTTAATCATTTGATGGTTGTATGGTGTGTGTGAAATACTAAAGAAGTACATTGAAACAAGAAGGGCAATTAAACAAGGTTTGTGCATCACTGTGCTGTTGTGGTGTATTAGAAGGGACAGTTTTGTCGGTGCCATGCAATGTGCATCCTGCCACATGTATAGGAATAATCAAATAATCAATTGTTCAGTGGAATCCTGCCATGTTGATTGTGAGGTGCACTCCCTGTAGCCTGTGCCACATCAGGTAAGTATCAATTCTATTTTAGTTCATAGGAAGCACACTCAAATAAATTATCACAACAGTTCCATTTATTAAGTGCTCAACACACAAACCAGGTACACAACGTTTCGGGGGGTCCAACCCCCTTCCACATGTATATGAACCTGGAGCAGACGTTCCGGGGAACCTATGTCTGTGTCAGGTGTGAGTGGGTTGCCCATTTAGAAGTGGAGGTGGAGAGTCTAAGAAGGCAGCTTGCAGCATTGCAGGGATTGGCAGAACTGGGGGTCAGCAGCACTGGCTGGGGCCAGTATGAGGTGGGTGGAAGTGGACAGGGAAGGTTGAGGGGGGCGGTAGTTTTGTTAGGGTTACTAGGGGAAGTGGGGGACGGAAGAGTAGGGGGGCTTCTTCCCAGATTGTCCATCCCAACAGATTAGCCACCTTAGGTAATGAAGTGGAGGAGGAGACCTCGGAAATAGCATGTATAGAGGGGGCTAGTCCCTTGAGCACCCAGGGGACTGCCATCTCTGATACAAGGAGGAGGAACGAAGGTGAGGATGCAAGGCAGGTGGTAGTGGTAGGGGACTCCATTATAAGGAAGGTAGATAGGGTAATCTGCTGCCAAGACCCTACATGCTGAACTGTGTGTTGCCTGCCTGGTGCTAGGGTTCGGCATGTGGTGGATCGTGTAACAGATTATTGGGTGGGGCCGGTGTGACCCGGATGTCTTGGTTCACATTGGTGCCAATGACAAAGTTAGAGGAGGAGGTGAGATCCTTAAACATGATTTCCGAGAGCTAGGGGCCAAGATAAAAGCAAGGACCTTCAGGGTAGTGTTTTCAGAAATACTACCGCAGCCACATGCTAACCAGGGAGACAGCGGGAGCTTAGGAGCATTAATGCGTGGCTAAGAGAGTGGTGTAAGGAAGAAGAGTTTGAGTTTATTGAGAACTGGGCAGACTTTGCTGTCGGCTTCAGGCTCTTTAGTAGGGATGGTTGCACCTCACTGATGGCGGTGCAGCTGTTTTAGGGAGAAGATGGCTAGAGGGTTGGAGGAGATTTTAAACTAGGTTTGGGGGGGGGGGGTATTAGCAGTCTCACTGGGATAGATAGCCCAGGTGAAATACAGGGTGTAGATAGGCCAGTGGTGGTGGAAGGGGGTGTGGGCTAGCATAGGGGATAGGGAGCATGTGTTTAAAGGGCAACTAAAGCCACAGAACAAAACTGAACCAGAGGTCAGGACACCTTGATATAAACCAGTAATCTGTGTCTTACCTCTCATTTTTGATACAGGCGCTGGGAAATTTACCTTAATAACATATGGTTTGTGCTTAACTTCACAGCATTCTAGTATCAGACAGTTTGGTCAACGACCATTATGTTCTGCATATGCTCAGTCCTTTGCTATGAGAAAACTTGTTCAGTTGGTCACACCCCATTAATAATATCTAGCCATCCTTTACAGGAAGATAAGCAAGGAAGCATGGACTGAGGTCAGGAGGTGTGGTCTGAACTGCACATACACACAGATACTTCATCCAGTTCTTAACAGGCTTACATTTACTGTGTACAATTTACTGAAGTGGTATTTCATAGCTTATTGGTGTTTTTAGGGGGGTTGTTTTCAGATTCTGGAGTATAAAAAATTGGGTTTAGTTCTCCTTTAAAGTGTACGAATAAATTACAGGATCATAATATAAAATGTATGTTTGCAAATGCGAGAAGCCTGGCTGACAAAATGGGTGAATTTGAAATTATGGCATTGAATGAAAAGTATGATGTAAAGGTATAGCAGAACTTGTTTGAACAGTTCTCACAACTGGGCTGTAAATATAGAAGGATATGCCTTGTTTAGGCAGGACAGAAAAAAAAGGAAAGGGGAGGAGTATGTGTTTATGTTAAAAAAGAATTGAAGCCAAATTTAAAAGAAGAGATAACTGGCGATATGGATGATAAAGTGGAGGCAATATGGGTGGAATTAGGCAACAGGAAAGGGGGTAATGTCATTGTTGGTGTCTGCTAAAAGCCGCCAAATGCTAGCAGAGAGGAGGTGAGTCAACTTCATATGCAGTTGGCAAGGGCTGCAAGTTTGGGGAGTGTGCTCATTATGGGGGACTTTAATTACCCTGACATTGATTGATGTGGTGGAACTGCCATCACAGAAAAAGGTGATGAGTTCCTGAATTTGCTGCAGGATAATTTTCTCTCACAGGTGGTAGAAAAAGAGCTCTGTTGGATCTGGTAATATCTAACATTGTGGAGCGCATTAAAGATATAAAGGTAACTGGAGGCTTAGAGAATAGTGAGTTTTGGTGGATAACAAACTTAAAGGTAGCAAGCAGTGCCAGGCGGCAACAGCCAGAGCCAGCATGGTATTGTCTTGTATAAAGAGAGGTATGGATTCAAGGGAGGAAAATGTAATTCTCCATATCTACAAAGCATTGGTAAGGCCTCATTTGGAATATGCAGTGCAATTTTGGAATCCTGTGTACAAAAAGGACATCTTTGAAATGGAAAGGGTTCAAAAAAGGGCAACTAAATTAATAAGGGGATTGGGGTGCTTGAATATAAAGAGAGACTGGAAAAGTTACAATTATGTACGCTGGAGAAAAGGCGCTTGCATGGGGATATGATTACTGTGTATAAATACATTAACGGGCCATACAATAAACTATCTGGGGCATTGTTCACCAATAGAACATGTCAAAGGACACGAGGACATCCCTTAAGACTTGAAAAAAAAAGGTTTAGGCTTCAAGCTCGGAAAGGGTTTTTCACTGTGAGAACGGTAAGGCTATGGAATTGTCTTCCAGTGGACGTTGTTATGGCAGGTTCATTGGTCATTTTCAAAAAAAATCTGGATGAGTTTCTGCAAATAAGGAATGTTGCAAGTTAATGGTATTGATACATAAAGTAGAGTTGATCCAGAGAAATTTCCGATTGCCACTTGGAGTCAGGAAGGAATTTTTTCCCCCTTCATAAATTTGGTGGGTTTCTTTTTGCCTTCCTCTGGATCAACAGTTAGGCAGGAAATGAGAATATTGCTAGATGGGTTGGACTGGATGGACGTATGTCTTTATTAAACCTCAAATACTATACTATAATATACTATACAATGTTATAATTGGTCTGCTCCCCTCTATACACGTGGAAGTCCAGCCCGAAACTACGGAAACCAGAAGTTCCTAGGCCCCATGCAGTGGCTTTTTTGGAACCTGGTGAAGGCCGGGTAGAAGGGACAGCCAGAGGTGTCATTGGAGCTGCTGCTGCTGCTTTAGGCGAATTAGATTAAAAGCTTATTTTATCATAGAACCCATTGCAATTGATGATGCTATTGATATGTATGGCTATCCTTGAAAGATTTGGGACTATAAAAATAAAATCAAATTCGTACAGCCACCACCTATCCAGCAATAGAGACATTTGTAAATAAAATCAAAGGAGGATTGTCAGAAAGAATTGCAAAAGATTAATGCTTCTTATGGTCTACATATTTTAACGGCTGATAAATTTGTATTGAATTTGAATTGAATGAATTACAGAGATCAAACTCTCTGATAAAGGGAGTGGTGTTTGTGGTGTTAGAAACCAAATATTACCAGGATGAGACTAAGTCATAACTAGCTTATAGTGATGTGTACAGGCAGGTATTCAGGGATCCCATGTGGGACATTAAAAAGAGGATTGAAGGCTTACTGTAATGTATAAATAGAAAATGTTGGTATAGATATGTATTTACAAGTCTAGTGAATACATATGCGCAAACACATGACAGCTATACAGACATCCCACACTGCCATTTGAGGCTTCTTGGCAGGGTGGAGGAAGTTGTCGTGGTGATGTATGTGATGTCATCTAGGGGGTGGGAGGAGGCAGAGATAGGGGCCTAGGGGGTGGGCAAATGTAAAGTTAGGGGCATTCCGGGGGCATGGTGGCTGAAAAGGAGGTGTAACTGGGGTGGAGGAGAGAGGTCCTTTCGGTCACATGAGTTTAGGGTGGTCTCGCAAGAGTGTAGGAGACCACCCCAAGAATGTGGGACGGGTGGGATACTTGGCTATGGCCAAAAAGCCCCCCAAAATTAGAACATCCCTATTCCAGGGAGATAGGAAATACTATTCACACTTTTTACACATTACTGTACATATTTAAAACATTATAAGCCTATTATTCTGTCAAAAACTAATACCGGACTTATAAATGGACTGTCCACTTTTCTGCTTTTGGAATTCTATCACTATTCCAGTAGAGATGAAATCCCATAGACATTTTAGGGGAGGGGGAATTACAGGTGCCCAGAATCCCCCATTGCTGCTATCATTGCTATATGCAGTTCTGACACCTTTGGGTCTTTAAAAAATGCAGGGGTTGTCAGTCTGAAAGGGCATTAAAACAATGGCAGCAAGATACAGACATGAAAAGTAAAGGTAGCCATTAGGGATGGACTAAAACTCGAACCCGAGTTTGAGCCGAACTTTATGAGTTATGACTATTCGAACTAGTTCGGGTTCAAATTAGTTCGATTTTCTGGCCTCGCGGGACCAGTAAAAAACACGACGCGCGTTTCGCGCCCTTTCCGAACGAAGCGTTTTTTACTGGGCGGAAGGGCCATCAAAGTAGAGGAGCTCGCTACTGGGAATGCCGGAGACCATGGTGAAACAAGAATCTGTATCAAGGTTGTGAGTATGAAAGGATCACACCAAGTGGACTGTTTTGATAGAATCCAGGAAGCGTACACTGTTATGGTATAACGGAGGTGGGATGGGTGAAGATCAAGGGAAATTTGTTGTCATTGTTGTAACACACCACGGAGCGCCGTAGGCGATGATATGGGAGCAGCGTAAGACCTGATACCAGCGTTAGTTTGGGACAGGCGAAGTGTGTCGGATACCTAGTGCTAAGGGTGACATGGCTGCCGAGGCTGCTGGGAGGCTGTGAAGTTGCTCGCAAGTAAATATAAGTCCCGATACCCTTCCGTATTAAATACCTGTACCATTTGGAACACTATCGCCTTCAGTGGCGCCATGTATAAGAGAGATTTTATCTTTGTTGTAATTTGGATGGACCATATTGGACAATATGGCACACGAGGTGGTGAGTGAGGAGCCTACAAATTCCATCATTCTTAGTGCCCTTCCGCCCAGTCTTATGTTTGTTTATATATATGTAATATTGTAATATTAAGGGTAATTCCCGGGTTGGGGATTGGTTCTGGGAAATATATGTGTGCCATTTCTCAGAGTGAATAAAGGAACATTGCATTGATCTTTGAACCTTGTCTGACGTTTATTATGACCATAATGATTGTGCCTAATATACAGGGCCTGTGTGTAGTCTCTTGGATAATCCTCCAGTTCTGTGGGGGGTGCTGGGAGACGATATAGTTTATAGATACTTTATACATACCTTTACCTCATACTTTTTATATGGTCATGGGATTCCTTGATGATTTCTTATATCCTTATGTTTTAAAATAAAGAGGAGCATTATTCATGAAGAAAAATCTAGGGGCAAGGAAAGTATAAAGATGATGTACTTTAACGCCGGGTGCCCATAATGACCCTTTCAGGAATCCCCTTTTTTTAAAATAATATTTTAAAACAAAAACCTCACTGGCTGATTTTGTGTAATTTATAAAAAGACATAAAAAGAGATCTGCCTCTGCAAACTGTCATTTAAAATGCTATCAGATTTCTGGGTGTTACTGATCCCTATAACCAGCTGACATATTAATTAAGATACAAGAGTTCTTTTTTATTTTATAGGTCTTATCTTGCTATTCCAGACCTCTCCTTATTAATGTCACTCTTTCCTCTGTCTTGTTGCTTGGGTTCTAAGAAACTAGGTAACAATTCAATTTCCAACAAATTATTTAAAAAAAAAAAAAAAACCACAATAAAAGGTTTCAGTATTCAACTGATTCAGGGAGATGCACAGCTGCTATCAGTCTCCAGTGCAATGTAATTTACCTAGAAATTCCCAATATTGTCAGGGGAGAATAGACAATTTTTAAAAATATTTTTAAAAAAATACAATAATTTAAAACCATGGGGTATATTTATAAGTATTTGCTGCCTTTATCACCAAAATTGTCCAAAATTGGACTATTTATAAAGCAGCAATAACCAGCAGGGAAAACACATACCACAGCACCATATTCCACTGTATATTTAGCCATTTCGTTAAAACTGTTCTTTTGGTGTCTTTTTAAATCACCAAGTCTGAGGTGGCAAAAATGCATTAGTGGCCATATTTCTAGTCTGGAAATAACAGTACATCGTGTTTGCCTTTACAAATAAGGGTCCATGGGTGGTAAGACTATTTTCGATTATTTACTGTAATTCAATAAGAGATTATAGATATTTAGTTTTCTTCCTGCTTTTTGCTACTTAATAATAAAAAGGTCAAATGAGGGTCTTATTTCTACATGTACATGAGTGTTTCAAATGCTAAGACCCCCTGTGATGTTGCCTAGGTGACAGCCCTGGTATTGGTAGATGTAATGGTACTATTACTCTTTATTGCTGCAGTACTGGATTTAACACAATTTATATGCCGATATTATCACCACATACTGCTGCAACAAAAATCTTCCTTTAAAATAGCAAAGTTTGGTGTTAGCCAAATGGCAAATTTTAAGCTCCTTTATTAAAAGACCCCTACAGTAGCAAAAGGGAAATTCTGTAGTTATGGAGGCAATGCTTATGGTCAGGTCTTAATAACATATTAATCTCAGAAGACTCACAGATATATTTTATCAGATACAAAAGCGTTAGTAACATTGGCTAAAGGTTTGTAAACATGGGCGATTTTGGCCATGATGACGCATAAAGGAGTGACGACAGTCGTCTGCTTCAGATGATAATTGTCCGTGTGTATGCATTTGGTCTGCCTGGCGAAATGTGTACTTGTGTACAAGTGAAAAGAAAGCAGAGGACTCCTTCCAACATCGGATAAAATATAACTTTTATTCACAGCTTAAAAACAAGGCACAGTTCACACAGGGGGGGACTTGCTGGGAGCTTCCAGACTCTACATGGATGGACCCCCACAAGGGAGGGATGGTAGAGAAGCACAGGTAGTGTTCTCCTGCTTTTGTGTTGTACTTGTGTGAAAACCTTTACTGTTACTGTACCATCCTCTGTCACCTGCTTCTATGATACATTTTTTTTTGCTGCAAATTATATTTTCCTTTTCCCAATGCAAAAAGAAAAGAAAAGTTGGATTAAATAAGAGATATAAAATATTTGGTAGAGAGACAAAAAATCTGGGTCCACGACATAATATTTTTATCTGTAATATTGGGTTTGTTATTATCCATTAAAAAGTCAATGCTAAAACGAGCTAGAACCAGTAATTCGCTAACCCTCGAATGTTCCGTCGCTAACCCTAGAATGTACCATTCGTTTTTGCTAACCCTCGAATGTTCCGTTCGCTAACCCTAGTCATATAATAACCCAGTAATATAATAACCATAAAATAACCATATAGTTCAAGTCGAACCAACACTCGAATGTACCGTTCGGTAACCCAGGAAGGGTCGTTCTTTCGATAATCTTCGAATGTACCGTTCGCTAAGACAGGAAGGATCGTTTGTTCGTTTGATAATCCTCGAATGTATCGTTGAATGTAGCTTGTGCAAAACCCGACAATTGCCCACCTGACTTCAGGAAGTGTTTTAACAAGTTTTAGTGACAGTGACATGTTGCTGAGACCATTTCCCAGGTGCCACAGCCATTTACAGTAAGTTACCACTGTTAGTTTAGCTGTACATCACTCTGACTTTTCGAACTATCACTCTCCCATAGACCTGAATGGGTCCAAATTCGAACTTTCGAACTTTCAGAAAATTTGAAAACGGAACGAAACTCAACAGTTTCGAATATCTCTAGAAACACTTTGATTGTATGGCTGTGACTCATAGGATTAATCAGATTGATAAAGTTTTCTTAACTGAGTCGGTATTCCCAATAAGCTTTACTGAACCACTATTCCAAAGACATATAAAGGCTCTAGAAGAAAAAAAGGAAACGTCACACAGAAATAAAGCATTACAGGGACAACCACAGTATCTATAATTATAGATTAATGCTTGATAAGGAGTTGAACGCTGCATGAAAAGGTTGCAGTTTTTTCTTATAAATGGGTACCGTAAATAAACTCTTGTTTTACTATTTTGCAACATTTTTGTTGTATCTCTGGCATTTTTTGTTTTGAAGTGTTTTTTGCCTGTGGTATAGTATAGCCTGGTTTGACATACTCGTTACAGAGGAGGGATTTGTAATAGCCTATTATTTAAGATATGATGCATGGCCTTTTGATTTGGCAGAAAATGTCAGGACCCATACATTCTGATGACGCTAATAAAAAAGTATATCAACAGCACTCCTCTTAATATAAATAGTCTGGTGCTGTGTTGTCCCCAAATCAATACAACTGAATCACCGGGATCGCTCTCCATACGAGTGACGGATTAAAACTCTGATACAATAAGAGCTGGTTCCTATCAGTTACTTTTGTGTACAATTCAGTTTTCAATCCCCCTCCAATATTACCAGCACATCTATGAAACACATTCTGTTCATACCATAATGTATGGCATATCTTGTATTTATAAAGTATGTACATGGATGAGTTTCAGCAAGGATCCAATGGGGCCCTGCCATAGTAGGAAGATGTCATCTACTGTATATAACACCACCAAGAAGTGTCTGATGAAAGATGATGTCCTCCTCAAGCCAAGCCATTAAGGCATTGGCATATGGCGGGTCCATATTGGATTCCATCTCTGTACCTCTAAGTTGTTTATAAAACTTGCCATCAAAGGCAAAGTAATTCTCATATAAAATAATTTAGGCATCGCATAAAAAACAAATTTGTGTCTCAAATTTTCCAGTACACTTTAATCTTTTCTCCACTGCTCCCATTCCCTCCACATATGGTATGGAGGTGTACAGCGAGGATACATCGATCATCACCAACCAAATGTCATCACAGTTATCTACTTCCACATTGCTCAATTCCTGCTCAATTTCTTTAAAAATATCCAGTGTCCTTCAGATAAAATCGTACCCCCTGTAATCAGGGGAGCAAGAATCCTGTCCAGCATTGTAGCCAGGGGGCAAAAAATGGAGCTCACCACCACCACAATCGGCCTCCCAGGAAGCTGGACAGGATTCTTGTACACCTTCACCTGTTAAATAATTTTAGCTTGAATGGCCCATTCTGTTCAGACCTCTCTCGCTTCGCCTGGTGACATCCATTAATACTTTAAAATCTAGACTGTTATCCTACCTCTCTGAGCATCAGCACAACAAATGATTGTTAGCCCTTTTAAGCACTTTGTTCCCCTCCACACACACTTGTATTTGTATGTTGTCCCTCCCATTTAGATTATAAGCTCTTCGGGGCAGGGATCTCATTCCTAATGTGTCAAGGCTTGTTGCACATATATCAATTTATACATAATTTATATATATATGCTTTCTTAACTGATGTATGAAATTGTATTTAATTTAATTTTATATCTATCTGTATAATGGCTTGTTTGTATACTCTGTATTTTTTAATGTACAGCGCTGTGTACCCAAGTGGTGCTTTATAAATAAAATTATACAAACATACATACATAAATACCTTGCATTATGGGACGTTTTAAGTTTTTCTTACTGAAGAAATAAAATGTTAATTAATATGTTACCTGCACACTTGTGGTGGAAAATTAGGAAACTTAACAGGAAGTCACAGGTGTAACTACTACAGGAGCAGCCCCTGTGACTGTAGAAAGGTCCCAGGAGCTGGGAGCAGCCCCAACTTTATACTTTTCTAATGATAGATACAGTCTCTCCACAGACTACCACTGAGAGACAGGGGCCATTACAGTTTTACTGGGGGTCCAGTGATTACCCCCCTGCAGGAAATTGATGTAGAGTGAAATAAATATGTAAAATGTACCTGTTTTTTTTCCATCTCTTTACTTGCCACTACTTGCCTCTCCTTTAAAGGCCAAGTCTTTTACTTTTAGTTATATTTCTGGAATCCTGAGACTTTGTGGAATGTTTGTAACCTTCTGTGAGTTCTGGAATTTCTTGTTTCCTATTACTTGTAAACAAAAGCCAGATACATAGATACATACACCATACACACACACACATAAATAAACTAGCAGTTGTACCCGGCGTTGCCCATGTACACATGTGGGTATAGTATTTGTTATGTGCAGGTGTGTGTTTGGCTTAGATGGGAGAGACAGGCGGAAAAAAAAGGAGGAGGTTGAGGAGGTGACATTGCTTGAGGGACGTATAGCACATATGTTTATAGCAAAACCTTATATACAACATTATCAGTTTTTCCACTTGGAGCGTAAATATACAAATGTTGTGGTAAACATGCTACATGGAATTTGCCTGTGACGTGCAGGCGCTTTGTCTGTGTTGTTAAAGCCGGGCTTCATTCTGTTGCTCTGTGTGTTTTTATTAAGCGTGCTCTATTTTTTTCACATTGGTTAGCAGTATGTCACTTTAACACTTTGTCCTTGCTCAAGGACCACATTATATTGACTATTATATCCCAATCAATAAATGTAACTTATTTTGTAATAAATGTAATAAATGTATTATGTAAGTGCCATGATGTCTTTGTTCTTTTAGTTATAACTAGAAAGGGAAAATTTAAGTATAAACTTTGAATTTGGCTTGAAAGACTGCATTTTGGAAGGGAATTTGTGTGTTTATGCTGCAGATTTTAAAACTCAATAATGCCAATGAAGAGGACATTGTTGTTTTTTACTTACCCTTTAAATATGTCACATGCATTAAAGGTAGGTGAGTGTGTGTATTGGTAGGTTGGTGTGTGTGTATTCATATCAGGTTGGGGGATAAAATACTAACTTTTTTGATGATTGGTCAAAATGTTTTTTTTTTACTATAGTTACCCTTTAAATATGGCTGCCATAGAAATGGAAGGGTGGGCCAGTAGGTGTGTGTTCCTGGAGCAGGTTGGAAGTTAAAAAAACAAACTTTTTGATCAAAATTACACCATACACCTTTTACGTATGGCTGCCATAGTAATGGATAAGTAGATCAGTAGGTGTGTGTACCTGTGTCGGGTTAGGGGTTAAAAAATACCAAACTATTTTGATGATTGATCCAAAGTTGTTTTTTTTACTTTAGTTACGCTTTAAATATGGCTGCCACAGCAATGGATAAGTAGATCAGTAGGTGTGTGTTCCTGGGTCTGGTTAAGGGGGTATGTCTTTTTTGTGTTTACAACCATACAACTATCTTTGTTTGAGGATAAATCTAAATTAGTTTTTTTTTACTTTAGTTACCCTTTAAATATGGCTTCCATGGGAATGGAAAGGTAGGTCAGTAGGTAGATGTACCTGTGTCTGTGCGGGGGGTTGGGGGTATCACCATTTGCATTTATGACCATGAAACAAACTGTTTTGAAATATCCACATTTGAGGATTGTTACCATTATAGTCTATGGGAAAAAATGTCTGGAAATTCACAGATAACGCCGTAACGCTTCAACGGATTCCTTAGCTGGAAGATAGCACACTTCTTCTATATGCCCCGCACGCCTATACCGAATTTCATGTCTCTAGCTCAAAAACTGTGGGAGGAGATACAGTCCAAAAAAGTGGAAGAAGAAAACAGAAGAAGAAAAAGAAGAAGAAATAGAAAGAACAGTAATTTGGCTTTTTCAAGCCAAATTAACTTTGTGTGAAGTGTGACATGTGGGCAGTGTGTGTCTGGTGCTTAAGTCCAGGTAATGCAGGTAATTCCTGACATACCCCCCAACTCTCTGGGTTTGAGTAGGTGGTTGGGGCATGTTTCCGGTATTTTGTTGGCACGGCATTCTAGGGTGATGTTGTGGTGTCCAGGAGGCTTGAATGTGACATTTGGTGGTCACGATATTTGGGGCATGGCCACGCTGTTTCAAAGCATGGGCATGGCCATGCCATTTAGGGGTGTGGATATGATGTTATGGGGCATGGGTGTCGAGTTTGTTGGTGCGGACTCTTTGTCTGTGGTGTGGACATCGGGCAGCGCAAGGAGCGCAGGCCCTTCATCTGAGTTGCTGAATTGGGGAATCACACTCTGAAAGTGACGTGCAGGCTTTTTCGTGTTCAAACTGGACTTTCTGGGCGTCATCTTTTTCAGAGGGCGTCACCACTATGTGGATGCATTCAGGAATGTGGCTGTGAGGTGAGCGCATACATAATACATACATACAACAGGTTTCTACTTTATATAGTATTGATGTAATATCTATATATATATATATATATCTATATATATAATATATATATATAATATATATATACACACACAATACAGGATTGTGGAAGCACTCCAATTAGCTAATTTACAACTACATTAACGGAAGTGCTACTGATCTGGTCAAACATTTATACAAACATAAAAAGATAATCAATGCACATTCCTGGCCCCATACAATATCATATATCTGCCCACTGGCATACTTTATAAACAAAGGAGTTTTAGTATACATTACTGTGATCACATGAATGAAAAGCCTTCCAACCACATCAAGGTAACCCCAGTCTGGAAGGTCCTAACTTCTAACCTTTTTGCATTTCTTTTACTTCAGTTACGATTAGCAAACTTTTCATTTCTCATTCTAACACACTGGATCCATATAACAGGCTCTTTCACTTCCCCCCCAGCCCTTTGGCTTTTTAAAATGAGGGAAGAGGCCATCCAGTGCTTTATATTAAAGGCATAGGACCTCCCATAAAAGGGGCGTGTTGGGGGTGCTATTACCACATGGAGGCTTGACCAAGCCTCCCAATAAATACATACAATACAAGGATTGTGGAAGCACTCCAATTAGGCTAATTTACAACTACATTTAACCGAAGTGCTGCTGATCTGGTCAAACATTTATACAATAATCTGGGAGGCCTATAACCCTTTTGTTGTTTTAATGGTTTATACAAATCTGAATAAGTTCAGTAATAAATTTGCCGTACGTATTTTTGCGGGTGGGAAAGAGATTTGTGTAGAAATATCTGTCCAGTTATTGATATATATGATAATAAAACTAAAATAGCAAGTGGTAAGACAAATTGCAGGGTTTTTTTTTACTTACAAATTAGCTTGAGTTGCATAATATAAAAAGGGAAATCAATGCTGGATAGTATTCCTTACTATCTTAACATGGTGTAACAGGCTTGGAGCTTGGCATGATCTAGGTGGGGTTAGAAGCTATACTGGAAAAGCTTAGATGCAGGAGTGGATAGAATTGGGGCTACACATGTGTGGGCTCAGCCCACGTTCCACCTGACAATTATGGGGCATAACATTACATCTTGTTCAACAATAAAATGTGTTTTTCTTTTAAAGGGTATGTCCACCCTTAAAAATTTTTTGCTATATCATTCCCCCTGTCCCCCCAGCCCCAACCGCTCTAATCATTTTATTAGAAAGTTCCCCAAACTTTACTTACCTGCCCTCTTTCCTCCGCCGCGCTGCCAGGCCCTCTGCTTGCGAGATAATGCAAGCAGAGGGGTGGGACCGGCAGTCGCGTCTGTGATTGGCTGAGCGGCAGCCAATCATGGACGCGGCTGCCGGGAGTTCAGTGCGGCGGAGGAAAGAGGGAAGGTAAGTAAAGTTTGGGGAACTTTTTAATAAAATAAATAGAGCGATTGGGGCTGGGGGGACAGGGGAAATAATTTACCTAAAGGGTTTTATGGTAGGGGGAGGGAATCCTAATCGGGAGGGAGAGGGAGGGAGAGGGAGGGGGAGGGAGGGGGAGAAGGGCTGCAGTACGCATGCCAAACTTCTCCCGGAGGCCAGATAGGAGGCAGAGTCCTATATGGACTCTGCTATCCTCCTGGTGGGCAGTTTTTGGGATTTGCTGGGGGACTACAGGAGAACCTTATGGAGCTGGGATGTAAGGTAAGGATTAAACTACACTACACAATGGGACCAGTAGTGGGGGGGATTATAGTTTTGGGGGTGGACATGCCCTTTAAGAACAGAAACTGATTCATATGGATTCCAAACAAAATTGCAGTTCCAGAAAAGGGTGGTGAGCAGCTGAATGGGATCTGTCACTTTGGGAAAATTTAGATTAACTCTGGGCATTTACCATTTGGAACAAACATCATGGCATTTAAACTGGTTTTCTTATTTTTTAACCAGCAGGCCCCAGGGAGTGAAGAGAGATCAGAAAAAAAATGTATATGTATAAAATCAGCCTTTGGTGCATTAACATTTGATTCGTGAAAGTGAAGCAGCCACTAAAATTGCAGAGAGGTCTGAGGGCCAGGGGACCTCCAATTGCTCTAAATTGTTATCACCTTCATCCAAACAATTAAGGCCAATTTAAATAACATCAATAATGCTTTTAACTCTTTATATAAACAACAAAAAATGGTTTTACGAACTCAGTACATTCATACCCTCTAACATTTCAAAGACTCAATTAGTCACTCTTTGGTACAATTAGATGCACATGACTCTACCATGGCCAAAACCCTTTTATTGGCTCCACCCCAAACTATCTCTTGTTCTGCTCTAAATGTCTGTCTGTATTGCCACTCATTTGTCAAATGAAATAAATAAAATAGTAACTAACAAAACTGGTGCAAAGTTACTGGCCCCAACGTTACACATTATAGCAGCATTTCCAGGACCTCAAATACTTTTAATTTCTTTTAATGTCTCCCAATACAAAGCAATGCTAACAATATTCAAATTATATTCAAAGATATCCCTATCATTAAGATAAAACAGTGTCATACAGTTTTTGACAATACACAATTTGTAGTTAGGTTCTTTACAGTGTCCACAATCTGTTAAAAAACATCAGAGAGATTCAATAAAAGTTGTTATCAGTAAAAATGTTAAATAAGATCTAATTGGATGGGGCAAAATTAGCACCATTTTTAACAATAACTTTTATTGAATCTCCCTGATTGTTTTGGTTAAAAGGACACTTAAGTAAAAAAAAAAAATGACTTCCTTTATCCTTTTCTAAATTTTTAGTGCTCCCAGGTAGAGATGGCCGGTTCTCTGACCCTTAGAAGGATTTTGAATTTTATTATTGAAATATGATTGGTTAATGTGTGATCATGTGATTGCAAGCATTGAAATATTAAGCAATCACAGCTCGTGGAGCTCAGAAGTCATCACAGTGATGGCAGAAGAAAGAAAACATCGGCAACACCGGCGACATTGATGTAGTCAGCGCCAGAGATGTCACTGGCTGCTGCAGTGACATTGCCTGGAGTTGCCACAAGGGCACTTATAAGTGCCAGGGAGGGGGATCCTGGTTTCAAGCTGTGGGACCCCTTAAGCTCCAAAAGACCCTTCTAAGGGCCACACTTGTCCTTCTAAGGACCCGGGAGGGGGTCCCAGGTTGAGCCGTGAGACCCCCAAACATCTGGCCATGGGACTTTCGGCCATTTAATAGTCCTTGAACAGCCAAATTCGAGAATCCTCGAACATTTGAGGATTCTAGAATTCTGCCATACGAGAATTATCAACAACGGCACGTGGAAAATGTGGAAAAAGCGGGCATTTATTGTCTGTTCTTCAAGCAGGAAAGTGTTCCCTGGACCTTTTACCAGGTCCCAGAGCCATTTACAGTAAGTTACCACTGCTATTAAAACCATTATTTTAGCCCATCTCTACTGCCAGGAACTTAATCTGTTTTTGCTCTCAATGCTCCCTGTCCCTAGATCTCCCCGTGTCCTTTCAGCTCAATTCTGGTTAGTATGCATTTTCCCTTTCTGTGTGCTCAACCCCTGCCAAAATTTGAGGCACAGCAAGTGTGGATCATGGGCAGTGGAGATGATCTGTGCTTTCAGAAAATAGCATTCACCCTGTGGTTTTGTGTTATAGTGAAAAAGAAACTGCTGTGTGTGGAGGGTGTTGAGGGGGACTTTGGAATTGATGTCTTTAGGTACAGTGCTACATTGGGACATCAGTACAACAGAGAGCACAAACAGCAGCTAACTGCAGGATTGGGTGCTAGCTGCAGGCACAGAAAGAGCACAGAGCAACAGATAATGCGTATTCCTTTTCATGATCTTAATGCTTAATCAAATAGCCATGTAGTGGCATAGAAATAAACTTTGTTTTTATAGAATAGATAGTTTCTACATGAAGTTTGCCAAGGGGAAGAGCTCAGAGTTTGTGATTGACAGTTTTACTGACAAGCTGTGCTACGAACCCTTTAAAAAGTAAAACTCCTAAAGCTAAAAAACAAGGGATAAGAAGGTCAGAGAAGAGGGGGAACCAAGCAGATTTAAGATTGGTGGTAATTAATTCTTATTGCTATGTGATTTGTTGGAAAATTATTTGGCACAGTTTACATGTAATTAAACGAGAATGCTGCCATCCCATGCATGTGTGCTTCTCTGGGGCAAAATGTGCCAAATGCATCTGGTTTTTTTACTGCAATGTTGTATGTATGTATGTATGTACATACATACTTAAGTGGGTTACATACAGATACATAGGATAGAGTGGATGTACCATAGTAATAATTGGTGCAGTGCCAACTGTCCAGTGCTGTGCTGTGCTCAGAGAGATTGGATGAGAGGTTAGTTTTAAACTTGTTTATTATGGTTTCTCGACGTACGTAGAGAGAGGGGAACAGAATTCCAGAGGACGGAAGCCAGAAGAGAAAAAGATTTAAGGGGAGAGGAGGCAGTGTGAGTAGGGGGGTCTGTATAAAACATGGTTCTGTGATGAGCGGAGGATACAGGCAGGGACATATGGGGACACTAGAGAAGAAATATAAGAAGGAGCACCAGAGCGAAGGGGGAGCCAGGTAGATGTGCAGCACAGTGGAGATTTAATTTCCTGATTGGGTGGCACCGCGCTGTCTAAGCGACGGTGCCGCTGACTGAGGAGAGGGGAGCTCTCCAGTGTCTCTCCGGTTCCCCTCTCCACGCGCTGGCGTCGCTCGCGGCCTTGCCCGCTCACCCACGGCCGAATGCATCCGTTCCCAAGGATGCATTGCGCGTGGGAGGGCCGTCGGCCCGAGGTGACGTCGATGCGCGATGACATCACGGCGTGGCTGCGCCTATATAATTCGGACGCCACGAGGGAACGGGCGCCATTTTAGTTAGAACTTCAGAGAGAAAACATCTCTCTGTAGCAGAATAGCAAGAATGACAGAACTCGATCCCTTACAAAGGCAAGTGATGGAGAGGATGGGCAGGGAGGGGGCTGGATGGTTGAGGCAGCTGCTGGGCACAGCTGAAACACCAGGCCCTATGCCACCAGGAACTCAGCCAATGGAGGAGAATCAAAACAGGCCAGCATCTAGGCAGAGAGGTAGGCCCACTAGGCGGTCTCTGAGCCCTAGCCCCTCCTCTACATCCCACCGCAAAACACCAGCCTCTAGCATGCCCAAGAGGGGTGGGACAGGACAAAGGGGGAAGGGAAAGAGAACAATCCCAGCACCCAGTAGAAGTACTACCCAATCCCAAAGGGGGTAACACACAGGCTGCTAGACAAGAAGGGGCAATATGCACCCAAGAAAGGGAGGGTCAAAGGCAGATCCCCAACATTTACCCATCCCTCTCGGTACCAGCCGAATTACGGGCTGACGCCAGTGCGTGGAGGCAACCACGAGCTGAGGACACCACAGAGGAGGGTGAATTGGACTTTACAGACGCTCGCTCTACTAAACAGGCCGCCTCCATGGTCAGGGAGAACCCGTGGAGACGCACGCCTGACGTAGTAGGGGCGGAGCCAGTGCAAATTCGGGTGGCCCTCCCACGACACTCATGGAGAGCTAGGAGGGAATCAACCTCCTCAAGCGATAGATGGGGAAGGGGAAGGCGCGGCAGATCTCAAAGGAGACGCCGTAGGGAGCGATCAGTTCCAACCGCGGGAGCGCGGGCCAATGCTCCCAGTGCCATTCCAGGGCATCCATGAGGGAAGCGCCTGAGAGAAGGAAATATACATCCTCGGATTCCTCGCACTCACCACCGCCAAAAAGGGCACATGGTCGCAGGCACAGAGGGAGGTAGGTCCTCTACAAGAAGGAGTTCTAGGGGGAGCACCCAACTTAGCAATGGCCCCCGGTCGCCCCCAAGCATGGGAACCGGCAACCACGGGCTGCCCTGGGATATATACATCCGGTGAGTTATCTTGTGCAGGGGCTTGGGGTGGTTCCACGGGCGGGCCAGCAGAGTGAAGGTCCTTGGCTGGCAATGTTGAAGGCCATGCTAAACAAGAGGGGGGCACCCCCATCCAGGCAAGGATGCCCCGAATCCAGTCCCAGGGGGAGCTACACCCCTCCGCCTGTGCAAACACTGGTAAATCAGAAGCCTTTAAAGAGGCCTATTTCTGTAGCATGGCGCCAATGGGTTCCCACCCAACACCAGAAATAAGGGAAAAAAATTGGGAAGGAGAAATGTGGACATCTGGTCCCTCATCTCAAAGACAGCCCCTCAGTAGACAAGGAGAGGAGGTTTGAGAAGGGTAAAGAGAAGGAGCCAAAGGTAGCCAAAACCTTTGGGAACGGGTCCAGGCTTTCTGTGTGCTGGCGACTCGTGGGAAAGGGTCACCCGGAACAATGCGCCAACTCTTTGCGTACCTTGACCAGATTTTCGGGCATACAAAATTCACGGTGGCTCCGCTGGTGGAGGTACGACGAAGAGTTCCGGCAGCGAATGGCACTAGACCGGAAGTCGGTTGGAACGCAAAAGCCACCGACGCATGGATTAGGCTAATGATGGCCCCCAGGGCCCTTCCCCTGTCTCGCCGGCCCCCAACATATTTCACCCAGTTGAACCCACCCAGGGCACCCATTTGTTTTATTCCCAGTTTCCCCAGTTTTCTATTAATTTAAAATCGGTTTGAGTAGCAAAGGATAAGCTACACTCGGAAGTGAGCCTGGGACGAATGGCTGGTCCTTTTCTGGAGCCCCCTTTCCTAACCTAAGGATTTCCCCCCTGGGAGTGATACCCAAGAAGGAGCCAGGAAAATACAGGTTAATTTATAATCCTAAGGGCTTTTTAGTGTAAATGATGGCATCTCCAAGGCTTAACATCAGTCTCATACGTTTCCTTTTAGGGCAGTAGAATTAGTCAGAGAAGCAGGGTGGGGGGGCACTGTTAGCAAAGTCTGACAGCTAGTCTGCATTTCGTATTGCCATCTGCTGGGATGTCAGCTCGAGGGTCAGTACTTTTATGACATGTGTCTTCCATGGGTTGCTCCATATCCTGCTCGTATTTAAGCTGTTCAGTTCCTTTCTGGATGGTGCGTTACGAGACGGGATCTGAGGCAATAATCCATTACCTAGATGACTTTCTATTTGTTGGCCACGCAGATTCTCCGCGTTGCACGTTCCTACTAAACACATTTAAAATACTCATGGAAAGAATAGGTGTGCCTCTTTCAACCGAAAAAAACATAGGTCCACAAAAAGTTCTATCATTTCTAGGTATAGAAATTGATACCGACGAAATGGTTTTTCGACTCCCCCTGCAAAAGGTTTCTGAAATCAGGAGTCTTTTTGGTACTTTCCTAGTGGCCAAAAAAGTAACACTACGGCAAGTTTCAGCATTATTAGGTTCCCTAGTTTTTGCATGCGTATCATGCCCATGGGCAGGGTTTTCAGCCGCAGACTAGCGTGGGCAAACAAGGGTTTATCTAGTCCTTCCATCATGTTAGACTTAATAAAGCCCTAAAAGAGGATCTCAAAGTGTGGAGATCCTTTTTGCTAACATACAATGGCGAGAAACTGTTGCCAAGAACGAGAGGTCAACAATGAGCTTTGGAGCTATACACGGACAGCTGCAGGGGCTCACGGTTTTGGGACCATTTTCGGAAAAGTTTGGTGCGCAGAGGCCTGGCCAGGACATGGGAAAACAGGGGGGGGTGCAAGAACTTAACCTGCTAGAACTCTTTCCCATAGTAGTGGCAGTTGAGCTATGGGGCATGGAGATGGGAAAGCAAATTGTTTTGTGGTCTGACAAAATGGGCATGTTTCAGGCCATCAGCAATTCTCTTCTTCCTCTCCTCCATTTTAGCATATTGCGTCACCTCATACTGCGCTGCTTGGAATATAATATTATTCAAGGCTAGGCATATCCCAGGTAAACAAAACATGGTCGCTGATGCTTTATCCATTTTCATTGGCAGGGTTTTCAGTTGCTGGCAACACTGGCCCACAAGGAAGGAGTTCCTTGCCCACTGGCCATCTGGAACATGTGGGAGAAAACTTACAACAATTGATACAAGCGTCGGTTTGCTCCTTCCACCTGGTCCAGTCATGGTAAGGCATGGGGGGGAGGGTTGAACTTGTCCAGAATCAGCGTTGGGAGGACGAGCAAGTAAGGTGGGATAGTAGTCTATTTGTCTTACTTGTAACAGCTGCGCGAGCAAGGAGCTCGCTCTAGTCACCCAACGCAGAATGTCAAGCTTGTCCTTTTTCTTCAGGTTTTTGGGATGGAAGGATATAACTAAAGAATTCATAGTTACCTCCATTTTGAAAGGCTGGAGAAAAGAACATGTTTCTAGAGAAGCCAGACGCCTATTTCCTTCAACTTATTATCAAGGTTATGGTCGGTATTAGATAAGGGTACCAGGGATGCATTGAATGCTCACTACTTAGGGCCAGCTACGTGCTGGCCTTTTTCGGGGCATTACGGGTGAGTGATTGGTCCCTCCTAGCCGAGCCCGCCAAGGAGGTTTATTATTGGAGGATGTAGTGGTTCTCGGAGTCCCTAGTACAGGTTTGGATTTCCAGATCAAAAGCAGACATTTTTGCACGAGTTCATGTTTCTCCCTATTCCCTTACAGTCTCCATGTTGCCCAGTAAAGAATTTAAAGGCCTCTTGCTGTTAGAAAGTCGGGTTTGCATTTCCTAACTATGCCGACGGCTCGCCGTTGACTAGTTTCAATTTGAAGCTGTTCTGAAGTCCATATACGTTTATTAGGCTAAACCCAAAGGAGTTTGGCACCCATTCCTTTCGAATCGGTGCCGAACAGAAGACCAGTGGCTGGGGTTTCCAATGCGCAGGTCAAACGGATAGGAAGATGGCGCCCAGATTGTGTGGCGCGTTACATTCGCCCAAACCTAGTGACTGATTGACTTCTCTTTCAGGTGCATATAGGCCCTCCTTTTGGATTATTGGGCATTCCTATATCAATTGGGCAGATAGGCGCGCCGAGGTTCGGCCTGGGGGAAAAAAAACTTGGCTTCCGAGAAGCAGACATCTATTGGGAGGCATTAAAGGACTAAATTGGATCAGGCTACTCCCGGAAATCATTCCAGAACAAAGATGCAAACGAGGGAACACACTATAAGTGTAGAATCAATAATTTATTGTGAACAACACACGACGTTTCAGGACAGCAATGTCCTTCTCAGGTACTCCTGGAAATGCCAATATATATATGGTGAGGGTTGCTAGGGCAACCACGGTTATAGAATTTTGCAAGGATCGGTGACGTAATATCTGACGTAACATTGATGCTCATTATCAATAAATGCTGTGGCCGTTATTACACCCAACACTTGGTCTCGTCTCATTATTGGGGGGATTTTTTAGACTTGGTATGGCGTTTCTAAAGGTTGGATATGGTTTAAAGGGGGTGGGCGAACTCCTCAATGACTCAGTCTGTTAGATCAGGCAATTAAATAAATAATTTGCACTTTATAATTACATTGAAAACTACTATAAATACATAGTGGGGCAAAGTAGGGTAGTATACAATGCAAAGTTGTGCGAACTCTCAGAAGACAATATACCACAATACTGGGATACAATATACAAAAGAAAAAGTCCTGCCCACATGACCTACAGTCTAAAGGAAAAAGGGGATGAAACAAAACGTAAGGTGATCAGTAGATAACATATAGGTTGACAGTGGAATTCTCTGGGTTAGGCCAAGCTAGAGTTAATAGCTGAGCTAGTGCCCTAGTTTATAATATATCTTTTACAACTTCAAAGAAATACTTGTAGTCCTAACTAGGGTAAAATCAAGTACTCCCACTAATGACACCTCACATTTGATATAAAGTGCAAAAACGTTTATTGTTTCCACTTAATCAAAACAATACAACTAATTCATAAAATATATAAATATATATATACACAAGAAAAAATCATCTACCAATATCAAATGACACATAATATAAAGTGCATTGAAGTGTCAGTCTAAAAACCATAAAATCGTTCAGACGTCCCTGAACGTAAGGCAGCCTGCCATCCTCCATGGACATAAGTCCTGACCGCCTCCTAGGTCATCACCACTAAATAAGACTGCAATATAATATGTCAAATCACTTGGCAGGTGCTGGAAAACAAATAGTGTAACCATGGGGAGTATAATTGTGTAACAATTGTTAAATAGGGGGATGGAAGGTTTGGTTTTCAATTTGATGGCTTTAAGATAAATAATTAATGTCAGGTGGAGAGAAGCTCTATGGAGAAGGACAATTGCTGAAGGCCTGAAGCATGTACAAAATTAGAAGAATAAAGAGCAAAAATAAAAAATTCATACACCTGGTGTTGAAGTTGAGACCATTTTAAGATCTACTGCTATGCCAGGTCTTACAATCTGCTACTTTTTTTAAATGCTAAAGTCAAGTCAATGGTAACAGACATGATCTCACTTAGATTCAATATAAAATCACAGGTCTGTTGTGAGCTAGAAACCAAGAAATTCCTGAAACTATAACATTTTTCATTCAAGAGTCCCTGTACATAAATCAGATTCCTGCTTTATATCAACTGATCAACAGTAACAATGAGCTCACTTTTCAAAAACTGGATAGAACTTCTCTCTTTTACTGTGTGTGGATTTATTTCAAATACAAATGGTTTGACAGAATATGAGGTAAGTCCAGATTTATGTGACTAAATAGAGTAATGATTATTAGCTAAAATAAACATTTAAAAATGTTAAGAGCTAGGCCACACACAAGATGTTTTAACACAGCCATGATTGCGATCGCTGGCATGTTAAAAAGCGTACAATAGTGTTGGCCAATTGTTGTTGCTGCCTAGGTGGCTGCCGTGTCTTAATTGAAACATTGAGCAATGGCAGTACTACCTGCGCTCTGATTAATATAGGGCCTTGAGGCTGGAATTTCTGAAAAAAAATCTGCTGCTAATTAATATTAAATCAGGCTGCCCCGGCTGATGATTTAAGGTCAGTTCCTGTGAGTGGAAGAAATTGGAGTTGGACCTGTTATAAAATCTTTGTTATAAAGGACTTTTTTTTATTTAAGAAGGATATTGAAATAAGGTTGGTTTGTGTGTTGGTATTGGACAGTTTTGGTGATACAAAAATATAAAGATGGGATAGTATACATCCATTACAAGGTGCAAACTAGTGACCAACTTTTGTTGATAACATGCGATTTGCATCCTGCCAAATGAATAGGAACTTGGAGCAGTCATTCCCGGGGGGCCTATGCCGTCAGGTGCCAGCGGGTTACCGTTTGGAATTTGTCATGTAGGGCTTGGCAAAGCTGAAGGGACGGCCAGGCAATGGCTTTGAGAATATAGAGGGGAGTGAAAGTGGGGCTGGAAACCAAAACTGTAACGCATATAAAAATGAGGCCTTACCAGTTTTATAAAAGGAGCATACTATTTTTCTCCCTTGAATCTATTCCCCTCTTATACAAGACAATATCTTGCTAGCTCTAGCCATTACTGTCTGGCACTGCTTGCTTCAGCCTTTTATCTACTAGAATCCACAAATCTTATTTCACAGAGATTCACTTATCACAGAGCCATTTATGGTGTGGTGGCACAAAGATTGTTAAATCCAAATGATCACCTTACATTTATCAGTATTGAATCTCATTTGCCATTCTGCTGCCCATTTTGACAATCTATCTAGGTCTGCTTGCAGTACTTGCACATCATTTTAAGTTTCCAAAGCTCTGCATAGTTTTGTGTCATCAGCAAACACAGAGACCTTGCTATCAATACCGAAAAACAGTTTCCGCACCTTCCGTAGTCACAGGGAAAGGAAAAACAGGACCGTATGAAATTCAAAACATCCGTTTATTAGATTCCGCTTGACGCGTTTCGGACCGATAAGTCCTTAATCATATGCCTATGTGCCTATGATTAAGGACTATCGGTCCGAAACACGTCAGGCGGAATCTAATAAACTGATGTTTTGAATTTCATACAGACCTGTTTTTCCTTTCCCGATGACTACAGATGGTGCGGAAACTGTTTTTCTGTTTGACTTACCTATATGTTGGGGGTCCTTGCGACGGACCTGGGGTCCTGCACCCGGGTCACACGGAGACTGTGGTAACCTTATCCACTAACTACAAAATTATATACTGCACAGCTAATCAGGCGACTGGTCCGGGGTAGTATACACCCATACCACCAGTAAGGACTGTTTAATGATAGTTATTTATACCGTGGGGTTGAGCCCGTTATTGCTATATTTTATCTGAGTTAAATTGCTTCAATACCCAATTAATTTAGAAACAGATTATGTAGAAGTTCCACCAAATTAGAACCAAATTAAAGGATAAGTGCCACTGTAAATCAAGTTATGTTCATTTGGAAGCTGCAGCTTTAAAAAATACCGTTGCCAATTTTTTTTTCACTATGCCCGTCCAGAGCCTAGCTTTGTGACTTGAAAGTTGTGACATCGTTTACTGGTTTGCTGAATGTTTATGCTCCGCCCCTATGAAATTCCTCTGTTTCTCCTGCTTGAGCCTCAAACAGTAATGCCTGTGAGGTCCGTGCACTCTTCTGCTTGAGCCTCAAACAGTAATGCCTGTGAGTTCCGTGCACTCTCCTGCTTGAGCCTCAAACAGTAATGCCTGTGAGTTCCATGCACGCTGCGTTACACGGGAACCCACAGGCATTACGTGAGGGCAAGTAGGAGAAAGCAGAGAAAATCTCAGAGGGGCGGAGATTAACATTTCTAAATGTTTCTAAAGGTTGGATATGAGTTTAAAGGGGGTGGGCGACTCCCTCAATGACTCAGTCTGTTAGATCAGGCAATTAAATAAATAATTTGCACTTTATAATTACATTGAAACATACTATAAATACATATGTGGTGCAAAGTAGGGTAGTGTATACAATGCAAAGTTGTGCAGCACTCTCAGAATGACAATATACCACAATACTGGGATACAATATACAAAAGAAAAAGTCCTGCCCACATGACCTACAGTCTAAAGGAAAAAGGGGATGAAACAAAACGTAAGGTGATTCAGTAGATAACATATAGGTTGACAGTGGAATTCTCTGGGTTAGGCCAAGCTGAGTTAATAGCTGAGCTAGTGCCCTAGTTTATAATATATTCTTTACAACTTCAAAGAAATACTTGTAGTCCTAACTAGGGTAACAATCCAAGTACTCCCACTAATGACACCTCACATTTGATATAAAGTGCAAAAACGTTTATTGTTTCCACTTAATCAAAACAATACAACTAAATTCATAAATATATATATATATATATATACACAAGAAAAAATCATCTACCAATATCAAATGACACATAATATAAAGTGCATTGAAGTGTCAGTCATAAAAACCATAAAATCGTTCAGACGTCCCTGAACGTAAGGCAGCCTGCCATCCTCCATGGACATAAGTCCTGACCGCTCCTAGGTCATCACCACTAAATAAGACTGCATATATAATATGTCAAATCACTTGGCAGGTGCTGGAAAACAAATAGTGTAACCATGGGGAGTATAATTGTGTAACAATTGTTAAATAGGGGGATGGAAGGTTTGGTTTTCAATTTGATGGCTTTAAGATAAATAATTAATGTCAGGTGGAGAAAGCATTATGGAGAAGGACAATTGCTGAAGGCCTGAAGCACTGTACAAAATTAGAAGAATAAAGTAAGCAAATAAAAAATTCATACACCTGGTGTTGAAGTTGAGACCATTTTAAGATCTACTGCTATGCCAGTTCTTACACTCTGCTACTTTTATTTTAAATGCTAAAGTCAAGTCAATGGTAACAGACATGATCTCACCTTAGATTCAATATAAAATCAACAGTGTCTGTTGTGAGCTAGAAACCAAGAAATTCCTGAAACTATAACATTTTTCATTCAAGAGATCCCTGTACATAAATCAGATTCCTGCTTTATATCAACTGATCAACAGTAACAATGAGCTCACTTTTCAAAAACTGGATAGAACTTCTCTCTTTTACTGTGTGCTGTATTTATTTCAAATACAAATGGTTTGACAGAATATGAGGTAAGTCCAGATTTATGTGACTAAATAGAGTAATGCTATTTAGCTAAAATA
Organism: Hymenochirus boettgeri; assembly: GCA_019447015.1. Classification (NCBI taxonomy): domain Eukaryota; kingdom Metazoa; phylum Chordata; class Amphibia; order Anura; family Pipidae; genus Hymenochirus; species Hymenochirus boettgeri. The sequence continues at coordinate 199,589,658 of CM033469.1, read as the reverse complement.
AAACATTTAAAAATGTTTAAGAGCTAGGCCACACCAAGATGTTTTAACACAGCCATGATTGCGATCTGCTGGCATGTTAAAAAGCGTACACTAGTGTTGGCCAATTGTTGTTGCTGCCTAGGTGCGCTGCCGTGCTCTAATTGAAACATTGAGCAATGGCAGTACTCACCTGCGCTCTGATTTAATATAGGGCCTTGAGGCTGGAATTTCTGAAAAAAAATCTGCTCCAATTAAATATTAAATCAGGCTGCCCCGGCTGCATGATTTAAGGTCAGTTCCTGTGAGTGGAAGAAATTGGAGTTGGACCTGTTATAAACTCCTTTGTTATAAAGGACTTTTTTTTTATTAAAGAAGGATATTGAAATAAGGTTGGTTTGTGTGTTGGTATTGGACAGTTTTGTTGATACAAAATATATAAAGATGGGATAGTATACATCCATTACAAGGTGCAACTAGTGACCAACTTTTGTTGATAACATGCGATTTGCATCCTGCCAAATGAATAGGAACTTGGAGCAGTCATTCCCGGGGGGCCTATGCCTGCGTCAGGTGCCAGCGGGTTACCCGTTTGGAATTTGTCATGTAGGGCTTGGCAAAGCTGAAGGGACGGCAGGCACTGGCTTGGGAGAATATAGAGGGGAGTGAAAGTGGGGCTGGAAACCAAAACTGTAACGCATATTAAAAATGAGGCCTTACCAGTGCTTTATAAAAAGGGAGCATACTATTTTTCTCCCTTGAATCTATTCCCCTCTTTATACAAGACAATATCTTGCTAGCTCTAGCCATTACTGTCTGGCACTGCTTGCTTCAGCCTTTTATCTACTAGAATCCACAAATCTTATTTCAACAGAGATTCACTTATCACAGAGCCATTTATGGTGTAGGTGGCACAAAGATTGTTAAATCCCAAATGCATCACCTTACATTTATCAGTATTGAATCTCATTTGCCATTCTGCTGCCCATTTTGACAATCTATCTAGGTCTGCTTGCAGTACTTGCACATCATTTTAAGTTTCCAAAGCTCTGCATAGTTTTGTGTCATCAGCAAACACAGAGACCTTGCTCTCAATACCGAAAAACAGTTTCCGCACCTTCCGTAGTCACAGGGAAAGGAAAAACAGGACCGTATGAAATTCAAAACATCCGTTTATTAGATTCCGCTTGACGCGTTTCGGACCGATAAGTCCTTAATCATATGCCTATGTGCCTATGATTAAGGACTTATCGGTCCGAAACACGTCAGGCGGAATCTAATAAACTGATGTTTTGAATTTCATACAGACCTGTTTTTCCTTTCCCGATGACTACAGATGGTGCGGAAACTGTTTTTCTGTTTGACTTACCTTATATGTTGGGGTCCTTGCGACGGACCTGGGGCTTCCAGCACCCGGGTCACACGGAGACTGTGGTAACCTTTATCCACTAACTACAAAATTTATATACTGCACAGCTAATCAGGCGACTGGTCCGGGGTAGTATACACCCATACCACCAGTAAGGACTGTTTAATGATTAGTTATTTATACCGTGGGGTTGAGCCCGTTATTGCTATATTTTATCTGAGTTAAATTGCTCTCAATACCCACTTAATTTAGAAACAGATTATGTAGAAGTTCCACCAAATTAGAACCATATTAAAGGATAAGTGCACTGTAAAATCAAGTTATGTTCATTTGGAAGCTGCAGCTTTAAAAATACCGTTGCCATATTTTTTTTTTACCTATGCCCGTCCAGAGCCTAGCTTTGTGACTTGAAAGTTGCTGACATCGTGTTACTGGTTTGCTGAATGTTATGCTCCGCCCCTATGAAATTTCCTCTGCTTTCTCCTGCTTGAGCCTCAAACAGTAATGCCTGTGAGTTCCGTGCACTCTCCTGCTTGAGCCTCAAACAGTAATGCCTGTGAGTTCCATGCACGTGCGTGTACACGGAACTCACAGGCATTACTGTTTGAGGATCAAGTAGGAGAAAGCAGAGAAAATCTCAGAGGGGCGGAGATTAACATTCAGCAAACCAGTAACAAGATGTCAGCAACTTCCAAGGCACAAAACTATGCTCTGGAGGGGTATAGGTAAAAAAAAAATATGGCAACGGTATTTTTAAAGCTGCATCTTCCAAATGAACATAACTGGATTTTACAGTGCACTTATCCTTTAATAAAGCTCCTGGACCAGATAAAACACATAATTGTGACCTTAGGGAACTATGTTCAGTTTTATCCAGGCCATTGTTCCTTATTTTCTCAGATTCCCTCATGTCCAGATACATGCATCTGAATTGGAAAAAAAGCTGATGTAATTTTAATATTCAAAAAGGCTAGTCATTCCCAGACGGGTAATTACAGACATGTGAGTTTAACTTCAGTAGTGGGGAAGATACTGGAAAGTTTGATACAGGAACATATTCTAAGGTATGTTTCAAGCAATGACGTTATCAGCATGCATTTATGTGGAACAGATCTTGTCAAGTGAGAAGGAATTTGGACTCTGGCATAGCAGTAGATGTAGTATACATGGATTTTGCTATGACTTTTGATACAGTCCCACATAGGCGACATATGAATAAGCTATGGTCTGTTGGGCTGGGGTGGTACATTTGGAAATGGATAAAAAATTGGTTGATGGATCGGATGCAGAGAGAAGTTGTTAAGTGGCAGATGAGGTTCAATAGTTATAAATGTAAGCTGATGCATTTTGTGCTGCTTATACTATAAATTGCTCAATGTTAAGTTGGAAAAGGAGTTTTGGTGGATAATTTAAATGTAGCAAGCAGTGCCAGGCAGCAACAGCTAGAGCCAGCAGGATATTGACTTGTATAAAGAGAGGAATAGATTCAAGGGAAAATATTATTCTCCCTCTTACAAAGAACTTGTAAGGCCTCATTTGGAATACGCGATAAAGAAGTCCGAACTTCGCAAAATCCGCCCGCTCGAGGATCCTCAAATCTTCAAAAAAATGCGAAAATTCGAAAATCCGCGAGCGGACCCATTAAAATGGAAAATATCCTCGAAATTACGAGATTTCTCGTATTTTCGTAAATTTTTGAAAATACGAGAAATCTCGTAATTTCGAAAATTTATGTTTGTAATTAACCACCATTCAGCATAAATGTACGACTAGTACCCCCCCCAAAGCCCATTTTAATAATGCTTAACTTTCTCCCTGGTGCTCCTGAGTGTAGATATCTTACCTTGTTCGGGCTCTCACTGCATTCTACACCTCCTTTACAGCTTTGTGAGTTCTTTGTGAGCTTGATCAGTAAAGCACATGTACTCATTGACAATAATCATGATGTCATTATCATGGCTTTGACTATGTAATAAATATTGTACAATACTATACAGCAAATGAAAGACCTTGCAATGATTAAATCTAGGCACCCCTCTCCAGTCATACAAGGTCAGGCCTATGGTTTATACTAGGCAAAATGATGAGTTTAGCCATATTTCAAACTTTTAAGATAACACTATTTAGCTAGAGTAATATGTTACAAAACCTGTCTTACAGTGACATCTCTAACAGTAATTTTAGAAAATGTCCATGAAACAAGGCCAGATTTAGGTTTTTCCTTAAATGCCCATTAAAGTGTCAAATAGGAAATGTCATCCACCTGTTTTTATTTTAACTATTCTTAGAACATCCCTAACCAGTCATAAATACTGGTAAGTTTAGAATTCCAATTTTAGTCTGACAAGTATGTTTGTGCTATAATCATTAATCTTAATTAAGATGTTATTGTAATAAAAGATAAGTTGGTTTATTTACAAATTCCATGATCCTGAATATTCTGGGAAATGATTTTTTAGATAAAATGCAGGAATAATCATCTCCTATAGCAATAAAAGTTATAATATGGGTTTAAAGGAGAACTAAACTTATTTTTTAAAATCCTTGTGTGAAGGCATTTCTTCCCAGAACACCTATTAATTGTAAGATTCTTCTCTAGTAAGTTTAATTTAGTACATCTAAAAGCCATGTTGTTGCCAGAACAACTCAACAACAACTCTATAGTCTTCAAAGAGCCTCCAGAGCATGTGCACTTATTAGCCACACCCCCTAATCCTAGTATTTACTGTTTCTATGCACAGAGTATTGTCTACACACCACTATTGAACTCCTTGATAAGACTTTAAAAGCTGCTTGTTACCCTGAAGCTTATTTACCAGCATGAATTGCTGAAGAACATACAAAATAGGCAGCTCATTTTACTGGCGTTTTTTTATTGATTCTGTTCCTATCAAAAGATAAAGCTTCTAAATGCATGTGTAGTGGTTGTTTACCAGTCCAAACACATGGTTTAGAAACACATAGCCCAAGAGGTCATAGGTTCAAATCCCTTGACTCAAGGTACCCACGTAAGTGCCAACCACGAAGAAGAACTGGAAAGGCAGTTATGGACAAACTGATTAAATGTCGGTTGATCAGTCATCACATAAGTTCTAATGTATGGTCAAACTTTTTTTCCATTTTGTCCCTATTATTCAGTTGTTTCCATTATGGTAGCTCTATTAGGATAGTGGTATAAAGCTTTGGTTTTAGCAAGACAATATAAATAAGTCAATTCCCCAGACTTACTTTTCATTTTTACTGAAATGTTAATATTCTATTTCTAACATCCATGCTAGCTAAGAAATACACTGCAAAGCTAACTTTTCTTTTTTGTGTGTAAAGCAAAGGTACATATCGTTGCTAGTGACAGGAACATTTAAATATGTTTAAAAACTGCACTGAAATCCCAGTTCTGTGTCTGGGAGAGAGAGGATCTCTGTTTTGTTTTATGATTGGCTGTCAGCTTCTAGGAAGCAAGACTGCAACATTCTTGATAAGTTGAGCACTACAAAAACATGAGTACTGTAGGATAAGGTGATACCTTTTTATTATTAGTTCTTTTTTACAGACAAGCTTTCGAAAGATACACTTCTCTCTTTCTCAGGTCAAGCAGTATTAAGTAACATAGGGTACAGCACATCACGGACGCATCTGCTGGCTGCACAGAACGCCAGGGGAGAGAGGTAAGGTAAGTAGAGTTAGGGGGAGTTTCTGGAAAATCTATTATAGCGGTTGGGGCTGGGGGAGGAAGACCTATTATATATCAAAGGGGTTTGAAGCTAGGGGGAGGGAGAGCAAAACGGGTGGGAGAGGGAGGGGGAGGGCTGCTCTGAGCAAGCCAAAAACCTCTGAGAGGATGTCTCAGAGGCGGAAAAAATTTCCCTCCCTGCAGTGATCCTGGTGGCCAGTTTTCTGGACTTTAGAGGGGCATTACAGGAGAACCATTTGGAGCATGGATGTAAGGTAAGGATTTTTATGCACTACACAGTGGGCAAAATTATAGTTTTCGGGGTGTACATGCCCTTTAAGCAAGACGGGTGGTGAACCATAAGTTGAACAGTTAAAGGCATTTGTGTCTCTCTAATGAGGCAGTATGAGCAAAATGCTCAGGGAGGCCTCCCTGCTTAATATCAGAGAGGCAGCAGGCAGAAATGACTTTTATTTTTATATTTTTTATAAAAAAGAGTCAGGCAGACAGGGGCACTTCTAGGGTTTTTGCTGCCTGATCCAAACTTTTTATTTCCGCCCTTTCACACGCCACCTCCATGTTAAAGTGCCCATGGCTTTGTGCATGGACGTGGTTAAAGTTTTTAAATTTTGAACTTACTATCACATAGGTTTTTAAACAGTTCCTCAGACAGTCAATTGGCAATAATGTAAATTACTAGAAACAGATATTACATCCCTTTCTCAAACAGCTTGTGTTGCCACTACCATATCACTCCTTTCAGGTTTTTGTTGCAGTAAATTAGAAATGCCATACTTTCTGTAGAATAAAAGATTTTGGCCAAAAGATTTGTAAGCCTGCCACCACATCAAGGTAGACTCTTTCAGCAGGGCCCTAACTAACCTAACTAGTCTAACATAGCCTCACAAACTAACTAAAGCTAAACTAACCACTGTTGTCAGCCACTTTCTTGTTCAGTGCAAGGGTGCCACCTGAGACAAGTGTCTCACTCTGCCTAATGGTAGATGTGGCCCTGTCAGAAGCAAAAAATTACAATATTTGAACCTCTTTGCCCGCTTGCCAGCACACTTTCTGCAACATTTAAGAGAATCAGCATAGAAAAGAATGAATGACAGTTGGAAAATGACAGTTGGAAAATAGCAGTTGGAAAACGGCAGTTGGAAAACGACAGTTGTGAAATGACAGTTGGAAAATGACAGTTGGAAAATAGCAGTTGGAACATGGCAGTTGGAAAATGACAGTTAAAAAATGACAGTTGGAAAATGACAGTTGGAAAATGGCAGTTGGAAAATGGCAGTTGGAAAATGACAGTTGGAAAATGACAGTTGGAAATGGCAGTTGGAAAATGACAGTTGGAAAATGGCAGTTGGAAAATGGCAGTTGGAAAATGACAGTTGGAAAATGGCAGTTGGAAAATGGCAGTTGGAACATGCCAGTTTAAAAATGACATTTGGAAATGACAGTTGTAAATGCAGTTTGGAAAATACAGTTTGGAACAGTGACATTGTAAATAAGCCTTTGGAATGACAGTTGGAAAAATGACAGTTTGGAAAACAGTTGGAAAAATTGCAGTGAAAATGACAGTTGGAAATGGCAGTAAATGGCAGTTGGAAAATGAGAGATACAGTTTGGGAAGAATGACAATTGGAAATGGCAGTTGGAAAATGGCAGTTGGAAAATGACAGTTGGAAAATGGCAGTTGGAAAATGACAGTTGAAAAATGGCAGTTGGAAATGGCAGTTGGAAAATGACAATTGGAAAATGGCAGTTGGAAAATGGCAGTTGGAAAATGTGCAGTTGGAAAATGACAGTTAAAAAATGACAGTTGGAAAATGACAATTGGAAAATGGCAGTTGGAAAATGGCAGTTGGAAAATGACAGTTGATAATGGCAGTTGGAAAATGGCAGTTGGAAAATGACAGTTGGAAAATGGCAGTTGGAAAATGACAGTTTGAAAATAGCAGTTGGAAAATGTCAGTTCAAAATGGCAGTTGGAAAATGACAGTTGGAATATGGCAGTTGGAAAATGTCAGTTGGAAAATGACAGTTAAAAAATGACAGTTGGAAAATGGCAGTTGGAAAATGACAGTTGGAAAATAGCAGTTGGAAAATGACAGTTGAAAAAAAGGCAGTTGGAAATGGCAGTTGGAAAATGACAATGGAAAATGCAGTTGAAAATGGCAGTTGGGGAAAATGACAGTTAAAAAATGACAGTTGGAAAATGACAATTGGAAATGCAGTTGGAAAATGGCAGTTGGAAAATGACAGTTGGAAAATGGCAGTTGGAAAATGGCAGTTGGAAAATGACAATTGGAAAATGGCAGTTGGAAAATGGCAGTTGGAAAATGACAGTTAAAAAATGACAGTTGGAAAATGACAATTTGAAAATGGCAGTTGGAAAATGGCAGTTGGAAAATGACAGTTGGAAAATGGCAGTTGGAAAATGGCAGTTGAAAATGACAGTTGGAAATGCAGTTGGAAAATGAATTGGAAATAGCAGTTGGAAAATGACAGTTGAATGCAGTTGGAAAATGACAGTTGAAATGGGCAGTTGGAAAATGGCAGTTGAAAATGGCAGTTGGAAATTGGCAGTGGGAAAATGGCATTTGGAAAATGACAGTTGGAAAATGGCAGTTGGAAAATGGCAGTTGGAAAATGACAGTTGGAAAATGACAGTTGAAAAATGGCAGTTGGAAATGGCAGTTGGAAAATGACAGTTGGAAAATTACAGTTTGAAAAGTTGCAATTGAACAAATACAGTTGGGAAGTGACAGTTGGGAAAGCTATGCCATGAATTCCATAATTCATTCTGATATAAATATATATTTTTTTATTGTGCAGGAAAATTGAATGGTGGGTGTTGGGTGTAAAAGCAGGCATTGCACCTGTGTAGTGTGTAGGCTGGAGGGTATGTTTACATATTTATGACCATTAAACTTTTTTGATGATTGATGTTTCAGTATGTGTGTCTGTTAGCTATGTGCGGTATGTTTCTGCATTTACAGCTGTAAAACTACACTCCACCTTTAAACATAAATGAAGTGCTTTTTTTGTGACTTTAATTTGAATTGTGTATAATTTGTTTGTTGCATTTATTTGTGTCAGAAACCACCACTGTGGGTTAGAGTAGCGTCAGTGGCATTTGTTGCTTTGAGTTTCAAACCTCAGATGTTAGCGTTTAAAAGTTCAATCCATTAAAGGTATCTTTACTCTAACTTCAAAGAGGTGACCTTAAATACAGCAGATCCCACTGCTCCAAAACTTTTTTTTCAGATTTTAAATCTAAACTGTAGATTCTGAGAAATCATCAGCATTTACAGGGAAAGACCTTGTCACTCCAGAAGGCAGAGCAGAAGGAAAATCAAATCATGGGTGTGTAAGAACCTTAAGTTTCCCCTCTTAGCTCTGCACGAACTGCTGCCTTCATGCGGCACTGCTCTGATCGTTACAGGGTAAGTGGGGTAATTATCTGTGTGTGCAGGGCACATCTTATTTCAACATACTTTGGGTGATCTGGGCATAGGTGTTTATATAACCTACTGTGTGATCCAGGCATTAGGGCATGTTTATTGTCCTATCTGTGTAAGATACATAAGGGCTTAACATGAGGGCAACTTGGTTAGGTTAGTTAGGGCCCTGCTGAAAGAAACTACCTTGATGTGGTGGCAAGCTTACATAAAAATATATAAAATATATATAGATATTAAAAATAAGGTAGACCCTCTTCATCAGGTCAGATCAGTACTCATGATGAAGAGGGTATAGCCGTTGAAAGCTTGTCCACTAAATAAACTGTTAGTCCATAGAAAACGTATCACAATTAAAGGCAGGGGCACTTCTAGTGTTTTTGCTGCCTGAGCCAAACTTTTGAATGCCGCCTTTGATCATTTCCGGGCGACACATTTTCTATCTATCTACAGTATCTCTGTATGTCTCTATCTGTATGTCCATCTATATCTATCCATCCATCATCTCTGTATTTATCCATCATATCTCTATCAGTCTTTCTCTCTATCTATCCTCTATCTACTATCTATCTATCTATCTTCTATCCCTCTATCTATCTATCTACTATCATCGACTATCTATCTACTATCCATTCCCTGTCTGTATCTCTCTATCTCTATCTATCTCTATATCTATCTATCAATCTCTCTATTATCTAATCTCTGTCTGTAATCTCTACTATCTATCTATCTATCTATCTAATCTCTGTCTGTAATCTGTCTCTATCTATCTCGTGTATCTATCTATCTCTGTATCTATCTATCTTTACACATCTATCTATCTCTGCATCTATCTATCTATAATCTAATCACCCTATCTATCTACTATCTATCTTATCTATCTCTATATCTATCTAGCTATCACTATCTATTATCTACTATTCTACTATCTACTCTATATCTATCTATCTATCATCATCTCTATCATCTATCTATCTATCTGTCTGCCTATCGATTTTTATCTATCTATCGCTATCTATATGTCTATCTATTATCGATCCATTTATCTATCTATCTCTATATCGCTACTATAAGTCCTATCTATTATCTTCTATCTATCTCTCTATCTATCATCTATCTATCTATCTGTCTGCCTATCTATTATTTTCTATTCTTCCCTATCCTATATTCTATCATTATCTATCCATTATCTCCTACCTCTATATCTATCTTATGTCTATCTATTATCTATCTATCTGTCTATCGATTACCCATCTATCTATCTAGCTATCATCTATCTATCTATTATCTATCCATCCTCTAGCCATCTATATCTCTATATCTATCTATTATCTATCTCTATATCTATCTATATATCATCTATCTATCTATCTATTATCTATCTTATCTATCTATCTATCTATCTATCTATCTATCTATCTATCTCATCTATCTACTTTCTTGCTTGCTATTCTGTCTGTCTACATCTCTATTCTATATCTATCTATCTATCTATCTATCTATCTATCTATCTCTTCCTGTCTGTCTGTCTGTCTGTCTTCTATCATCTATCATTCTTTCTTGCTGCTGTCTGTCTATCTATCTATCTTTCTGCTGCTAGTCTGTCTGTCTGTCTATCTTATCTCTATCTCTATATCTATCATACTATCTATCTATGTATCGTATCTATCTGTCTGTCTGTCTGGCTTGCTGTCTTTTCTGTCTATCTTCTATCATCTATCTCATCTATCTAATACTATCTTTCTTGCTTGTTGTCTTCCTCATCTATCTATCTTGCTTGCTTGCTGTCTTCTACATCTATCTATCTATCTTTCTGCTTGCGTCTGTCTGTCTATCTATACCTATCTATATCTATCTATATCTTATCTAATCTATCATCGATCTACTCTTCTGCTTGGCCTGTTCGTCTGTTCCTAGCTTACCTATCTAATCTCTATCAATCATATCTATCTATCTATCTACCATCTATCTGCTCGTCTTCTGTCTATCTATCTATCTTATCTTTCTTTGCTTCTATGTCTGTCTGGTCTGTCCTATCTATCTAGCTCTATATCTATCATCTATCTATCATCTATCTATCTATCCTATCTAGTCTGTCTGTCGATTGCTGTCTGTCTGTCTAATCTAATCTATATCTCCTTGCTCTATTCTGTTTGTCGGCTATCTATCTATCTCTTCTGCATATCTGTTATTATCTATCTATCATCTTCTTCTGCTGGTTGCTGTCTCTGTCCTACGTCTATCTATATACTCTTGTGTATCTATCTAGCTATCTTTCTCATGCTATCTATCTATCTATCTTTTCTTGCTGCTGTCTGTCTGTCTATCTATAACCTATCTATATTATCAATCTATCTACATCTATCTATCTGGTTTTGGATCTATTATTTGCTTGCTTGCTAGTCTGTCTATCTAGTCTATACTATCTACTATAGCAGTCTATATCTTTGGTCTGCGTCGTATCTATACTGTCTTGCTATTACTCTGGCGTAGCTGGGGCCAGCCCGACGAGGAGAGCGCTGTCCCTTTTTGTTCGCACTGCTGTCTGGCTTCTGTCTGTTCTGTCTATCTATCTATCATCTATCGATTTATCTTTCTTGCTTGTTGTCTGTCTATCTATCATCTTGCTTGCTTGGGGGCTTTTTGTCTATCTAGCATCTATTTTCTTCGTTTGCTGTCTGTCTGTCTATCTATACCTATCTATACTCTATCTATACTACAATCTATTATCTTTCTTGCTTGCTGTCTTGTCTGTCTATCTATACTATCTATATCTATCAATCTATCTATCTATCTATCATTTGCTGTCTGTCTGTCTGTCTATACTATCTATCTTCTTGCTTGCTGTCTGTCTGTCTGTATATCTTACTATCTATCTATCAATCTATCTATCTATCCCTATCTATCTATCTAGCTTGCTTGTGTCTGTACTGTCTTTCTGTCTATCATCTATCTATCTATCTTTCTTGTCTTGCTGTCTGTCTTCTAGTTCTACACCTATCTATATATCTATCTATACAGTATCTATCTATCTATCTATCTATCTATCTATCCTATCACTATACCTTACCTAATCATTCTACTGCTGCCTGTCAGAAAAGATCCCAGGTGTTTCGGTAGTGGGAGTGTTTTGCTGTTACTGTTTCATCTTCTGCACATCAAGCAGAAGGTCTGTATACTGACCCTCTTACCATGGCCCTTCCTCACGGTTGAGCAGCAGGGAAAACAAGAAAACTCTGACGGAAGGCATCCTACAGTTGATTGAGGTATGAGAGGTTCAACTTTATGCAGCCACTTCCGCAAATCACCAAATAGGACCTGCATTGAGGGACGCATCACCACCACCAAATCAGTTCTGCCAAAACCCCTCAGCCTAGCCAAGGCGCATGCAGTACAGGCCACATGGTGCTGCCCCATACAATAACAGCGTTGTGGGGTACGCAATCTGGCTTTGATTCCTCATTTCACTGCTAGTTAAAAAAGCAATAACAACTTTGCCCAGAAACCTCCAAATTTCTGTGCTACAACACTTTTATCCTTGCAGCGCGCAAGCTTTTCTTAGACTGCAGCTCTGCTCGCTCCTCTCGAGTCGGAGGCGTGGTGTTTCTTGTGCGCATCTCTCTGATGGCCGAAATCAAGGAAGGTTCCGAAGACAGAAGGTGCAGAGATCAGCACAGCAGCGCTTCTTGTGACAGTCCGCGCACGTCATTAACCAGCCGCGCGGCCGCCAGTAAGGGTAAGTAATTTTTTTTTTTCCCTAGTCACTGCCTGCCGTTTTGTAGGGATGCCGGCCTGATCCATGACGCAGTGGCCTAATGATAGATCGGCCACTGATAAAGGGCAATAGTAGTAGAATTTTTTTTTTTTAATTCCTTCTAATATATCCTACAATCATCCCAACCCACAGGGATACCTTTAGTTTAAAAACTTCTTCATAGTCCCCCGAGATAAAAGCCTTTGAATATGCTGTGCTTGTAGGAGCTGGGCTGACACCCTTCATCTGTCACTCAAGGCACACACACCCACATTCAACCATCCAAAGCTCCCCTGCAGTCTTGTCAATACTCCTGTTTTACACCCACACTGTATACCATGTGCAACAACAGTTCAAATGCTGATGAGTGCTAAACACAATCAATAAAACATTAACCCAGCAATCCATGAGCCCATTACACACTAAAAACAGCCCCTCCCCCCACAAAACAATCTTTTATACATACAAAACCAGTGACTCAAATGGACATTACCTCAGTAAACCCTATACAGTATAATAATAAGTAATACAGGAACCTATATACCAAACAAGACACACGTGGCAACTCTATAGATATATTAGACTAAAGCAAATGAAATGTTTCAGGATAACAAGCGTGCCACTGTGTTTGTGAGGTCTCTTACTACAGCTCTGCTACCTGACTCGTGTATTCAGGTCAGTTATGGTCTCAGCTAAGCAGGGGGAGAGATATGAACTTTAGGTTGCAAAAATAAATACTTAGCAAACTTAGAGAACAGGAGACGTTCAGTAACTTACTTGTAAAGACTCAGCACCACTTGTTCCTCCTCCTCCCCCTCTGCCCCTCCTTCAGCATATTGACTACCTTCAATCCCCACATTTTACTTGCTGCTTGCAGTCTAGCTCTGGAAGGGAGGGGTCAACACTTTATTTAAGTTTCTTTCAAATGGACATGCCCGGACATCTTATACACTCCTTTACTTTTTGAGGGGGACTAGACAGAGAGGGGGAGGGGGAACTACACAGCTTGGTCACAAATTCTCGGCCAGTGTGACGAAAAGAAGCCCACAGAAACAAATGAAAGGTAAGGCGCTTATACAAGTGATTCTGTACATTGTATATTAACAAAGTTTTGTTTTACACTATAGTTGCCCTTTAATATAAAATACTGCCATGATGTGGAGAGTTGTAAAAAGGAACAAATCTTTAAAACCACACCCATTCCTGGAAAGCCACCATACCAAACCCCTGGTGTGGGGGGCCACATTCCTGCGCCTAGTGCGTACATAGGTGCGCATATCAATACACAAGTTGACTTCTGGTGCAAAAACCTAGAGACACCACTGGGATCTCTACCGAAAGCCAAAAAATTGTTAGTGAGTGTGGGGACCCCCTAACACCCCATGATTTTAACTTTAAAAAGTTCACAGAAATAGACTAACCCCCTTTATTATCCCTCTGCCAGCTGCCTCTACTGCTACTCTACTTCCGTGAATGGAGTTAGCAATAGGGCCGAAGATCGGCAGCCGTGTCTGTGATTGGCTGCGAGTCAGCCAATCACAGACACAGCTCCGGTTATGAGAAGATTGAGTGATTTCCACCTGCCACATTCCAGATTCCTCCAAGAGGACAAGAAGCAGCAGGAGTACGCAGATGACACACAGACAGCACTATCTTCTGGCTCTATGGGTAGGACCTGGTGTTACAGTAGCCAGGCTAGCTAGAAAGCTTAGGGTAGAGGGCCAACAAGGAAAAGGAGCAAAAAGCCCTCACGAGCATAAAAATGGAGAAAACACCTTCTTATAACACGCAGGCTCTTGCTGTTAATCTATAGTATCCACCAACAGGTAAGTAGGTAAATCCAGTCCCTCTATCTATGCTCCCTTCTAATACAGGCATAAGACACATGTTGCAAAAATCAGTGATAGAGGTAACACTTCAGACAACAAGCCAGGATAACTGAGACCGGCAACATTATTTTACATGTGCTTGAAACATGTCGCGGTCTGCACATGTAAAAAAAAGTTGCTGGTTGCAGTTTTCGTGCCTGTGCCTGAGTGTTACCTATTCTCCTCAAAAACATGTTGCAATAAAACAATGACTTGAATTTGAAATTCTGACTCTGCAAGGTACGGGCAGTGGGATAGTGTGGACCCTAAGATACATGGTATGGTGGTTTAGAGAACCTATTGGATCAATTGCATCAGGACTTTGACTGAAACAGATCCTCTGCAGGTCTTCAAATGACTACAAACCACAACAAGCAAAGGGCCAGTTTCGTCCCTCATTCTCCTCAATTAATGATCGGCTGCTTTTATACTCGTGGACCATTATTTTTTCTTATACAAATTCCTGCATTATTTTGCCTCTGATATCAAGCTGCTTGTTCTGGTGTCTTTTCTTTCTTAACAGATCTTTCTCTCTAATAAGACTTCCTCTCAAGGTGACACTTTTGGGGGTCGATCAGGGATTGTTTTTTTCTTCCATTATTACACTATTTCTTTTGGTTAATCTCTATTTTTTTGGTTTAAAAGGGACGTTCAGTGAAATGATCAATCTTTGTTAAATTTGTTAGTTTGTGTAATGTTCTTGCTTAGTTATCTAACATATTCTCTCCCCATTTTGAAAAATCACCCTTTGCTGTTCCCTGCGTTGATATTAGTGAGCTGACATTTGAGGTTCTAAACGGTCCTTCTTACTTCCCAAAAGTCACCCACTTTATTTGAATTTCCTAACAGTAATTTCTATGATTGGCTGTTGGATGGGTCCAAAGGATGCTAGATCTCTAACTGAGCCACTGAATCAACCCGGGCTGTGGTCAAAGTCTACTAGGGTTCCTGCAACATGCAGTCAGTATTTCAGAGCCTTTATTTATTACACAAAACAAAATGCTTGAATTGAGCAGATTAAGGTCATGGGACTCAAAAAACTGAAACTTTTGCACGACGTCCTCTTTAAGTATTAACTACCGTATTATGCTGGAAGATACCCAACTATCTTGTCCCACACTAAAGCCTGAAGTTCAACCTCAAATCTTTGAATTTCTTCTTCTGGTCTCGTTTTACCTTCTGGATGGCACTCCCTCACCATATAAATTTCCCCCACAACCTGAGACCAAGTCACCCTTTCCCCATGTTCTATGACTATATTAACCCGGTTGAATTGGCACGCTGCCTTGGAGTAAGTCTTTGACTCCTCCCTTTCCTTCTGTCATCATGTATTATGTCACCAGCATGTCTCGTTTCTCCTTCACACATATTGCCAAGATATGCCCCCTTTTTTCTCCCCCCGCTCCACCCAATACTAAAGTGGTCCATGCCCTCATAACTCTCCGTCTTGACTACTGTAACTGTCACGAATCTACACTGCCGATCCGGTCCCGCGCCACTGCACTTTCCGGTGGGGCGGCGTCGTAGAGTTCACGACGCTGACACGCAGGCGGTGGGAATTCAAAAATCCGGGGTGCCTGATAGAGCTTTAGCTACCTCCCCCTCCTTCTACTTACCGCCCTGGATCATCTGTTCCTCTAACACCTACACCAACTAATCGTAACCTAGCCTCTCCTGAGACTTACCTTGCCTGTTCCAGAGACTCCTTGCCATACCTGCACTGCAAAATACTTACCTAGCCTGCTCCAGAGCTTACCTTGCCTGTTCCAGAGACTCCTTGCCATATCTAACTGCACCAACTACTTACCTAGCCTGTACAGAGACTTACCTTGCCTGTTGCATGAGACTCCTTGTCAACCTGCAAATAACCAACTACTTACCTAGCCTGCTACAGAGACTTACCTTGTCTCAAAAAAAGAATCGATGACATTTTTGAACACCATCAGGGTCCAGTTGGCTCAATTTCATGGGATCCTTGCTGTGTCCGGCGTACCCCACGCTTATGCCTCTGCTCCGGTTTCTACGCTGCCTCTTCAACATCCGGATCCGGTGATCTTTCTCTTCAGAGAGAGCCCAGCAAATCCTCCCTCCCTCACGGTTTGATGTGATTGCTCAGCTTTTGCTGTGGATTCATTAATCAGTGCGAATCCAATTTGAACTCAACCATCTTATTTTGCAGCGGATCGTGCAAAGGTTGGTTACAAAACATCATCGCCTTGTGGAGGGCAATGCTCTGGTCCCTGGGGCTTCTCCCCTATGGGAAAAAGACGACCCTCTATCCAATATGTCACCGACTCTGAGTATGTTTTTCGTAACGTCTTCGATGTCTCCAGGAAGAACCTCTGCTGCCGCCCTCTGTTTGATCAGCTTCCGCCAAGGGTCTGTTCCGTGTGACAATACGCTATTGAATGTCGTACCCTGGCGCTGAACGTCTGGAACATGAGCACTTACAGCAGCCTTTTGGCTAGGGACTCTCTGCCGCCTCACGAGGAATAGATCTAGGGAACTACTGTCCCATTTGACAGACTCCATGTCCATCCAATTGATTACCCCTTTGGTGAACGGCAGGCAGAAAGATCGGCAACTCGTTCCAGCTTCCTAAGACCGTTCCTAGCCTGCTCAGACTTTCCGCAACCAATATCTTCGGTTGGAAGAGCCTATGCAAATTGGCCACTCATCCCCTGTCTCCTGAGGAAAAGTCCACGCTGACGTACTAATGGACTTTGTCTCTTTGTGCTGGGCAGGACAACTTTGTAAGAAATTGTCCCCAGAAAGGCGGGAAACTCCATGAACTAGAAGTTTAAGGAGGAGCTCCTTCCTAGGTAAGTTATTCCTCCTGCCAAATTTGAACCACTGAAACCACTGAAACTCTTCTACCACACTATCACCTTTAACAACGGCACAACTTTTTCCTCCTCCAGGCCTTTGGTCGATGCCGGTGCAGCTGGAACTTCAGTGACTCTACCTTGCAGCACAATTGTGGGGGCTTCCTCTCCTTCAATTGCAGCACTTCTTCGAGTTACCTTGCTATTGACAATACCCTGGCTTCTGAATTCATCTCCAATCTACATAACGAAGTCCTATTTCGCATTGGCATAATATCAACCAAGACGTTTGTCGTTTCTGTCTCCAAAGTCCTTCCGCCTCCCCTGATTCCTCGGACTTCCATGGCTCAGATTTACCAACCCTGTTATAGATTGGTCTAACTGACGCACTCACGTCTTGGAGTCCTTTCTGTTTTTGGAAATTGCCTTTCTATACTCTTTTCTACTCATTCCACCACCATTACCATGAAAAAAATGTGAAGAAAAATCTCCCTGATGTTATTGTGATTTCTCTGATGTGTTTTTTTGTAAAAATCCGAGCTAGAAGCTACCACACCTCTCCGATCCTAATATTTCCCCATCGATCTTCTCTCATTACTATGCCTCCTCAGGGACGCACATACCCACTTCCCCTCTGAAACTCTGCCTGAAAGATACATTACTGAACATTTGTCTAGGGGTTTCATACAACCTTCCACTTCCCCTGCTTGTGATCTGGGTTCTATTTTGGTTGAAAAAAAGACGGAGGTTTACCCCGGCATCAGACTACCTCGTGGTTTAAATAAAATCACAGTAAAAAATTGGTATTCTCTCCTCTCATCTCTGAACTGTTTGACCAGATAAAAGGGGCCAAAATATTATTTCCAAACTGGATCTTGTCGTGCGGCATCACCATCTGATCTCCGTATACGCACATGTGACGAGTGGAAAACAGCCTTTAAACACTAGGGACGGTCACTAAATATCTCGTAATGCTTCCTTTGGCCTTTGGTAATGCCCAGCGGTGTTCCAAGAGTTCGTGAATGACATATTCCGGGATATTTTGGGGCTCTCCTGTAGTCGTATATCTCGATGACATTTTAGAAGTCTTTTTCTCAAGATTCTGCCCTCACACTGCCTCCCTGTTAAACGGTGTTACTACTACGTCTGAGAGAGAATAGGCCTATAGGCAAACTGGAAAAGTTTCTGTCTTTTTGAGTGTTCGCAAGTACCCTGCCTAGGCTATCGTATCTGCACAAGTTTTCCAGATGGATCCTGGGAAAGTTTTCGCATCCAAGATTCTCTTCCTATGGGAACCAAGTCCATCCAAAGCCACTTCTTCTTCAACCCGCCCATCCCCCCTGACCCATCTAAATCCATGGACTTTTATTGTTTAAACTCCGCCTTCCAAGAACAACAAACGTTTATTGGTTGACAGTAGAACCGCGTCAGCAATGGGCCCATTTTGTTTCCCCTCCCCAAAACTTACCATCTTTTGACGGAGTAGCTCAACTATTTATTTCTCCTCTCTTCCACTTTCATGGACTCCCTTCTGAATAGTATCGGACAGGGTACCCATTTGTTTCCAAATTTTGAAGAGTCTTTGTAAATCCCTGAACTCAGTTACATTTTCTTCGGTTACACCCACCGTCCAACTGGGCTACTGAACGCACTAATCCAGTATCTTCTTCGTTTTACATTCCTGTACTCAGGATATTGGCTGACCTTCTGCCTTGGGCTGAGTTCGCCATAACAATTCACCTCATTCTTCTATACTGGGAAATCTCCTTTTTGTGTGTGCCCTTTGGGATAATCCTAGATGTTTTCCTTATAGATTTCTATTGACAAAAGTAACCCGCTGCCAATGACCTCTGCGGCTCAGATTTCGGCTATCTGGATGCTACGGCAAGCATCCTTCGAAATCTGCTCTGTACAAAAAACTAACTGCAGCAGACAGGAGACCTAAGAGAACCCCCAGCTATTCGGTTGGAGATAAATGTGGCTCTCCTCTCCTTCCTCCAAAATTGGAACCCAAATTTTTTGGTCCTTTCCTATCCTGCAATTAGTCAGTCGCAGTGGCTGTTTCCCTCCAACTTCCTTCCAGCATGCGGATTCCTAACGTGTTTTTCATATTGCTCTCATCAAGCCAAAGTGTTCTCTAAATCAGTATTCCACAATCTTTACTACCCTCCCTTTCCAAGTTCCGTTGATGGTCAGCAAAAGTTTGAGGTCGAGAAGATCTTGGACTCTCTAGATTCTTGAGGATGTCCTCTCAGTATTTTGGTCCCTGGAAAGGTTTTGACCGTGAAGAAAGAGCTTGGATTAACCTTCAGATTTGGCACGCTCCTTGTCTAGTCAAGCTTTTTCAGGAGTTTTCGCAGAACCTGGCTGTTGGGCCTGTGGCCCCCGTAGGGGGTACTGTTACAACGTTTACCTGTTTGCTTTGCTCCGGTCCCTTGCTGCACTGCACTTCCGGGTGGGCGGCGTCGTAGACGGCATGACGTCACACAACGCCGCCACGCCGGTGGCTGATAGTAAGCCGTTAGCTACCATCCCTGGCTCCTTCTACTTCCTGCTCTGGATCTGTTCCTCCCTACACCAACTACTTCCTAGCCAGCTCTGAACTTACCGTGCTGTTCCCCTGAAGACTCCTTGCCATACCTGCACCAACTCCTTACCTAGCCTGCTCCAGAGACTTAACTTACCTTGGCCGGTCCAGAGACTCTTGCCATACCTGCCCACATACCTACCTGAGGACCCTTTACGGAAACCCGTGAGGGAGAAACGCGCGTCGGTGCAGTGGAATTCCCTCCACTGCGATCGGGCTCACATAGTGTGGAATCGGCCGCTACCCAGGGAGCACCACTGCAATGGAACAAGTAACCCCTGTGCGGACAAGGCGGTACCGGGTGAACATCCGAGCGATACAATGGCGAGGAGGTGGGCAGGACCCACAATGCAAGGAGAGGAGCAAAGTTGGAGACACTGGTGGCCAGTCCCCGTCCTACAAACCCCGTAAACATGGGTGTTGAGTATAGCATTGCTCATCTATTTTGTCAGAGTGGGATTGTTGGCTCGTTGGTAGCTTTGTCCCGGACTTTTTAATCCCACGTTTACATGGTGAGAGGGTCGGGAGGGGGATTCCCGGGTTACTACTGTATCTTAATTCGGGGGACGCCCGTAATATGTATTGGGTTTTAATTATTATATTTATTTGTGCATATTTATTCACATATGGTGTAATTGTGTAATGTGGCAATAAAGAATTTTCATTTTGCTGTTTAACAGTGGCCTGTGCCCCGTGAAGTAACTTTGAGGACCTTTGGTCTGTTATTTTTGGTTTTCCACATACCTACCTTCCTCTCCAGAGACTTACCTACATTTTTTCCAAGCAGTCTCTATCATCTCTAGCAGTATCCAGTTGTGGCAATCCACCCGCCATCGGAGCGACTCCTCTCTAAAGCGTACTCCGTATACCCCCCCCGCAGGCCTCCCGGACAATTATTACAGTAGCATTCTACAACTGTAATCTGCCCCTCTCCAGGCTGTCTGAACTCAACACATCCAGATAATTTCACTCTCCTCCAAGAGCGAACTCCGATACTGCAATTATAGGGGGGCTTCCCATCAAAGAGTTGTATTCATACCCATATTTTTAACTATACTGTAAAAATTTACGTTTTTAAAACATGGAAAGTATGTAGGGCCTGTAGGTAGGATTGATTAATCCATCCCACTTCACAATATGTTTTTGTTGAAGAGCTCCAGTCTAATTTTCTAGTTTTATTCCTGGACTAATCCCTTTGTTAAAGAGCTGAAGCCATGAGGAAGAATGGCCGATCATTTTTTCTTGTCTTTGGTTATCTCTCTGCAATCCCCAACTAACAACTACCTCTTCCTCCCATTTTTAAACTCATTCTTCCTGGCTGCTTCTCCCTAACTTTTGGAACTTACTACCACTTCACTTCACCAGGTGAGACCCATTCGTAGTTTATCCTACGTGTATCCTACCTTATACTGAACCAAGCACCATAAATGATGGTTAGCTGTGTGGATCACTTTGTAATCCCTCACTTGTATCGGGGTAGGTGATTTCCGTTCCTAAAGTGTCAAGCCACACCACAACTTAATTTCTATATATATATATGGAATTTATATTAATATGTATTATTTGTATTAAACTTTTCGTTTAATTTTATTTTATCTCTATCTATTTAGGTTGCCTGTTAACTTATCCCCTTGTTTGTATCTCTTTAAAATGTACAGCTCTGCGTACAAGTGCGCGTTCTATTAAAATTATAATACACCTGGTTATTGTCTGTGTCTTTTCTATATCCTGTCTTTTATTTAGCCCTCTAATCTGATTTCTCTGATGAGCTTATGCTAGGCTCTATGGGATGTGGGTGTGGGTGAGCAGTGAGCTGATTCAGTTTTGTCAAGGCAGCAATGCTTTTTTCTAGTCCTCTTGTTTTGCAGCGGGGCTTAATGGGGTAGAGCCTGATACTGCTGTTCTAAGAATAAGGACACACTGGCACTCATACCTGAAGGACTCCCAACTGCGTGTGATTGTGCGTGTGATCTGGTCCATTTACATGCATTTCTGGTTGTTTTTGAGATAGGACATTGCATGCCCATTGCACATAAAATGGTGTGCAGAAAAATTGCATGTGATTGCGTATCGCGCCCGGATGTCAAATTGGCAATGCATCCGAAATTGCGCTTTCGGTGCGTGCCCGATTACAATTTTACAAAAAAAATCGCAGCAAACGCATGGAAATCTCGTTAGTGTTAAGCCTACCCCTAAAGGGCTTGTTCCACACTAGGGCCTAAGTTTCTTTGTCTGTTATGTACAAAATTTGTGCAGCACTGCGTTTTTTTAAACGGATCAGATTGGTCCTTGGTCAAAGCCCTCAGTGCTGTACAACATTTCTTTCCAGAACATTACTCATTTTTGTCTTGATATAGGAAAATGGACAATTACAACCACCAATTAATTTTATCTGTGTTTGTGTGAAGGGGCCTAATAGTAACCTTTCTATCTATCTACAGTATATATTTAATCTACAGTAATATCTCTATATGTTTGTTCCTGTCTGTCCTGTCCTGTCTATCCTATCGATTTATATCTGTCTGTCTGTCTGTCTATTCTCTCTCTCTCTATAGTCTATTTTCATTCACAAACGTGCATCGTCCATCTTTATAGAGTTGAAGCTCTTACAACTATTTATGGTCTCCTCCCCCACTCATTGTAGTAAATTTTTCCAGACATGTTTGTTTCTTATTTTGGGATAACAGACATGCAGTGGTTCACAACAACGGGATCCTTTCAAGCAGTATTTAGTTTAATGTTCCCTTTATCATTTTTGCTGTAAAGAACAAATTCAAGTCTGTGAATTGTTCTTGAACAGAATGTTTTTTTTTGTTTAACAGAAGAATCAAAGTAGTTGAATGTAGACGTGGAATAATAACTTTTTATCAACTATTCATAGAAGTACCTAGTTGAAAGAACTAACAGAGAAAAACTAAGCTAATGTACTATATGTATCCACACTATATTATGTAAGGGCTCACGGGCTGTATTTAGAAACATGTGGTATCGCTATTTATCATACCGTGCCTTTAAGAACATTACCGTGTGTCCCAATTACAAACACATATGTAAAATTCAATTATATTCAAAGATTTACGATCCTCATCGTAATTGTATGATCCCCTGCAATACCATTGCGGTAGTGTACTCCACATGTATTGTAAGAAGAGCCAATTTATAACATACACTTCCCCTAGGCCAGCTTTACTCAAATCTATTTTCACACAAGCCCATTTTTTGCTCAGGTATCATTTTTCTTACTATTTCACAGGGTTTTTTTGAGTGACACCTTGACCAAACACTAACACATAGTTATTTTTGCGTCTAAACCTCAGAGATTCTCTGGCTGGTCTATCAAAATATCTAAATATACAGCAAGGCTTCTTTGAAAAAGCAAATCATCCAGGTGCACTAATTACATTTTCTTTAGAATGTCCCCCCAAACCCCTGGTCTGGTAACCCTAGCGGAGGAGTGCAGCTATTAGCTGGCATAAAAGCTTCTGTTATGGCGTCTTTTGAGATACCTGTGGCTGCCCCCTGCCACAAAACCCCATTGCAAAGTCACAACACCAACCTTTTTTTTATTAGTAGTATTAGCGTAGGAGCCAGCAGTGCCTTTTACCTTTAGTAATCTTCAGTCTTTGCATAGTGCAGTTCAAATTGACCCATGTCTAATATGCCCTAGGCTTTGACATAAGGTGCATTAATATGGCACACAGTGCAAAATATTGTCCAGCACAACCAGCATTATTCCAGCTGGTGTTTTCCATTACAGTCTCCTTCCCCATATACCTGATCACTTTGCAGGAAGGGGGAATCAGGATTCACTCTCCCTGTGCCATTCACTGCAACAACTATAGATGTATAATTAGTGAGCCCTAGATCATGAATAATAGGAAAAAAATATTTATAGGAAATACAAATGAATTTTTATAGTTCGGACCAAATTACATAATTACTAATATAGGAATTACATTAAAATCTATAACCAGTAGGCCATGTCCCAATTACAATAATAAATTACATCATAAAGTGCTGTCCAACAATACTACAGGTCCATTCACTGCTTTCCTTTCCTACCTTAGGAGGTGAACGTGTAACCAGTTGGTATATTTTATTACTACGTGAGTGTACAGACTGGTCCTTCACTGTGTTCCTTTCTCCCTACAGTAGGACGGTGACATGGGACACCAATTGAAGATTAATTACTTTTGTTCTATTTCACTCCGGTTACATATTTTTACCAGTTGCGAATTTTTTTGTGGCTGGCTTCCCAGATTTAGTATATACCTTTAAGAGATACATTGGTTTTTTCTGCTATCACTCACTGCAGTAAGGAATTCTGTTTAGTAAAAATTGAGGAGATTCGACAGCCACACCCCCTGTGGACCCCTGGTGCCCTGGCCATGTGCCCGATGTGGTCTTGTGGAAAATCTGGCCCTGGAAAATGGCCCTATGTTTTTTGTAATACAGTACATAAAGGACAACTAAAGCCTCAGAACACACATTGATTAGAAGGCAGATCTCCTTGTTATAAAAGCAGTAATCAGTGTCTCACTCTTATTTACATGGGTTGGTGAGAGGTCCATTCTCAGCGTTCCCGTTATCGCCAGTGTGGGTTCACTGACCATTATGTCTTTTTACCACATTTCAGTCCTAAGATACTTGCAGGAACTTGTCACAGTTGGTACCGTTGGTCCACCCACTAGTACCTCTAGCCATCCTTTTTACTGGCCTAATACGTAGGGCGCCATGTGACTGAATCAGAGGGGTGCCAGTCACTGTATATACCACATTTATTTTCATCCATTTCTTCAAGTGGTACCATGTTACTTTAATAAGTTTTATTAGTGTTTTTAGAGGGAATGAAATTAAGTGAAATTAACTTTGAAAACTAAATAGTGAGTGTTTAATGTTAAATTCCTGCAAAAAGAGGGAGTATCATCTTATCAGTACAGGATTTTGAACCAAATATATTAATAGTCTTATTTTTTTTAGTTTTCCAGTTATGGACCAGTATGGCTGCCCGGTGGTGCCCGCCCCCGGGAGCTGCATTTTGGCTCATTGGCTCTGCCAACTGCATGGAACTCTTATCTTTTGATTATTATTTTTATTTATGTTCCATTTGCACTGCTCAAATTTTCCCAATATTCTGCATTCTGATTGTCCTTTCATATTTAATGCCAATCATTGTAAACCAGCTCTGCTCCCCTGAACATTTTCCATAATTTGCTGTTTTTCTTCCTGTATCCTGTACTAGGGGCAGATCTACATATCATGGGCCAAAAACCGTTTGTAGCACACATCACACAGCCCAAATCATCTACCTGTTTTTGGTAATATAGTCAAATTGATTTAATCCCTGATCTATCCATTGTTTCCAATTCTGTTGTAAATAGTTGTGCTGGACTGCTATGTATTTACTTGATTTGATCAATGATACTTGAAATTGACATTGAGACTTTCATTTCTTAGAAGCCATATTTTATCATGTTCCTCCCTTGCCCTACAGTATTTTATTGGCAGTTTTTAGAGCCAGTTAACAAGCTGACCCCCATTAAATTAGGAGCCTTAAATGGCATGACTCATGACGCACAACAACCCATTGCTATAGTGGCTCCTCCTGGTGGGCTTGGGAAGTGATATTTATTGCATATTTAACAGGACAAAGGTTAAAGGTATACAGTAGCAGGTGGGGCCACCAGATTTAGATAGTTTACGTTTGTGTTGTTATATAGGGTATTAAAACAATAAGAATACTTTACATGACACACACAACATACATGGAGATCCTGTTTAAATTGAACCCTATGGTAGTCACTAGCCGCCCCTCTGTGATCCTACTTATTAAAAACAAATTAATATACCCAAGCACTTTGGATTTGCATGTTAAAAGTACTATCTGCCATCTGCCAATGAAAAATTTATGAAAAAAACTCCTGTTGCTTATTACAATATACACACCACATTCAATAATAGCAACATATCCAAAACCCATATAACAAAAGACAGTATAAATATGCAGACGCTGGAGAACCATTTGGCCTCGAGCGGCACCACTCAAACCATGTTTGAGGTACTGTATAGAGTGAGGTGCGCGTGGTAGGGGTAGGGTGTTGTGCGGCTCCACAGGGTTTGCTAGTGGTTTTTTCCTGTTCCCCGATGTACTACTCCTATCTTTAGTAGTGGTGCACATGTGCAAAAGATTAGTAGCTTGTTTGGACGAAGCACCATCTTCTGTTGGAGAAGGCCCACGAGTGGAACGCCGTAGTTAGTTTATCTCTTTAGCTGGGTACACACACGTAATGAGAAAGCCCATAACATTGGATCTTATTGTATCTCAGATGCTTATCGGTATCTGTGTTGTACTTTCGTTTTCCTTTCCGAATGAACCACCGGACGCCAAATTATTATTGTGTCAACCCGTGGATCGACGAACACGTTCGACCGAACGCCTACACAACAGACATTCTTTCTTTTAGCTTGCCCAACGGCTGTTCGTCCATGTTAGGCCGTCGGTGTTCTGGGGTCGTGGCTTGGCGCATATTGAGCGTGTGTCACCTTAAAGGTTTGAGCAACAATTTTGGTTATCAAAGGATATGCTCTCCATGCTGTGTGCCTCTTTGCAGTTTCTTTCAGTTTCAACTCTCTTCTCTTTTATAAACTGGTTTTTTAAAAATCATAGTGAGCCAACAAGTCTTTTTTCTGGGCCTTGTCCCTTTTGGATCGTCCTACACAAGGGGATTTTTTTTAGCATTTTTACCACAAACATTACAAAAACCCATTACATGTCCCAAGTAGATCAAACGTGCCTGGTGATTTAATCAGGTGTTTACAAGCACAAACAAGCACCTTTTAACATTTTAAAACCTTGTGACTTACCATAATATGCATAACAACAACCTTCTTCAAACACAATCAGTTTTTTCCTGTCATGTTTTGCTTCAGTGTCCGGTTTCATATGTTGTTATAGAGTACGTATGTCCATGACTAACATACATTTGTCCTATACACGTGGGTTTTTGCTTTCAAAAGCCTTTCAACCACGCCTCTTCTATTTTGGTTCGATCACTTCTATAACACAGATTCCTTTGCACATGTGAAATGTAATTCCATATTTTGCCTTATCATACGCTTCCATATTAAGATTTTTGGGAAATCCTTTCAATAAGAATACAGCACGACTGCTAAAAAATATTCCCTCCTTTCCTTTCATTTTGGTCCTCCTCTTCTCCAAATCCTGGCTGTGCTCCCTGATGTTTTGGCCAAGAACCGGCAACATTTTTCCCCAGAAACATTGCTGGAAGTCAACCAAAGCACTCCCTGTTGCAATGGTTCCCATCCTCGCTTGGCAACAATATCCAGATATCAACCAATGACCCCCCCTTAGTGCAATCAGCAAGATTACAGATGGGACATCCTCAGTGAAGCAATTCACGTTGAATCTTTGAATTGCTATTGACTCAAATTGTGGTTATGAAATTTGAGTCTTTTAAAAGATATTAATAAATGTTGACATTAGTGGCCATATTTATAAAGCGCAGTATCGATATGTAGACCACCAACGGTCGTAAAATGTTGCCAATATGGTCTACATTCATGCGGCATGTTCGTTAATTAACAAAAAACTGTTCAGTCATAGAATACTATGCTGTAGTAACTATACCTACTGCAATGGTATTCTATGGAGATCATAAATCTGCGATTGTGTTATCGTAGATGTATCGATCCGTATTGGTAATTTAAGATTGTTATCGTTTAATAACTGAATCACTAAAACTGATCGGCGATACCACACCTTTAAAACAATCGTTGTAACAATCACTAAAGTCTTACGCTAAAACGATATTATGGTATTCTAAAAAATTCTAACTTAAACGACTGCACAATTAACAAATGTGTCAGCGTAAATGTGGCCGTACATTTACGGTTACGCCATAATTTACCCATAACAGGTGGAGTAAAGTGCGGTGGTCTTTGCGTGTTTATAAATATGGCCGCCCTAAAGAATTACTTAAGACACATTTAGAGTGAAATGTGACCACACAAAATCTTAGTAGATCTCATTGAAAAGTACTCGTACATGTAAAGCAGAAATGCTCACGTTGGGTTAATGCTTTAGAGGGATGTTTTTCTTAAAGACACAATTACTGTGCACACATAACCTTCATCTTTGTAACATTGACATTTGAAGCTTGTGGGGTTACATCAGAACATTGCAGTGAGGATGGGCACAGCTTTTGTGGAATCCAACGTCTGTGCAGCATGTGTAGAAGTTGTGTTTTTCGAAGACTGGTTTTCTGTAAACACTTTATGAAAACACATAAACCACCCCAGAACTTATCCTTTTGATCTTTCAATAAATAACACCTTTAATCGACACCTCATTTCAGAGCATTCCACAAGTAGTAATATAACAGATGCAGTGCGTAGACTTCATTCTTCAGGTTGAATATACAGTACAGTATTAAATCTATATCCTAAGCTGGTACACCACACATCCAGCTTTTTGAAAGGTGCCAGATCCGTCTGTCATTTTTCAAAAATCATTATACAACACCGTCCTGAGCGTTCTCCCTATACAAAAGCATAAGGAGAACGCTTGGACTGTGTTTTACCCTCGACCACGGCAAGTCGCATGGTAAAAGGATTTGTAGTGTTTTTCTGCTCAGATTAAATGTTAATGTAACCTTCACCAGGATACATTCGACAGTAATTCACCAAACCAATTGATTTTGAACAATATATATGGTACTCTAATTAAAATTAACAAAGTCACCTGTCTAAAAAAGTATGGCTAAGATCATGGTTTAAGATCATAATTACCATCATATATATAATGGGCCCCCGGGCATTTCTAGCCATCTTGTGGTCCTACGGGTGATCAGATCACAATCCCATCAATGCTTAAAAATTACGTAGTGGTGGCCTAGCCCCTCCAAGAGTATTGGACTCCACACTTTATTGCCCAGCACTTTCTGTTCAGAGTATTGACATGACCCTTCAGTGCCAGCATACTTGTCTGTTACCACTCAGTGCCTCAGGGTATTACTATTAGCCCTTCAGTGGACTGTGAATGAGTCCAGTGGATCTAAATTGAATACAACAATATACTATGTTATTTCGGGTAAATTTCCCAGTGCCCCATATGAAAAATGAGAGGTAGAGACACAGATTATACTGGTTTTATATCAAATGTGTTTTCGGCCTTCTGTCTATCACAGTGTTTGTTCTATGGCTTTAGATGTCCCCTTAAGGTGGATACACACCGTAACAATTCTTCTCTAAGGCAGAAACCGATCAGGCTTCGACCATCGGCCAGGAGGAAGCACTGACTGTCGCTGCAAAAGCAGAAATGGTCGACGATGGCTATACACTAATTCGGCGCAACTGACCAAAACACTGAAATGTCGGTGCAGTCCGTTCCAAATTATTGAATGGTATGTCCCAACTTTAGAAAGACAAGACCAGAACGTATGTAATATTGTTTTTAAGAAATAACTACACCAGGTTTGGATTGTTCTTCCTGTTATATTCATCATCCATCTCTTGGGGGCGTGGAGGGGGGGAATCTTATCCTTGTTACCAAATCAATAAACATCAGTTAAAAAAAATAGTTTTGAGCACATGAAATGTCATACATGCCTGAGTGTTTGCATGAAGCTAAAGGTGCACTTTATCACTGTATACTTGTTGCATAATTCATGTTAGTATAATATATACGATAAACACCTTGACAAGGTCTACCTACTGCTAAGTTGCAGTACATTCAATTAGCTCAGAAGCTCATATGTGTTAAAGTGGGCTTCGACAAAAGTTACGAATATAGGGCCATATTTATAAAAGTGCGGTAATCACTTTGTCATATTGCCCTGAACAATGGTGAATCATTATATTTATGATCACTTCTCCTAAATGTGCGTCTCTACGCTCGGCCAGATTTACGATCGGGCCATAGAATACCATTGTTGTATTTTACTACATTACTACACTCCTGGCTGGAAACACATAGGGAACTAGAACTATAGCTTTAACGGAAAGGTATGAATGTGATCTATAGCATAAAACCTGGCTAAATGGAGGTAAGTACCACAGAGGTTAGGACCCAGTTAAAGAAAGCACTTGACGTGGTGACTGGCCTTAAGAATAATTTGGCCAACTTCTTGAACTAATAATTGCTCTTTAATGTATCCAGGGTTTAGCAAACTGTTTGTAATAGCGACCTCTGGCGGTCGCCAATATGCAATTAGAATTGTTGTGCCTAGAATTCTATTTTTTTGTATGTATTATATTTTGCGTCTCTAGTGGCACTTTAATATGGATGTCAACAGCACTAGAATTCTATTATTTTTGTAGGCTAAATGATTCCACAACACAAACCATCTCACCACCTACTGGAAACAGTAAAATATTGAAAGGAATACCCTATTATAGACATGACAGAGTTAATCAGAAAGGTAGGGGGAGTATGTATGTTTAAACAGGAATTAAGCCAAAATCTGAAAAGTGGGTATAAACGATATGTCAGAAACAATATGGGTAGAGCTGTGTACATGAAGCAGAAGTGGGTAAATTACTTGTTGGGTATGTTAATAATCCAGAAGCCCGCCAAATGGCCAGGAGAGGTGGAAAATGAATTTCCATATGCAGTTGGTGAGGCTGCTGGTATGGGGGCATGTTTTTTGGTTATGGGGATGTTTTAACTACCGGTGACAGATTGGAGTATTGGAAACTGCGCATGCCAACTGCCAGCACCTCAAAAGGTAAACGCTAAATGTCCTATTTCAATTTTTCTTTCACATATGTAGAATTCCTACTAGACAGAAGCTTTTTTTTGGATGTGGTGATATCCAATAAACCTGAGCGCATTTGGAAATCAAGGTCATGGGAAGCTTAGGGAAAGTGTCATTTAATAAGGTTTAAATAAAGTGGCACTGGGTTAACAAAAACTTTTAAACTTTAGGAAAGCTAATTTTAATGCTGTTAAAGGAATGACTCCTGCTCATAACGGGGGAACTTGTTTCTAGGTAAGATACTGAACAGATTGGACCAACTTTAAATTACCAGGTGCTATTAACCTATTACATTTCTAACTTTGTAGTAATTGTAACAGTCCGTAGTAAACCAGTCAACTTTCTTCGTCCCCCCCGTCCCCGTGCCCCCTCCACACCCCCGTCTCCTTGTCGTCACTCGTCCCCCCCAGTCGTCCCCTGTCCCCCGTCGTCCCTTCCCCCTACCCCCCCGGTCTCCCCCCCTCCCCATCTATCTATCATCTATCTATCTATCTGTCTGCCTATCTATTATTTATCTATCTATCGCTATCTATATGTCTATCTATTATCTATCCATTATCTATCTATCTCTATATCTATCTATAAGTCTATCTATTATATGTCTATCTATTATCTATCCATTATCTATCTATCTCTATATCTATCTATAAGTCTATCTATTATCTATCTATCTATCTATCTATCTATCATCTATCTATCTATCTGTCTGCCTATCTATTATTTATCTATCTATCGCTATCTATATGTCTATCTATTATCTATCCATTATCTATCTACCTCTATATCTATCTATAAGTCTATCTATTATCTATCTATCTGTCTATCGATTATCCATCTATCTATCTAGCTATCATCTATCTATCTATTATCTATCCATCTCTATGCCTATCTATCTCTATATCTATCTATTATCTATCTCTATATCTATCTATATATCATCTATCTATCTATCTATTATCTATCTTATCTATCTATCTATCTATCATCTATCTATCTATCTTTCTTGCTTGCTATCTGTCTGTCTATCTATCTCTATATCTATCATCTATCTATCTATCTATCTATCTATCTGTCTGTCTGTCTGTCTGTCTGTCTATCATCTATCTATCTTTCTTGCTTGCTGTCTGTCTATCTATCTATCTTTCTTGCTTGCTATGTCTGTCTGTCTGTCTATCTATCTATCTCTATATCTATCATCTATCTATCTATTATCTATCTATCTGTCTGTCTGTCTGGCTTGCTGTCTGTCTGTCTATCTATCTATCATCTATCTATCTATCTATCTTTCTTGCTTGTTGTCTGTCTATCTATCTATCTTGCTTGCTTGCTGTCTATCTATCTATCTATCTATCTATCTTTCTTGCTTGCTGTCTGTCTGTCTATCTATACCTATCTATATCTATCTATATCTATCAATCTATCTATCTATCTATCTTTCTTGCTTGCTGTCTGTCTGTCTATCTATACCTATCTATATCTATCAATCTATCTATCTATCTATCTATCCATCTATCTTGCTGTCTGTCTGTCTGTCTATCTATCTATCTTTCTTGCTATCTATCTTTTGCTTGGCTATGTCGTCTGTATGTCTATCTATCTATCTTTCTATAGCTATCATCTATCATATCTATCTATCTATCTATATCTATCTGTATGTATGTCTGCTCTGATGTCTGTCTGTTCTGATCTATTCTATCTATTATCTATCATCTTTCTTGTTGTTGTCTGTCTACTATCTACTGCTTGCTGCTGTCTATCTATCTATCTATCTTTCTTGCTTGCTGTTGTCTGGCTATCTATACTATCTATATCTATCTATTACTATCTTAAATCTATCTATCGATCTTTCTTGCTTGCTGTCGTCTGTCTATCTATACCTATACTATATCTATCAATCTATCTATCTATCTATCTCTCTGCTTCTGTCTGTCTTGTCTATCTATCTATCTTTCTTGCTTGCTATTGTCTGTCGTCTGTCTATCTATCATTGATCTCTAATCTATCATCTATCATCATTATCGATCTATCTATCTGTCTGTCTGTCTGGCTTGCCTGTCTGTCTGTCTATCTATCTATCATCTTATCTATCTATCTTCTTGCTTGTTGTCTGTCTATCTATCTATCTTGCTTGCTTGCGTCTATCTATCTAGCATCTTTTCTTGCTTGCTGTCTGTCTGTCTAATTACTACTATATATCTATCTATATCTATCAATCTATCTATCTTTCTTGCTTGCTGTCTGTCTGTCTATCTATACCTATCTATATCTATCATCTATCTATCTATCTATCTGCTGTCTGTCTGTCTGTCTATCTATCTATCTTTCTTGCTTGATGTCTGTCTGTCTGTCATCTATCTATCTATCTATCTAATCTATCTATCTATCCCTATCTATCTATCTAGCTTGCTTGCTGTCTGTCTGTCTGTCTGTCTATCTATCTATCATCTTTCTTGCTGTTGCTGCTCTGTCTGTCTATCTACACCGATCTATATAATATACTATCTATCTATCTATCTATCTATCTATCTATCTATCTATATCTATCTGCGTGCTGTCACGAAAAGTCAGAGTTTCGGTAGTGGAGGTTTTGCTGTTACTGTTCTATCTTCTGTCACATTCAAGCAAGAAGGTCTGTATCACTGACCCTATATCATGGCCTCTTCCTCCGGTTAGCAGCAGGGGAAAACAAGTAAACTTGCAAGGGGAAGGCATTACAGTGATTGAGAAGAGAGTCAACTTTATGCAGCCACTTCAGCAAATCACCAAATAGGACCTGCATTGAGGGGCAGCACCACCAACCAATCAGATTCCAACACCCTCAGCCTACCCAGGCATGCGTACGGCCTGGTGCTGCCCCTTAACAAACCAGCAGTTGTGGGTACGCAATCGTGTTTGATTCCTCATTTCATCTGCTAGTTAAAAAAAAAAAAACAATAAACTTTGCCCAGACCTCCCAATTTCTGTGCCTACACACTTTTATCCTTGCAGCGCGCGCTAAGCCTTTTCTTAGACTGCAGCTCTGCTCGCTCCTCAGAGTCGGAGAGGGGTGTGTTTCTTGTGCAGCATCTCTCTGATTGGCCAGATCAAGGAAGGTTTGCCGAAGACGAAGGGTGCAGAGATCAGCACAGCAGCGCTTCTTGTGACAGTCGCGCACGTGCATTACCGCGGCGGCCGCCAGAAAGGGTAGAATTTTTTTTTCCCTAGTCACCTGCCTGCCGCTTTTGTAGGGATGCCGACCTGAGTCACATGACTCAGTGTGCCTAATGATAGATGCGGCCCTGATTAAAGGGCAATTATAGTGAGAATTTTTTTTTTTAATTCCTTCTAATATATCCTTAATTCATCCCAACCACCAGGGTACCTTTAGTTTCTTAAAAACTTCTTCATAGTCCCCCGAGATATAAGCCTTTGAATATGCTGTGATTTGTAGGAGCTGCTACACCTCATCTGTCACTCAAAGGCACACACCCAAACAATCCAAAGCTCCCCTGCAGTATTGTCACATAACTCCTTCACCCACACTGTAGTACCATGTGCAACACAGTCAAATGCTGTAGTGCTAAACACAATCAATAAACCATTAACCCAGCAATATGAGCATTACACACCTATAAAAAAGCTCCCCCCAAAAACAAATCTTTATACATACAAAACCAGTGACTCAAATGGACATCACCAGTAACACTAATACAGTATATAAAATACAGTAATACAGACTATATACCAAACAAGACACACAGTGCAATCTATGAAATATATAGACTAAAGCAAATGAAAGTTTCAGGATAACAAGCGTGCCACTGTGTTTGTGAAGGTCTCTTACTACAGCTGCTGCTACCACTGACTCTGTCTTCAGTGATTAGGTCTCAGCTAAGCAGGGGGAGAGATATGAACTTTAGGTGCAAAATAAATAATTAGCAAACTTAGAGAACAGGCAGAGTTCAGTAACTACTTGTAAAGAATCTCAGCACCACTTGTCTCCTCTCTCCCCTCTGCCCCTCCTTCAGCATATTGCTTACTTTCACCCACATTTTACTTGCTTGCAGTCTAGCTCTGGAAGGGAGGGGTCAACACTTTATTTAAAGTTCTTTCAACTGAGCATGCCCCCGGACATATTATACAGCCCTTTACTGTTTGAGGGGGACTAGACAGAGAGGGGAGGGGGACTACACAGCTTGGTACAAACTTCTGCCAGTGTGAAGAAAAGAAGCCACACAGAAACATGAAAGTAAGGCGCTTATACTAAGTGATCTGTACATTGTAATAAACAAAGTTTTGTTTTCACTATAGTTGCCCTTTAATATAAATACTGCCATGATGTGAAGTTTAAAAAGACCAAATCTTTAACCCACACCCATTCCTGGAAGCCACGCATACCTAACCCTGGTTGTGGTGGCGCACTTCCTGGGCCTAGTGGTACATAGGTGCAGCATTCCAAAGTTTGACTCTGGTGGCAAAAAAACCTAGAGACACCACTGGGTATCTCTACCGAAAGCCAAAAAATTGTGTGTAGGTGTAGGGGACCCCCTAAACCCCATGATTTTAACTTTAAAAAGTTCACAGAAATAGACTAACCCACCTTTATTTACTCTGCCACTGCTCTACTTATGCTACTTCCGTGAATGGAGTAGCAATAGGGGCCGAATCGGCAGCCGTGTCTGTGATTGGCTGCGAGTCAGCCAATCACAGACACAGCTACCGGTTATTGAGAAAGATTGAGAGAGTTCCACTGCACATTCCAGATTCCTCCAAAGGACAAGGAAGCAGCGAGACCAGATGACACACAGACAGCACCTACTCTTCATGGCTCTATGGTGTAGGACCTGGGTGTGTACAGTAGGCAAGGCAGCTAGAAAGCTTGAGGGAGAGGGGCCAAAGGAGGCAAAAAGCCCTCCACTGAGCATAAAAATGGAGAAACACCTTCTTATAAACAGCAGGCATCTTTGCTGTTATCTATAGTACTCCACACAACAGGTAGTAGTGGTAAATCCAGTCACCTCTATCTATGCCTCCCTTCTAATACAGGCATAAGACACATGTTGCAAAGAATCAGAGTGATAGAGGTAACACTTCAGACAACAAGAGGATAACTGAACCGGCAACATTTATTTTCATGTGCTTTGAAACATGTCGTGTCTGCACATGTAAAAAAAGTTGCTGGTTGCAGTTTTCTTGCCTGTTGCCTGAAGTGTTACCTCTATCTCTCAAAACATGTTGCAATAAAAACAATGCATGAAATTGAAATTCTTTCTGACTCTGCAAGGTACGGACAGTGGGATAGTGTGGACCCCTAAAGATACCTGGTACATGGTGTGTTTAGAAACCTATTGGATCAATTGCATCAGGATTTTATGATGAAACAGCCCTCTGCAAGGTCTCAAATGAACTACAAACCACAAAAGCAAAGGGCCAGTTCTCAGTCCTCATTCTCCTCAATCTATCGGCTGCCTTTTATACTGTGGACCATTCTTTTCTTATAAAATTCTGCATTATTTTGCCATCTGATATCAAGCTGCTGTCTGGTTGTCTTTTCTTTAACAGATCTTTCTCTCTAATAAGACTTCCTCTCCAATGACACTTTTGGGGGTCGATCAGGGATTGTTTTTTCTTCCTATACACTATTTCTTTGGTAATCTATTTTTGGTTTTAAAAGGGACAGTTCAGTGGAAATGATCAATATTTGTTAATTGTTAGTTTGTGTAATGTCTTCTTAGTTATTACTACATATTCTCTCCCATTTTGAAAAATCACCCTTTGCTGTTCCCTGCTGTTGATATTAGTGAGCTGACATTTAGGTTCTAACGGTCCTTCTTCTTCCCAAAAACACCACTTTCTTTGAATGTTCCTAACAGTAATTTTCTACTGATTGGCTGTTGGATGGGTCAAAGATGCTCAGATCTCTACTGAGCAACTGAATCAACCCAGGTGCTGGGTCAAGTCTACTAGGGGTCCTGCAAACAGGAGTCAGTATTTCAGAAGCCTTTATTATACACAAACAAAATGCTGAATTGGCAGATTAGGTCATTGGGATCAAAAAATACTGAACTTTGCACTGAACTTCCTCTTTAAGTATTAACTACCGTATATGCTGAAGATACCCAAATCTAACTTGTCCCCACACTAAAGCCTGCTGAAGTTCAACCTCAAATATTTGAATTCTTCTGGTCTCGTTTTCCTTCTGGATGGCACTCCTCTACCATATAATTTCCCCCACCAAACCGAGACCAAGTCCACCCTTCCCCATTTCTATTGACTATATTTAACCCTGTTGAATTGGCACGCTGCCTTGGAGTAATCTTTGACTCCTCCCTTTCCTTCTGTCATCATGTTAATAATGTCACAGCATGTCTCGTTTTCCTCCTTCACAATATTGCCAAGATATGCCCCCTTTTTTCTCCCTCTCCACCCATTACTAAAGTGGTCATGCATGCCCTCATACTCTCCCGTCTTGACTACTGTAACTGTCACGAACTTACCTGCCGATCCGGTCCCGCGCCGCACTGCACTCCGGGTGGGCGGCGTCGTAGACGTCACGAGCTGACACGCCAGGCGGTGCGAGAATTCAAAATCCGGTGCCTGATAGTAGCGTAGCTACCTCCCCCTCCTTCTTCTATTACCTGCCCTGGATCCTGTTCCTACACCTACACCAACTATTTACCTAGCCTGCTCCTGAGACTTACCTTGCCTGTTCCAGAGACTCCTTGCCATACCTGCACCAACTACTTTACCTAGCCTGCTCCAGAGACTTACCTTGCCTGTTCCAGAGACTCCTGCCATACCTGCACCCAACTACTTACCTAGCCTGCTACAGAGACTTACCTTGCCTTGTTCCAGAGACTCCTTGTCATACCTGCACCAACTACTTACCTAGCCTGCTACAGAGACTTACCTTGTCCAAACGCATGGACATTTTTGAACACCATACAGGGCCAGTTGGCTCAATTCATGGATACCCTTGCTGTCCGGCTACCCCAAGCTTCTGCCTCTGCTCCGGGTTCTACGCTGCCTCCTTCAACATCCGGATCCGGTGATCTTTCTCTTCAGAGAGAGCCAGCATACCTCCTCCCTCACGGTTTGATGGTGATTGCTCAAGCTTGCTGTGGATTCATTAATCAGTGCCGAATCCAATTTGAACTTCACCCATCTTATTTTGCATCGGATCGTGCAAAGGTTGGTAAATCTCATCGCCTTGTTGGAGGGCAATGCTCTGGCCTGGGCTTCTCCCCTATGGGAAAAAGACGACCCTCTAGTCAATAATGCAACCGACTTCCTGAGTATGTTTCGTAACGTCTTCGATGCTCCAGGAAGACCCTCTGCTGCCGCCCTCCTGTTTGATGCAGCTCCGCCAAGGGTCCGTTCCGTGGGACAATACGCTATTGAATTTCGTACCCTTGCCGCTGAGACTTCTGAACAATGAGGCACTTACAGCAGCCTTTTGGCAGGGACTCTCTGACCGCCTAGGAGGAATTAGTAATCTAGGGAACTACCTGTCCCATTGAAGACTCCATTCATCCAGATTGATACCCCTTTGGTGTGAACGGGCAGGCAGAAAGGACTGCAGCTCGTTCCAGGCTCCCTAAGACCTTTCCTAGCCTGCTCAGACATTTCCGCAACCAATATCTTCGGTTGAAAGAGCCTATGCAAATTGGCACACTCATCTGTTCGAGGAAAAGTCACGCTGACGTACTAATGGACTTTGTCTCTATTTCTGGGCAAGGACACTTTGTAAGAAATTGTCCCCAGAAGTCGGGGAAACTCCATGAACTAGAAGTTTAAGGAGGAGCTCCTTCTAGGTAATGTTAAGTCTCCTGCCAAATTTGAACCACTGAAAACTACTTTTCTACCAGCAACTATCACCTTTAAACGCGGCAAAACTTTTTCCTCCCAGGCCTTTGTCGATTCCGGTGCAGTGCAGCTGGAAACTTCAGTGACTCTACCTATGCAGCACAATTGGGGGTTCCTCTCCTTCAATTGCAGCAACTTCTTCGAGTTCTGGCTATTGACAATAACCCTTGGTTCTGAATTCATCTCCAAATCTACATACGAAGTCCTATTTCGCATTGGCATATATCAACCAAGAACGTTTGTCGTTTCTGTATCCAAAGTCCTTCCGCTCCCCTGACTTCTCGGACTTCCATGGCTAGATTACACAACCCTGTTATAGATTGGTTACAACTGACTCAAAGTCTTGGAGTCCTTCTGTTTTGGAAATTGCCTTTCTTACCTTTTCTACTCATTCACCACCATTACCAGTGAAAATAAATGTGAGAAAAATCTCCCTGAATGTTATTGTGATTTCCTCTGATGTGTTTTTTGTAAAAGCCGAGCGAGAAGCTACCACCGCTCCGCCTAATACGATTTCCCCATCGATCTTCTCTCAGGTATGCCTCCTCGGGACGCACATACCCACTGTCCCCCCTGGAAACTCTGGCATGAAAGAAACATTACTGAACATTTGTCTAGGGGTTTCATACAACCTTCCACTTCCCTGCTGGAGCTGGGTTCTATTTTTGAAAAAAAAGACGGAGGTTTACCCTGCATCGACTACCCGTGGTTTAAATAAAATCACAGTAAAAAATTGGTATTCTCTTCCTCTCATCTCTGAACTGTTTGACAGATAAAAGGGGCCAAAATATTACCAAACTGGATCTTCGTGCGGCATACAATCTGATCCGTATACGCAAAGGTGACGAGTGGAAAACAGCCTTTAAACACTAGGGACGGTCACTACAAATATCTCGTAATGCTCTTTGGCCTTTGTAATGCTCCAGCGTGTTCCAAGAGTTCGTGAATGAACATATTCCGGGATATTTTGGGGATCTCTGTAGTCGTATATCTCGATGACATTTTAGTCTTTTTCTCAAGATCGCCCTCACACTGCCTCCATGTTAAAAACAGGTGTTAACTACGTCTGAGAGAGAATAGCCTATATGCAAAACTGAAAAGTGTCTTTTTGAGTGTTCGCAAGTACCTTCCTAGGCTACATCGTATCTGCACAAGGTTTTCCAGATGGATCCTGTGAAAGTTTCGGCCATCCAAGATTGTCTCTTCCTATGGGAACCAAAGCCATTCAAAGCCATTCTTCTTCAACCCTCCCCACCTGACCCATCTATCCATGGACTTTATTGTTGAACTTCCGCCTTCCGAAGAAAACAGGTTATATGGTTGACAGTAGAACCGCTTCAGCAAAATGGGCCCATTTTGTTCCCCCTCCCCAAACTACCATTTTGACGGAGTTAGCTCCAACTATTTATTTCTCATATCTTCCACTTTCATGGACTCCCTTCTGAAATAGTATCTGACAGAGGTACTACCATTTGTTTCCAAATTTTGAAGAGTGCTTTGTAAATC
The DNA here is from genome assembly GCA_019447015.1 of Hymenochirus boettgeri. Classification (NCBI taxonomy): domain Eukaryota; kingdom Metazoa; phylum Chordata; class Amphibia; order Anura; family Pipidae; genus Hymenochirus; species Hymenochirus boettgeri. The sequence goes on along the minus strand of CM033469.1, from coordinate 199,550,016 downwards.
CATGAACATCAAGTTACAATTTTCTTCGGCTTACACTCACAGTCCAACGGGCTACTGAACGCACTAACCAGTATATATCTTCGTTGTTACATTTCCTGTACTCAGGATGATGGCTGACCTTCTGCCTTGGGCTGAGTTCGCGCCATAACAGTTCACTCATGCTTCTCTACTGGGAAATCTCCTTTTTGTGTGCCTTTGGGATGAATCCTAGATGTTTTCCTTAAGATTTCTATTGACAAAAGTACCCGGTTGCTGATAGTAGCGTTAGCTACCTCCACCGCTCCTTAATTACCTGCCTGGTCCTGTTCCTCACCTACACCAACTATTACCTAGCCTGCTCCTTGAGACTTACCTTTGCCTGTTCCAGAGACTCCTTGCCATACCTGCACCAATAATATACCTAGCCGTGCTCAGAGACTTACCCTTGGCCTGGTCCAGAGACTCCTTGCAATACCTGCACCAATACTTACCTAGCCTGCTACAGGAGACTTACCTTGCCTGTTCCAGAGGACTCCTTGTCATACCTGCACCAAACTACTTACCTAGCCGCTACAGAGACTTACCTTTGTCCAAACGCATGGACATTTTTTGAACACCATCAGAGGCAGTTGGCTCAATTCATGGATTACCCTTGCTGTCCGGCTACCCCAAAGCTTCTGCCTCTGCTCCGGGTGTTCTACGCTGCCTCCATTCAAACATCCGGATCCGGTGATCTTTCTCTTCAGAGAGAGCCCAGAATACCCTCCCTCACGGTTTGATTGGTGATGCTCAAGCGTTGTGTGGATTCATTAATCAGTGCCGGAATCCAATTTGAACTTCAACCATCTATTTTGCATCGGATCGTGCAAAGGTTGGTTAACATCATCGCCTTGTTTGAGGGCAATGTTGGCCTGGGTTCTCCCTATGGGAAAAAAGACGACACCCTTGTCAATAATGTCAACGAATCCTGAGTATGTTTCGTAACGTCTTCGATGCTCCAGGAAAACCTCTGCTGCCGCCTCCTGTTTGATGCAGCTCGCCAAGGGTTCTCGTTCCTGGGACAAATACGCTATTGAATTAGTACCCTTTGCCGTGAGACTTCTGGAACAATGAGGCCTTAAGCAGCCTTTTGGCAGGGAGATCTCTGACCGCCTCAAAAAGGAGGAATTGTATCTAGGGAAACCTGTACCATTGGAAAACCCATTCATACCGATTGATACACCGCTTTGGTTGACGGCAGGCAGAAAGGACTGCAGCTCGTTCAGTTCCCTAAGACCTTTCCTAGGCCTGCTCAGACATTTCCGCACCAATATCTTCGGTGTGAAGAGGCCTATGCAAATTGGCAGCACTCATCTGTCTTCCTGGGGGAAAAGTCACGCTGACGTACCTAATGACTTTTCTCTATTGTGCTGGGCAAGGGACACTTTGTAAGAAATTGTCCCCAGAAGTCGGGAAAACCCATGACTAGAAGTTAAGGGGAGCTCCTTCTAGGTAATGTTAAGTCTCCTGCCAAATTGAAATGAACACTGAAACTCTTCTACCAGCAACTATTACCTTAACAGCAAAACTTTTTCCTCCAGGCCTTTGTCGATTCGGTTGCAGCTGGAAACTTCAGTGACTCTACCTATGCAGCACAATTGGGCTTCCTCTCCTTCAATTGCAGCAACTTCTTCGAGTTCTGGCTATTGACAATAAACCTTGGCTTCTGAATTCATCTACCAAATCTACATCGAAGTCCTTTATTTCGCATTGGCATATATCACCAAGAACGTTGGCGTTTTTGTCATCCACAAGTCCTGTCCGCTCCCCTGAGTTCTCGACTTCCTGGCTCAGATTACCACAACCCTGTTATAGATTGGTCTAACAATGAACACTAAGTCTGGAAGTCCTTTCTGTTTTGGAAATGCCTTTTACTCTTTCTACTCATTGCAACCACCATTACCAGTGAAAATAAATGTGAGAATGAAAAAAATCCTGAATGTTATTGTGATTTTCTGAGTGTTTGTTTTGTTAAAAAGCGAGCTGAAGAAGCTACCACCGCTCCGATCCTACGATTTCCCCATCGATCTTCTATCAGGTACGTGCCTCCTCAGGGACGCAACTACCCACTGTCCCTCACTATGAAACTCTGGCCATGAAAGAATACATTACTGAACATTTGTCTAGGGGTTTCATACAACCTTCCACTTCCACCTGCTGAGCTGGGTTCTATTTTGTTGAAAAAAAAGAGGAGGTTTACCCTGCATCGACTACGTGGTTAAATAAAAAATCACAGTAAAAAATTGGTATTCTCCCTCTCATCTCTGAATGTTTGACCAGAGTAAAAAGGGGCCAAAAATATTTACCAAACGGATCTTCGTGCGGCATACAACCAACTGATCCCGTATACGCAAAGGTGACGAGTGGAAAACAGCCTTAACACTAGGGACGGTCACTACAAATATCTCGTTAATGCTCTTTGGCTTGTAATGCTCCAGCGGTGTGTTCCAAGAGTTCGTTGAATGACATATTCCGGGATATGTTGGGGATCTCTGTAGTCGTGAATCTCGATGACATTTTAGTCTTTTCTCAAGATCTGCCCATACATGCTCTCATGTTAAACAGGTGTACTACGTCTGAGAGAGAATAGCCTATGCTGCCAAACTGGAAAAGTGTCTTTTTTGAGTGTTCGCAAGTACCCTTCTAGGCTACAAGTATTTGCACAAGGTTTCCAGATGGATCTGTGAAGAGTTTCGGCCATCCAAGATTTGTCTTCTCTATGGGAACCAAAGCCATTCAAAGCCATCTTCTTCAACCCCTCCCCCATTGGCCTTGGACCCATCATCCATGGACTTTATTGTTGAACTTCCGCCTTTCCAAGAAAAACACGGTTTATATGGTTGACAGTAGAACAGCTTCAGCAAAATGGCCCATTTTGTTCCCCTCCCCAAAACTACATCTTTGACGGAGTTAGCTCAACTATTTATTTCTCTAATCCTTCCACTTTCATGGGGACTCCCTTCTGAGAATAGTTATATGACAGAGGACGCCATTTGTTCAAAATTTGAATGGTGCTTTGTAAATCCATAACATCAAGTTACAATTTTCTTCGGCTTACCACCCACAGTCAAACGGGCTACGAACGCACTAAACCAGTATATATCTTCGTTGTTACAGTTCTGTATCAAGGACTGATGGGCTGACCTTCTGCCTTGGGCTGGAGTCGCCTATAACAAGTTCACTTCATGCTTCTTACTGGGAAATCTCCTTTTTGTGTGCCTTTGGGATGAATCCTAGATGTTTTCCTATAGATTTCTATTGACAAAAGTACCCGCTGCCAATGACTTGCGGCTCAGATGTCGGCTATCTGGGCATGCTACGGGAAATCAGGCCTTCCGAAATCTGCTCTGGTACAAAAAAACTGCAGCAGGACAGGAGACCTAGAGAACCCCCAGCTTATTCGGTTGGAGATAAAGTGTGGCTCTCCTCTCCTTCCTCCCAAATTGGACCCAAATTTTTTGGTCCTTTTCCTATCCTGCAATTAGTCAGTCCAGTGGCTGTTTCCCTCCAACTTCCTTCCAGCATGCGGATTCCTAACGTGTTTCATATTTCTCTCATCAAGCCAGTGTTTTCTCTAATCAGTTATCCACATCTTACTACATCCCGTTCCAATTTCGTGATGGTCAGCAAGAGTTTGAGGGTCGAGAAGATCTTGGACTCTAGATTCTGAGGAGGGCTATTCAGATTTGGTCCACTGGAAAGGTTTTGATCCGGAAGAGAAAGCAGCTTGGATTTTAAAAACATTAAGATTGCACGCTCCTGTCTAGTCAAAGCTTTTTACAGGGAGTTTTCCAGGGAAACCTGGCCTGTTGGGTCCTGTGGCCCCCGTAAGGGGGGTACTGTTACAAAGTACCCTGTTGCCTACGGCCCGTGCTGACACTTCACTTCCGGGTGGGCGGCGTCGTAGAGAGTCATGACGTACAACGCCGAACACGCCGGTGCCTGATAGTAGCGGGTTAGTTAGCTACATCCCTCCGGCTCCTTCTACTTACATGCTTGGATTCTGTTTCCTACCTACACCAACTACTTACCTAGCCAGCTCCTGAGACTTACCTTGCCTGTTCCGGAGACTCCTTACCTGCTCACCAACTACTTACCTAGCCTGCTCCAGAGACTTACCTTGCCTGTTCCAGAGACTCCTTGCCATACCTGCCCAAATACCTACTGAGGAAGCCCTGTAAGGAAAACCCCTGTTGGGAGGGAGAAAGAGAAACGCGCGTCGGTGCAGGTGGAATTCCTCCCTGCGATCGGGCTCACATAGTGTGGGAATCGGACGCTACCAGGGAGCCGCACTGCATTTGAACAAAGTAACCCCTGTGCGGGACAGGCTGGGTAGCCGGGTGAACATCCGAGCGAACATGGCGAGGAGGTGGCCAGGACACATCATGCCAAAGGAGAAGGAGCAAAAGTTGGAGACACGTGGTGGCACAAGTTCCCGTCCTACACAGCCGTAAACATGGGGGTAGTGAGTATAGCATTGTTGCTCATCTATTTTGCAGTGGGATTGTTTGGCTCCGTTGGGTAGTTTGTTCCGGGACTTTTAATTCCACACGTTTACATTGGTGAGAGGGTCGGAGGGGGATTCCCGGGTTACTGTATTTTAATCGGGGAGCCCCGTAATATGTATTGGGTTTTAATAATTATATTTATATTGTGCATATTTTTGACAAGGGTATTGTGTATAAGTGCAATAAAAGATTTTCAATTTGCTGTTTAAACAGTGCCGTGTGCACCCGTGAGTATACTTTGAGGACCTTGTGGTCTTCTTATTTTGGGTTTCCACATACTACCTAGCCTGCTCCAGAGACTACCTACATTTTCCAGCAGTCTCTATCAGTCTCTAGCAGTATCCAGTTGTGCAATTACAACCAGCCATCGGAGCGACCTCCTCCTAAAGCGTACTCGTAAGTACCACCGGCCCTCCCGCGGACAATTATTACAGTAACATTCTACAAACTGTAATCTGTCCACTCTCCAGGGTGCTGCTGAAACTCAAACAGTCCAGATAATTCACTCTCTCAAGAGGAGAGAACTCCGATACTGCAATTTTATAGGGGGGCTTCCCATCAAAGAGTTGTATAATACCCATATTTTAACTAACTCTAAAATTTACGTTTTTTTAAAAATGGGAAAGTAATGTGGGCATGAGGTAGGATTGATTAATCCACTTCACAATATGTTTTGTTTGAGAGAGCGACAGTTTAATTTTTAGGTTATTCTGGACTAATCCTTTGTTAGAAGCTGAAGCAGTGAAAGCAAGAGGAAGAATGGCAGAATCATTTTCTTTGGTCTTTGGTTATCTTCTTGCAAATCCCCAACTAACTACTACTTCCTCCCATTTTTAAAACCAATTCTGCCTTGCTGCTGTCCTAACTTTGGAACTACTACCACTTTCACTTCACCAGGTGAGACCATTAGAAGTTGTATCCTACGTGTATACCTTATGAAACACCAGCACCATAAATGATTGTTAGCTGTGTGGAGCACTTTGTATCCCTCATTGATCGGGGTAGGGATTTCAGTTCTAAAGTGTCAAAGCCACACCACACTTAATTTCTTATATATATATGTATTTATATTATATGTATTATTTGTATGAAACTTTATTCGTGTAATTTTATTTTATCTTATCATTTAGTTGCCGTGTACTTACCCCTTGTTTGTATACTCTTTAAAATGTACAGCTCTGGGTATCTAAGTGGCGCTTTCTATATAAATTATACACATGGTTGTGTCTGTGTCTTTTCTCTATCCTTCTTTTATGTTAGCCATATAATCTGATTTTCTCTGATCTGAGCTTATGCTAGGCTTATGGATGTGGGTGTGAGGTGAGCAGGGAGCTGATCAGTTTGTGTCAGGGCACAATGCTTTTTCTAGTCTCTGTTGCTGCAGCAGGGGCTTAATGGTGTAGGAGCTGAGACTGCTGTCTGAAGAATAAGGACACACTGCATCATACCGGAAGGAACTCACGCAACTTCGTGTGATTGTGCGTGTGATTCTGGTCCAATTTACATGCAATTTTGTGTGTGTTTGAGATAGGACATTCATTGCAGCATTGCACATAAAATGTGCAATAAAAATTGCATGTGATTGCGTATCGCGCCCGGATGTTACAATTGCAATGCATCCGAAATTGCGCAATTTCGGTGCGTTGCCGCGATTACAATTTTACAAAAAAATCGCAAACGAATGGAACATGGAAATATCGTTAGTGTTAGCCCTACCCTAAAGGGCTTGTTCACACTAGGGCATCTGTTTTTTGTCTGTGTTTATGGACAAAATTGTTGGCAGCACTGCGTTTTTTTAAAAACGGATCAGATTCGGTCCTGTAAAAAGCCCTCAGTGCTGTGACCACATTTTCTTTCCAGAAAAATTACTCATTTTAGGATTGGAGATAGGAAAAATGGACAATTACACCCCAATTATTTTATCTGTGTGTAGTGTGAATGGGGCCTCACTAATAGTAAACCTTTTCTAATCTACAGTATATATTTATCTACAGTATAGCTCTATGTTTGTCTGTCTGTCTGTCTGTCTATCTATCGATTTATCTGTCGTGTCTGTCTTTCTATATCTCTCTCTCTCTTATTCTAGTTTTTCATTCACCAAAACGTGCATGCGTCATGCTTTATAGAGTTAGCTCTACACTTTATGTCTCCCCCACTCTATTGTAGTAAATGTTTCCAGACATGTTTGTTATTATTTTGATAAACAGACATGCAGTGTGTCACAACGGGATCCTTTTCAGCAAGTAGTATGTTAGTTTATGTTCCCTTTATCAGGTTTTGCTGTAAAGAACAATAATTCAGTATGTGAATTGTTCCTGAACAGAAATGTATTTTTTTGTTTAACAGAAGAATAAAGTAGTTGAATGGACCGTGGAATAAATAACTTTTTATCAACTATCATAGAAGTACAAGTTGAAAGAATAACAGAGAGAAAAACTAACTATGGATACTATATGTATCCATCACTATATTATGTAGGGCTCTTACGGGCTGTATTTAGAAAAAAGTGTGGTATCGCTATTATCAATACCGTGCCTTTAATGAACATTACCGTGATGTCCAATTACAAACACAGATGTAAAATTACAATTATATTCAAAGATTTACGATCCTCATCGTAATTGTATGATCCCCATGCAATACCATTGCGTAGTGTACTACCACATGGTATTGTAAGAGCCAAATTATACACTCCCCTAGGCCGCTACTCAAATATTTTCACACAAGCGCCATGTTTTTGCTCAGGTATCATTTCTTACTATTTTAACAGGGTTTTTGAGGTGGACACACCTGACATAAACACTACACATAGTATTTTTGCCGCTAAACCTCAGAGAATTCTCTGCTGTTGTATCAAAATAGTACTAAAATATACAGCAAGGCTGACTTTGGAAAAAGGCAAATCAGTCCAGGTGCACTAATTACATTTTCTTTAGAATGTCCCCCAACCCCTGGTCTGGTAACCCTAGGCTGAGGAGTGCATCTATTGGTGGCATTAAAAGCTTTGTTATGGAGTCTGTTTGAGTACCTGTGCTGCGCCACAAACCCCATTGCAAAGTCACACCAACCTTTTTTTTATAGTAGTATTAGCGTAGGGAGCCAGCAGTGCCTTTTACCTTTAGTATCTTAGGCTGTTTGCATAGTGCAGTTCAAATTCGGACTCATGTCCTAAATGCCAGGCTTGACATAAGGTGCATTATATGGCACACAGTGCAAAATATTGTCCAGCATCAACCAGCATTAGTCAGTGGTGTTTTCCAGTAACAGTCTCCCATACATGATCACTTTGCGAGGAAGGGGGAATCAGGATCCACTCTCCCTGCCTATTCACTGCAACACAGATAGATTGTATTACATTAGTGAGCCCTAGATCAATGAAAAATAATGAAAAAAATATTTATACAAAATGAATTTTATAGTCGGACCAAATTAAAATAATGTACTATATAGGATTGACAGTAAATCTATATTAACCAGTTTATAGCGCATGTCAATACAATAAATAAATTAATCATAAGTGCTTGTGTAACATAAGACAGGTCCATCACTGCTTCTGTTCCCTAATTAGGAGGTGAACGTGTAACCCGGTTGGTAATTAGTTACTATCAGTTGAGTGTCAAGATGGTCATTCACTGTGTTCCAGTCTCCCTACATAGGACGGGGTGACAGTGAAACAATTGGAAGATTTAATGACTTTTTTTCTATTTCAATCCAAGGTTCAGATTTCCAGTTTGCTAATTTTTGTGGCTGGCTGCCCAGATTTTTTTAGTATATACTATTGAAGAGATACATTGTTTTTCTGGCTTCACTGGCAGTAAGGAATTCGTTGTTTAGTTAAAAATGGAGGAGTTAGAATGTTCGACACAACCCCCGTGTGGACCTGGTTGCCCTTGGCCATGGCCCTATGTGGTTTGTGGGAAACATGGCCCGGGAATATTGGCCCTATGTGTTTTTTGTACACTACACGTTACATAAAGGACAACCTAAAGCACTCAGAACAACATTATGAATTAGAAGGCAGATCTCTTGTTTATAAAAGCAGTAAGTCAGTAGGTCAACAGGTCTATTGTTAATGGTGTTGGAGGTCATTTTCAGCGTTCCAGTATCGCCCTCAGTGTGTCATGACCATCTAGGTTCTTACACATATGTCATGTTCAGTCTAAGATAGTAATAGATAGACAGACAGGAACAGACATAGCAAGCAAGAAAATAGATAGATAGGACAGACAGACAACAGCAAGATAGATAGATAGATAGATAGATTATAGATATAGATAGGTAATAGATAGACAGACAGACAAGCAAGCAAGAAAGATAGATAGATAGATAGATTGATAGATATAGATAATATGAATAGTATAGATAGACAACCACAGCAAGCAAAAGATAAAGATAGATAGACACCCTATCTCTATATCTATCATCTATCTATCTATTATCTATCTATCTATCTGTCTGTCTGTCTGGCTTGCTGTCTGTCTGTCTATCTATCTATCATCTATCTATCTATCTTTCTTGCTTGTTGTCTGTCTATCTATCTATCTTGCTTGCTTGCTGTCTATCTATCTATCTATCTTTCTTGCTTGCTGTCTGTCTGTCTATCTATACCTATCTATATCTATCTATATCTATCAATCTATCTATCTTTCTTGCTTGCTGTCTGTCTGTCTATCTATACCTATCTATATCTATCAATCTATCTATCTATCTATCTTGCTGTCTGTCTGTCTGTCTATCTATCTATCTTTCTTGCTTGCTGTCTGTCTGTCTGTCTATCTATACCTATCTATCTATCAATCTATCTATCTATCCCTATCTATCTATCTAGCTTGCTTGCTGTCTGTCTGTCTGTCTGTCTATCTATCTATCTATCTTTCTTGCTTGCTGTCTGTCTGTCTATCTACACCTATCTATATCTATCTATCTATCTATCTATCTATCTATCTATCTATCTATCTATCATCTGCTGCCTGTCAGAAAAGTCCAGAGGTTCGGTAGTGGAGTGTTTTGCTGTTACTGTTCTATCTTCTGCACATCAAGCAAGAAGGTCTGTATCACTGACCTCTACCATGGCCCTTCCTCCGGTTAGCAGCAGGGAAAACAAGAAACTCTGCACGGGAAGGCATCCTACAGTGATTGAGAGGAGTCAACTTTATGCAGCCACTTCCAGCAAATCACCAAATAGGACCTGCATTGAGGGGCAGCACCACCAACCAATCAGATTCTCCAACACCCCCAGCCTACCCAAGGCATGCAGTACGGCCCTGGTGCTGCCCTTAACAAAAACAGCAGTTGTGGGGTACGCAATCTGGCTTTTGATTCCTCATTTCATTGCTAGTTAAAAAAACAATAAACTTTGCCCAGACCTCCAAATTTTCTGTGCCTACACATTTTATCCTTGCAGCGCGCGCTAAGCCTTTTCTTAGACTGCAGCTCTGCTCGCTCCTCAGAGTCGGAGGGGTGTTGTTTCTTGTGCAGCATCTCTCTGATTGGCCAGAATCAAGGAAGGTTGCCGAAGACAGAAGGGAGCAGAGATCAGCACAGCAGCGCTTCTTGTGACAGTCGCGCACATGCATTACCGCGGCGGCCGCCAGTAAAGGGTAGAATTTTTTTTTTCCCTAGTCACCTGCCTGCCGCTTTTGTAGGGATGCCGCCTGAGTCACATGACTCAGTGTGCCTAATGATAGATGCGGCCCTGATTAAAGGGCAATTATAGTGAGAATTTTTTTTTTTTAATTCCTTCTAATATATCCTATAATTCATCCCAACCACCAGGGTACCTTTAGTTTCTTAAAAACTTCTTCATAGTCCCCGAGATATAAGCCTTTGAATATGCTGTGATTTGTAGGAGCTGCTACACCTCATCTGTCACTCAAAGGCACACACCCACACAATCCAAAGCTCCCCTGCAGTATTGTCACATACTCCTTCACCCACACTGTAAGTACCATGTGCAACACAGTCAAATGCTGTAGTGCTAAACACAATCAATAAACCATTAACCCAGCAATATGAGCATTACACACTATAAAACAGCCCCTCCCCCCAAAAACAAATCTTTTATACATACAAAACCAGTGACTCAAATGGACATCACCAAGTAAACACTAATACAGTATATAATAATACAGTAATACAGACTATATACCAAACAAGACACACAGTGCAATCTATGAAATATATAGACTAAAGCAAATGAAATGTTTCAGGATAACAAGCAGTGCCACTGTGTTTGTGAAGGTCTCTTACTACAGCTGCTGCTACACTGACTCTGTCTTCAGTGATTATGGTCTCAGCTAAGCAGGGGGAGAGATATGAACTTTAGGTGCAAAAATAAATAATTAGCAAACTTAGAGAACAGGCAGAGTTCAGTAACTTACTTGTAAAGAATCTCAGCACCACTTGTCCTCCTCTCTCCCCTCTGCCCCTCCCTTCAGCATATTGCTACTTTCACCCACATTTTACTTGCTTGCAGTCTAGCTCTGGAAGGGAGGGGTCAACACTTTATTTAAAGTTCTTTCAACTGAGCATGCCCGGACATATTATACAGCCCTTTACTGTTTGAGGGGGACTAGACAGAGAGGGGAGGGGGACTACACAGCTTGGTACAAACTTCTGCCAGTGTGAAGAAAAGAAGCCACACAGAAACATGAAAGTAAGGCAGCTTATACTAAGTGATCTGTACATTGTATATAGACAAAGTTTTGTTTTCACTATAGTTGCCCTTTAATATAAATACTGCCATGATGTGAAGTTTAAAAAGACCAAATCTTTAACCACACCCATTCCTGGAAGCCACGCATACCTAACCCTGGTTGTGGTGGCGCACTTCCTGGCGCCTAGTGGTACATAGGTGCAGCATTCCAAAGTTTGACTCTGGTGGCAAAAACCCTAGAGACACCACTGGGTATCTCTACCCGAAAGCCAAAAAATTGTTGTAGTGTAGGGGACCCCCTAAACCCCATGATTTTAACTTTAAAAAGTTCACAGAAATAGACTAACCCACCTTTATTCCCTCTGCCACTGCCTCTACTGCTACTTCCGTGAATGGAGTAGCAATAGGGGCCGAATCGGCAGCCGTGTCTGTGATTGGCTGCGAGTCAGCCAATCACAGACACAGCTACCGGTTATTGAGAAAGATTGAGAGAGTTCCACTGCACATTCCAGATTCCTCCAAGAGGACAAGGAAGCAGCAGAGACCAGATGACACACAGACAGCACCTACTCTTCATGGCTCTATGGTGTAGGACCTGGGTGTACAGTAGGCAAGGCAGCTAGAAAGCTTAGGGAGAGGGGGCCAAAAGGAGCAAAAAGCCCTCCACTGAGCATAAAAATGGAGAAACACCTTCTTATAACAGCAGGCATCTTGCTGTTAATCTATAGTACTCCACACAACAGGTAAGTAGGGTAAATCCAGTCACCTCTATCTATGCCTCCATTCTAATACAGGCATAAGACACATGTTGCAAAGAATCAGAGTGATAGAGGTAACACTTCAGACAACAAGCAGGATAACTGCAACCGGCAACATTTATTTTACATGTGCTTGAAACATGTCGTGTCTGCACATGTAAAATAAAAGTTGCTGGTTGCAGTTTTCTTGCCTGTTGCCTGAAGTGTTACCTCTATCTCTCAAAACATGTTGCAATAAAAACAATGCATTGAAATTGAAATTCTTCTGACTCTGCAAGGTACGGAACAGTGGGATAGTGTGGACCCCTAAAGATACCTGGTACATGGTGTGTTTAGAAACCTATTGGATCAATTGCAATCAGGATTTTGACTGAAACAGCCCTCTGCAAGGTCTCAAATGACCTACAAACCACAAAAGCAAAGGGCCAGTTCTCAGTCCTCATTCTCCTCAATCTATCGGCTGCCTTTTATACTGTGGACCATTCTTTTCTTATACAAATTCTGCATTATTTTGCCATCTGATATCAAGCTGCTGTCTGGTTGTCTTTTCTTTAACAGATCTTTCTCTCTAATAAGACTTCCTCTCCAATGACACTTTTGGGGGTCGATCAGGGATTGTTTTTTCTTCCTATACACTATTTCTTTTGGTAATCTATTTTTTGGTTAAAAGGGACAGTTCAGTGGAAATGATCAATATTTGTTAAATTGTTAGTTTGTGTAATGTCTTCTTAGTTATTCTACATATTCTCTCCCATTTTGAAAAATCACCCTTTGCTGTTCCCTGCTGTTGATATTAGTGAGCTGACATTTTAGGTTCTAACGGTCCTTCTTCTTCCCAAAATTCACCACTTTCTTTTGAATGTTCCTAACAGTAATTTCTACTGATTGGCTGTTGGATGGGTCAAAGATGCTCAGATCTCTACTGAGCAACTGAATCAACCCAGGTGCTGGGTCAAGGTCTACTAGGGGTCCTGCAAACAGGAAGTCAGTATTTCAGAAGCCTTTATTTATACACAAACAAAATGCTGAATTGGCAGATTAAGGTCATTGGGATCAAAAAATACTGAACTTTGCACTGAACTTCCTCTTTAAGTATTAACTACCGTATATGCTGAAGATACCCAAATCTACTTGTCCCCACACTAAAGCCTGAAGTTCAACCTCAAATATTTGAATTTCTTCTGGTCTCGTTTTCCTTCTGGATGGCACTCCTCTACCATATAATTTCCCCCACCAAACCTGAGACCAAGTCCACCCTTCCCCATTTCTATTGACTATATTAACCCTGTTGAATTGGCACGCTGCCTTGGAGTAATCTTTGACTCCTCCCTTTCCTTCTGTCATCATGTTAATAATGTCACCAGCATGTCTCGTTTTCTCCTTCACAATATTGCCAAGATATGCCCCTTTTTTCTCCCGCTCCACCCAATACTAAAGTGGTCATGCATGCCCTCATACTCTCCCGTCTTGACTACTGTAACTGTCACGAACTTACCTGCCGATCCGGTCCCGCGCCGCACTGCACTTCCGGGTGGGCGGCGTCGTAGACGTCACGACGCTGACACGCCAGGCGGTGCGAGAATTCAAAATCCGGTGCCTGATAGTAGCGTTAGCTACCTCCCCCACTCCTTCTACTTACCTGCCCTGGATCCTGTTCCTCACCTACACCAACTACTTACCTAGCCTGCTCCTGAGACTTACCTTGCCTGTTCCAGAGACTCCTTGCCATACCTGCACCAACTACTTACCTAGCCTGCTCCAGAGACTTACCTTGCCTGTTCCAGAGACTCCTTGCCATACCTGCACCAACTACTTACCTAGCCTGCTACAGAGACTTACCTTGCCTGTTCCAGAGACTCCTTGTCATACCTGCACCAACTACTTACCTAGCCTGCTACAGAGACTTACCTTTGTCCAAACGCATGGACATTTTTGAACACCATCAGGGCCAGTTGGCTCAATTCATGGATACCCTTGCTGTCCGGCTACCCCAAGCTTCTGCCTCTGCTCCGGGTTCTACGCTGCCTCCTTCAACATCCGGATCCGGTGATCTTTCTCTTCAGAGAGAGCCCAGCATACCTCCTCCCTCACGGTTTGATGGTGATGCTCAAGCTTGCTGTGGATTCATTAATCAGTGCCGAATCCAATTTGAACTTCAACCATCTTATTTTGCATCGGATCGTGCAAAGGTTGGTTACATCATCGCCTTGTTGGAGGGCAATGCTCTGGCCTGGGCTTCTCCCCTATGGGAAAAAGACGACCCTCTAGTCAATAATGTCACCGACTTCCTGAGTATGTTTCGTAACGTCTTCGATGCTCCAGGAAGAACCTCTGCTGCCGCCTCCTGTTTGATGCAGCTCCGCCAAGGGTCTCGTTCCGTGGGACAATACGCTATTGAATTTCGTACCCTTGCCGCTGAGACTTCTTGGAACAATGAGGCACTTACAGCAGCCTTTTGGCAGGGACTCTCTGACCGCCTCAAGGAGGAATTAGTATCTAGGGAACTACCTGTCCCATTGGAAGACTCCATTCATCCAGATTGATACCCGCTTTGGTGAACGGCAGGCAGAAAGGACTGCAGCTCGTTCCAGCTTCCCTAAGACCTTTCCTAGCCTGCTCAGACTTTCCGCAACCAATATCTTCGGTTGGAAGAGCCTATGCAAATTGGCAGCACTCATCTGTCTCCTGAGGAAAAGTCACGCTGACGTACTAATGGACTTTGTCTCTATTGTGCTGGGCAAGGACACTTTGTAAGAAATTGTCCCCAGAAGTCGGGAAACTCCATGAACTAGAAGTTAAGGAGGAGCTCCTTCTAGGTAATGTTAAGTCTCCTGCCAAATTTGAACCACTGAAACCACTGAAACTCTTTCTACCAGCAACTATCACCTTTAACGGCAAAACTTTTTCCTCCCAGGCCTTTGTCGATTCCGGTGCAGCTGGAAACTTCAGTGACTCTACCTATGCAGCACAATTGGGGCTTCCTCTCCTTCAATTGCAGCAACTTCTTCGAGTTCTGGCTATTGACAATAACCCTTTGGCTTCTGAATTCATCTCCAAATCTACATACGAAGTCCTATTTCGCATTGGCATATATCACCAAGAACGTTTGTCGTTTCTTGTCATCCAAAGTCCTTCCGCTCCCCTGATTCTCGGACTTCCATGGCTCAGATTACACAACCCTGTTATAGATTGGTCTAACAATGAACTCAAGTCTTGGAGTCCTTTCTGTTTTGGAAATTGCCTTTCTACTCTTTCTACTCATTGCACCACCATTACCAGTGAAAATAAATGTGAGAAAAATCTCCCTGAATGTTATTGTGATTTCTCTGATGTGTTTTGTAAAAAGCGAGCTGAGAAGCTACCACCGCTCCGATCCTACGATTTCCCCATCGATCTTCTCTCAGGTACTGTGCCTCCTCGGGGACGCACATACCCACTGTCCCCCTCTGAAACTCTGGCCATGAAAGAATACATTACTGAACATTTGTCTAGGGGTTTCATACAACCTTCCACTTCCCCTGCTGGAGCTGGGTTCTATTTTGTTGAAAAAAAAGACGGAGGTTTACCCTGCATCGACTACCGTGGTTTAAATAAAATCACAGTAAAAAATTGGTATTCTCTTCCTCTCATCTCTGAACTGTTTGACCAGATAAAAGGGGCCAAAATATTTACCAAACTGGATCTTCGTGCGGCATACAATCTGATCCGTATACGCAAAGGTGACGAGTGGAAAACAGCCTTTAACACTAGGGACGGTCACTACAAATATCTCGTAATGCTCTTTGGCCTTTGTAATGCTCCAGCGGTGTTCCAAGAGTTCGTGAATGACATATTCCGGGATATGTTGGGGATCTCTGTAGTCGTATATCTCGATGACATTTTAGTCTTTTCTCAAGATCTGCCCTCACACTGCCTCCATGTTAAACAGGTGTTACTACGTCTGAGAGAGAATAGCCTATATGCCAAACTGGAAAAGTGTCTTTTTGAGTGTTCGCAAGTACCCTTCCTAGGCTACATCGTATCTGCACAAGGTTTCCAGATGGATCCTGTGAAAGTTTCGGCCATCCAAGATTTGTCTCTTCCTATGGGAACCAAAGCCATTCAAAGCCATTCTTCTTCAACCCCTCCCCACCTTGGACCCATCTATCCATGGACTTTATTGTTGAACTTCCGCCTTCCAAGAAAAACACGGTTATATGGTTGACAGTAGACCGCTTCAGCAAAATGGCCCATTTTGTTCCCCTCCCCAAACTACCATCTTTGACGGAGTTAGCTCAACTATTTATTTCTCATATCTTCCACTTTCATGGACTCCCTTCTGAAATAGTATCTGACAGAGGTACTCCATTTGTTTCCAAATTTTGAAGAGTGCTTTGTAAATCCATGAACATCAAGTTACAATTTTCTTCGGCTTACCACTCACAGTCCAACGGGTCTACTGAACGCACTAACCAGTATATATCTTCGTTGTTACATTTCCTGTACTCAGGATGATTGGGCTGACCTTCTGCCTTGGGCTGAGTTCGCCCATAACAGTTCACTTCATGCTTCTACTGGGAAATCTCCTTTTTTGTGTGCCTTTGGGATGAATCCTAGATGTTTTCCTTAAGATTTCTATTGACAAAAGTACCCGCTGCCAATGACTCTGCGGCTCAGATGTCGGCTATCTGGCATGCTACGGAAATCAGCCTTCAGAAATCTGCTCTGGTACAAAAAACTGCAGCAGACAGGAGACCTAGAGAACCCCAGCTTATCGGTTGGAGATAAAGTGGGGCTCTCCTTCTCTCCAAATGGGACCCAAATTTTTTGGTCCTTTTCCTATCCTGCAATTAGTCAGTCCAGTGGCTGTTTTCCTCCAACTTCCTTCCAGCATGCGGATTCCTAACGTGTTTCATATTTCTCTCATCAAGCAGTGTTCTCGAATCAGTATTCCACATCTTTACTACCTCCCGTTCCAATTTCCGTTGATGGTCAGCAAGAGTTTGAGGTCGAGAAGATCTTGGACTCTAGATTCTTGAGGAGGTCTCTTCAGTATTTGGTCCACTGGAAAGGTTTTGATCCGGAAGAAAGAGCTTGGATTAAACATTCAGATTTGCACGCTCCTTGTCTAGTCAAAGCTTTTTACAGGAGTTTTCCAGGGAAACCTGGCCTGTTGGGTCCTGTGGCCCCCCGTAAGGGGGGTACTGTTACAAAGTTACCTGTTGCTCCGGTCCCGCGCTGCACTGCACTTCCGGGTGGGCGGCGTCGTAGACGTCATGACGTCACAACGCCGACACGCCGGTGCCTGATAGTAGCGTTAGCTACCTCCCTGGCTCCTTCTACTTACCTGCTCTGGATTCTGTTCCTCACCTACACCAACTACTTACCTAGCCAGCTCCTGAGACTTACCTTGCCTGTTCCAGAGACTCCTTGCCATACCTGCACCAACTACTTACCTAGCCTGCTCCAGAGACTTACCTTGCCTGTTCCAGAGACTCCTTGCCATACCTGCCCAAATACCTACCTGAGGAAGCCCTGTAAGGAAACCCTGTGAGGGAGAAACGCGCGTCGGTGCAGGTGGAATTCCTCCACTGCGATCGGGCTCACATAGTGTGGAATCGGACGCTACCAGGGAGCAGCACTGCATTTGAACAAGTAACCCCTGTGCGGGACAGGCTGGGTAGCCGGGTGAACATCCGAGCGATACATGGCGAGGAGGTGGCCAGGACACATCATGCCAAAGGAGAGGAGCAAGTTGGAGACACGTGGTGGCCAAGTCCCGTCCTACACAGCCGTAAACATGGGGGTAGTGAGTATAGCATTGCTCCATCTATTTTGCAGTGGGATTGTTTGGCTCCGTTGGGTAGCTTTGTCCGGGACTTTTAATTCCACACGTTTACATTGGAGGTTCATAACAGCAGAACCCCGAGTATAAAATTTATGGGAATACAAAGGATAAGTCTGGATATTAGAGGGGGTAATCTTGAAAAGAAACTGCTACAGGCAGAAACTAAGTGGATGTTTAATTTAAACACAGTGACCCCTTTCGGCATGAATGAGAAAATCTCATATGCTTGTTATTTGTAAAATGTGTAAAACGTAGTATGGGTTTTGTTTCAAAGAAACAATTAAGGTGGGCAACTTTATTGCCATCCAGGTTTGATGTATTCAGGTCCCAGTCGATTCTTAAAATATGTGGATACATTGTTGTAATTGTTGCAGATGTGTAGCAAAAGAATAAACAATACATTGTTGCTTTAAGAGGCAGGGATAAAAGGAAGCTAAGGTATCAGTGACGTAGCACCCAGAGGAAGCCCTGTAAGGAAACCCTGTGAGGCAGAAACGCGCGTGGGAGGGGATTCCGGGTTACTGTATCTTAATTCGGGGGACGCCCCGTAATATGTATTGGGTTTTAATAATTATATTTATATTGTGCATATTTATGACATATGGTGTATTGTGTAATGTGCAATAAAGATTTTCAATTTGCTGTTTAAACAGTGCCTGTGCCCCGTGAGTATACTTTGAGGACCTTGTGGTCTTCTTATTTTGGTTTCCACATACCTACCTAGCCTGCTCCAGAGACTTACCTACATTTTCCAGCAGTCTCTATCAGTCTCTAGCAGTATCCAGTTGTGCAATCCCACCAGCCATCGGAGCGACTCCTCCTAAAGCGTACTCGTAAGTACCCCGGCCTCCCGGACAATTATTACAGTAACATTCTACAACTGTAATCTGTCCCCTCTCCAGGCTGTCTGAAACTCAACAGTCCAGATAATTTCACTCTCCTCCAAGAGAGAACTCCGATACTGCAATTTATAGGGGGGCTTCCCATCAAAGAGTTGTATTCAATACCCATATTTTAACTATACTCTAAAAATTTACGTTTTAAAAATGGAAAGTATGTAGGGCATGGAGGTAGGATTGATTAATCCCACTTCACAATATTGTTTTGTTGAAGAGCTACAGTCTTAATTTTCTAGTTTATTCCTGGACTAATCCTTTGTTAAAGAAGCTGAAGCCAGGAGGAAGAATGGCAGAATCATTTTTCTTTGGTCTTTGGTTATCTTCTCTGCAAATCCCCAACTAACACTACTTCCTCCCATTTTTAAACCATTCTGCCTTGCTGCTCCCTAACTTTGGAACTTACTACCACTTTCACTTCACCAGGTGAGACCCATTAGTAAGTTGTATCCTACGTGTATCCTACCTTACTGAACACCAGCACCATAAATGATTGTTAGCTGTGTGGAGCACTTTGTATCCCTCACTTGTATCGGGGTAGGGATTTCAGTTCTAAAGTGTCAAGCCACACCACACTTAATTTCTATATATATATATGTATTTATATTATATATGTATTATTTGTATGAAACTTTATTCGTGTAATTTTATTTTATCTTATCTATTTAGTTGCCTGTACTTATCCCCTTGTTTGTATACTCTTTAAAATGTACAGCTCTGCGTATCTAAGTGGCGCTTTCTATATAAAATTATACACATGGTTAGTGTCTGTGTCTTTTCTATATCCTTCTTTTATTTAGCCATCTAATCTGATTTTCTCTGATCTGAGCTTATGCTAGGCTCTATGGATGTGGGTGTGAGGTGAGCAGGGAGCTGATCAGTTGTGTCAGGGCACAATGCTTTTTCTAGTCTCTGTTGTGCAGCAGGGCTTAATGGTGGTAGGAGCTGAGACTGCTGTTCTGAAGAATAAGGACACACTGCATCATACCGGAAGGACTCACGCAACTTCGTGTGATTGTGCGTGTGATTCTGGTCCAATTTACATGCAATTTCTGTGTGTTTTTGAGATAGGACATTGCATGCCATTGCACATAAAATGTGCATAAAAATTGCATGTGATTGCGTATCGCGCCCGGATGTACAATTGCAATGCATCCGAAATTGCGCAATTTCGGTGCGTTGCCGCGATTACAATTTTACAAAAAAATCGCAAACGCATGGAAATCTCGTTAGTGTAGCCTACCCCTAAAGGGCTTGTTCACACTAGGGCCTAGTTTTTTGTCTGTTTATGGACAAAATTTGTGCAGCACTGCGTTTTTTAAAACGGATCAGATTCGGTCCTTGTAAAAAGCCCTCAGTGCTGTACACATTTCTTTCCAGAAAAATTACTCATTTTTAGGATTGAGATAGGAAAAATGGACAATTACACCAATTATTTTATCTGTGTGTAGTGTGAATGGGGCCTAATAGTAACCTTTTCTATCTATCTACAGTATATATTTATCTACAGTATATCTCTATCTGTTTGTCTGTCTGTCTGTCTGTCTATCTATCGATTTATCTGTCTGTCTGTCTTTCTATATCTCTCTCTCTCTATATTCTATTTTTTCATTCACCAAAACGTGCATGCGTCATGCTTTATAGAGTTTAGCTCTTACACTATTTATTGTCTCCCCCACTCTATTGTAGTAAATGTTTCCAGACATGTTTGTTTATTATTTTGATAAACAGACATGCAGTGTTCACAACGGGATCCTTTTCAGCAAGTATGTTTAGTTTATGTTCCCTTTATCAGGTTTTGCTGTAAAGAACATAATTCAGTCTGTGAATTGTTCCTTGAACAGAAATGTATTTTTTTGTTTAACAGAAGAATAAAGTAGTTGAATGGACCGTGGAATAATAACTTTTTATCAACTATTCATAGAAGTACCAAGTTGAAAGAACTAACAGAGAAAAACTAACTAATGGATACTATATGTATCCATCACTATATTATGTAGGGCTCTACGGGCTGTATTTAGAAAAATGTGGTATCGCTATTTATCAATACCGTGCCTTTAATGAACATTACCGTGATGTCCAATTACAAACACAGATGTAAAATTACAATTATATTCAAAGATTTACGATCCTCATCGTAATTGTATGATCCCCCATGCAATACCATTGCGGTAGTGTACTACCACATGGTATTGTAAGAGCCAAATTTATACACTCCCCTAGGCCAGCTTTACTCAAATCTATTTTCACACAAGCGCCATGTTTTTGCTCAGGTATCATTTTCTTACTATTTAACAGGGTTTTTTGAGTGGACACCATTGACAAAACACTACACATAGTATATTTTGCCGCTAAACCTCAGAGAATTCTCTGCTGTTCGTATCAAAATAGTCTAAAATATACAGCAAGGGTGACTTTGAAAAAGGCAAATCAATCCAGGTGCACTAATTACATTTTCTTTAGAATGTCCCCCAACCCCTGGTCTGGTAACCCTAGGCTGAGGAGTGCATCTATTAGCTGGCAATAAAAGCTTCTGTTATGGAGTCTTTTGAGATACCTGTGCTGCCGCCACAAACCCCATTGCAAAGTCACACCAACCTTTTTTTTATTAGTAGTATTAGCGTAGGAGCCAGCAGTGCCTTTTACCTTTAGTATCTTAGGCTTTTGCATAGTGCAGTTCAAATTGGGACCTCATGTCTAAATGCCAGGCTTGACATAAGGTGCATTATATGGCACACAGTGCAAAATATTGTCCAGCATCAACCAGCATTAGTCAGCTGGTGTTTTCCAGTAACAGTCTCCCCATATACATGATCACTTTGCGAGGAAGGGGGAATCAGGATCACTCTCCCTGCCTATTCACTGCAACACAGATAGATTGTATTAATTAGTGAGCCCTAGATCAATGAATAATAATGAAAAAAATATTTATACAAAATGAATTTTTATAGTTCGGACCAAATTAAATAATGTACTATATAGGATTACATTAAAATCTATTAACCAGTAGCCATGTCCCAATACAATAAATAAATTACATCATAAAGTGCTGTAACAATAAGACAGGTCCATTCACTGCTTTCCTTTCCCTACATTAGGAGGTGAACGTGTAACCAGTTGGTAGATTAGTTACTATCAGTGAGTGTACAAGACTGGTCCATTCACTGTGTTCCTTCTCCCTACATTAGGAGGTGACAGTGAAACCAATTGGAAGATTAATTACTTTTGTTTCTATTTCAATCCCAGGTTCAGATTTTACCAGTTGCTAATTTTTTTGTGGCTGGCTGCCCAGATTTAGTATATACATTTAAGAGATACATTGTTTTTCTGCTATCACTGCAGTAAGGAATTCGTGTTTAGTAAAAATGGAGGAGTTCAGACATGCCACCCCCTGTGGACCCTGGTGCCCTTGGCCATGCCCTATGTGGTCTTGTGGGAAATCTGGCCCTGGGAATATGGCCCTATGTTTTTTTGTAATACAGTACATTAAAGGACAACTAAAGCCTCAGAACAACATTGAATTAGAAGGCAGATCTCCTTGTTATAAAAGCAGTAATCAGTGTCTCACATCTTATTTTAATATGGTTGTTGAGAGGTCATTTCTCAGCGTTCCAGTATCGCTCAGTGTGGTCACTGACCATTATGTTCTTTACACATGTTCAGTCCTAAGATACTTGCAGGAACTTGTCACAGTTGGTACAGTTGGTCACACCCACTAGTAGCCTCTAGCCAATCCTTTTACTGGCAGAATAGGTAAGGGAGCATGTGACTGAGATCAGAGGTGTGGCCAGTCACTGTATATACACACAGTTATTTCATCCAGTTCTTCAAGTGGTAACATTTACTTTAATACAGTTTATTAGTGTTTTTAGAGGGAATGAAATTAAGTGAAATTAAAACTTATGAAAACTAAAATATGTGAGTGTTTAATGTTAAGTTCCTGCAAAAAAGAGGGAGTATCAGCTTACAGTAAAGGATTTTGGAACCAAATATATTATAGTCTTATTTTTTTAGTTCCAGTTATAGGACCAGTATTGCTGCCGGTGTGCCCCCCGGGGAGCTGCAATTTTTGGCTCATTGGCTCTGCCACTGCATGAACTATTATATTTTATTATTATTTTATTTATGTTCCATTTGCACTGCTGCAAATTTTTCCCAAATATTCTGCAGTCTTGATTGCCTTTCATATTTAAGTGCCAATCATGTAAACCAGCTTTGCTCCCTGAACATTTCCAAAATTTGCTGTTTCTGTATCCTGTATAGGGGCAGAATACTACATATCATGCAACCTTTTGTAGCACATCACACAGCCATAATCTACCTGTTTGGTAAATTATTCAAAGTGATTTAATCCCTGATCTATCCATTGTTTCCAATTCTGTTTGTAAATAAGTTGTGCTGGACTGCTATGTATTTACAGTGATTTGATCAATGAGACTTGAATTGACATTGAGACTTTCATTTATTAGAAGCCATATTTTATCATGTTCCTTGCCTTACAGTATTTTATGGGCAGTTTAGCCAGTTTAACAAGCTGACCCTTAAATTAGGAAGCCTTAAATGGCATGACTCATGACTCAACAACACATTGCTATTTAGTGTCTCCTCCTGGGTGGCTTGGGAAGTGATATTTATTGCATATTTAACAGGACAAAGGTTAAAGGTTAATTACAGTAGCAGGTGGCCACCAGATTTAGATATTTTACGTTTGTGTTGTTATATAGGGTATTAAACAATAAGAATACTTTACATGACACACAAAACATACATGGAGATGCCTGTTTAAAATGGAACCTATGGTAGTCACTGCCCCGCTGTGTATCCTACTTATTAAAACAAATTAAATATACCCAAGCACTTGGAGTGCATAGTTAAAAGCTACTATCTGCCAAATGAAAAAATTTATGAAAAAAAATCTCCTGTGCTTATTACAATATACACACCACATTCAATATAGCAACATATCCAAAACCCAATATAACAAAAGACAGTAGTAAATATGCAGACGCTGGACCCATTTGCTCGAGCGGCACATCACAATGTGTGAGGTACTGTATAGAGGAGGTGCGCGTGGTAGGGGGAGGGTGTGCGCGCCACAGGGTTTGCTAGTGGTCCTGTCCCGATTGTACTCCTATCTTTAGTAGTGGTGCACATGTGCAAAAGATAGTAGCTTGGTTGGGACAGAGCACCATCTTCTGTGGAGAAGCCACGAGTGGAACGCCGGTAGGTAAGTTTATCTCTGTTAAGCTGGGTACACACAGTAATGAGAAAGCCCCAATAACATTGGATCTTATGGTATCGAGGCTTTATCGGTACTGTGTGTACTTTCGTTTTCCGAATGACCACACGGACGCCAAATTATTGTGTCACCCAGTGGATCGACGAACGACTTTCGACCGAACGCCTACACACAGACGATTCTTGCCCAAAACGGCTGTTCGTCATGTGTAGCCGTCGGTGTCGGGGGTCGTGGCTTGGGCGCATATTGAGCGTGTGTACAAACCCTTAAAGGTTGAGCAACAATTTTGGTTATCAAAGGATAATGCTCTCCATGCTGTGCGATCTTGGCAGTTTCTTTCAGTTCACTCATCTTCTCTTTTATATAACTGGTTTAATCATAGTGAGCCAACAAGTCTTTTTCTGGCCTTGTCTCCTTTTGAGCGTTCCTATCACAGGGGATTTTTTTTAGCATTTTTACACCCATTACATGTCCCAAGTAGATCAAACGTAGCCTGGTGATTTTATCAGGTGTTACACAAACAAGCACCTTTTAACATTTTACCTTGTGACTTACCATAATATGCATAAACACCTTCTTCAAACACATCAGTTTTTTCCTGTCATGTTTGCTCAGTGTCCAGGTTTCATATGTTGTGAATAAGAGTACTATGGTCATGACTAACATACATTTGTCCTAACACGTGTGTTTTTGCTTTTCAAGCCTCTTCTATTTGGTTCGTATCACTTCTATACACAGATTCTTGCACATGTGAAATGTAATTCTATATTTTGCCTTTATCGCTTCCAGATTTTAAGATTTTTGGGAAAATCTTTCAATAAGATAAACAGCACGACTGCTAAAAAATATTCCCCTCCTTCCTTTCATTTTGTCTCCTCTTCTGCTCAAAGCCTGGCATGTGCTCCTGATGTTTTGCCAAGACCGGCAACATTTTCCCAGAAACCATTGCTGGAAGTCAACCAAGCACTCCCTGTGCAATGGTTCCCATCATCGCCTTGTCAACAATATCAGATATCAGACCAATGACCTCCACTTAGTGCAATCAGCAAGATTACAGAGGGGACATCCTCAGGGAAGCATCAGCGTTAGAATCTTGCATTGCTATTGACCAAATGTGTTATGAAATTTTGAGTCTTTAAAAGATATTATAAATGTTGACATTAAGTGCCATATTTATAAAGCGCAGTATCGATAATGTAGGACCACGGTCGTAAATGTTCGCCAATGGTCGTACATTCATGCGGAATGTTCGTTAATTAACAAACGTTCAGTCATAGAATACTATGCGGTAGTAAACTACTGCAATGGTATTCTATGGAGATCATAAATCTGCGATTGTGTTATCGTAGATTTACGATCCTTATTGGTAATTTAAGATTGTTATCGTTTAATAACTGATCACTAAACTGATCGGCGATACCACACCTTTAACAATCGGTGTAACAATCACTAAATCTACGCTAACGATATTATGGTATTCTACGACCAACAATTAACAAATGTTCAGCGTAAATGTGGCCGTACATTTACGGGTGACGCCATAATTTACCCATAACGTGGAGTAAAGTGCGGTGCTGCGTGTTTATAAATATGGCCCTAAAGGATTACTTAAGACACATTTAGTGGAAATGTGACCCACACAAAATCTTAGTAAGATCTCATTGAAGTACCGTAGCATGTAAAGCAGAAATGCTCACGTTGGGTTAATGCTTTAGGGATGTTTTCTTTAAAGACAGCAATTACTGTGCACACATACCTTCATATTTGTAACATATGGACATTTGGAAGCTTTGTGGGGTTAACAGTGCAGTGAGGAGGGGCACAGCTTTTGGTGGAATCCCTACGTCTGTGCAGCATGTGTAAGTTGTTTTTTCGAAGATGGTTTTCTGTAAACACTTTATGAAAACACAGAAACCCCAGAACTTATCCTTTTGATCTTTCAATAAAATAACACCTTTCATCTGACTCATTCAGAGCATCTCCACAAGTAGTAATATAACAGATGCAGTGCGTAGACTTCATTCTTCAGGTTTGAATATACAGTACAGGTATTAATCATATATCCTTAAAGCTGGGTACACACATGCCAGATTTTTGAAAGGTGCAAGATCCTGTCTGTCATTTTTCAAAAATCATGATACACACAGTCCTGAGCGTTCTCCCTATACAAAGCATAAGGAGAACGCTTGGGACTGTGTTTCCCTCGACCACGGCAAGTCGATTGGTAAAATGATTGTAGTGTTTTCTGCTCAGATTAAATGTTAATGTAACCTCACAATGGATGACATTCGACATTAATCACAAAACAAATTGAATGTTGAACAATATATATGGTACATCTAATTAAAATTAACAAAGTACACCTGTCTAAAAAAGTATATGGCTAAAGATCATGGTTTAAGATCATAATTACAATCATAATAGTATATGGCCACCCAGGGCCATTTCTAGCCATCTTGGTGTCCTAGGGTGATCAGATCACAATCCCATCATGCTTAAAATTACAGTAGTGTGGCCTAGCCCTCCAAGAGTATTGGACTCCACACTTTTATTGCCAGCACTTTCCCAGAGTATTGACATTAACCCTTCAGTGCCAGCAGACTTAGCTGTTACCACTTCAGTGCCAGCAGGGTATTACTATTAGCCCTTCAGTGGACTGAATGAGTCCAGTTGATCTAATTGAATACAACAGATATACATATGTTATTTAGGTAAATTTCCCAGTGCCCATATGAAAAATGAGAGGTAAGACACAGATTACTGGTTTTATATCAATGTGTTCTGCCTTCTGCTTCAGTGTTGTTCTATGGCTTTAGATGTCCTTTAAGGTGGATACACACCGTACAATTCTTCCTCTTAGCAGACCGATCAAGGCTTCTGACCAGTCGGCCAGGAGGAAGCACTGACTGTCGCTGCAAAAGCAGAAATGGTCGACGATGCTATACAATAATTCGGCGCAACTGACCAAAACACTGAAATGTCGGTCAGTCGGTCCAAATTATTGAATGGTATGTACCCAACTTTAGAAAGAAAAGACCAGAAACGTATGTATATTGTTTTAAGAAAATAACTACACCAGGTTTGGATTGTGCTTCCTGTTATATTTCATCTGTGAAATATTTATCTTGTTCAAAAATCAATAAAAAATCAGTTAAAAAAAATAGTTTGAGCACATGAATGTCATACATGCCTGATTGTTGCAAGCTAAAGTTGCACGTTATCACTGTATACTTTTTGCATAATATCATGTTAGTATAATACGATAAACAGCCTTGAAAAGGTCTACTGCTTAACTTTGCAGTACATTTCAATTAGCTCAGAAGCTCATATGTGTTAAAGTGCTGTCCACAAAAGTTAGCGAATATAGGGCCATATTTATAAAAGGTGCGGTATCACTTTGTCATATTGCACCTTGAACAATGGTGATCATTAATTTATGATCACTTTCCTAAATGTGCGTCATCTACGCTCGCAGATTTACGATCGGCCATAGAATACCATTGTGGTATTTTACTACAAGTCTGGCTGGAAAAAATAGGGAACTAGAACTAATAGCTTTAAAGGAAAGGTATGATGTGATCGGTATAGCAGAAACATGGCTAAATGGAAAGGTAAGTACCAGTAGGTTAGGACCCAGTTAAAGAAAGCAACCTTGACGTGGTGACTGGCCTTAAAATAATTTGGCCAACTTATTGAACTAATTGCTTTTATTTATCCAGGGTTTAGCAGACTGTTTGTAATAGCGACCTTATGGAGGTAGCCAATATGCAATTAGAATTGTTTGTGCACTAGAATTCTATTTTTTGTATGTATTATATTTTTGGTCTCTAGTTGCACTTTAATATGGATGTACAACAGCACTAGAATTCTATTTTTTTGTATGGCTAAATGATTCACACGACTGGACAGTAAATATTGAAGGATACTCCTTATTTAGACATGACAGAGTTAATAAGAAGGGAGGGGGAGTATGTATGTTAAACAGGAATTGAAGCCAAATCTAAAAGATGGTATAAACGATATGGCAGAAACAATATGGGTAGAGCTGTGTACAGGAAGCAAGAAGGTGGGTAAATTAATTGTTGGGGTATGTTATAAGCCGCCAAATGCCAGGGAGGAGGTGGAAATGAATTTCCATATGCAGTTGGTGAAGGCTGCTGGTATGGGGCATGTTTTGGTTATGGGGGATTTTAACTACCGTGACAGATTGGAGTAGGGGAACTGCCAGCACCTCAAAAGGTATAAAGCTCTTAAATTTCCTATTTCATTTTTCTTTCACATATGGTAGAAGTTCCTACTAGACAGAATGCTTTTTTGGATGTGGTGATATCCAATAAACCTGAGCTCATTTTGGAAATAAAGGTAATGGGAAGCTTAGGGAATAGTGTCATTTAATAAAGGTTTAATATAAGTGCACTGGGTTAACAAAAACTTTTAACTTTAGGAAAGCTAATTTTATGCTGTTAAAGGAATTACTCCTGCTCATAGACTGGGGGAAATTGTTTCTAGGTAAAGATACTGAACAGATGTGGACCACTTTTAAAGGGATATTAAACTATTACATTTCTAAATTTGTACCTTTAGGGAACAAGTGTAAAAAAATAGAAAAGAGCTTTTTTTGAAATCAGAGGGAACAGAACAGTCTTATAGGGAGTATAAAAGCTGTAATAAAGAGTGCAAGAAAGAAATTATACTAGCTAAAATAGAAAATGAAATATGGATAGCTGAACAAGGCAAGTCCAACCCCAAAATGTTTTTTAACATGGTAAATGGTAAAAAGATGAGGACTGAGAATGTGGGGCTGAGATGGTTGTAGAGGATGCCAAAAAGGCTAATTTGCTAAACCGTTTTTTACATCGGTTTTCACTATAGAGAATCCTAGTCCTTACAGCAGGGATTGTAATAATATGCAGGAGAGAAATGAGGAGTATTCACATTGGCTGACGGAGGATATGGTATGGAAACAATTAGACAAAGTAAATATCAATAAAGCCCCAGGACCAGATGGATTGCATCCCCGGATTTTAAAAGAGCGTAGTTCAGTTCTATCTAGACCCCTGTTTCTCATCTTTTCAGATTCACTTTGGTCTGGGGATGTGCCGCTGGAGGGGAAAAAAAGCCAATGTAATACCAATATTCAAAAAAGGTAGTTGTTCACAGCCTGGTAACTATAGACCTGTAAGCCTAACATCAGTGGTAGGAAAGGCACTGGAAACATTGTTACGGGATCATATCCTTAACTTTGTCACCAGAACTGATCTTATTAGTAGTAGTTAGCATGGATTTATGAGAAATGGATCATGCCAGCCAAATTAATTGGTTTTTATGAGGAAGAGAGTAAGAATTTAGATTCAGGCACAGCAGTAGATGTGGTATACTTAGGTTTTTCAAAAGCTTTTGATACTGTGCCACGTAGGCGACTAATGTATAAACTGAGGACTGTTGGCCTAGAAGAAATTGGTTATTGGATCGCAAACAGAGAGTGATGGTAAATGGAGCTACATCTATGTGGGCTAAAGCGGAGTGCCTCAGGGTTCTGTACAGGGGCCACTTCTTTTAAATTTCCTTTTCGACGCGTTTTGGTCCGTTACAGACCGTTCTCAAGGTCTTGTTAAAAGGTCTAAAGTTAAAATGGTTCATTACATACTTTGATTTAATTGGCTGTTTGGTTTGTAAAAAAAGAGGAAGAGGTTGTACCTATTGTATACTAACCTATAATCAACCTGCACACAGTAAGTAAGCATGAACGTGTGATCACTGATGGAAGGGATTGGTTTTATGAATAACTCTTTAGAAAAAGGGGTTTTCAGTAACACACAACATGTTCTTTCCATTTCCTCCAATGTTTTTCCATCTCTTTTACAAAGAACATGTTACCAGCTCTATCTTATGTGACCGGTCAATACCTGGTACAAAAATAAATAGGATATTACATACATAATAAATGGCTGTATTTTTACTACTTTGGTACAGAAATAAAAAAAAACAAAAAATAGAAATCAAAATATCATTAACCGTGATTTCGGTATCCCAGTCCCAATAAATGGCAGCATTCACTCAAGGGTTAACTCCTCCCACACTGCACTGGACAGGAATCTTTAAAAGTCCTCCTCTTCCCATCAGCCTCTGTCTTATTTATAAAGCTGCAAGAAATAAAATCCACACCACCATAAATACATCACACTTTATTATACAGAATGCACAACAGATTGTAACACTTTCCTCCCAAACTTTGCATCTTGCGAGGAAAGCACTTCTAATTTATAATGTTTTATGAAAGTCTTTGCCAATGACCATCTTGTCTGCTGACACAGATCTTTCATCGAGGTTTCGGCCTGCCAGGCCTAGGAACAGGCTATGGCTCTGGTGGAATGAGCTCTCAGCCCCTGTGGGATCTTTAAGCCTCTTATTGCATAAGATTTCTGAATTCATGTACAAATCCAGTTACTCAGTGTTCTTTTAGAGGGTGCCTCACCCTTTCTTCATCCGTTGGGTATGACAAAATCTCTCGGACTTTCTCCAATCTTGAGTTCTTGCAAGATAAATATTTATGGCTCTGACCAAGTCCAAGGTATTCAGGAGGGTAACGTGAATTGAAGATCCATATGAAACTAACTACTTTTGGAAGAAAATCAAAAGAAGGTCTAAGCTTTACCTTGTCTTCTAAGATTATTGTATCTGGAGGATATGCAGAAAGAGCTCCAAGTTCTCCGACCCTTCCTGCCGAAGTTACTGCCACCAGTAATACTACCTTTAAAGTCATCCACCAGAGTCCAGTGGTTCAAAGGGTGAATTGGACAAAGCACGTAGGACTAAAGGCAAGTCCCAAGGAGGAACATTAGAAAAAAATTTTAGTCCGATACGTAGAAGTACTTGAAAAAAATCTCTTAACAAGAGGATCAGAAGCCAAATCGAAGTCTGTCATTGCTGCCAGCGCTGAAATTTGTCCTTTTAAAGTAATTGTTTTTTAAGTTCTTTTGAAACCCCTCATACAGAAAAGCTACTATCTCCACTGATGGAGGTTTTAGGGGAGGGAAGCCTTTTCGTAGCGCAAATTCTTGGAAGTGTCTCCAAATTCTATAGTACTTCTGAGACGTGGAAGAAAATCCACAACTTTTGGCTGACAACCTAACTCTGCTATATCTTTTCCGCTCAACCGCCACGCCATCAGGGACAAATGTCGCCAATCTTGATTTAGCAGGGACCCTTGCGTTAACCAATTTTGTGAATACTGAATCTTCATGGGTTCTTCTATTGACATGGACAGAAGTAGAGGGAGCCACTGTCTCCTCGGCCATGCTGGAATGATCGCTATCACCTCCGCGTTGTCCTGTCGAACCTTCAGAAGCGATCTCCATATAAGGGAGAAGGGCAGAAAAAGATTTTGAGGTTCCAAATACAGGATTGACTGAAGGTGTCTATTGCTAGTGCCTTTGGATCGTAAACTGGTAAATGGAGTAGAACAGGTAAAATTTTTTGTTTTTGTTTGTGCCCATTAGATCGACCTGGGGACTTCCCCATCTTTGAACCAGGCCCTTGAAAATATTTTGACTCAGGCTCCATTCTCCAGGATCTATTCTTTGGCGGCTTAGATAGACGGCTTTGCCGTTTTCTCTTCCTGGAATATAGATAGGGACCCTAGACATCTTTGGTCCAAAGAAAAAATAGGAGCTACTTCATAAAGGAGAGCCAAGCTTCTTGTGCCTCCTTGATTTCTGATATATTTTACTGCTGTTATATTGTCTGATCTTATGATAACATGCTTTCCTAACAGCCCTTCTTCAAACCATCTTAGGGCTAGTTTTATGGCTCTAAGTTCTAGGGTATTTGAGCCTTTCCCTTTCATCAGCCAGTGACCTTGGGCTGTTTTGTTTTGCATGAAGGCTCCCCAGCCTGTCTCTGAAGCATCTGTTGTCAAATAGATTTGACCGAAGACTTTGGCTGCTGTCTGATATTCTTTACTTCTGCACAAATCTTTTCTATTTTTTCTATTGGTAAAGACACAAGATTTTTTGTTGTCTGAAATCGTGCTCCTAGATATATGATCTATTGCCTAAAAGAACATCCAACCATGTTCTTTTAGGCAATAGATAACTTGCTCTGTGTGCTGAAGCGACTGTTGTTTTGAGTCGGCTACAACCAGGAGATCGTCCAGATAATGATATATTGCAATACCTGCTGTTCTTAAGTGAGCAATGAGAGTAACTAGGACTTTTGTAAAGACTCAAGGTGATTGGGACAGCCCAAAGGGTAGACTTGTGAACTGCCAATGACGACCGTTTGCCTCGAACCGAAGAAATCTTCTTGAGCTGGGGTGGATAGGCACATGGAAATAGGCGTCTTTCTATGCTTGTAAGCCAAGACCCTCTTCCAATAACTTTTATAATTGACTGTAGCGACTCCATTTTGAATTTTTCTTTTAAAATGTATGTGTTGAGACGTCGAAGATCTAGGACTGGTCTTAATGTTCCTGACGCTTATGTAACTAAGAAAAGTCTTGAATAGAAACCTTTTCTTTTCGCTTTCAAGGGTACCGGTTCTATTGCTTTGGAAATTTTTAGTTGAGTTATACATGAAGTGATGACTGAACCTGCTTCTTCGGTCTCTGAAACAATGGTCTTTACAAAGTAATCTTCTTATGGAAAATAATAAAAACGAATCTTGAAGCCATTCTTTATAACCGAGAGTGCCCATACGTCTAACATTCTTGATCCAGTTGTTGTAATAAAAGGTTAGTCTTCCGCCTACTGGCACCTGGATCTGCGTGTCCCTATTGTCGAAAGGACCTCACTGGAAGGGTAGAATCCTTCCTTTCTTGAAAGGGCTTACCAGACTTCCAGGTTGCTTGTCTGAAAGTCTCCTTACCCTGGTCTGTAGGCTTTTGTTGACCTAAATTACCTGTCTCTAGACTGGTATTCGATACGTCCTCTGCTTTGCTGTCCTGGGGTAAAAATAAAATTGTACCTCCAGAAGCTCTACTGATGATTTCATCAAGTTTCTCCCCAAATAATCTATATCCTTCGAACGGAACTTGACACAAATTAGCCTTCGAAGTGGAATCCGCTGACCATGGCCTCAACCATAATGCTCTATGAGCTGCAACTGAAAGGGCCATTGATCTAGCTGTAAAATGGATCAAATCATTTGACACCTCTGGAAATAATTCAATCCCACCTTTGATGTCAGCTAGCATTTCTTTTAATTTAGATCTCTTAGAATTGGCATCTAAGGCTGCCTCCATTTCCGAAGCCCAAAGCTTCATCGCCCTGGATACCGATGTTAGAGCAACAGAAGGTCTAAACGCTGCTCCGGAAGTTACAAAAGCTTTCTTAAGATTAAACTCCATTCTACGCTCCATTGGTTCTTTAAAAACTGATGAGTCATCGACAGGCAAGTCTAACAACCGCCGCGAGAGGAGTCCCAATTCTTAGAAACAGCTTCCTCAAAGGGGTATTTTTTTTAGGAACTTTCCTGAGGTAACCGGCTTTTTTTCCGTCTTTTTCCATTCAGCGGAAATAATTTCTGAGATGGAGTGACACTTAAAAACTGGAGGAGGCTTCCTGTGCTCAGAGATGTATACCTTAAGGGGAGGAGCACCGGTGCCTCCCTTTCAATTATTAAAGTGTCTGCTCCTGGAGAATGGTGCTTAACCCCAATATTCCTGGGTGCCCCTGCAGGCTGATTGAGAAATGATAATTTCTTAGAATTTTAATACATTTTAAATTAAAAAGGTAATAAAAAAGTATTTATAGCCTGTGAATTTATTTTCTATTAAGGGCTGTAACTAGTTAAATGCATGAAAAAGTAAAAAGGAGGACATTGATGTCATCAGCATTTGTTTTCAGCAAAATTCTCTATGTCCCAACCCCTTCCTTTAACTGCCAATCTAGGGGATGCTTATTGTATAGTGTATTATCACATTAGTTGCTCCACCTACCTAGTGGGGGGCAGTCCAGAGCTGCATCTACAGCTAAGAATAAAGTAAAGAACCAAAGAAGATTTGTCTGACCTTTGTTTTTGTGAGTAGTGCACCGAGTCCCCAGAATGTACCTCCGCCGATTGAGCTTCCTCCGATGCGTTCAAATTTATCTTCTGTTTCTACCTGAAAGTGAGGAAATAAAAGTTACATATTTAAGTATCTAGAATCATTAAAACAACACTATTGTATATACCAATTTATATACAAGTAATCTGAGCATGTTGGTGAAGAAAACGCACCACCAACATATAATTGCGCAAGGCCACAGGCCGATTGTTCTTATACAGGCCATTGAACTCAAGGGGATTTCTAATATCCTTATATTTCAAACAAGTGAATATGTTATCTCTTATTATAAACAAATATTCAATAAGTCATATGACACTGATAACATAGCTTAAGATATGATTTACTGTCTATGCATGGTTCTTGTACACTATAAGAATCCAATTTTTTATTTTGGTACAATCAATAGAAAAACAGTCTTGTGCAGAATCACACCACTTTTACTGTAGTTCTTAATTAAGAGAGAGAATCCATCTTACCTTAACTATAGACACACCTGAACCTATGTTAACTAGTAAATAGGGAAAGATATTGGGATGAGTGGTCTGAAATCGAAACTCTGGATCTGCATGCTTCACATAGATGAAGGCCTCATGAGGTATGTTTTTTAGAACAAAATTACATCCCTTTATGAGACAGGTCATTTCATCCTCCTTGTCCACCCTATAAAAAAAGATCCAGAAATAATGATCAAAATAGATGAGTTTATCACAGTATGTTTTATATATACAGTCACCAAATGACAAGTTATCACTAGAGTTTAGAGAAAATGAATTACCCAGGATAAGCAATATGGATTCTCCAATAAAAGTATTATTTTAACTATGTGGTTTTAATCACCAATTTACGTAAATGTGCATAATGAGTGCTAGAGGCTTTTCATTTTGTGCTATGTCAAATGCTGGTCCTCTTTTGAAAGCATTTTGAATGCATTTTTTTGTTTTCAAACTACGATTATCATATTTAAATCTTGCCCTGATGCGGTTTTCTTTTGTAGCAAATGGGTCACGAAAGTAAGCATAGAATTTTTACATAAAATATAGAAAAAAGTAAACTCTTCCACAACACAACATTTGCACTCAACAATTCTTGTTTTCTAGTTTTTAATGAGGCTTTTTGTTTAAGAAATCACTTTACATAACACATTATTCAAACATTAAATGAAAACTTAATATAAAATGTAAATTAACCTAAACAGATTCTAGAATTTATAACTAGCAGATACGTGCAGCTCTCACAAAGGGTAGGTTTGGGGGCCCATTAAACAGTGGTGGGTAGCCAACCACCAGTGGACCACCTGGCTGTACATTCCTGCAGACCTCAAAGCTGTACAGTATTTTCCCTAATGCCCCTCCATTAGTAAGTTGGATGTTTGTAACATCTGTATTTGGAATTCCCAGGTTCTGTGCTATTTCCTGATGTCCGGTACCATCAAGTCTTGATTACAGAGAGATTGTGGGCAGGCCATTAAGCACTTTATTTACTGTTCTGGCTAGCAGGGGGGTTAGCATTTACAACTATATAGCTGGGCCCAAGATTCACACTAAAGGTGCCCATACATCTGTAAGATTTTACTTACCCGACCGAGCGCTCATGCGATGTTCATCGATGCTGCCGGAACCGCTTCTCCCGATCTTACATTCGACCGACATGCAATTGCAAAATCGCATTCATTTTGCGATCGCATGTTGGTCAAATGTAAGATCGGGAGAAGCGGTTCCGGCAGGATCGAAGGAACATCGCGTGAGTGCTCGGTCGCGTAAGTAAAATCTTATAGATGTATGGGCACCTTAAGGCTTGATATTTTGTCCTGGATGATTGTTTGCTGAACTTTCGAAAGTTCAAAAACGGACCCATTAAAGTCAATGGGAGTCAAATAGTTCGAAAAGTTCTAATGAAATACAATTAAAATATCAATGGTAATTTAATGTAAATGGCTGTGGGACCTGGGAAATGGTCTGGGGAACATGTTCGAATATCCAGGACATTCGAAAAAACTATTTTACTCTCACTTGCGCTATTTTCAAGTTCGTTCGCGCCTAGGTACCATGGACATTTTACTTGCGGATTCGATGCTCGTGTATAGGTTTTAATGGACCCTTTACTCACGGATTCGATGCTCGCGTATAGGTATAATAGGCATTTTACTCGCACATTCGAACGGTCAAACATTTGATATTTATCGAAAGTCCGAAAATCCGGGTCCGGGATAGTTCGAGAAGTCCGAATTTGTTCGAATTCGAATAGTTCGGCTCGAACTCAGGTTCGAGTTCCTAGTCCATCTCTATTTGCCACTATAGACAGGTCAGACATGCTAAAATAGCATTGTTTCAAAAGTCACTGTGGAAAACATCTCACCGCGACCGATGGCGGCGGACGAAAAAATTGTGGTCGAACTGACCAAAATATTGGTTGGACAGTCTGAAATGCACCTAACCTAAAGCATGAGCACATCCAATGCAATTCCAATTGCGTACAAGTTGTTCTTTCATTTATGTTGCTTCTTAAAAGACCTTTTCTAAGGAGCTACCATGCCAATATTTCTTTATTCAAATGAATGCTAGTGTACATCCAATTCAAAGTGCATACATGCTATATTACATTATGTTGCTGCTACCAAAATAAAAATTCATACTTGCCCCTGCAAACCTCAAGATCACAATAATGACTTACCATCCCAAAGTCCCTGAAGAGAGATTTTAAAGTTTTCACTCTGAATTGATTCATTCATTAAAGGTTGCCACCTCTTCTTAAAGGGCACGTCCACGAACAAAATTTTATATTCAAGCAGAACAACCCCCAAACTATGGAAACCGTTACTAACACATGGAAGAACCCCTTACAACTATTAGAGGCCTATTCAGGCCAATACTGTTCCTCTCAGCTGCAAAACTGCAGGGGCCCAGCCCCCCCTGCAAGTTTGGTAGCAGGGCCACTGACACAACCCTCTTCCCTCCCTAGCTGTCTTGGCAGACATTTATGCAAAGGAAAAGTTAGAAAAGGAGACAAAGTCCTTAAAAATGACTTCAGAGAGTTAGGGGCCACTATAGGAAGGCAAGGAGCATAGGAGTGTTAAGGCATGTCTACGATGATGGTGGGAGGAGGGGGGATGAGAGAGGAGAGAATTGAAGTGAGGGAGGCATGTAAATCAAAATGGGTATATACCAAAAATTGTAATAATCTAAAACTTTTGTATGGATGCAATTGGTGTAGCAGAGACAGGGCTAAATGTTTTACATGACAGCTTAGATCTGTGGTATTCAGTTAGTTCAGCTGTACTCGAAGTTCTTTAAGACATTTTGCTAGTCATCCGGCTGGCTTTCTCAATTCAGAATAACTTGTACAAGAATCCGTTGGCAATAAACACCCTGGAATATGTCCCAATCAGCATATAACAGTGTATATATATCAAATAACCCTGAGCTCATTATGAAGATTAAATTAGTGGGAAGCTTAGGAAATAACGATCAATGACTTATTTTAAATATGTTTAAAAAAAAAAAAGTTCACTGGGTTAACAATGATTGCGAGGCTGTTATCAGTGTTTGGAAGGTATAACATTTCCATGGAGAGGTGGACATGCACTTGAAAGCAGGAGAATCAGGTTCTAGCTGACAATTTAGTAAATCAATTGATCTAAGTCCAATAAGGAACATACATAACAAAAGTTAAGTCTCTATAAAAATAAACTTTACAGTAAACAACCAAGAAAATTTTATTTACTTTTTAAATATATATATATACTTTTTTTACTTTTTACTTTTTCATATATATAAATATATACATATACAAGGAAATAGGATACAATAAGATATAATCCCTGTATTTTCAACTCACTTTAATCCCAACTTCTTTTCTATGAGATCTTTAAATTTGTAAGCTCCGCCTCCTGTTGCTTTAATGACCTTTGTTTCTGTATTCACCAAATGGTCTTTGATAAAGTCCAGACAGGTTTCTATGTATGTGTTTTCAAACTTAATAAAGTGAAGTCTAGCGGTGATCTCTTCTTGTTCAGATATTTCATACAAGAGTTCATGGTCTGCATCCTAAAGGAGAACATATTATTGGAGTATTACATCCATCTTTATGTTTAGACTGTATCCACCAAGAACTTCAATATTAATTAAAGTTTGGTAAAAGCAACTTTTAAATAATTGCTCTTGCAGATTAGTGGTTTTTGCATTTTTTTTTTCAGAAAAAAAATGCTTTCAAAGATTTCAATGATTAGAGGGTATTGCCTCCGAAAGTTTCTTTTCGAACCTTTCCGTGTCTTTTATCATGTTTCTTTAAATGGCTTCTTAACTTCTATAAACTTCCCAATTTTAAATTTGTAATTTAGAATGTACTGCACTGAGTGGATGTTAATCAATCAGGCTAGTCTTTTTGCATTATTGACAACTCTGCATCCCCAAACAGATGCAGACAAACATCATGTCAAAGTCATTATCTTTGAGGGCTCGTGCACAGCATGCGTTTGTCAGTTTTTGTCCATTTTTTGTGTGCATTTGTGCACATTTTTACATCATGCCAAAAACGGACAGGAATGCTGCATGCAGTGAGTTTTTAAAATGCAACAGACCAGAACGCAAACGGACACAATCAGAACGCAATAGTTTGAATTCTATGTGTCTTTGCATTTTTAAAAAGGGTCCGTTGCAAAAAGCACCAAAAAACAGAACCTAGTGTGAACAAGCCCTGAGGGGGGAATTGTGAATTTTGAACAAGAATAGGATGGGAAGTTTTATTAAAAAAACAGCTTACAATTTCTTTTTTTGCCAATTCAAAATAAAAAGACTCGAAAACCTAGAAATTACAGAACATTTCATTAAAGATCATCTTTACATTCTTCTATGCTATGTGAGCTAAATTATTAGATAAGTTGTACTATTCCAGAGCAAAATGAAGCATTCCCCTACAAGCACTGTGCAATAGCAAAGGGAACCTAGGGAATGCAATACTATTCTAGATAATCAGGGATATGTAATACAAGTTCTAATTGTTAAAAATGCTGCTAATTTTGCCCCAACCAATCAGATGTTATTTACCATTTGAAAGCTAGCATCTGATTGGTTGGGGCAAACTTAGCACCATTTAACAATAAGAACTTTTTTTACATCTCCCTAAATGTATTTTAAGAACTTAC
The DNA here is from genome assembly GCA_019447015.1 of Hymenochirus boettgeri. Classification (NCBI taxonomy): domain Eukaryota; kingdom Metazoa; phylum Chordata; class Amphibia; order Anura; family Pipidae; genus Hymenochirus; species Hymenochirus boettgeri. The sequence continues at coordinate 199,510,927 of CM033469.1, read as the reverse complement.
TTTGACTGCTCCAATTGAATAAATCCCTAGTTCTCTTCCTACGTCTAATGACACTGCTTCATGGGTAATAGAGGTTCAAAGGGTGAATTGGACAAAGCATCTAGGACTAAAGGCAAGTCCCAAGACGGAACATTAGAAAATGTTTTTGGTCTGATACGTAGAAGTGTTTGAAAAAAATCTCTTAACAAGAGGATCAGAAGCCAAGTCTGTCATTGCTACCAGCGCTGAAATGTGTCCTTTTAAAGTACTCATTTGTAAGTTCTTTTGAAACCCTTCATACAGAAAAGCTACTATCTCCACTGATGGAGGTTTTAGGGGAGTGAAGCCTTTTCGTAGCGCAAATTCTTGTAAGTGTTTCCAAACTCTATAGTACTTCTGAGACGTGGACCATTTTCTCGACTTTAGAAGAAAATCCACAACTTTTGGCTGACAACCTAACTCTGTTAATCTTTTCCGCTCAACCTCCGCCATCAGGAACAAATGTCGCCATTCTTGATTGAGCAGGGGCCCTTGCGTTAACCAGTTTTGTGAATACTGAATCTTCACGGTTTCTTCTACTGACATGGACAGAAGTAGAGGGAACCATGGTCTCCTCGGTCGCTTTGTCCCGTCAAACCTTCAGAAGCGTTCTCCATATAAGGGAGAAGGGCGGAAAAAGATAAGTGAGGATCCAAATCCAGGACTGACTAAAGGCGTCTATTGCTAGTGCCTTTGGATCTGGAGTAGAACAGGTCGCATTTTTTGTTTTTGTTTGTGGCCGTTAGATCGACCTGGGGACTTCGCAATCTTTGAACTAGGTCCTTGAAAATATTTTGACTCAGGCTCCATTCTCCAGGATCTATTCTTTGGCGGCTTAGATAATCAGCTTTGCGGTTTTCTCTTCCTGGAATATAGATTGCAGATAGGGACCCTAGACATCTTTGGGCCAAAGAAAAAAATAGGAGCTACTTCGTAAAGGAGAGCCAAGCTTCTTGTGCCTCATTGGTTTATGATATATGTTACCGCTGTTATATTGTCTGATCTTATGACAACATGCTTTCCTAACAGCTCTTCTTCGAACCATCTTAGGGCTAGTTTTATGGCTCTTAGTTCTGGGGTGTGAGCCCTTCCCTGTCATCAGCCAGTGACCTTGGGCTGATCACAGGTACTGCACTGTGATCTCCATTCATGCTGACAGCTTCACTATACATTTTGTGAATGAAACTCAAAGTTCCATTCACAAATAGGATTTTTTTATAAGTCTTTGCTACTTAGCGAAGACTTAGAAAAAAATAGGGACAGAGATCAAAATTTGGTGATCACTTTTGATCACCAAATTATTGATCTTTGCCAATGAATGAGAAAATCCACTTCCTGGAAAATGATTTCCGGTAAGCATTTTCGATCGTGCCATTTCGAATTGGAAAACGGGCATTTATGCCCGTATTCCAAGTTCGGATCATTCCTAAGATGATTTGATGATCATCTTTGGGAATGTTTCAAAAAAAAAAAGGGGAAATGCACGCAAACAAAGGATACACTTCTTCTCCAAGCTTCCCAATGTCCCGGTAATATCGGTTAAAGTAAACGCGGATCATTATTTGTTCGATTTCAAGGCAAACTAAGCCTATTTTAGTAGGAATTTTGCAGAGGTACCAAAAAAAGATTGAATTTTTAGGATCAGTAAAGTGTGCAAAAACTTGTGTGACTCTCCATACTAACTGGTTTTCACTAAAATACCACTTAAAGGGGGAGTGGGGTATTGTTGGTTGTGGCGTTTTTTTTTTTCTTGTTTTATGCAATTGCGCATGGATCCCAGTTGAGCTAGTTGGTGGCCCTCTCTGTTTGCACCCACCCTATGGCATACCGTTTGATTCAGGACATGGGGAGATTGCCATTTAGTGGGTTTTTTTACTTTTCTACCAAAAGTGGTTTTTAGGTAGGATTTCAACCATTGAGTCCTCTTATTTATTTTTTCACAAAATCTCTAAAAAGCACGGAGTTTCTTGGATCATGGGTCTAGAATTCTTCATGTATGTATGAAAGCATGGCATCTGTAACGTAGCTGAAGGTGTGTAGATTCCAAAAATATATAGTTGTGGGGGGAATTTCCTTGTTTCGGACTGTTCCTTAGAAAAGTGTAGGCTGTTCAAATTACAGAGCACTTTGATTTTTTTCTTGTAATTACACTTGTGCATGCGTTCCCATGAGCTAGTTTGTGGCCACATCCCTGGTGCATCCATGCATATGGCATACTGTTTGATTCAGGGCATTTGGAAGATTGATAATTGACAAGTTTTTTTTTTTACATGACATGGAATTTGCCATGATTTTTAACTTTGAATTGTATTTTATACATTTTTCCTGAAAATCTGGTAAAAAAAGCAAAATTTTACATGAAACTGCGCCCACACCATTGGTGGTATGCAAAAAAGGAATCACACCATTGTGTAGCTGAAGGTGTGTAGATTCCAAGAATATATAGTTTTGGGGGGTTCTAAATATGAAGGGTGTTTAGTCTGACAAATCTGAAAAGTTGCTGTAATTGGGCCATTGTTCATTGGCTCACTTGTGGCTAGAAGATTCTTGGGATTTTGGCATGATTTCTACCTTTAAGAGTGTTTTCTTTTTCAATTTTTTTAGAAAATCGCGAACTTCTACAAAAACTGCGCCCACACTATTGATGGTACGAATGAACAAACGTAGATAATGGTGTGTGGATTCGAGAAATATATAGTTTGTGGGGGTTGTTTTGTGGGGAAAAATTGCAGACTATTCAAATTCAGATTTGGCTGAATATTTTTGCGGTTTCTGAACCATTGTGCATTGTTTCACTTTGTGGCTTTTGGTTTCCACGTCCACGTGTGTAACCACAATATGGCCTACCGTTTGATTCAGCACATTTGGGAGATTGATATTTAGTAACTTTTTTTACATTCATGAGGTTTTGGCATGATTTCTACCTTTTGAAGTTGTTTTTGTTCATTTTTTCAGACAAATGCGAACTTCTACAAAAACTGCGCCCACACCATTGATGGTATGAAGGAACAAACTACAGTGTTACATAGCTGAAGGTGTTGTAGATTTCGGGAATAATAGTTTGTGGGGGTTATTTCTAAGTTACAGGGGTGTTTGTTGGGGAAAAAACTGCAGACTGTCAAATTCGGAGTTGGCTAAATATTTTCGCTGTTTCGTGAGCCATCGTGCATTGTCACTTTGTGGCTTTTCGCTTCCATGTCCGCGTGTGTAACCACACATATGCATACAGTTTGATTCAGGACATTTGGGATTGATATTGGTAACTTTTTTTTTTTTACATTCCATGGGGTTTTGGCATGATTTTTCCTTTTTGAATGTTGTTTCTGGTAAAAGTGCAAACTTCTACAAGGAACTGCGCCCACACCATTGATGGTATGAATGAACGAACTACAGAGAGTTACATAGCTGAAGATGTGTAGATTTCAGGAATATATAGTTGTGGGGGGTATTTCTGAGTTGGGGGGGTGGTTTGTGGAAAACTGCAGACTGTTCAAATACAAAACTGGCCAATTTTTTTTTTGCTGCTACTGACATTTGGCACTGGTCACCTCTGGGTTAGTTGGTAGCCATGTCTCTGGGTACACCCATGAATGTGGCATACCGTTTTATTCGGGAGGGGTTAGGCTTTCATATTTGAGATGCATTTGAACTTTCCTCCACAGTTTTTAGCTGAAATTCGCATTGGATTTTGTCTCTGATTTTACAGTTGGAAAAAAAAATATGAAAATGTGAGAAAATAACTTACAATTGGACAAAGAGCTGCGTCCGGGTATCTGCATTTTGATCAAAACTAACCTCACTCATAAAATCTTGGGGGTGTGTAGTTTCTAAAAATATCTCACTTGTGGGGATAGTTTAGATAATTTGGTAGATATTCATGTTAACTGTCAGTAGTGGTTATACATTTTAATTTGGTGTAATTTCTTGAAGGTGAAGTTTTAGTTTGGGGGGGGGGGGGTCTCCTGTACAGGAAAAGTCGGGGTACCTACATATATCTGGTATCGTTGTACTCTGGAGTATCAGAGCTTTTAGAAACAGTAAGATTGGTGTGTAACCTTAAGATAACTATAAGTAAAAATGGGAAAAATCCATGAAAATTTGCAAATTTATGTTTTTTAATACTTTACCCATAATTCCAGTAAAATTTCAGAAAAGTTACAAAATTCTGTTACCATGTTAAAGTACACTTTGTGCTGAAAAAACAATTTATAATATTCCTGATTTACTGCATGGTTTCCTACTGTAAAATTAGTCTAAAGCGATTAAGGGCAAAATCCTGAAAATTCTTCTGGCAGTTAACGCAAAAAAAAAAAAAAAAAAAAATGAAATTCTCCTGGCAGTGAAAGGGTTAAATAAAGTTTTGTTAAATACTGCATTGATGATGTCATACAAGAATACAGGATGCACCGGAAGAAGCAGCGCAGAGACATCATGGCGGACTTCCAAAAACACAGGCACAGAGCAGGCTGCCTACATGGACCCCAGCCTCCACCTGCAGAAGCAGGGAACAACGGCCGACCATACCCAGGTCCTCCCCACAGGCATACCATAAGGTAGCAGCACGGAGGAGCTTCAGGAGGCAGAAGGAAGAAACAACCTCCTGGACAAGGCCACTATGCCAGGGTAGTTGCAGTGGACAGGAGAAAAAAAAAAAAAAAAAAAAAAAAAAGAGACTGATGGGAAGAGGAGGACTTTTAAAGATTCCTGTCCAGTGCAGTGTGGGAGGAGTTAACCCTTGAGTGATTGCTGCCATTGTACTGGGGAAAATTGATAATATTTTCTTTGTGTATCTCCACTTTGTGCAAATGGTTTGCCTACTTTGTCCACCATTGGATAAGGAAAGTTCATAACCGTATGTGAAATAAGCATTGACCAATAATTCTTCTTATCCTCCCCCCTGCCCTCCTTTTCATTAACATATGCTCACCTATATCAATGAAGGAGTGCGACACAGATTAAAGAGTAATCAAAGAAACAAAATATGGTTGTACTGTGTGTAACATGTGAAGATTAAATGACTCCACTAAGCATGTGCATATAGTATAAAGGAGCGTAGATGATGTTGGGACTTTTTTTTTTTTTTTTTTTTTTTTTTTTTTTAGTAAGCAAGCAGAGGAAGTTTGCAGGGTTCCCACCTGGCTCCTGTTTGATTAATTAAAGAACGAGAGGTAAGACAGCACTTTCACATTCCATCTATCAATTACAGTGAAAAAACAAAGCAAATACAATTTTTAAGTGGTGATACCCTAATGCCACCTCGGATTTGGATATCATTTTTGGCAAAATTCACTTTATAAATATCTAAGACATTTATTAAAACGTTTGGCAAAAAGTCTGGTGAATCTAAAAAAATTATGCAAAAAGGCGGAATTTCACCTCTTTATAAATAGCGTTAAAAAAAATTTTTTTTCCAAATTTCATCTTCGCTGCTTTATTAATGTGCCCTTTATATTACAATGTAAGGGGTGCATATCCCTTAGGGCTCGTTCACACTAGAAAACAGCATGCATTTGGTCAGTTTATCCATTTTTTGCATACATTTGTATCCATTTTTTAACAATGTTATTCCATAGATTTCTATAGAAAATGCATAAAAAAAAAATAAAACGAACAGAAATGCTGCATGCAGTGCATTTTTTTTTTTTAAACTGACTGGAACGGATTATAACGCAGCAGGTGTGAACAATATTATGAAATCCTATGGGGTTTTACTACCTGTCCATTTTTTTAGTCTGACAGGTCCCGAAGGACCTTGTCTTCTATGTGCATGCGCAATCTATGCGCATAGAAGACAAGGTCTGTCGGGACCTGTCAGACTAAGCGCCGGGGGAGCGAGCGAGCCGGTAAGTTTCTTAACTTTACAGTCTCCGTTTGTTAAATTGAAGAACGGAAGGTAAGGCACAGCTCCTTTACCTCCGTTCTTCAACTGGATTACAAAACCTTGAAAATATGAGTGGAGATACCCTTTAATGTGACAAAAGGAAAATGTATGCTTTCGACTATAACCAATAGTTTGCCAGCAACTTTAAATTATAAGAATGAAATTTATCAATTGTAGAATTTTTATTAATGATATACCTTTCATCAAGAGATACAACAAAAAATAAGGACAAATATTAACATGTAGATTGCGCGGTTAAAAGCCTTGTGCTAATCCAAACACACAATTTTCATAAGAGAAGTTACATAACTACAGTCTCATACAAGAATAGCACAAACATTTTACATAGATATATAAACAAGTGGACATAAGAAGAAAAAACATTAAACATGAGTACTATTTCTAAATAGATGTTTTCATTACATTTGTCCTACACAGTGACCATTACAGAAGCAGATTTCAATTTTAGACTGCATGGGAGAAAATTGGAAGAGATTTAGAAAAATTGTGGCATCTTGCATGTAAACATTGTTTATATTGACAAAGTCACTGATATTAGATGAAATGTAGAATAAAGTCCATAAAAAAAAAAGCATGCTACAAATGGTAGAAAACCCAACATCAATGGATATTATAGACAACCAAGACATCCCTGAAATCATTGTAAAAGTTGCACATTAAATACTTTAAAGCCAAGTATATGGACATACGGAATGAACAAGTATAAATATAGTATGTCCAGATTTTTAATGCTTAGTACCAACTTTCCTCGACCAATGCTGTTGTGAAACCTCTGCTCCCATCTGGCCCATATGGATAGCGAATTCCCCATTATGAAGCCCAAAAGAAACTGGCAGCTTTTTCAGAACTAAAGGACTGCAAGGCAGAAGCTTATTTTTCAACTTAAGCTGTGAGCAGCAGCTCTACGGCGTTGGACCCAAGGACTGACAGAACTTTCTCCAGAGAGATCCAAGTTCTTACGGAATGATTCTGGGCTTGTGCTAGGGCTGGGGAAATCGCCATTTCCCAACTCGTTTGCTAATGGGGAAGAGGAATAGGAGAAATGAGACAAATTCTACAACAATTAGTGGCTGGAGTATGGACTGCTAATGCCTGTGGCTTAAACATTACACTAGGACTGGAAAAGGTTAGAGGGGAAAGGGTAGCGTGGTGCAATCATGGTGAGGCAGGGGTACTATCTGACTCTGATGAGCTATAGAAAGAAGAATCTTCTGTTGTATAATGAAGCCTTTCTTTGGTTTTAATTTCTTTTCTGGTCATCTTTTTGTCTGGCAAGTCAGAGTCATCAAGTTCCCCAGTATCCGTTACACTTTTTTTCTAGAACCCCTATTACTTACAGGTATTACCCTGATTCTCAATACTTGGAGAAGACTGTTTTACATCAAGTGCTTCAAGAGCCTTTCTAGCTCCTTCTAAATGTCATATTCTACTAGTGCACAGCTCTTTCTAGACAGCTCAGGTACCTTGAAACAATACTTTTTGACATCACCAGGAACTTCTTTTCCTGGCCTCAAAATACGAATGGAAGTATTACCCCATATGCACAAAAATTGAAGTCACAATTTCATGGAATTTTTCTGTTGACATAGAAATGGTTTGTTTTCTGCTCAGAGAGATTCCAAGCAAGTAACAATTTAGTGGGTGGAAGTCCAAGGAGATAATCAGGTAAGGTGTTTTTTCGCTTACTTTAGTTTTTTTCTTCATTGACTTCAAGTTGTTCAGAGAACTGCAGAGCATACAAGTTTTTCGCCAGTCTCTTGTTAGGTACTTTATCTGCAAATAAATGAAGATTAGAGCTTTTTAAATGTAGGTAGAGTTACCAACTGAGAATATGCAAGTCTTTGTTATGGGTATCTCCACCTTCATTTTTAACTTCTGTAGTGTAGGGGACCCTAGCCCAGTAATGTACTTAGCTTTGTTCACGGCGCATTCTGATCTGGCCCTTTGCTTGCAGGAAATTGCAGAAAGGGGGCCGGCCAGACCAGCAGCTGCGTCTGTGATTGGCTGAGAGGCAGCCAATCACAGATGCAACTGCTGGCAGTACAGAACACGGGGAACAAAGTTCAAACTGAGACCACCCATGAAAGGATATATTGATTCCGGCACCAATAATTGTGGTTATAGGCTTTTCAGATTTAAAAAAAAAAGTGCCAAGTTGGACTAAAGACTGGAGATTCAAAGTTTAAAGGGCATGTCCACCCCTTATAAAATTTTTTGATATGATGTAGGGCATGCTCCCCAGCCCCAGCCCGCTTCATTATTGTTAGTAAGTCCCTCGATCTACTTACCTTCCCTCTGACGCACTGTACAGGCTCTCTGCTTGCAGGGAAATGCAAGCAAGGGGCAGGAGGCAGCCGCGCCCGTGATTGGCTGAGAGGCAGCCAATCATGGTCGCGGCCGCCGGGAGTTTGAAGAGTGAGGAGAGAGGGAAGGTAAGTAAAGATTGGGGAACTTTCCAACAATATATTATGCGGTTGGGGAAGCATGCCTACCACATACCCAAGGGTTTAATGTTAGGGGAGGGAGAGAAAAAACGGGAGGGAGAGTGAGGGGGGGAGGGCTGCACTGAGATGCCTCAAACCTTGACGAGTTGAGGCAGAACTCAGACACAGCATGAGTACACACTGCTCCTACACAGCATTTTAATTGCGGTTTTACAAGTACTTGTTTTTATGCAGTAACTCTTTATTACAGTTTCATGGAAATCTGTGGCTAAAAAAAAAAAAAAAAAAAAAAAAAAGGGGAGGTAACCTCTTACTACATCACAGGGAATGTGATTTTTAGATTCAACCTTGAATTTGTTAAAGGAGCCAATTCCCACACAGTGGCTGGCAAAACCTAGTTGAAAAAAATAAATGGGACATTGTGCCGTTTTATTCAGCCACACAGCCTAACCACTTTATCCCATGTCTCTTATAGGCAGGCATGCTTCCGGTGTAAAGATGAATAGGTGGAGGGTATTACTATTGGTTTTTATATCTTGCACGTGTAAGGAAACAAATTATTCATTCTAACTTGGTTAAAAAGGATGTTGGGACTTTCACAAGGAATCACTCCAATGTTCTTATGTGAACTAACTTCAGTTTGTATTATACCCTTCAACACTAGAATGGGAATGTCACTAAACAGTTTTTTTTTTTTTTTGAGAATTTGAACCAAAACAACAACAACCATTATAAGACTGGATTTATCAGTGCTTTAAAATTGATAGATAAACAACAGTTTATTTACTTAACCTTCATAAAGATCATTCATTGTATGAAGCTGAAACTAGGATCCTGGACATACAAAAGCAACAGATTTTTTTTTGCGACCCTCCAGCAAAGGGCAATTTTAAAACCTTTCTTTGCTCCCAAGTTCATTAGAAAATTGCACTGACCTTTTGAAGGAAGTGAGAAGTTTGATGCTGACATATCCCATCTTGTTTTTCTGAACATGTTTAAGCAAGAAAGCATCATGAGACAAATTCTCATCTGAGAGATAGAACTCCACCTGCTTACAATCTGTGGATGAGCTTGAAGTCAGGGATTCCACTATCTCCCTCATAAGAAGAATCATCCAGTGTTTCTGTGGAGTCCATGAAGCTCCTAAAATGTACACACACACAAGCATATAAATAGAAACTAAAACAAAAATATTAGCCAATCAGGTCAGGCACCAATATCCATTTTTTTCAAATGTAAAAAACACATTTCTTATAAATAATGTTTTGATATAAAGTTGTTTGTGCTTTAATATACACATAGTGTTGGGACAGTGGAATTGGTCTAATTCAGCCTTAAAGGATAAATTACTCTAAAATGTAGCTTTTTAGAAATGGAAGGTACCTGGAGCAGGGATGTAGGATGGTTATGCCTATGTCGCAATATTATTCTGTTATAGAGCTACAGCACTAACTGTGTTTAATACAGGACTAACCTGACAAATAAAGTGCTGAAGCCTGAGGAAGACTGTCAGGATCTGTTTCTTTGGCTGGTGCTACTCACAGAAAAAATTGGGAGTTAGGAATTACCAGGCCTATATGTCTGTCCCAATTAAAAACTTTATACACACACAATAGTTCGCCTTTAAAATAAGATATTGCTCTAGTAAGTTTACTCTACGTACAGTACATGGAATTACCCAGGTTTATTTTATAAACCACAGCCATAGCAAAGTGAGGACGAGAGAGTTTGTTGTATGTGCTCAGTTTGAACAATTTAAGACAAATCTTGATAGAGGTGTTATCGTTTGACATTACTTAACCAACTATTTAATTTATTTAAATAAATAAATAATAATACAGGTAATATTGGATCAACTAAAAATGCCAGTGGTGGCGAACCTATGGCATGCATGCTAGAGGTGGCACTCAGAGCCCTCTCTGTGGACACCAGAGTTACAGAAAGCTAGAGAGACAGCCTGGTCTGCAACACTTTCTGCAATCCAGAGCTTGAGAAAGTGTAGCTGTCCATCTCTGTCCTGTGGCTGCCACAGTGTGCTAAGAAGGTGAGGAATATCAAATCACTTAGTTTATGAGCTGCTGTCTGTATCTGCTTTGCATAGTTGAAGTGGAATATAAACTGCCTTTATAAACTATTGCTGCTATCCAATTAGTAAAACCTCAGTATTCAGGTAAATTATAAATCTTGGCACTATGCAATAAATAAGTGAGCTTTGGTGTTGCAGTTTTGGCACTTTCGGGGAGATGCAAAAAAGTTCTTATAGTTTAAAATGGTGCTAATTTTGCCCCAACCAATCAGAACTTTTTAAACTTTGAAAGCCAACATCTGATTGTTGGGGATAAATTAGCACCATTTTAAACTATAAGAACTTTTATTGAATAACCTGTTTGTGTACGTTTTTGCATATTTCGGCGATGGCAAACCTTTTTAGAGAAAGTGTGACCGTACAGCATATAATTATGGTTCACAATATATTTTAGATGTATTTAATTATTAAATAAAACATAATTAAGCATTAGGATTTTAAAAACAACTGAAAGTAAAGCCCCATACACACGTGCAATTGTGGGCCTGACGCACTATGTGCAGGCAATTCTATCATGAAGCATTGTTAAAAAATTTTCATGGCGTGCTCCTGTGGTCCACCAGAAAACGGAGGTTATTGCAGAGCAGGTAGATTGCAGGTGCGCACGCACCACTCCTAGGATTTTTTTCTTCTTCCAGCTCTTCACTAACTGCCACTTTCTAATGAGGTCATGGCATAGGGTAGTTTCTTTCTGTAGACAGTGCATGAAGCAAGGCATCTTATGTACCAATTTGGGTGAGCTGGGCATGAGGGCATCTTAGATGTACCAGTGTGTGTTGCAGGCAATTTACCAGACCCCCCAGTTCACTAGCCAGTGTTAAGTCAGCTATCCAGGTCTATCAGTGTCAAGTCACCCCTCCAGTACCAGCCAGCCCACCACACACACACAATCTACAGCCACGCCCCTGGCAAGCCAGTCCACTTTACAGCGGCAGCATGCTTAGATTTCAGGTGCCAAAATCTCTAGGAACACCCGAAAATGGCTGAGTACACACCAGCCTATTTGTCCCGACCAAGCATTCGCTGAGATCAAGCACTCGGCTGGACAAATGACTGTCAGTCACGGCAATATAGGCCGATCGTGTGTGTCCCATAGGGAACCACAATTAGCCGTGAATTACCAACATAACCCATTGCCATCGATGAACAGCAACAGAGCTTGGTCTTAGCCGGCTTCCCAACACCATTGGTCGTTTGAAATATCTGCTGGTGTGTACCAATCTGTCCACTATTGTAAAATGTATGGGCGCTCGATTGGCATCATTAACTACCCATCCTGCTGGATCATTAATGAGCGCCCATACTTAAACGATGGTTGGCCAAAATGTCCATTTGTGCACATTGTGCAACATGGGTCAGGCCCGCTATCGCACGTGTATACAAAGCTTAGAGGGTACCTGCTAAGTTCAATTCAAATAATATGTAATAAATAATTACTTTCCAAGAAATCTAGTTTATAGGAGCCTAAAACAAAGCCAACATATTTAGTGTCATTTACAGCAATGTTCCTCAAATTGTGTGCTGGTTTGCAGTGAGAAACGTTAATATAAATCACTATTTCTTACATGAAAGTGGATTCTGGTGTCAAAGTTGGAGTTATTTAGAAGGGTATGTCACATTAAAAGCCTAGATACTGTAAGTATCACAGTACTTATCTAGTTTCCTGCATTCCTTAAAAAAAAAAGATGTGCAACATGAAGTCCATTAGTCCCTCTTCAAGCCGCTACTCTTCAGAGTGTTAGCCATCAGTCAAGCATGCGATGGCGACATCTCGGCCAATGACCTCCTTTATGGCAGTGCTAGCTTGAAGAGCTTTGAAGCTAGAATACAAAATTGGGTCTGCACACATACAAAGACTTCATGCTGGGTATGTAGTGGTAGTAGCAGCGGATACCACATAATACATATACCAAGATTCCACCGCACCCCAGTCTTAAACAAGGATTATTTATTGGATCAACGTTTCGGTGTCTGTATGTTCTAAGAATATTGCATCTTGAGAAAGGTGTCACACAGACACTGAAACGTTGATCCAATGAATAATTAGTTAAGACAGGTGGCACTGGAATCTTGGACTATATGAGCTTTTAAAGCTATGAAAGAAAGTGGAAGCCATTTTGAAGAGGGACCAGCATTCTTTGTGGTGGATTCATCTTTCAGGAATGCTGGGGAACCAGGAACAATTATTAGATGCCCTTTAACTGAATTGCTAGGTAATCCCACAAATACTATGGCCCTGCCCTACATGCCATGTCATTTATTAAGCAATTGAAAGTTCTAAAGTTTGTAGTTTTTATATACCAGTTACTTGGTTGCATCATTGAAACATTGCTATACTTACCCATCCAGCTATCAAAATTTTGACCATTATGGTATCTCTGCCATTTCGATCACGCAAAACAAGACCAGAATCAAAGGAGTGCGGCCGCACTTTACGGGAATGCTGCAACTGCTTGTCGAGAGCTGTCAGATGGGTAACAAGGAGACGACATTGTCCCTAAAATGAGTCTGGAGGGGGAGGGGGGGGATTAAAAATTTGTAAATTAGTAGAGATTACCATTTACTTTAGTGATATATCTGATCTGTCCCCTAGGTATATGTTCTACTACTCCATATAGCCACTACAGTATACAGTTAAAATATTGGCCTTTTCAATTATCTAAGTGAGTTAATGCTGCAAAGAGTAGAAGGGACGTGTGTCATTACTCAGGTGGAATCAATGGGATCCAATGCGTATATGTGTGATTTCTTGTGTTTGCGCATGCGTTGCCGCATTTTCAATGATCTGAAAAAAATGCAAGTGCAACGCACAAAAACGCAGCAGTGTGGCCTACCCTTTAAGCACTAATTTCTGTTGTGCTTTTTTTTTTTTTTTTTTTTTTTTTAAATGCTGGAAATATTTTTTAAAATTATAAACAAGAATTTGATAGACCATCATTTAAAGGGGTAAAGCTAATGTTTGAGAGATGCTTTAGCAAATTGGTAGATTACAGATTAACCAAGACTAGTGAGTTGTAATCAAGACCATAGTTTATGCTGAACTGTTGAAGTCAGGGCCGGATTTACACCTCAGGAGCCTGTAGGTTCAAGGAGCCTGGTGCCCTTAGCCCACCCTTAAACGACCACACCCATTTCTTTTGGGGAAGTAAATTGACTTAAAGGGGTTGGATTGGTGGGAGGAGATTGAAAGCCGCCCCTCGGTGCGTGCCTTCTGTGCCTAATGGTAAATCCGCACGATTGAAGTATTTTCCCAACCAGCAATTATTAATCAAAACCAGGTTAGATTCATCACCATTACTGATCTTATCAGGACTTTTCTTCCTGCCACTAAAAACAAGCATGTTCACAGATATAATAAAATACAGTTTTATATTCTCTCTTTAGCACCTTCATTTCTTTTCACATTTCCCATTTCTAGTTCAGAAATAGTTCTAATAGCCTCCATTCTACCCCCAAAGCATTTTGGCTGGGGTTTTACATAAGAATGATAGAGCATAGGGTTTCGAGAAACATTTTTTCTTTGCCATAATAGCACAGGAAGTTTTTCTTTTAGAGACATGCCTGTTCAATTTCTGGTACATTACTGGTAACTTTAATCCTTCCTTTACTTGGAATTCTGCCAGCAGACATCATCTTGCTAAACTAACATATCCATTCTGTGTTTATATTAAACCATTTGGACACCCTTTGAAATTATGAAAATATTCATTTGCACAAGTGAATGGCAATAGCAGGTGTGTGGAGCAAAAGAAAATAAGAGGCCACAGACCAGAAAGGAGGACAGCACAAGGGGTAGAGGGGCACAGACAGAAAGGAGGACAGCACAAAGGGGTTAAGAGGGCACAGACCAGAAAGGAGGACAGCACAAGGGGTATAGAGGGCACAGACCAGAAGGAGGACACACAAAGGGGTATAGGGGCACAGACCAGAAAGGAGGACAGCACAAAGGGGTATAGAGGCACAGACCAAAAGGAGGACAGCACAAAGGGGTTATAGAGGGCACAGACCAGAAGGAGGACAGCACAAAGGGGTATAGAGGGCACGACCAGAAGGAGGGACAGCACAAAGGGTATAGAGGGCACAGACCAGAAAGGAGGACAGCACAAGGGTATAGAGGGCACAGACCAGAAAGGAGGACAGCCAAAGGGGTATAGAGGGCACAGACCAGAAAGGAGGACAGCACAGACTAGAAAGGAGGAACAACATAGGAGGCATAGGGCACAGACGAAAGGAGGACAGCCCAAGAGGCATACCCGGCACAGACGATAAAGGGGGACAGCCCAAGAGGCATATAGGGCACAGACGATAAAGGGGGACAGCACAAGAGGCATATAGGGCACAGACTAGAAAGGGGGGGGATGACAAAAGAGGCATATAGGGCACAGACTAGAAAGGAGGACATCATCACAGAGGCATATAGGGCACAGACTAGAAGGAGGACATCACAAGAGGCATATAGGGCACAGACTAGAAAGGAGGACACACAAGAGGCATATAGGGCACAGACTAGAAAGGAGGACAGCACAAGAGGCATATAGGGCACAGACTGAAAGAGGCAATAAGGGCATATAGGGCACAGAGAAAGGAGGACAGCACAAGAGGCATATCTGGCACAGAGGAGAAAGGGGGACAGCACAAGAGGCATATAGGGCACAGACGAGAAAGGGGACGACAAAAGAGCATTAGGGTATGGACTAGAAAGGAAGGGGAGGATGGCATGTTTAAGTATCTTTATGTTGTTTAATGAACTAGCAACTGTTATTTTGCACTTCAAAAAAGGGATACTAATCAGATCAGGCAGAACCGGTCCAAAATATTTAAACCAGTATAAAATGTCAAACCTGTCAAAACTTAAAAGCAATTTGAGCATTAATGAGATCTGGAGCAAGAAGATGGGACAATACAGGTCTATCAAAAACTCTTATTGGAGTAAAAGTCCTTAAGATTCAATCAGAAAAAAAACAACAGAAAAAATGATTCTGATTAGCAAAGCACCTATGTTGCGCAGTAGCAATGGAGGTGGAAATGATTAAATACAGATACTTGGCACACCTTCTGGTCATGAAAGCATATCATAACAAAAGATAATCAAATGTTTTGCACAGATACTCTGTCTAGACAGACAATTGAAAGAAGTGGTACTTATTAGTACAGTACAAGTATTTAACATTGAATGAACCTATTAATCTCCACAGGGTCACAATTTTGATGGATGAGCTCTTAAGTATTTTGGGTAACGTGCACAGGGATGACACCTGGAAGTCATACTTGCTCTAAGCCTCCTTCTCTCATTTCACACAGAAAACCTTGCTTAGTTAGTTGCTGGTTAAAATGGTGTCAAAAAAATATCCTTTTCAGAACAATGCCATTATATTGCTACATGTTTCTCTCTCGAGTGTTTATACAACTGAACAAAAGTGTAAAATGAATAGGTGAACAAATATGCAAGGGTTTGTAAATAAAAAAATTGGGGGCTGTTAATAGACTTGGATTCTCATGCAGGCCATACACTATTAGACTTACCCTACAATGTTCATTGCAGATTTCCCCCACCAACTGCACCAATTATATTAGGATTAAAAAAAAAAAAAAAAAAAGTTATCTGAGCTGAGGAATGCCATCGGTGGAACATCAACTGAATTAAGTAAACAGGTCAGTGTATGGCCAGCACAAAGCAAAGTTAGATGGAGTTAAGAAAAATTATTGGTAGGAATGAAGGCATGAATGACCAATGAATGAACCAGATGCCCCCATATCTGCAAACCTTTGTGTGTAGTGTAATCTATTTACGTATAATATATGTGTGAATTTTGCCAATGTATAACAGGAAATTAGTTTTTGTTCTTTTCTCATGAAATTTATTTATTTGAGGATGGTAGTATTAATACATTACAGAAGGAGTATTATTCACAGAGAAAAATATATATGAATACTAGGAAGGAGCGAAATTATATGAATTAACCCTGCAAGTTCGCTCTCTTTATTTACAGAATTACCTCAATATTAAGGAACATTTGTGGGGGATGGGAAGGAGAGGAATCTCGCGGGATAGGGGGAAAAGTTGTACCTGAGAAGGGGGTTGACCCTCGTTCCCTGTTGTCGTTGTGTCTTCAACACTGGTGAAGATTGGGGTGAAAACATCTTCCCCCTTCAGTGTCCTTATCCAGAGCAACTGTAGGGAATCAAAAGATCCCTTGAGGGAGTAGACGTCTAGACATCTCCAGTTTTCGTTACACATATTATAACATTTTCTTTTTGAATACAATAATACAGTTTTAGGGGATATGGCCCATAGGGGTCCTGGTAAGTAACCAGACCTCCAGATGTCAAATTGTTCAGATTGTTCCTAGCTATATAGACAGGCTTTTCGTTCTAGTATAGGGACTAGGTTTTAGAGAATAGTAAGGATATAGGGGGAGCTGGAGATTTCCAGGTTGACAGCAATTGTGAACGTGCCATTGCACAGATTTTTTGGTACAGTTTATTGGCTTGTCTAGTACTTTGATTTTTTTCTTGTAATTACACTTGTGCATGCGTCCCATGAGCTAGTTTGTGGCCACATCCCTGTGTGCATCCATGCATATGGCATACTGTTTGATTCAGGGCATTTGGAAGATTGATAATTGACAAGTTTTTTTTTTTACATGACATGGAAATTTGCCATGATTTTTAACTTTGAATTGTATTTTTATACATTTTTCCTGAAAATCTGGTAAAAAAGCAAAATTTTACATGAAACTGCGCCCACACCATTGGTGGTATGCAAAAAAGGAATCACACCATTGTGTAGCTGAAGGTGTGTAGATTCCAAGAATATATAGTTTTGGGGGGGTTCTAATATAGAAGGGTGTTTAGTCTGACAAATCTGAAAAGTTGCTGTAATTGGGCCATTGTTCATTGGCTCACTTTGTGGCTAGAGATTACTTGGGATTTTGGCATGATTTCTACCTTTAAGAGTGTTTTCTTTTTCAATTTTTTTAGAAAATCTGCGAACTTCTACAAAGAACTGCGCCCACACTATTGATGGTACGAATGAACAAACGTAGTAGAGTAATGGGTGTGTGATTCGAGAAATATATGTTTTGGGGGTTTTTTGTGGGGAAAAATTGCAGACTATTCAAATTCAGATTTGGCTGAATATTTTTGCGGTTTCTGAACCATTGTGCATTGTTTCACTTTGTGGCTTTTGGTTTCCACGTCCACGTGTGTAACCACACATATGGCCTACCGTTTGATTCAGCACATTTGGGAGATTGATATTTAGTAACTTTTTTTACATTCCATGAGGTTTTGGCATGATTTCTACCTTTTGAAGTTGTTTTTGTTCATTTTTTCAGACAAATGCGAACTTCACAAAAAACTGCGCCCACACCATTGATGGTATGAAGGAACAAACTACAGTGTTACATAGCGAAGGTGTGTAGATTTCGGGAATAATAGTTTGTGGGGGTTATTTCTAAGTTACAGGGGTGTTTTGGGGAAAAAACTGCAGACTGTCCAAATTCGGAGTTGGCTAAATATTTTCGCTGTTTCTGAGCCATCGTGCATTGTCACTTTGTGGCTTTTCGCTTCCATGTCCGCGTGTGTAACCACACATATGCATACAGTTTGATTCAGGACATTTGGGATTGATATTTGGTAACTTTTTTTTTTTTTACATTCCATGGGGTTTTGGCATGATTTTTACCTTTTTGAATGTTGTTTCTGGTAAAAGTGCAAACTTCTACAAGGAACTGCGCCCACACCATTGATGGTATGAATGAACGAACTACAGAGAGTTACATAGCTGAAGATGTGTAGATTTCAGGAATATATAGTTTGTGGGGGGTATTTCTGAGTTGGGGGGGTGTTTTGGAAACTGCAGACTGTTCAAATACAAAACTGGCCAATTTTTTTTTTTGCTGCTACTGACATTTGGCACTGGTCACCTCTGGGTTAGTTTGGTAGCCATGTCTCTGGGTACACCCATAATGTGGCATACGTTTTATTCGGGAGGGGTTATGCTTTTCATATTTGAGATGCATTTGAACTTTCCTCCACAGTTTTTAGCTGAAATTCGCATTGGATTTTGTCTCTGATTTTACAGTTGAGGAAAAAAATATGAAAATGTGAGAAAATAACTTACAATTGGACAAAGAGCTGCGTCCGGGTATCTGCATTTTGATCAAAACTAACCTCACTCATAAAATCTTGTGGGTGTGTAGTTTCTAAAAATATCTCACTTGTGGGGATAGTTTAGATAATTTGGTAGATATTCTATGTTAACTGTCAGTAGTGGTTATACATTTTAATTTGGTGTAATATTCTTGAAGGTGAAGTTTTAGTTTGGGGGGGGGGGGGGTCTCCTGTACAGGAAAAGTCGGGTACCTACATATATCTGGTATCGTTGTACTCTGGAGTATCAGAGCTTTTAGAAACAGTAAGATTGTGTGTAACCTTAAGATAACTATAAGTAAAAATGGGAAAAATCCATGAAAATTTGCAAATTTATGTTTTTTACATACTTTACCCATAATTCCAGTAAAATTTCCAGAAAAGTTACAAAATTCTGTTACCATGTTAAAGTACACTTTGTGCTGAAAAAAACAATTTATAATATTCCTGATTTACTGCAAGGTTTCCTACTGTAAAATTAGTCTAAAGCGATTAAGGGCAAAATCCTGAAAATTCTTCTGGCAGTTAACGCAAAAAAAAAAAAAAAAATGAAATTCTCCTGGCAGTGAAAGGGTTAAATAAAGTTTTGTTAAATACGTGCATTGATGATGTCATACAAGAATACAGGATGCGACGGAAGAAGCAGCGCAGAGACATCATGGCGGACTTCCAAAAACACAGGCACAGAGCAGGCTGCCTACATGGACCCCAGCCTTCCACCTGCAGAAGCAGGGAACAACGGCCGACCATACCCAGGGTCCTCCCCACAGGCATACCATAAGGTAGCAGCACGGAGGAGCTTCAGGAGGCAGAAGGAAGAAACAACCTCCTGGACAAGGCCACTATGGCCAGGGTAGTTGCAGTGGACAGGAGAAAAAAAAAAAAAAAAAAAAAAAAAAAAGAGACTGATGGGAAGAGGAGGACTTTTAAAGATTCCTGTCCAGTGCAGTGTGGGAGGAGTTAACCCTTGAGTGATTGCTGCCATTTGTGACTGGGGAAAATTGATAATATTTTACTTTGTGTATCTCCACTTTGTGCAAATGGTTTGCCTACTTTGTCCACCATTGGATAAGGAAAGTTCATAACCGTATGTGAAATAAGCATTGACCAATAATTCTTCTTATCCTCCCCCCTGCCCTCCTTTTCATTAACATATGCTCACCTATATCAATGAAGGAGTGCGACACAGATTAAAGAGTAATCAAAGAACAAAATATGGTTGTACTGTGTGTAACATGTGAAGATTAAATGACTCCACTAAGCATGTGCATATAGTATAAAGGAGCGTAGATGATGTTGGGACTTTTTTTTTTTTTTTTTTTTATAGTAAGCAAGCAGAGGAAGTTTGCAGGGTTCCCACCTGGCTCCTGTTTGATTAATTAAAGAACGAGAGGTAAGACAGCACTTTCACATTCCATCTATCAATTACAGTGAAAAAAAGGCAAATACAATTTTTAAGTGGTGATACCCTAATGCCACCTCGGATTTGGATATCATTTTTGGCAAAAATTCACTTTATAAATATCATTAAGACATTTATTAAAACGTTTGGCAAAAAGTCTGGTGAATCTAAAAAAATTATGCAAAAAGGCGGAATTTCACCTCTTTATAAATAGCGTTAAAAAAATTTTTTTTTCCAAATTTCATCTTCGCTGCTTTATTAATGTGCCCTTTATATTACAATGTAAGGGGTGCATTATCCCTTAGGGCTCGTTCACACTAGAAACAGCATGCATTTTGGTCAGTTTATCCATTTTTTGCATACATTTGTATCCATTTTTTAACAATGTTTATTCCATAGATTTCTATAGAAAATGCATAAAAAAAATAAAAAAACGAACAGAAATGCTGCATGCAGTGCATTTTTTTTTTTTTAAACTGACTGGAACGGATTATAACGCAGCAGGTGTGAACAATATTATGAAATCCTATGGGGTTTTACTACCTGTCCATTTTTTTAGTCTGACAGGTCCCGAAGGACCTTGTCTTCTATGTGCATGCGCAATCTATGCGCATAGAAGACAAGGTCTGTCGGGACCTGTCAGACTAAGCGCCGGGGGAGCGAGCGAGCCGGTAAGTTTCTTAACTTTACTAGTCTCCTGTTTGTTAAATTGAAGAACGGAAGGTAAGGCACAGCTCCTTTACCTCCCGTTCTTCAACTGGATTACCAAACCTTGAAAATATGAGTGGAGATACCCTTTAATGTGACAAAAGGAAAATGTATTGCTTTCGACTATAACCAATAGTTTGCCAGCAACTTTAAATTATAAGAATGAAATTTTATCAATTTGTAGAATTTTTATTAATGATATACCTTTCATCAAGAGATACAACAAATAAATGGACAAATATTAACATGTAGATTGCTCGGTTATAAAAGCCTTGTGCTAATCCAAACACACAATTTTCATAAGAGAAGTTACATAACTACAGCTCATACAAGGAATAGCACAAACATTTTACATAGATATATAAACAAGTGGACATAAGAAGAAAAAACATTAAACATGAGTACTATTTCTAAATAGATGTTTTCATTACATTTGTCCTACACAAGTGACCATTACAGAAGCAGATTTCAATTTTAGACTGCATGGGAGAAAAATTGGAAGAGATTTAGAAAAATTGTGGCATCTTGCATGTAAACATTGTTTATATTGACAAAGTCACTGATATTAGATGAAATGTAGAATAAAGTCCATAAAAAAAAAAAGCATGCTACAAATGGTAGAAAACCCAACATCAATGGATATTATAGACAACCAAGACATCCCTGAAATCATTGTAAAAGTTTGCACATTAAATACTTTAAAGCCAAGTATATGGACATACGGAATGAACAAGTATAAATATAGTATGTCCAGATTTTTAATGCCTTAGTACCAACTTTCCTCGACCAATGCTGTTGTGAAACCCTCTGCTCCCATCTGGCCCATATGGATAGCGAATTACCCCATTATGAAGCCCAAAAGAAACTGGCAGCTTTTTCAGAACTAAAGGACTGCAAGGCAGAAGCTTATTTTCTAACTTTAAGCTGTGAGCAGCAGCTCTACGGCGTTGGACCCAAGGACTGACAGAACTTTCTCCAGAGAGATCCAAGTTCTTACGGAATGATTCTGGGCTTGTGCTAGGGCTGGGGAAATCGCCATTTCCCAACTCGTTTGCTAATGGGGAAGGAGGAATAGGAGAATGAGACAAATTCTTACGAACAATTAGTGGGCTGGAGTATGGACTGCTAATGCTCTGTGGCTTAAACATTACACTAGGACTGGAAAAGGTTAGAGGGGAAAGGTAGCGTGGTGCAATCACTGGTGAGGCAGGGGTACTATCTGACTCTGATGAGCTATAGAAAGAAGAATCTTCTGTTGTATAATGAAGCCTTTCTTTGGTTTTAATTTCTTTTCTGGTCATCTTTTTGTCTGGCAAGTCAGAGTCATCAAGTTCCCCAGTATCCGTTACACTTTTTTTCCTAGAACCCCTATTACTTACAGGTATTACCCTGAGTTTCTCAATACTTGGAGAAGACTGTTTTACATCAAGTGCTTCAAGAGCCTTTCTAGCTCCTTCTAAATGTTCATATTCTACTAGTGCACAGCTCTTTCTAGACAGCTCAGGGTACCTTGAAACATACTTTTTGACATCACCAGGAACTTCTTTTCCTGGCCTCAAAATACGAATGGAAGTTATTACCCCATATGCAGCAAAAATTGAAGTCACAATTTCCATGGAATTTTTCTGTTGACATAGAAATGGTTTGTTTTCTGCTTCAGAGAGATTCCAAGCAAGTAACAATTTAGTGGGTGGAAGTCCAAGGAGATAATCAGGTAAAGGGTTTTTTCGCTTTACTTTAGTTTTTTCTTCATTGACTTCAAGTTGTTCAGAGAACTGCAGAGCATACAAGGTTTTTCGCCAGTCTCTTGTTAGGTACTTTATCTGCAAATAAATGAAGATTAGAGCTTTTTAAATGTAGGTAGAGTTACCAACTGAGAATATGCAAAGTCTTTGTTAATGGGTATCTCCACCTTCATTTTTAACTTCTGTAGTGTAGGGGACCCTAGCCCAGTAATGTACTTAGCTTTGTTCCACCGGCATTCTGATCTGGCCCTTTGCTTGCAGGAAATTGCAGAAAGGGGGCCGGGCCAGACCAGCAGCCGCGTCTGTGATTGGCTGAGAGGCAGCCAATCACAGATGCAACTGCTGGCAGTACAGAACTACGGGGGAACAAAGTTCAAACTGAGACCACCCATGAAAGGATATATTGATTCCGGCACCAATAATTGTGGTTATAGGCTTTTCAGATTTAAAAAAAAAAGTTGCCAAGTTGGACCTAAAGACTGGAGATTCAAAGTTTAAAGGGCATGTCCACCCCTTATAAAATTTTTTGATATGATGTAGGGCATGCTCCCCCAGCCCCAACCGCATTCATATTATTGTTAGTAAGTCCCTCGATTCTTACTTACCTTCCCTCTGACGCACTGTACAGGCTCTCTGCTTGCAGGGAAATGCAAGCAAGGGGCAGGACCGGCAGCCGCGCCCGTGATTGGCTGAGAGGCAGCCAATCATGGTCGCGGCCGCCGGGAGTTCTGAAGAGTGGAGGAGAGAGGGAAGGTAAGTAAAGATTGGGGAACTTTCCAACAATAATATTAATGCGGTTGGGGAAGCATGCCCTACCACATACCCAAAGGGTTTAATGTTAGGGGGAGGGAGAGAAAAACGGGAGGGAGAGTGAGGGGGGGAGGGCTGCACTGAGCATGCCTCAAACCTTGACGAGGTTGAGGCAGACTCAGACACAGCATGAGTTACACACTGCTCCTACACAGCAGTTTTAATTGCGGTTTTACAAGTACTTTGTTTTATGCAGTAACTCTTTATTACAGTTTCATGGAAATCTGTGGCTAAAAAAAAAAAAAAAAAAAAAAAAGGGGAGGTAACCTCTTACTACATCACAGGGAATGTGATTTTTAGATTCAACCTTGAATTTGTTAAAGGAGCCAATTCCCACACAGTGGCTGGCAAAACCTAGTTGAAAAAAAATAAATGGGACATTGTGCAGTTTTATTCAGCCACACAGCCTAACCACTTTATCCCATGTCTCTTATAGGCAAGGCATGCCTTCCGGTGTAAAGATGAATAGGTGGAGGGTATTACTATTGGTTTTTATATCTTGCACGTGTAAGGAAACAAATTATTCATTCTAACTTGGTTAAAAAGGATGTTGGGACTTTCACAAGGAATCACATCCAATGTTCTTATGTGAACTAACTTCAGTGTTGTATTATACCCTTCAACACTAGAATGGGAATGTCACCTAAACAGTTTTTTTTTTTTTTTGAGAATTTGAACCAAAAACATACAACCATTATAAGACTGGATTTATCAGTGCTTTAAAATTGATAGATAAACAACAGTTTATTTACTTAACCATTCATAAAGATCATTCATTGTATGAAGCTGAAACTAGGATCCTGGACATACAACAAGCAACAGATTTTTTTTTGCGACCCTCCAGCAAAGGGCAATTTTAAAACCTTTTCTTTGCTCCCAAGTTCATTAGAAAATTGCACTGACCTTTTTGAAGGAAGTGAGAAGTTTGATGCTGACATATCCCATCTTGTTTTTCTGAACATGTTTAAGCAAGAAAGCATCATGAGACAAATTCTCATCTGAGAGATAGAACTCCACCTGGCTTACAATCCTGTGGATGAGCTTGAAGTCAGGGATTCCACTATCACCCTCATAAGAAGAATCATCCAGTGTTTCTGTGGAGTCCATGAAGCTCCTAAAATGTACACACACACAAGCATATAAATAGAAACTAAAAACAAAAATATTAGCCAATCAGGTCAGGCACCAATATCCATTTTTTTCAAATGTAAAAAACACATTTCTTATAAATAATGTTTTGATATAAAGTGTTTGTGCTTTAATATACACATAGTGTTGGGACAGTGGAATTGGTCTAATTGCAGCCTTAAAGGATAAATATACTCTAAAATGTAGCTTTTTAGAAATGGAAAGTACCTGGAGCAGGGATGTAGGATTGGTTATGCCTATGTCGCAATATTATTCTGTTATAGAGCTACAGCACTAACTGTGTTTAATACAGGACTAACCTGACAAATAAAGTGCTGAAGCCATGAGGAAGACTGTCAGGATCTGTTTTCTTTGGGCTGGTGCTACTCACAGAAAAAATTGGGAGTTAGGAATTACCAGGCCTATATGTCTGTCCCAAGTAAAAAACTTTATACACACACAATAGTTCGCCTTTAAAATAAGATATTGCTCTAGTAAGTTTACTCTACGTACAGTACATGGAATTACCCACAGGTTTATTTTATAAACCAACAGCCATAGCAAAGTGAGACGAGAGAGTTTGTTGTATGTGCTCAGTTTGAACAATTTAAGACAAATCTTGATAGAGGTGTTAATCGTTTGACATTACTTAACCAACTATTTAATTTATTTAAATAAATAAATAATAAATACAGGTAATATTGGATCAACTAAAAATGCCAGTGGTGGCGAACCTATGGCATGCATGCTAGAGGTGGCACTCAGAGCCCTCTCTGTGGACACCAGAGTTTACAGAAAGCTAGAGAGACAGCCTGGTCTGCAACACTTTCTGCAATCCAGAGCTTGAGAAAGTGTAGCTGTCCATCTCTGTCCTGTGGCTGCCACAGTGTGCTAAGAAGGTGAGGAATATCAAATCACTTAGTTTAATGAGCTGCTGTCTGTATCTGCTTTGCATAGTTTGAAGTGGAATATAAACTGCCTTTATAAACTATTGCTGCTATCCAATTAGTAAAACCTCAGTATTCAGGTTAAATTATAATCTTGGCACTATGCAATAAATAAGTGAGCTTTGTGTTGCAGTTTTGGCACTTTCGGGGAGATGCAATAAAAGTTCTTATAGTTTAAAATGGTGCTAATTTTGCCCCAACCAATCAGAACTTATTTAACATTTGAAAGCCAACATCTGATTAGTTGGGGATAAATTAGCACCATTTTAAACTATAAGAACTTTTATTGAATAACCCTGTTTGTGTACGTTTTTGCATATTTCGGCGATGGCAAACCTTTTTAGAGAAAGTGTGACCGTACAGCATATAATTATGGTTTCACAATATATTTTAGATGTATTTAATTATTAAATAAAACATAATTAAGCATTAGGATTTTAAAAACAACTGAAAGTAAAGCCCCATACACACGTGCAATTGTGGGCCTGACGCACTATGTGCAGGCAATTCTATCATGAAGCATTGTTAAAAAATTTTCATGGCGTGCTCCTGTGGTCCACCAGAAAAGCGGAGGTTATTGCAGAGCAGGTAGATTGCAGGTGCGCACGCACACTCCTAGGATTTTTCTCTTCTTCCAGCTCTTCACTAACTGCCACTTTCTAATGAGGTCATGGCATAGGGTAAGTTTCTTTCTGTAGACAGTGCATGAAGCAAAGGCATCTTATGTACCAATTTGGGTGAGCTGGGCATGAGGGCATCTTAGATGTACCAGTGTGTGTTGCAGGCAATTTACCAGACCCCCCAGTTCACTAGCCAGTGTTAAGTCAGCTATCCAGGTCTATCAGTGTCAAGTCAGCCCTCCAGTACACCAGCCAGCCCACCACACCCACAATCTACAGCCACTGCCCCTGGCAAAGCCAGTCAACTTTACAGCGGCAGCATGCTTAGATTTCAGGTGCCAAAATCTCTAGGAACACCCGAAAATGGCTGAGTACACACCAGCCTATTTGTCCCGACCAAGCATTCGCTGAGATCAAGCACTCGGCCTGGACAAATGACTGTCAGTCACGGCAATATAG
This sequence comes from Hymenochirus boettgeri, assembly GCA_019447015.1. Taxonomy (NCBI): domain Eukaryota; kingdom Metazoa; phylum Chordata; class Amphibia; order Anura; family Pipidae; genus Hymenochirus; species Hymenochirus boettgeri. Next base: position 199,484,504 of record CM033469.1, on the reverse strand, counting down.
GCCGATCGTGTGGTCCCATAGGGAACCGCACAATTAGCCGTGAATTACCAACATACCCGATTGCCATCGATGAACAGGCAACAGAGCTTGGTCTTAGCCGGCTTCCCAACACCATTGGTCAGTTTGAAATATCTGCTGGTGTGTACCAATCTGTCCACTATTGTAAAATGTATGGGCGCTCGATTGGGCATCATTAACTACCCATCCTGCTGGATCATTAATGAGCGCCCATACATTAAACGATGGTTGGCCAAAATGTCCATTTGGTGCACATTGTGCAACATGGGTCAGGCCCGCTATCGCACGTGTATACAAAGCTTAGAGGGTACCTGCTAAGTTCAATTCAAATAATTATGTAATAAATAATTACTTTCCAAGAATATCTAGTTTATAGGAGCCTAAAAAACAAGCCAACATATTTAGTGTCATTTACAGCAATGTTCCTCAAATTGTGTGCTGGTTTGCAGTGAGAAACGTTAATATAAAATCACTATTTCTTACATGAAAGTGGATTCTGGTGTCAAAAGTTGGAGTTTATTTAGAAGGGTATGTCAACATTAAAAGCCTAGATACTGTAAGTATCACAGTACTTATCTAGTTTCCTGCATTCCTTAAAAAAAAAAAAGATGTGCAACATGAAGTCCATTAGTCCCTCTTCAAGCCGCTACTCTTCAGAGTGTTAGCCATCAGTCAAGCATGCGATGGCGACATCTCGGCCAATGACCTCCTTTATGGCAGTGCTAGCTTGAAGAGCTTTTGAAGCTAGAATACAAGATTGGGTCTGCACACCATACAAAGACTTCATGCTGGGTATGTAGTGGTAGTAGCAGCGGATACCACAATAATACATATAGTCCAAGATTCCACCGCACCCCAGTCTTAAACAAGGATTATTTATTGGATCAACGTTTCGGTGTCTGTATGTTCTAAGAATATTGCATCTTGAGAAAGGTGTCACACAGACACTGAAACGTTGATCCAATGAATAATTAGTTAAGACAGGTGTGCACTGGAATCTTGGACTATATGAGCTTTTAAAGCTATGAAAGAAAGTGGAAGCCATTTTGAAGAGGGACCAGCATTCTTTGTGGTGGATATCATCTTTCAGGAATGCTGGGGAACCAGGAACAAGTATTAAGATGCCCTTTAACTGAATTGCTAGGGTAATCCCCACAAATACTATGGGCCCTGCCCTACATGCCATGTCATTTATTAAGCAATTGAAAGTTCTAAAGTTTGTAGTTTTTATATACCAGTTTACTTGGTTTGCATCATTGAAACATTGCTATACTTACCCATCCAGGCTATCAAAATTTTGACCATTATGGTATCTCTTGCCATTTCGATCACGCAAAACAAGACCAGAATCAAAGGAGTGCGGCCGCACTTTAACGGGAATGCTGCAACTGCTTGTCAGAGAGCTGTCAGATGGGTAACAAGGAGACGACATTGTCCCTAAAATGAGTCTGGAGGGGGAGGGGGGGGATTAAAAAATTTGTAAATTAGTAGAGATTACCATTTACATTTTAGTGATATATCTGATCTGTCCCCTAGGTATATGTTCTACTACTCCATATAACCACTACAGTATACAGTTAAAATATTGGCCTTTTCAATTATCTAAGTGAGTTAATGCTGCAAAGAGCAGAAGGGACGTGTGTCATTACTCAGGAGTGGAATGCAATGGGTATCCAATGCGATTATGTGTGATTTCTTTGTGTTTGCGCATGCGTTGCCGCATTTTCAATGATCTGAAAAAAATGCAAGTGCAAACGCACAAAAAACGCAGCAGTGTGGCCTACCCTTTAAGCACTAATTTCTGTTGTGCTTTTTTTTTTTTTTTTTTTTTTTTTTTAAATGCTGGAAAATATTTTTTAAAATTATAAACAAGAATTTTGATAGACCATCATTTAAAGGGGGTAAAGCTAATGTTTGAGAAGATGCTTTAGCAAATTGGTAGATTACAGATTAACAAGACTAGTGAGTTGTAATCAGACCATAGTTTATGCTGAACTGTTGAAGTCAGGGCCGGATTTACACCTCAGGAGCCTGTAGGTTCAAGGAGCCTGGTGCCCTTAGCCCCACCCTTAAACAGACCACACCCATTTCTTTTGGGGGAAGTAAATTGACTATAAAGGGGTTGGATTGGTGGGAGGAGATTGAAAGCCGCCCCTCGGTGCGTGCCTTCTGTGCCTAATGGTAAATCCGGCACTGATTGAAGTATTTTCCAAACCAGCAATTATTAATCAAAACCAGGTTAGATTCATCACCATTACTGATCAGTTCAGGACTTTTCTTCCTGCCACTAAAAACAAGCATGTTCACAGATATGAATAAAATACAGTTTTATATTCTCTCTTTAGCACCTTTCATTTCTTTTCACATTTCCCATTTCTAGTTCAGAAATAGTTTCTAATAGCCTCCATTCTACCCCCAAAAGCATTTTGGCTGGGGTTTTACATAAGAATGATAGAGCATAGGGTTCTGAGAAACATTTTTCTTTGCCATAATAGCACAGGAAGTTTTCTTTTAGAGACATGCCTGTTCAATTTCTGGTACATTACTGGTAACTTTAATCCTTCCTTTACTTGGAATTCTGCCAGCAGACATCATCTTGCTAAACTAACATATCCATTCTGTGTTTTATATTAAACCATTTGGACACCCTTTTGAAATTATGAAAATATTCATTTTGCACAAGTGAATGGCAATAGCAGGTGTGTGGAGCAAAAGAAAATAAGAGGGCACAGACCAGAAAGGAGGACAGCACAAAGGGGTATAGAGGGCACAGACCAGAAAGGAGGACAGCACAAAGGGGTATAGAGGGCACAGACCAGAAAGGAGGACAGCACAAAGGGGTTTAGAGGGCAACAGACCAGAAAGGAGGACAGCACAAAGGGGTATAGAGGGCACAGACCAGAAAGGAGGACAGCACAAAGGGGTTTTAGAGGGCACAGACCAGAAAGGAGGACAGCACAAAGGGGTATAGAGGGCACAGACCAGAAAGGAGGACAGCACAAAGGGGTATAGAGGGCACAGACCAGAAAGGAGGACAGCACAAAGGGGTATAGAGGGCACAGACCAGAAAGGAGGACAGCACAAAGGGGTATAGAGGGCACAGACCAGAAAGGAGGACAGCACAAAGGGGTATAGAGGGCACAGACCAGAAAGGAGGACAGCACAGACTAGAAAGGAGGACAACATAGGAGGCATATAGGGCACAGACGAAAGGAGGACAGCCCAAGAGGCATACCCGGCACAGACGATAAAGGGGGACAGCCCAAAGAGGCATATAGGGCACAGACGATAAAGGGGGACAGCACAAGAGGCATATAGGGCACAGACTAGAAAGGAGGACATCACAAGAGGCATATAGGGCACAGACTAGAAAGGAGGACATCACAAGAGGCATATAGGGCACAGACTAGAAAGGAGGACATCACAAGAGGCATATAGGGCACAGACTAGAAAGGAGGACATCACAAGAGGCATATAGGGCACAGACTAGAAAGGAGGACAGCACAAGAGGCATATAGGGCACAGACTAGAAAGGAGGACAACATAAGAGGCATATAGGGCACAGACGAAAGGAGGACAGCACAAGAGGCATATCTGGCACAGAGGAGAAAGGGGGACAGCACAAGAGGCATATAGGGCACAGACGAGAAAGGGGACGACAAAAGAGGCATTAGGGTATGGACTAGAAAGGAAGGGGAGGATGGCATGTTTAAGTATCTTTATGTTGTTTAATGAACTAGCAACTGTTATTTTGCACTTCAAAAAAGGGATACTAATGACAGATCAGGCAGAACCGGTCCAAAATATTTAAACCAGTATAAAATGTCAAACCTGTCAAAACTTAAAAGCAATTTTGAGCATTAATGAGATCTGGAGCAAGAAGATGGGACAATACAGGTCTATCAAAAACTCTTATTGGAGTAAAAGTCCTTAAGATTCAATCAGAAAAAAAAAACAGAAAAATGATCTGATTAGCAAAGCACTCTATGTTGCGCAGTAGCAATGGAGGTGGAAATGATTAAATACAGATACTTGGCAACCTTTCTGGTCATGAAAGCATATCATAACAAAAGATAATCAAATGTTTTGCACAGATACTCTGTCTAGACAGACAATTGAAAGAAGTGGTACTTATTAGTACAGTACAAGTATTTAACATTGAATGAACCTATTAATCTCCACAGGGTCACAATTTTGATGGATGAGCTCTTAAGTATTTTGGGTAACGTGCACAAGGGATGACACCTGGAAAGTCATACTTGCTCTAAGCCTCCTTCTCTCATTTCACAACAGAAAACCATTGCTTAGTTAGTTGCTGGTTAAAATGGTGTCAAAAAAATATCCTTTTCAGAACAATGCCATTATATTGCTACATGTTTCTCTCTCGAGTGTTTATACAACTGAACAAAAGTGTAAAATGAATAGGTGAACAAATATGCAAGGGTTTGTAAATAAAAAAATTGGGGGCTGTAATAGACTTGGATTTCTCATGCAGGCCATACACTATTAGACTTACCCTACAATGTTCATGCAGATTTCCCCCAACCAACTGCACCAATTATATTAGGATTAAAAAAAAAAAAAAAAAAAAAAAGTTATCTGAGCTGAGGAATGCCATCGGTGGAACATCAACTGAATTAAGTAACAGGTCAGTGTATGGCCAGCACAAGCAAAGTTAGATGGAGTATAAGAAAAATGTATTGGAGTAGGAATGAAGGCAAGTGCCAATGAAACCAGATGCCCCCAATATCTGCAAACCTTTGTGTGTATGATCTATTTACGTATAATATATGTGTGAATTTTGCCAATGTATAACAGGAAATTAGTTTTTGTTCTTTTCTCATGAAATTTTATTTATTTGAGGATGGTAGTATTAATACATTACAGAAGGAGTATTATTCACAGAGAAAAAATATATATGAATACCTAGGAGCGAAATTATATGAATTAACCCTGCAAGTTCGCTCTCTTTATTTACAGAATTACCTCAATATTAAGGAACATTTGTGGGGGATGGGAAGGAGAGGAATCTCGCGGGATAGGGGGAAAAGTTGTACCTGAGAAGGGGGTTGACCCTCGTTCCCTGTTGTCGTTGTGTCTTCAACACTGGTGAGAATTTGGTGAAACATCTTCCCCCTTCAGTGTCCTTATCCAGAGCAACTTGTAGGGAATCAAGAGATCCCTTGAGGGAGTAGACGTCTAGACATCTCCAGTTTTCCGTTACACATATATATAACATTTTCTTTTTGAATACAATAATACAGTTTTAGGGGATATGGCCCATAGGGGTCCATGGTAAGTAACCAGACCTCCCAGATTGTCAAATTTGTTCAGATTGTTCCTAGCTATATAGACAGGCTTTTCGTTCTTGTATAGGGACTAGGTTTTAGAGAATAGTAAGGATATAGGGGGAGCTGGAGATTTCCAGGTTGACGCAATTAGTGAACGTGCCATTGCACAGATATTTTGGTACAGTTTATTGCTGTCTAGGTTCAGAGAAGGGGAGTTTGTTGAACAGAGCTTTCCAGGGATTCGGGATTAGGTTAACATGTAGTAATCTGTTTAAAAAGTATATAACACTCTTCCCAAAATTTGTGGACTTCAGGACAGGTCCACCAGCAGTGGAGTAGATCTGCTTCTCTTTGACAGTTTCTGAAACACAGAGGAGATACCTGGGGAACAATGTTGTGGAGGTGTAATGGTGAGCGGTACCAACCATGTAGGATTTTAAAGGCTTTTTCTTGTAAGATTGTGTTATTGGTACACTTGTTGAGGTTCTGGCCTAGTATGGACCAGTCCTCTTGTTACAATGCTTTGCCTAGCCAGTTTTTCCATTTGCTAAATCATTACTACCCTATTCAGACTCCACCACATTATCTCCCCTAGAAGACCTGGACTTCCACAATCCAACTGGTCCTCACAGAATTACCAAGATATATAACCAATTAATCTCTCATAAAACACAAAAAAATAGTGATTTTTGTTTGTGTTTTATGAGAGATTAATTGGTTATATATCTTAGTAATTCTGTGAGGACCAGTGGGATTGTAGAAGGCCAGGTCTTCTAGGGGAGATATTGTAATGTGGTGGAGTCTGAACAGGTTAGTAAAGATTTAGCGAATGTGGTCTTTGGGAGGAATTTTCCAGTTCATTTGTATAGATTCCCAGGTGATAATTTGTCTGTGGTGCAGTATTTGGAACATCATTGTATACCTTTGTTGATCCATTCTTTCCAATCTTGTATTTGTAAGCCTAGTGTGAAGAGTGGATTGTTGAATATGGTTATCATTAGGGAATGGGGGTGTTTAAGCTTGTAATTTTGAGTGGTTTGTTTCCAAATTTTTAAGGTTGCTGTAATAGGGTTGTTTAGGGACTTCAGAGGATATGAGGAGTTCCAAAGTAGATTTGAGATTGGTTTGCATTTTGTAAATTCCTGTTCTAGTTCTACCCATCTAATCTTTTCTGGGGGGACATGCCATATAAGGGATTGGGCAGTTCTTGCTACAAGGTAGTAGAGATAGAGATCCGGAAGGGCCGCTAAGCTTTTTAGGGTGGAAGAGAATGGATTCTTTGATTCGGGGTTTTTTGTTATTCCATATAAATTTGGAGATCAATTTTTGGGTGGGGGCCAGATTTTTTCTTCGATATGGATGAGGAAAGCTCATCCATAAAAAGATACAATAATTTGGGCTGGATCATCATCTTGATAGTTTTAATTCTACCGTATAGGGAGATATGGTAGGAGGACCATTTGTTTAATAGATTTTTAATTAGCTTAAATTTTGGGAGGAAATTGAAGATTTATAGTTGTTGCGGGTCATGGGTCAATTCTACCCGTAGGTAACTTCAAGGACGTGGCCCATTTAAGGTCACATTGTGTTGAGATGTGTTTGAGCTTGTGTAGGGAGGGTGATGGCGTATGCTTGTAACTTGGCAGTGTTTACCTTGAAGCCTGATAATTGGCCAAAATGTTGTAAGAGGGAGAATATGTGTAGGAGAGAGTCTGTTGGGTTTTGGATGGATAACATAACAGAGTATTGTGCGCAAATAGCACTACCTTGTAAGTAAGGTGGCCGATTACTATTCCTTTGATATCATTGTGGAGTCTTATGGCTTGGGCTAGAGGTTCAATAGAAATGGCGAAAAGCAGAGGGGACAGGGGGCAGCCTTGCCTTGTGCCGCTTAGAATTGTGAGGAGAATCCCATGTTGTGTATTGAAGGGGTTGGATGTGAACATAAATTGTTTATCATTTGTGTAAAGGGGGGGGAGCCTAAGTGGGTGAAGACCATACCCATGTATCTCCAGCTCACCGTATTGAACGTCTTCTCCACGTCTAGGCTTAGAAAAAGTGTTGGAGTGGAGGATGAGGCTGGAGTGTGCATCTAACGTTGAGGGTTTTTTTTTGTTTGTTTTTTTCTACATTGCCCATTACTGAAAACCAATTCTTCCCAACTATCACTATACCATTATTTTTGATCAGTCTTTTTCTTTAGATAGCCAGTCTGAATCTCACATTTTAGCCATCAATCAAGTGCCTTAGTATCAAACTTTTCTGTTACGTATAGTTTTGCTGTAGCTGGAAGGGCGACAGTTGGTACATGAAATGCATTTTGGGGAATTCCCTCTCCTAATGCTTTCTCATTGGGATAACTGAGCATGTTTGCCCTCGCAGAGTCAGAGTCTGACAGGGGGGTGGGGAACAGGTGGACTGAGCTTGAGCAAAACAAAGTACTGGATTTAAGTCATGCAGCAACACAACACACATCGGTAAGTGCTGCTTACATGTATTCATTTATAGATTGAAATGTCATTCTTTCAGTGTACAATTCCTTTAATTGGATCTACTTTGTGTACTCATGTGAACGCAAAGGTAATAGTAAAGGAGGCAAAGGTAATAGTAAAGGAGGCAAAGGTAATAGTAAAGGAGGCAAAGGTAATGAATGTAGATCAATCCCAAGGGTACTATTCTTATTTTTTGTAATAGGATTAAGCAAGCAAAGAAAAAAACAAAAACAAAAAGTAACATAACATAGTAATGGAAGTTTAATAAAGACATACCATCAAACTTTTTAGCCTGCTTGTTAACGGTTACAGTTGATCCAGAGGAAGAAAAAAAATATTCAGCCTAAAAGGGGGAAGAAATTCCTTCCCGAGAATCCTGACTCCAAATGGCAATCAGAAATGATACCAGAAATTTTTCGTTTTAGAAACGTATCCAGCCCCCCTATCTTAAAGCTATTTAACGCCATTACCACATCTGCTGGAAGACTGTTCCACCATTCTCACTGTAAAGAAACCTTTCCTAACCTAAAAATGAAACTTCTTTTCTTCCAGTCTTAGGCTGGGTACACACCAGCAGATATTTTCGGCCGACCGACCGATCCAAGGCACTTTCGGTCAGTCAAAAATATCTGCTCCTGTGGGGCAGCCTGATTGGACGTGTCGGTAAAGTCGGTTCGATTGTGCAATTCCCTACGGGACTGCATGAAATGTCAGCCGCATCCACTATTGCCGCGACTGACTGACATTGGTCTCGGTTGGGACCAGCCTTAAAGGATGTCCAGGAATCCTGTGAAATAACCTATTGGTAAACAATTCACTAGAGAGTTTATTATATGGCTCATCAATATATTTGTATATACACAAAATCATCATATCACTGCTTCAGTGTAAACAGCGCCAACTTGTCTAATCTGCCTTCATAATCTAACTCACTTGAGTTTTATGAGGAAAAGTAGGAATTTGGACTTTTTGTGATAGCTTTTGCTATCCCCCCATAGGCGACTTGTGTTTAAGCCAAATTCTGTTGGGCTGGGGTGGCACATTTGTACATGGACAGAAAATTGGTTGATGGATCAATGCAGAAAGTAGTTGTTAATTCTTCTTCAATATGGACTTAAGTGCCACTTCATTTAATGTGTATATTAAAGTGGGTTTTGTCAGAAAGGTCTGTGTTTGCAGACAACACAAAACTTGGTCAGCCATTAAAAGCTACAGATTTGCCATCTTTACAGGCAGACCTCGATAGTCACATTGGGCTGCTAAGTTGCAGATGAGATTCAACGTTGATATACAGTTGTAAGGTGATGCATTTATTCAACATAATACTACTACAGGAGTTACATTAGATATAACATTAGCCCACATGGATGTAGCTCTATTGACCAGTATTCTCTGTACGCAATCCAACAAACTATTCTCTATCCATATGCAAATTGGTTTTTTGTGTGTTTGTCTTTTTTTTCCCTAAGCCAACAAACCCACAGTTTATACACAAAAGAGCTTTAGAAATATCCAAGTATACTACATCTACTGCTATGCTATAATCTAATCTTACTCTCCTCTTCATAAAAACCAAGCAAGTTAGTTTGATAAGATCTATTTCTCAGGAATCCATGTTAACTACTATTTGTAAGAACAGTTCTGGAGACAAGATCAGAATATGATCCCATAACAAAATTTTCAATATCTTTCCTACCACATATTACAGGTCTATAGTTGTGAATCTGAAAAAGATAAGGAACAGCAGTCCAGATAAAACTGGACTAAGCTTTCTTAAAAGCAGAGGATGTATTCCATCCGGTTAAAGGGGCTTTTTTTTATTTTTATTTTTTTAACTTTGTCGAATTGTTTATGTACCATATTGTCTGTTGGCCAGAGTAAATATTCCTTTTTTATTCCCTTCATATTTTTACAGTCCCTATATAGACCTAGAATGACTAGAATTCTCTAGGGTGTATACAGAGGGGGAAAATATGATTCAGCGAATTATCTATTTCTGCAATCGTAGCCCCATTATTTAATGGTTCCACATTCTCTGTCCTCTTTTTACTATTGATATACTCTGAAAACATTTTTGGGTTTGGTGTTGCTCAGCTATCCATATTTCATTTTGTATAAAAGCTAGTTTAGTTTATTGATTTCTTGCACTCCTTATTAGTTTTTATAATTTGAGTTTTGACTGTTCTGTTGCCTCATTTAAAAAAATGATAAAATCTTTACCAGAGCATTAAGCCATGCAGAAGTGAACTTTTTTTTTTTACACTCATTCCCTAAAGGCATAAATTTAGTGTAATAGCGCAATACTCCTTTAGAAGCTGCCCAGCGCTGTTTAGCATCTTTACCCAAGCAACAGAGAAAACACTTATTAGGGTGAGGCCACACTACAACACACTGGAACACTGATTAGCAGATATTGCATGCGCTCCCAAAAGAAGATTGCAGTGCAATGCACTCATGTGGCCAGCCCCATTGCCTAAACACTAGTGTGTGCTTTGTAAAGCTTGATCGGAACACGCTTAAAAGTACACTAGTGTGGCTTTGCGCTTAGACTGCAAAACCAGATCAGGGACAGATAAATGTTAAAAATACTTTCAATACTATTCAATGTTTTGCATACATGCTGTATAACAACATTACTTGTAGGCTGTGTGAAAGTATAATACTATGCCTTTTAAATTGCAAGACCGAACGTCTGTGCCACATAAACAGGAAAGTGCACAATATGATACAAGGTTCTTCTACATTGCCGACTGTAAAAGAAAATAAGTGCACTAATATAGCAATGAACAGTAGTAATCCAAACTGGACCATTTGTGCACTCTTAACTTGTAGCTGCCAAACAAGAATTTGCCGCTATTTACTTGATAGAAAATGTCAGTTCCTTTGATAATTGTTGATTGAAGAAAGGGGTAAATCAGCATGTACTTTAAGGATCACATATCTGCTGAAACTGGTTTCAAGCACACCGATAGCTTGTTTTATACAGCTCTACAAGATTTACTGTAAAACATGCATGCCTTAAATTGGCCAACTGTTAAAACTAACCAGGCATAATTTAAACTATTCTAGACCGTTCACATTTAAAAAAAAAAAAAAAAAATTAATCCTCTTTCCAACATGCACAAGATCAAACGTTTTATTGGATGCCGTGACATGCTTAATTGTCGCAGAAGTAGTGTTATCATAATCCATGCACAGAAGGTCTTGAGTCTGGTCCCACAAGATTTTTGTTGGCCCCAGCCCTTAACAAAAAACGAATACAAAGTTCAAATAAATAAACTTCGACATTTGTAAAATGTTAAATTGTAAAACATTGACCTTTAATAGGTTATAAACATTTTTAACATAATCCTTTCAATATTCAAGCAAATCTTCATTTCCCATGATAAGATGTGTCAGAAAACAATAAGAGATACCAGAACATGGTTTAAATTATAAGGCACAATGACCCTGATAAAAAAAACAAGTAACCCTATAAAAGGATTAATTTCCTGAAAGTACAGATTGAGACTGGTAGGCAAGTTTACATCGAGTACAAAATGTATTGTCTGGGACACAGGGTACGCTGTTCAACAGTCCAAAAATAAGATCAGATTCCATTAAATACACAGATCAAGGAATTCCATTTCATCTAGTTAATTAGCCTGCAATGTGTTTGGTTTCTAAATTTTTTTCTTCATTTTTGATTACAATTTTGTATGTTTATTGGAGACTTTACTACAATTGGGAAATAAATGTGAATAAACTAGACATAGCTGCCTTTGGCATGTAAGCATATGGGAATGGAAAACCTCTAGATCTACATTGTAAAAGGCAATATTGTGTTAAGCACCCTTTTAATGTTTTCTATACATCTGTGGAATTGGGGGCAGGTCCATTTCTAGCAATCTTGGTGCCCTAGTAGGGTTGCCAGATTTTTCTCCTCCCCGGGTGGGGCCATGGTGGACACAAAGCCGGGGGCAGGTGAAGGCAGGCCGCTACTGGGTGGAAGTGTGTGTTGCAGGGATGTGACTGTCAGGACCGGGATTTTGGACCTGACTGCGGGACTTGGGATTTTGTAGAGAAAACAGATTGAGGGTCGCACTCCAATATCAGTTGAATACTTTATACTTTCAATAAATAAAGTATTCAACTGATTTTAGAGTGTGACCCTCAATCTGTTTTCTCTACTGTGAATTTTCATCCATGGAGGGTTGGATACATGAGGAGTAAGCACCCAGGGTTTGGAGTGCCCTGTGCTTTAGCCGATCACAATGCCATTGCACATGAAAGTGTATTACTGTAGCCTAGCCCACCAATCCAAGAGTATTGCCATTAACTCTTTCAGTGCCAGCACTCTTCCACAGAGTATTGCCATTACTAATTTCTCTGGGAAAGTGCTGGCAATGAAGGGTTAATCGCAATATTCTGGTAAAGTGCTGGCACTGAAATTATTACCGTAATAGGAAAGGCTGATTGCACAGAAGGGTTAATGGTAATACTCTGCTGGCACTGAAAGTGGTAACGCAATACTCTTGGAGGGCTAGGCCACACTACTGTGCTTTTAAGCATGATGGGATTGCGATCTGATCCTGCTAGGGCAACAAGATGGCTAGAAACAGCCCTGGACATGATATACAGTATCAGTAGGTGTTTGCTTTTCACATCTCCTCCATTGAACTGTTCACTCCTCACCTACACTAACAGGGTTATTTAATAAAAGTTCTTATTTAAAATGGTGCTAACTTTGCCCCAACCAATCAGATGTTAGCTTTCAAATGTTATGTAAGATCTGATTGGTTGGTGCAAAATTAGCACCATTTTAAACGATAAGAACTTTTATTGAATCTCCCTGTAAGTTCTAATTGGAGAGTTGGGTGGAAGGAAGGAAGAGGCAGAATAGTGATCTCATGGCTGTTAGTCACAGGGGCCATTGTTAAGCTGGGTACACACGATGAGATATTTCGGTCCAATCGACCGATAGTTCAGATCGGACCGAAATTATCGCATCCGAATGTGCCCATGTCCGATCGACCGTTCGTCCGAATCGGACGAAAGGACGATCGGACATGGTGGAAAACCTCGTCCGATCCTCTACGGTACCTATCGAACGCGGCTGCTTTTGCCGCGACAGACAGTCCTTCCTCCTGGCAGACCGGTCGAAAGTATCGAACGGTCGGTCAGGAGGAAAAAATCGGTAGGTGTGTACCTAGCTTTACAAAGTCTGCTATATTTTTTTAATGCTCTTTGGCAAGGTGGCCTAACATTTTATTAGGGTTGGTCTTCTTAAACATAACAAACATCTTACAAAATCTGTGGCAATAAAGATTCCAATCAGTATTAAACAAAAGCTAACAATGCCAAAAAAAAAAAAAAAAAAAAAAAAAGAAAGAAATGCATGCAGGTTCCTGGTAACACCTGTCCCTACTGTACATGTATAGTCAATTTTATCCTTACACCATAATATGTGTTTACGGATATATAGCTCATCACAGTGGTGAGCTGTCAAAGTACAACTCATACAGCAGCCAAAACATCACAGCTTGCTTTAATGAGCCTGCGTCCCTCAATGTTAAAGGACATAGTCATGAAGGTGAAGCACTAAACTGAGTGATGATCGGTCAGTCTCTTTATGAGCAATACTCTGACAGCTCACCCGCCACTTGTACATACAACTACACAGGGACGTAGGAGTAGGATTGCCTACATCCCTGGGTTAAGCAATATTGTTTCCCTAAATGTTTTTGGGCACAGTTTCCCTTTAAGCATTGAATTTTTGTGTGTGTTTTTAAATGCACTTGTAAGCCATTTCCCCATGTATTAACATGTGCATTAGTTTCCCCCGGTCACATTGCTTTTAATATTCACAGCAAATATGAATATTTTTCTGAAAAATTTCACTGCCTGAAAACAGAGTGAAAGATGTACTATAATCCCAGTCAGATGAAAATGAAAAATCCCAGTCAGATGATGGAAAAGAGTATGCACGGCAGATTTGTTCCTTGAATCTCAGTTTACATTTACATTCAAGGTTACAGTTATTAATGTTCTTTGGAAAAAAGAACTGCTGCTGAAATTCCGAATGTTTGCGTTCTGTGTTTAACAAGGATTTTGGAGGAATGTGTAATTATAATGAGATGATTCCTAGAGAAACATGTGCAAGTAGTGGAGATGGTCTGGTTACAGGAAAAAATATCAGCTACCCAACATGCAGTGCATGGGTTTTCTTAAGAACTTATACACATGGGTATTTAAAAAAGCCACCCAACATAGGAAAATAAGGAATCATTACACTATAGTGAATCAGACTCCATACCTTTCCATATTCAATGAGACACTGATGAAAAATGCATTATGCAGAGCTGCAGACATCCCATCCTGCCAAAACTCATTTTAGGGAGGGTACCCACACATTACATGGAGGGTACCCACTACCTAAAGCCCCGCCCCAAGATTAATGCATAATCCATGCATACAGACACACACATGTATAGTCAGACACTTTTGCACACAAACACTCCTGAAAACAGTTAGACACACATGCATACAACAAATCATGTCACTATTAAGTGTTTTTGTCACTTGTTAACCACTAAAAGACTCTGACATCATTGTGCTCCCTCACTCTAATTCAAAACAACACATTTCAGTGAGATTATATATTATTTCAGGGAGTCAGGGAGCTGCCATTAAAATCAGGGAGACTCACTGAACTTCAGGGAGAGGTGGGATGCCTGGAGCTGTGCGAAGACAAATTCACATTATCCCCCACCAGCAGGTTGTTTCTAAAAGTGTAACTATTAAAAGGGGACATGTTTCAGGGTATGGGACCTTTTGTTTTTCAAAAATAGGCACCTTTCAGACAACAATTCAACATATTAAAGTTGTCCACACAACACTAAGGACATAGCCAGAAAGTTACATGTACACATAGATCAGAGGCAACAAACATTGAGAAAAGCAGGGCAGATTTTACATCTGGAGCTTCCTTTCCACCAACTATATCATTTCCCAGGGAGACTGGCAAACAATTGCAGTGTGGTAGCTGCCCACATTTGTTTACCTTGTTCTGTTAATATCTGTTCAGAGCAAAATGGGAAAGTGTTGTTTAGAAGCCACACAAAGAATATGAAAGCCCATAGTTGACACAAATGAAATGTAAAATGTCCCACTGCTGGTTTGGGAATAACTGCAGAGTCATTGCCCTACTATTGCACAAGCACCAAATCAAGAACCCAAGTACTAATTATACATATTCTTTCTTACAAATATCCACAGGATCACAAAGTTTTCTAAAATGTGAACCTTAAAATGTAAGCACCAGTCAATGCTAATTGTATTACAAATGGCAATGCATCCTTGTACTTGGCTTTTAACAACACCCTACCTTTATTTACAGTCTAACTTCCCCTCTTCCTCCAGACATAAACAATGAATTAAACAAAGAAAAGCAATAATAGAAACTCACCAAACACAGAAGGCTGAGGCACCATTTCCATTCAATGCAAATAACCTTTCCAGCCACCCAACCAATCCTGACAGCTTTAAACTTCCCCAGTTATAAGTTCAGGTCATTTAAATAATTAACCAGGCCACCTGAACCTTTCTTAAATGAAAATGATCAGTTCAATTTAGGCATTTCTTTTTAGAACCCTCCTCTTGCAACAAAAGTTAATATTGTCTTTCCAGCTAGTACAGAAGGAGCTGAGAGTATTTCTTTCCTGTTTGTTAAAATGTAAAGGTACTAGTTATAGTAAAGACTCAGACACAATAGGACTTGTTTCAGCATAAGTCATATCCAATAAAACACAACATGTGCCCACTTGGAAAGATCTGTGTGTGAATGTTTATGATTGTAGGCCTCTCGTGCCATGGTGGTCACTTTATAAGGGCACGGCCACATTGCACCACAAACGCAATAGCACACAGAATCACACGCGATTTCATGTGCCGTTTTGTTGCGTTTGCACATACGTTTTCTTTATTAGATATAGGAAACCGCATGCGATTGCGATTAAAAATGCGGAACGCAAATCGCAATCGCATGTGCAATCGCAACGCACCCGAAAACGCGCATTTTCGGTGCATTGCCGCATTTTCAATGATCTGAAAAAGCGCAAACGCAAGCGCATAAAAAACGCAGCAGTGTGGCCTAGCCCCAAGATCCCTAAAAAAACGTATCTCCCACTTCTGGTCTAATTATTGTGATTAACTTGTAAAGGATAAGCAATAATTTATATTTCATCTTGATCTTGCTTTGTCTGTGCCTTTTCAATTAACATATGAAATCTACATGCTGCAAGTACCAGTTCTATAAATGCATGCTTTATGTAGGGTTGCCCCTTTTCCCTTTAAGACCAAGGGACGTATAAAATCTACATTGCAAAAGGCTGGTTAATATTTCCATAAGCGTGATGCAGGCTGCATTGATTTCAGCATATATTTAATGCAATGGCATGTAGCACTGCACTGCAGATTTCATATGTGTTAAGGTCTTAAAGGGAAGGGTGACAAGCTATATGTAGCTGTATGTAGGGTTTCTGGATCAGTGAAAAATCTGAGGATGCCTATTAAAAACACATGCAGCAAGACTGAGCCAGCAGTAATATATTTTAAATGTAATCAGTTTGTAATCAGTGCAGCTCGGCTAACTACATTCATTAAGAGTGTCCTACAATCTGCAGGTAATCTGGAAACCCTAGCTGTATGGCCATACAGAAACAATGCAGCCTGCATCATTTTTCTAATGTATATACTGACCATGATTCTAACATGCAGATTTTATATACTCTATATACTGCATTTATTAGACCAGCTGAGTACATTTTATAGGTGAGGGAAATATTTGTAAAGGTGCGGTATGGGTATTTTGGAATACTTTTATACTACCAAGCTTTATCACCCATGCAATACCGTAGCAGTATATTATTACCACTTTATTGTACAACTGCTGGCGAAAATGTACAACCGTAGCCATAATTTTACCGTTACCCGCGGTATTGGAACTTTCAGATACCGCTTGTTTATAAATAAAGCCTTAGGGTCTTTATTTATAAACACTACTGTGCTTTTAAGCGCAATCTGATTATGCTTTTAAAAGCGGCCACTAGTGTGGGCAATCGGTGTGGCCACACTAGTGCGCTGTCATGCAATCTGAATTTTTTGTGCAATTGCATGTTATCCATTTACACAACACTGCATGCTTGCAGTGCACGGCAACGTGTACAAGTATGCTGGAAATGCGTGTGCGATTTCCAGCAAATGCTAGTTTCAGCAAGTATTAGCTTGGGTACTGCCACTGGGAGGAGAGGTGGGTAGGAGGGATTAGGTGGTTCTGAGTGTTCTGGGGCTGTTATTAAAAACTAGTGTTGCTTCTAAAAATGGAATGTTGCACCTATGTCGGGGTTCTGCAATGGCACTGTATGTCAGCTGTATAATTCCTGCATTCTGCTGTGGAACGTGCAAATGTTCTTTGAGTGTTCTGTAACTTTAGTGTGTAATGGGCGCCACTCCAGTGGGCATGTTTTCATAATCACATTTCCATATTTACATTGTATTAAGTACTTGTGTTGAACTGTGTAAGTGCACTTACTTGTAAGGTCAGCATTCCGCTAGTTTATTTTTATGCATTTTCTGATCTACGTGTGGTTTCCTCTGTTTACATATGGTTTTGGACACCCTCCCTGTGATTTCCCAGTTATTATGGAATAGTAGCTTGTGTACAAATTGGTCCAGACTGGCAGTGTTTAAAGCTACTAAGTATCTACAACAAATTAAAACACTGCAACCATTCTATATTTATGTATATGCAGTAGAAATCCCTTAGGGTTAAAGTTTTGTTTAAATTCAAATAAAATTAACAACAAATTAATTTTATTAATTAAGAACCCTGTTGGGTGGCTATGGCAACAATGCAGGTCTAAACTATCTACTGTAGAAAGAGAAGTCCATCCATTAAGAACATAAAGTTTGGCAACAGAATGTTAGCTATCTTTGGTTTAGAACCAACTAATTATTATTGTAGGATTCAGGGCCATTTCTAGCTATCTTGGTGCCCTAGTAGTATGATCATATCGCAATCCTATTGCTCTTAAAAGTGCATTAGTGTGGCCTAGCCCTCCAAGAGTATTGCATTAACACTTTTAGTACCAGAACTTTCCCAGAGTATTACCATTACCACTTTCAGTGCCAGCAGACTTCCCCAGAATATTGGAACAGCAAAAAGCGAGGGTAGCACTCCAAAGCAAACCCTCGCTACCCTTGCTTTTTGCTGTTCCTTGTGACTAGATATCCATTAAAGGGTTGGATTTTTTAGAGGAGTGAGCACCCACGCGTGGACGAGTGCAGAGGATCCCATTGTGAGTTTGTTGAATTACTTTCCCCAGAATATTGCCATTACCACTTTCAGTGCCAGGAGAGCATTACCATTAACCTTTCAGTGCCAGCAGCCTTTGCTATTAATAATTTCACTGCCAGCACTTTCCCAGAGTATTGCCATTAACTCTTCAGTACACAGAAATTGAGATGGGATGCACAGTAATGGCGTCAGTGTGCCCGGAAAGGATAAAATGGGGATAAAATATACAAATTACAGCAAGGAGAGAGAACAGTATCCCCCTATATATAATTACATGAATTTCTTATAGCTCTTAACGATAACAATTTGAATATCAAACTCACTACTCACAACATGCTCCGTGTAGGCAGCTTGCAATACTAGTACGCTGCTATTCCTGACCTGAGGCTGAGCCTTCTTTTAATTAAGATGTGAGGATTGCACCTAGTGTAACAGGGACCTAAATCAGGGCTCCCGGTATACTGACTAGCAGTAGCACTGAGTGATATAGGGGTGTTCCTCGGACTAAGAGGCTAATTGGGGAGGTAGAGAGGTATCTCTCCCCCCTTCTTTCCTATCAATAGGGCTAGTACATAAATTAATACCTGTACTATGCTCTTGTGCTCTCCTAGCAGGACACATATTAAGGTGCTCCCACTGTATGATTTTATATTAAGTGTGTTTTGAGTTTTAATGTATATCTAATAAAATTATTAATTTTTAACTTCACTTTTTTCTACTGGATGTGCGGTGGATTGGATAACTATAAAGGGTGATACTGTTCTCTCTCCTTGCTGTAATTAACCCTTCAGTGCCAGCACTTTCTCAGAGTATTTCCATTAACATTTTCAGTGCCAGCAGAGTATTACCTTTAACCCTTTCAGCTGCCAGCATTGACACAATATACAGTATGTACCTTGTAAGTTCAAATTGGAGAGTTAGATGGAAGGAAGAAAGAGGCAGGGATTGTGATCTCATGGCTGCAAATCACAGGGGCCACTGTCTGCTAAAGTCTGCAGCAGCTTTTACTTGCTGTTTTAGCTGAGCTCATCCTCCTTCCTTCTCCTTCAATTCATTTGTAACATTGTTTCCAAGTAGAGTTAGCTGAGTTCAGGCTCTCTACTCACTACAATGTTGCAAATTACAGCAGCAGAACAAGGAGAGCAGTTCTAACACAGCAAGTAGAAGCTGACAGGGAGATACTCAGGAGAACACTTGATGCCCTAGCTCAACATAGGCATCCTAGCTCTTTGCCTAGGTGGCCTATGCCTAAAAACGGCCCTGGTAGGGTTTCACCACACTTGGCCTTGTTGTGTTTTTATAAAGCTGCCTTAACATTGGCTCAATTATTACAGACTTAAAATGAAAGTACACAGATTGAGGACCTAAAAAACTCCTTCACTGCCACATAAAAGTTAGGAGACTTGGCTTCCTTAGTTTTGCATTCTGGCTTGTGTACGGAACCTGGTCAATGGGAACACACGCTTCTATTAGAGCGCATCTTCCGATTGGCCGTGCTTGGGGAGAAGCACGAGACTAATAAAGCCGGGTCTCTTTAAAATGTATACCTAAAAAATAAAACTGAATATGAAGTATGAGTGAATATTCCTACCACTCACAATACCTTATAGGTAGAGCGGCAAGATCATGATTCTCAAGAGGCAGGCTATCTTTCAGCTTCTTTTTTTCTTTCTGAGCATGGATGGAGCATGCTATAGTATATAATAGTAGTATCAGGGAAATTACAGCAGCTGATAATGGATTGAAAATAAAAAGGGTAGTTACACTATTAAGGTCTACACATTTGGGTGGCATTTTCCAATATGTTTGATGATCCAAAAAATATTTTGTTGGTTGAACTCTGTATTGCCCATTTGTTCCAGGCCTAATGGAAAGGTGTTAGACTGTATATAATTTGGTAGCCGAGTTTTGACTGTGTAGCAAAGGGTTGGGACAAACTGGACCAATGGCTTTATCCCTACTGCAATGCCATTTATTTCTCACTGAAAATCAAAAGGAACTGATTGCACATGTCCATAGTCACACAAATATATCATTGTGAAAATGAAAAAGAAGAGTTTTAATAGCAAATAGAAATTTAGTTTGTTCGTTTTCAAAGAAAACAATCCCTGACAGTAAAGAACACTAACACATCTTAAAGGAGAAAAAAAATTATAATGTCTTAAAGGAGAAAAGTTGTGCTAGATATGGTGCATAGTACATACTTCACTAGCTCAGGGTCACATCTTTCAGAGTAAAGATTCAGTTGGTTTTGGTTGTTAAGTTGGCTATTTAATCTTCCTCTTTTATACACACTGGGTATTGCACGTGCCAAAAAGGGCTAGGCCACACTAACGTGTTTTTAGCGCCCATGTTTTGCACATGCGATTGCGTGTGATTTTGTTTGACATGGAAATCGCCTGAATTTTTGCGTTTGCACATGTTTGCGTGCACAATTTTTTTACACAAATGCATGCGTTTTTATAAGATATAACAAAAATGCATGCGCAGATGCGCCACAACGTGCAAAAACACACAGAAATTGTGCATGCGAGCGAGCATTATCGACTGTGGCCAAACAGCAAACCTGAATAACATATGGATTTTAATAACATGAACTTGCTAAATAATGTTTTAATTGAATATTTATAAAACACGGTTATGATAGCTTGGATGTTTTAGCCACAGCAAAGGGAGAGGTGGGACAGAGCTTCTTTTATCTTTGTAAATTAACTCTCTCTATTGGGACAATGCTGTCTGTTGACTTTAATTTACCTTACAGAACCCCCCCCCCCCAAACTCCATTTGGGGTTTTTCCAAAGACGCTTATAAACTTACACAATCTAATCCATTGCCGTTGTTCTCTCCTCTGCAGCTTCTGTGTATCAGTCAAAGCTGTGAACTGCCTATTTTAGAGCAGCAATAAACATTTTATTACAAAACACAGTTAACATTTTTATTTGTTGTGAACTTGGTCCCAGCATCCCCTACTAGGGCCCACCAGAAAATGTAAGACATGTCTCCACCAGGAAGCATTAAATGGAATGTCCAACCTTAAAATAAAAAACTGGACAATTGTCAGTTACCTGCCCCCAACTGATATATTTTGCACTTTATTACCTGCATTACTAACCAGATATTTAAGGATAATTATGTTTCCATTCTGTCAGAGTAAGCTGGCCCCTCCCTCCATGCAGTCAACCAAGGCTGTGACAACTGACATCACAATCAATGATTGAGTGCTGTTTCCTTTGCCAAAAAGGAATATAAACTATATGTTTTTCTGGGCCCAGCCACACTCCTTGGCAATTTGCCTATTTATAGTTAGGTGCTACCTCAGTAATAGTCTTCTACCATAGGACCAATAGCTCTAGCACAGGCAAAAATATACACTGAGAAGCACACTTAAACTATGGATTACTCCATTTATTATTCAAACCACAAACACAACATTGTGTAATCCAATTACTGAACAGTGATCATATTAAATAATTCAAACGTGTCCATAAGGTTTCTTCATATAAAGCAATGTGTCCAATATATTATAAGGGTTAACATCCACAGTAAATGTTTTTTAAGTTCTGGGCTATGTCTGTGAAGTGACAGTGTAAAACCTTAAATATTATTATTCAGAGTAAAAATAAAATAATATTTGATTAAAAAGTCTAAAGGTTCGTTTGGGTGCCGACCCGCGACGCACGATGTGTATAAACGGCCGTTTCAGGCAATAATCGTGCCATGTATGGGCACTTTATCAGCCGGAATGTCCGTTCGGTCGGGGATCGTTGCCTGACCAGCTGGGCAGATCTTCGCATGTGTGTACGAACCTTAAGTCTCTCTTTTTTTGAAATTACAGCTAGCCACTGGGTGGCAGTGTAAGCACTTCAGATAAACAAGTTTAAATTGTATACATGGGAATGTTCCTTGTTGTGGAGTTCCCAAGATTGTTTACTCTTTAGTGGGGTGTTAAATCTACTTTGACTAAATAATCCCCAAAATTCTAAGTTGTTTTTTTCTATGCTTATCAATCTCTTACACTCCATTGCTAGTAGATTTTTGACATATCTTTTGGCCATGAACTTTTGGCTTACAGCTTTCAACCTATCGTCGCTAACTATCCTACGTAGTCTAAGTAGCTGACTGTAGGCTAGGCCTTTAATTGTATTCTCAGGATGGAAACTGTCTGCCATCACTCGTTTATCGCAATCTGTGTCCTTCATATATAAATCTGTCACCAATGTGTTCTCTTGTTTTATGACCATCATATCCAAATAGTTCATTCCTTTTTTGCCAAAGCTTAGGGTAAGGTTCGGAGTGTTGCAATTCCGATTGATCGCTCCTCCGCCGTGTCCTCTGACTTGACTGCTACAGAGTCTGTCGGGACCTGTCAGAGGATGCAGAGGAGGAGCGATCGATCGGGTACCTTCTCTTCTGCGGGTTTTAATGAAAGTAAGACACAGCTACATTACCTTCCCTTCTTCAATAAAACAAAATACCAAAATTTTGATTATACCAGTGGAGAGACCCTTTAATACATACTTCTTTTCAAATTATGCCACAAATATTTTGGCATAAGTTGTCGCAAAATGAGTGCCCATGCTTGTCCCTTGGGCCAGTATGAAGTATTTATCATTGAACTGGAAGTCATTTTTGGTCAAACATAGGTTCAGTAAATCCATAATAATTACCTATAATAATGACCATAGTCCCAATCCAACAATGCCATAAACTATGGAGTGAGATCAGCATTGTCATATTACAACTTGCTCTTATTTGTGTGCCTTAAAAGATTCACATATAGCAGACCGCAGAGAAAAGTCATTGCACTAGAATGGATTAATGTACAACCTTGTACTGTAGCTTCATAATTGCTGCAATGTAGTGTTCATATCCAGAGCCAAGGAAAATAAAATCTGATATTGTTGAAGCTGCAGAGCAGTGTACAAGATGTTCCTGATCTATGAGCTACCCGCAGCTGGTTTCCTGTGGTCTTTTCTGCCACTTAGTGCTAGAAGTCGGAACTGTAATATCTTGTAAATTTGTTTTATAAACAATTGTTTATTAGCATTTTAAAATGTAATAAATCTCCACAGATTTATTTAAAAAAAAAAATGGAACAGTGTGTGTATATATATATATATATATATATATATATATACAAATACAAATTTATGCTGCTCAAACCTTAATTCAAAAACACTTTCTGGTGCGGTGCAATGGAGGAACGGCAATTTATACATTACACAAAAGTCTCCAGCACTCAACTACACATGCAATTATAATTGAATAGAGTAAAAGAGTTAGACATGAATGCAAGCAATGGAGGCAAATCACCTGCACTTAAGTTCAAATGGATACCTTTAGTACATTGTTTGTACAAACATGCTTAGCTGACACGCCACTTCACGGCCCAGTGTCAGTCCTAACCTAATAAAACAAATATATGTTCCCTGGGGCTACCAGGCCATACCTGCTTCTCTCTTTATCTAGCATGACCCTTTCCAGGGAATCAAATGATACTGCCGTGAAGTGGCGTGTCAGCTAAGCATGTTTGTACATATATTTGTTTTATTAGGTTAGGACTGACACTGGGATACTGCCGTGAAGTGGCGTGTCAGCTAAGCATGTTTGTACAAACAATGTAACTAAAGGTATCCATTTGAACTTAAGTGCAGGTGATTTGCCTCCATTGCTTGCATTCATGTCTAACTCTTTTACTCTATTCAATTATAATTGCATGTGTAGTTGAGTGCTGGAGACTTTTGTGTAATATATATATATATATATATATACACAGTAACATTACTTTATTAATTAACAATTCACATACTGTATCATTGGCCAGTGACACTTTTGATCAGTATTAGGGCACGGCCACACTGCACCGCAAACGTGTGTGCGATTACGATGCGCATGTGATTTCATCATTTGAGATACGAAATCGCATGCAATTGCGCTTTAAAATGGTGATCGCAAACTGAATCGCAATTGCCGCGATTGCTGATATTTAAAAAAACACATTGGCACGGCTAGGCTGACAGTGTGGCCTAGCCCTTAGATATATTTATATACAGAAACACAGAGGTTTTTATTTATTTCAGATGCGTTACAAGTTAGGAATGGAAGTCTCAAAGTGAACTATTCCTTTAATATATTGATTGAAGCCCGGGAGGTTAAGGAGCTATGCCTTACCTCCCGATCTTCAATCAATATTGCAGGGTTCGGGAACGAAGATATCAAAGACCTTACCTTTTACTCGATCCACTGCAGCCCAGCTGGAATCTCCGACCGCTTCACTCTTCTGTACAGCTATAGCGCGCATGCGCGTAATGCACGCTATAGCTGTACAGGAGAATTAAGCGGCCGGAGATTCCGGCTGGGCTGCGGTGGATCGCGTAAAAGCAGACACAGCAGAAGAGTTTATTATAATAAAGCACTTGAATGAAATACAAGATGTTTCAGATTGGATAGCTAAAGAAATAGGGGACAAATCAACCAAAAATGGTACAGAATTTCCAATAGTTTCCAATAATGGGCAATTTTAAAAAAAATATAAGGTATATAAAGGTCTCACAACTTTGTCTTTTACAAGTCAATATTTTGTTTACATTATGGCTTTGAGACTGAAACAGTATGTTGCAGGTTTTTAAGTAATGACATGTAGGGGCACACTACAATGCCTGAAGAAGAAAGCTAGTATTCTTAAAAGCTGTAATAAAATATTCAATACCCAATTATAGCTATTATCTGTAATTTTATTTTTTTGCATTACTATTGGCTAACATGGTAACATTATTCTATACATATATGCAGTTTACAGCTGGGAGTTTGTATTTTGTTTTTTTGCTAGGGCAACAGAGGGAATTAGAATGCTAGTGACTAAAGGATCCTGTTGGGAAATAGTATGAACAGGCACACCAGGGCACATTATGTTTGGTAGGTGGGTTTGGGCTGATAGCCAAGCCCTTGGGACATTACTACTTGACGTCCTGGATGACACATTCATTAATAATGGCAGATCGCCAGAGCAAGAAGAGGCAAAATTCAGAAGTGTGTCAAGAAACAAAGGGACAGTAATTATCGCTCCTTATGGAATAATAGACATCCTCTAGAATGGCCTTGACTTCACCAGACACACAAACTAGAAAATATCTTCTTGCCACTAGAGATGGCTGAAGTTCGTCTTGTTCCATTAAAAATATTGAGAATAACTGGTTTTAACACTTACACTGTTTGGTTGATCCAGGGATACTTTTCAAATGCCATTTGGAGTACTTCCTCTGGATTAACTGTTAGGTAGGGTTAAAGAGGAGGGTGTAAAGGTTGGACTAGATGGACATATGTCTTTATTCAACCTATATACTGTTACTATGTAGTTTTTTTCAGTAACTTCAGTAAAAAAACAAACCCATTAAAGTCAAGGGGGAGCTAAGTTTGAAAAATTTGGATTAATCTATATATCTATAAATCTATGTATGTATGTATGTTTGTATGTTCCAGAAAAACATCCAAATGGCTGGGACATTTTTCAAGAGACTTGGTATACTTATGTTCAAGGACCTGGAAAAAAGCATAGGATATTTTACAACTTTTAAAAATGCCTCCGTACCCCCTTTTTTCAACATTTTTAAAGTTAATTAACCTGTGTGTTGCCATCTGGTGGTGAATCAAGTTAATTGCACACCTTCCAAATTTTTATTTTGTTCTGTTGTTGCTGTGATAGGAGGATATAACGGTCAATCATGAGGAGCAGCAGAACATGTGATGTCACAATGTCATGTGACCACACACTCAGTCTCCTCCAGGGCTGGAGGGTGACTTTTTAAATAGGGAAGGCTAAGGTAACAAGCCACGCCCCCAGCCACACCCACTTTAAAACTTCAATAATATCAGCGGTATGCTTAGCACCACAAAAATGTTAAACCCCCCCAGGCCTACACCTACTTTATATTTTAATATAAATAATATTATAATATATATATAATTACATCAAGTCTTTATCAGGCTATAATTACACCTAGTCACTATAGACTCACTTGGTGTAATGATATATATATAATTTATAGGCTCCCCCCCCCATTAGCTCTACCTAAAAATGCTGTTAGTAACACAGCATTAACAGCATAACCAAAAGAATACTACAATGCCAACAGTCACGGACTTAATAATAGCTGTTGATGTCTGCTGCTAATAGTCTATTATCTATTAATCTATTATCCCCAAAGGTGAAGCAGCAGACATCAGCAGCTATTACTTTTCAATTATTAATATATATTTAAGTGCGATGTGCCATCTTATTACCTTCTTCAGCAGGCAGCAACACTCTTCTCTTCCCCATGCGAGTCTCAAAAAGGTGCGTGGCTGAATGAAGTCCTAATTCCGGCGCGGGGTGACTTCATTGGCGCATGAAGCACCAAGTGCACCATGAAACAATCCGCGCACTGCATGACATCATGCGCGGCGCCATGTAGCTATCCGCGCATTGTATGATGACATGCGCAGCGCGACATACAGTGGATACCCCCTCCCCCCCCCCCGGAAAGCTCTGCAGAAAAAAGGGTTTTAAATCTGCCAAAGGTAACTTTTTTTAAAGGGGAAGTTGATGCGATATACACGCTAAAGTGGAAGTTGATGTGACAGTCACCAAAGGGGAAGTTTGTGCGATATGCCTTAAAGGGGAAGTTGGTGTGCGATACGTGTTAAAGTGAAAGTGGGTGTGATACATGTTAAAGGGGTAGTTAATGTGATACGCGCTAAAGGGAATTTTGAAGTGATACACGTTAAAGGGAAAGTTGATATGACACTTGCCGAAGGGGAAGTTGGTGTGATACGAGTTAAAAGGGAGTTTGGGGCAATACGTGTTAAAGGGAAGGTTGGTGTGATACATGTTAAAGGGGTGGTTGATGTGATAGGCGATAAAGGGGAAGTTGGTGTGATACGCGTTAAAGGGGAAGTTGGTGTGATACGCTTTAAAGTGATAGGCGCTAAAGCCTATCACACCTCACATTAATTTAAGTTTTTAGGGTAAATACCGAAACATTATTTGCCCCCCTATTTGGACATTTTGCAATATCCCCTTATTGCACAACACTAACCACCTATTTTTAAAAGTACTGCAATCAACCAAAATTAATAATTGACACACAATGCCCCCAGAAACCACAACTCAGATGCCACACTTACATAAAAGTAAAGCTTGCAAAACAAAATGACACATGCAAAAGAAAAACACTTTATTTGGAGAGTGCAAGAAGTTTACAGGAGTTTCAAAAGATTAACCACATATATACTGTAGTCACACATTGATAGATGACTGCAGCTCAATACCCCAAATATTAATTTGCCACAGTGTTAGACCTTTATACATCATAGCATTATATACAGAGAAGCGGAACACTTCTAATTCAGTCCCCATTCCGGTCCACGTTTACTTGTAAGTGTAAGTATAATATACAGCTAGTAGGTGAGTCCTGAGTATCTGACCGAATGAGATTCCCCTCCAGCAAGTCTCACAGGAGTAGTGGATTGAATGAGATTACAGGTGAGCAGAGAGAGAGGGAAAGGTAAGCTTTGCCAATGGCTTAGAAAAATAAGAATAAGTGTGTGATTTAAAGGTACAGCTTTGCAATTGACTAAAATTTGATTCACACTGTACATTCCCTTTAAGAGCATGTTGTCATTCTTCCAGTTCCTAAGCCAGTGTTATTAGCCCTCCAGTTCATTAGCCAGTGTTGTCAGCCCTAAAAATGTAAAATAGGAATAATGGTGTAACCAAAACAAAGTGGGCGTGGTCTGCCGCATCTCTTACCCCAATGTGTCCCTCTTTTGCATTTTAAAATGTTTGTAGGTATGTTTACAAATGTTGTGAGGTATGTTAATTGGGGATGAGATCTGGTCTAGAATCCGGCATTGTGCCGCCTGAAGTTTACCAGATTTGTGGCTCAGCTAACCCACAGTGAGTTTGAATGGGTCAGGTTTGGTAAGAAGGGTGCGGGTCTGTTGAATTTTGGATGCAGATTCGGGTTGGATCTTTAAAAAAAAAAACAGACAATGCAGGGTACTCTGCTAGTAACAGCTAAAATAGCAATGGTAACTTACTATAAATGTCTGTGGCACCTGGGGAACATGTCCATATCACCAAAACTTGTTGAAACACTTCTTTCTTCAAGATCCAGCAATTGCTGTGTGTCTGCATGCTACATTTGAGGGATACTGAATTTGAGGGCTACATTCAAGGGTTATCGAAAATCGAACATTACATTCGAGAGTTACCGAACAGTACATTCGAGGACTACCGAATTCGAAGGCTACATTCAAGGGTTACGGAAATCAGCCTCTACATTTGAGGGTAACCAAAATCGACCGGTACATTCGAGGGTTACAGAAATTGAAGGCTACATTTGATGGTTAACGAAATCGACCGCTACATTCGAGGGTTACCAAATGATACATTCGTGAGTTACAGAAATTGAAGGCTATGATCAGCTGTTTTAAACAGTTGATCGCACATATGAATGAAACATATGAGCAATCAGCTGTTTAAAAGCCAGACCCGAACTTCCAGAACTGAACCGGAAGTTCGGGTACGGTCTTTTAAACAACTGATCGCACGTATGTTTCATTCATACGCGTAATCAGCTGTTTAAAACGGCTGATCACGGAAAAAGGAAGATATCTTGGAGAGGAGTCAGGGGCCCAGCCTCCAATCTCGCAGGGGGGATGGAAATTTAGTACATGTAAGTAATAGATTCTGTAACATCCATGTACAACGCCCCCTGACCACAGTATTCACATTCTCCAGGTATCCCACCCCTCCCAGATTGCCCAGGAGTCTTCCTCATTTTATCCCTCATCAGTGGGATAAGATCAATGCAGAGGGTGCAGGTGATATCTAAATACTAGAAGCGTTAAGTGTTAACATATTCAGTGTCATATCTTCTTGTGGGCTGTGATGCAAGGCTAATTTTTAAGGGGACACTAGCAGGGGGAACATTTAGTTCAGGGTAGCAAATGCACCTGCCTTTGAAATCCATGGGTGTGCACACATAATGAGCACTAGACTGGAAGATACAGTGAGATGCCGACTAGAGATGGCTGAACTTCCAAAAATCCGGTCTCATTTGGGATTTTCAAATCAACGGGAACATTTTTTTTGAAAAGTTCTTAATAAAATAGCAATGGTAACTTACTGTACATGGCTCTGGGACCTGGGAAATGGTCTGTGGAACGCATACAGTGACTTCCTTCACATAAATGCTACTTTCGAGCTTCTGCATTCGTCATTCGATAAGTATCCCTAAAATTCGATATTTTTCAAAATTACGAAATTTTTAGAAAATTACATATTTCTAGTTAAAATAGTGGTTCTTAACTTTTTCAGACCATGGCACACTTGGCAATGCAATTTTTTCTTGAGGCACACCTGTGTTCTTAATGATGGATTTAAAGTTGTAATTACTCAGATTTTATGCACTTTACAGTGCATATTATATTTAAATTAATGTAGTGCAACTTTACATTACCTTGCCAGTGTTATAATTTTATCATAATTTATCTTTTAGAGTACAAAAATGTAGGTTATACTGGTGAAAATATCTCCACTACCACAATTCTGAGGCATACCACTGGCTCTTTGTCACAACACCAGTGTGGCCTTTCAGAAACCCTGTTCTAGAATCTGTCTCTAAATGAATCTCTTAAAACGGGATGCCCATTATTAAACATGAGATATCATGACCAGCATGAAGTGGCGCTTCCTTGCTGCACTTAACAAAAGGGGGTAAAAATTAAAAAAAAATTTTAAAAATCTGTCTTTAAAATTCAGTGGAAAATATCATTATTTTTAAAATTCTTAGTTTATATTATTATGCATACCTAGTTATTCTACATTTTATCTTTCATTTTGAAAAGTTGAATCAGTTTAATTTATACCCCTTGCTAATTCCTGCTGTTGACATTAGTGAGCTGACATTTCAGGTTCTGTAACGGCCCTTCTTCTTCGCAGAATGTACACTAACGTAAAATGTTCCTAACAGTAGTGTCTGCTTTTAAAAGCATGATTGGATTGCAATCGTTATCGGATCGCGCTTAAAGCTTATTAGTGTGGCCTACCAATTTGAAATTGTATGATTAAGAGCTCTTGGTAAATAAGGCTGAGGCCACACTAACGTAGAATGTTCCTAACAGTAAAGGTGGCCATATACATACAATACTCATCGCATTGTGCTGACAGACCAATACCTTTCGACATGCTCCGATCTCTACAGAGCAACTATACCAGCCCAGGCACTGGGTCAAGGCCACACACTTTTCCAAGAGCATAGTGCAAGTGCAAATTCACGTAAAAGCAGAAACAAAGGGACACAAGCGCATTGTAAAATCACACAGAAATGCACAGTACTTTTTGTGCTTTGCAGCCTTGATGGTTCTTAAACTTTGCAAATGAATAAGGCTGAGGCCACAATGTAACGTGCCCGAATGTGCCGTTAACAGGCACGAAAGCTTGCATGTTTGCACGCATTTCCGGTGAGCTTGTGTACTGTGATTGGGCAATGTTGTATAATTGGTGTGCATGCGATTGTGCGAAAAATGCAGATGGCATGCGTTCTGATTAATGGATCTCGTGCACGTCAGCATTCTAGTGTGGCCACATCAATTGGGCCATATTAGTGTCTGCTTTTAAAAGAATGATTGGATTGCAATCGTGATTGGATCGCGCTTAAAGCGCATTAGTGTGGCCTACCAATTTGAAATGGTATGATTAAGAGCTCTTGGTAAATAAGGCTGAGGCCACACTACAATGCACCAAATTGTGCACGCAATCGCAATTTCTGTGTGTTCGCACATTTTCTTCGCATTTTCGTTATTTTCAAAGAGAACGCATGCGATTGCGGGACATGCGCATGCGCATCGGAAATCGCAGGAATGTTTGCGTTCCTGTGATTTCTATGTTAGCGAAACACACTAGTGTGGCCTAGCCTTACCTGTGTGGGTAATTGATTTTTTCTGCCTAAGGGCTAGGCCACACTAGAGCACTTCTCACACGCTTACAATCATGTTTTGCGATCTGTTAGCGTGAGGAACGCATGCCCACAACGTGGTTGGCCATACTGTGTCCACCAACACCATTTTTTTGTAAATTGCTTGTGTTCCGATAACAGTGTATTGGTGAAATCTCAATACAAATGCACTGTAATGCACATTTTGAAAATAATTAATGTATTTATTTCTTATATAGTGCTACATATTCCGCAGCACTTTACAATTATTTACTCAATTCACATCAGGCCCTGCCCCGAAGAGCTTACAATCTAATCACTTTATCTACACATACAACCTATCAGTATGTCTTTATGATTGTGGGGGAAACCGGAGTGCCCGGAGGAAACCCACGCAAGCACGGGGAGAACATACAAACTCCTTGACCACCGTGCTGCCCATGAATGAAAATAATAACGGAAACTCATATCAACTTACTGAGAGTTTCTTTTCCTGGCCATCCCTCTGGGCAGCAAAGACTCATGGGTATCTCCTTGTCCACCAATCAGAAGAAACAGACTCCAAGCTTAAAAGGCCCCTCCTCCTTAGCTTGCTTGTAGTTGGTTTCAAAGCTTTAAAGAAAAAAATCACAGAAAAACGGGAAGGGTTGCTGCCCAGAGGGATGGCCAGAAACTCTTGGTAAGTTGATATGAGTTTCCATTTCCTGGCCATCCCTGGGCACCAAAGACTCATGGGTAAATACCCAAGCAATAGTCATGGGAGGGAAAAGAAATAACAATCATCTATATAATAAAATAAATTACTAGGCTTTTTAGTCATAGCTTTTAAAACTTTATGACCAAATTCCGCCTGATTAGCACTTTTAATGTCTAATCTATAATGTCTAACGAATGTGTTAGGAGTAGACCAATTGGCTGCTCTACAAATTTCTTCAGAGGATGCTCCGGCTTCTGCTGCCCAAGTGGTCGCAATACCTCTGATTGAATGTGCATGAATCCCTTGAGGAGGTGTCAATTGTTGAGCTACATAGGATTCTTGGATAGCCCTAACTATCCATCTTCTTAAAGTTAAGATAGATGCAGCTTCCCCTTTCCTTCTGGGATGAGAAATAATCTCTCAGACCTTTAGTTCTAAGTTCTATGAAGATAGATTTTTAAACAATTAGAAACATCAAGTCTCTTTAACTCTTGTCTCTCTGAATCTGATACTGTTGGGAGGATAATGGGTTGATTTAAGTGAAATTTTGATATCACCTTGGGTAATCTTTTACAAGATAGAGAATTACTGAATTAGGATGAAATATAAGATTCTCCTCTTTGTAGGATAGTGCTTGCAGTTCACAAACTCTTTTTTCAGAAGTTAATGCTATTAATAGTAAACTCTTTAAGGACATATTCATTAGAGAAACCTCCTCTAATGGCTCAAAAGGTGGTAAGGTTAATGCCTTCAACACAATTGGAAGATCCCACTGCGGAGAAATGTTCTTCCTTGGAGGATTTATTCTCAAAACCCCTTGTAAGAATTTCCTAATTAAATCCTCTGAGGCTAAAGCTCTTCCTGAGATAGCGGATATTGCCGAAATTTGAAGCTTTATCATATTAAATGCTAATCCTCTTTCCAGACCAGACTGAAGAAATTCTAATATTTGAGGAACTGATGCTTTCACAGGATCTAATTCACGAGAAGAGGCCCAGGAAGAATAGATACTCCAAATTCCATAGTATCTTGAGATAGTAGATTTTCTCTTGGCACTTAGTAACGTAGACACTACTCCAGAAAAGCATCCTAATTCGGTAAATCTTCCCCTCTCAATCTCCATGCCACTAGACTTAATCCTGCTGGGTCTGGATGCAGGAATTCGCCTTGGGATAGGAGATTTTTCCACCGAGAAAGGGGATATGGCCCATCCACCAAGAGTCTCTTGAGTAACGGGTACCAAGGACGTCTTGGCCAGTTGGGCAGGACTGCAATTACTTCCACTCGGGACTCTAGGATCTTTCTGAGGACTCTGAAAATTAACGATATTTGGGGGAACACAATGGCACCCCTGCCATTCCTGGCTCAGAGCATCGACTGCTAAGGCTTTCCTGTGAGAATACCTGGAAAAGAAAGTTGGAAGCTTGTTGTTGTAATGTGAAGCCATCAAATCAATCTGTGGAAGACCCCACCTGGTCACTAGATCTTGAAATATACGAGGATGGAGAGACCATTCTACCCTCCTGCGGGATAGGGAGTCAGCTAGAAGATTCTCCTTCCCTGGGATATATTGGGCTGTGATGAACAATAGATTGTCTTGGGAGAACTCCATTATGTTCTTCAATTCGGCCATTATCCCTATACTCCTTGTTCCTCCGTTTCCTTATATAGACTGCCACCGCTTGATTGTCCGTTCGTACACAAATTGAGGTACCTCTGATTATAGGACGAAAAGCTTGGAGAGCTTGGAAAATTCCCCTCAATTCTGGGATGCCGGACAGAAGGAACGATGCATCTTCCCTCCATATTCCTTGGGCTGTATACTGGTGAATATGTGCTCCCCAGCCACTGGCTGAAGCATCTGTATATAGCTCTATCAATCTCGGCTCTAGAAGGGGAGTTCCTTGTCGCAGATTGCTGAAATTTGTCCACTATGTTACATAGGAGATTTTCTGGAACCAACTCTGCTTCAGATTGTCCCATTTGTCTAGGAAAAACATCTGGATCGGTCTCATCCGCCAAGCCACCCATTTGACCAACCCTATTGTTGAGGAAATATTTCCTAAAAATCTCATAAATTCTTTTTCTGACATGCATGTGAGATTCAGCATCTTCTCCGCCTGATGTACAATGGTTTGAATTATTTTCTGAGGTAAGTTTACCAGGTCTAATGTTGTGTTTATAGTTGCTACCAGATAGACCATGGATTGAGAAGGCACTAGCTGGCTTTTTTGAAGTTTATTAACCATTCGAACTTCTGAAGAAAAATTAGAACTTGATCCCTGTTGCTGATTAATCGTTCTCTGGATCTTGCAACTATTAAGAGATCGTCTACGTAGGCGTAGATGTCTATACCTTTTTCTCTTAGCTTCGCAATCAGTACAACCAAGATCTTCGAGAAGGTTCTGGGTGAGGTTGATAGACCGAAAGGAAGGCAGCAGAATTGAAAATGGCGTCCCTCCAGGGTGAACCTTAGGAATTTCTGATGTTCTTTTGCTATAGGGACATGAAAGTAGGCACCCTTTAGGTCTATTGTACATAGCCAGTCACCCGGAGTTATAGCCGAACGAACTCTTTTCAGGGTCTCCATCCTGAACCTGGTAACCTTGATGAACCGATTCAGGCGTCTTAAATCTAGGATTGGATGTAAATCTCCTGTTGTTTTCGTTACTAAAAAAAGTTGGGAATAAAAACCCTTTTGATGTTGTGAAAGCGGAACTTTTATAAATCGCCTGTTTCCTTAACGTAAACTCGTAGACGTAAACTCTTAGGGCCTGAGCTTTTTCCTTCAGCACAGGCACTTTTGAAGAAAAATAATAATTTTTTGTCGGCCTCGACTTGAATTCCAGTTGATACCCTCTGCTTACTGCTGTCACAACCCAGGAATCTTGAATGTTGTCTGCCCATATTTCCTGAAATTCCTGGAGCCTGGCACCTACAGGAGGAATATGGACAGAAGTCCCTTCATAAGGGTTTGGATGATTTAGGAGATCTTGGTAGGGGGGGACTTTGGGATCGAAAAGACTGAATTTTCCTTCCTTCCAATTAGTTGTTCTGGAATATTCTTTAGCGGGACGGTATGATTTTGCCTCCTCTTTTCTTTTACCGGATGATCTCTGTTGACTTACTTTGTTCTCGAAACCTCTTATTACCTTGGGGAAGAAAACCTATCTTCCCTCCTGTAGTTTTTTAAATAATGTCATTAAGATCTTTACTAAAGAGTCTCTCCTTCAAAGGGCAAGTTACACAAAGTGTTCTTAGAAGGAGTGTCTGAGAACCATGTTCTAAGCCATAGTGCTCTTCTAGAAGATACGGACAACGCCATCTCTCTAGCAGAAAGCTTAACTAAATTTGCAGAGGATTCTAAAGCAAAACTAGTTGCTAGATGAAATTTTGATAGGGATCTAGTAATGGAATCCCTAGATGACCCGTTCTTGAAGGATTCTTCCAGTTTATCTGTCTACACAGAAAGGCATTTAGAAAGAGAGACCATAGCTGCTGCAGCTTTAACACCAGCTCCCGCTATAGAATAGACCTTTTTTAGGTCTGTCGCCATACGTCTGTCCATTGGATGTCGCAGGGCTGAGGCATCATCAATAGATAAAGCTGTACGTTTCGACAATCGTGCCACAAGGGTATCCACCATAGGTGGCTTCTGCCAGGATGAGGCTTTTTCCTGTGGAAATGGATACAACTTATCAAATTTACTTTCTACGGGAACTCTTCTAGAAGGCTTTTGCCATTCCCAAACTATTAGATCATCAATTTCATTATGAAGGGGGAAAATATACTTTTTCTTCTTCTGAAAAAGAGTAGACGTCGATGGTTGCTGAACTTCTTCAATTTTTAAAGCATGTCTAATATGCTTGATTAAGGATGGTACTTGTCTTAAATCAAAGCCTGATTCTTCGGGTTCATCTTCAGAAGAAGAGACAGACGGTGAAGAGTCTACTGGAGCAGGCTGGGGTTGCTCAGCAGGAGTTACTGGAACCGAAGGCTGACTGTTTAAAACCTTGGGCCACAGCTTGGGTAATCCACCATAAAATATCAGCCAGCTGAACACCAGTGCTACCTGTGGACTGTTTAGCTTGAAGAGTTTCCTGAACAAATTGTTGGTCAGACTGAGCGATTTCTCCTGAATACACTCCCAACAGAATTTCTTGTCCTTATAAGCAGGATTTCTACATGTCTCACAGATAGGAACATCCTGTTCATCTGAAGATGAGATTCTCAATCTCTTCTTGGAACTTTCAGATGAACTCTTCTGACTGGAACAGAAGAAAATAAGCTTATAAATAGAAGCTAACAAATAACCCCTCAGAATAAAGAAGGCATGGAGTACTCACCACCTCCCTTGGGACTTAGACCCCCCAGCAGCCGGCTCCATAGTGTGGCAAGGAAGAAATCCGCAGCCATAGGCAGAATCAAGCATGTAGGACACCGTTCTTATCCTGTCGGCGCCGAAAAATTAGGTCAGACGCTGTACGTGGTGACGTCATTACACACGCCGAACCCGGAAGCCATAGAGCCGCGTGGTAATCCCGCTTGAGACTGCGCTCGGCAGTCACAGAAGCTGGGACATCGGCCAAAAGAGGGGTCTTAGGCCGGCAATAAGAGGTGAGATAGCGCATGGCACACATCTTAGTTCTACATCTTCTTTAGTAGACAGAAGAAACAGACTACAAGCAAGGAGGAGGGGCCTTTTAAGCTTGGAGTCTGTTTCTTCTATTGGTGGACATGGCGATACCCATGAGTATTTGCTGCCCGGGAAGAATGCTTTCTTTTCCATAGTCCATTCTATCCATTCATTTATAGAGCTGGTAGAGCAGAATCCTACAGATGCAGCCTAATGGATAATGTTTTACAACATCACTCTACCGCCTTGTCTGCTAAAGGTCAAACAGCCCACTCTTACAAAGTGAGATACATTGCATAAGCCTTTTTGACATTGGCTGCTTTGCCCAGCAAATTTTGCCAGTATCTTAAATGGCCACTGGAAACTTTAACAAGTCAAAGACAATCGCGTTTAAACGCAAAGTAAGGGCAATCGTTATGCTACGTCATTGGTAATGGACGGAAGCAGCGTGGTGCCTTGGCAGGATAGAAGAGACTCAACTTAGCTGTGGAGGATGACAGCCAGTGTTCGCTTCTCTAGCTGCTGCCGGTGGTTAGGGCGATGTCGCTCGTGGATGTTAAGTCCTGTATCGGAGTCGGTACCGTTTTCTCCGGGTTTAAGCAGGTTCTACACAACTAATAGCCAGTTAGGCAGTGGCAAGGCTTTCGCTGCTGTTGCTTCCAGAAGGACCACATTAAATCGTTGTCTGCGGCCATCCTATTCCTTCTCTTGTCTCTCACACCAATTCCCGATTTACAGCCGGACTCTGCACGACTTTGGGAATCGAGGCGGCGGATCATTTTCTGGTGGCGATGGAGCGGAGAGTGGGGGGAGTGGAGAGGAGGAAGGAGGAGGGGAAGATGGAAGTAGTGGCGGTGCGGACAGTGGGGGATATGCCCAACCTGTAGTCACTGCCCTCACTCCGCTTATTGTACCCGAGGTTTTTCCTAATGTTCCTGTGATCGCAGTGTCCAGAAACCCAGTGTTCCCACGGTTCGTCAAGATCATAGAGGTAACTGTTTCATAGGCATCTCTGCGGGGAGGGGGGGGTACAGGGGCTCAGACCCCCATCCTTTCTGTCAGTGATATTTATACCTTGGGTTCGTCAGTAATTACATGGGGAGTGCGTCTGAAATTGGATGGGAGCAAAAATATACTGGTCACAAACAGGGGCGTAACTACCAGGGAGCAAGGGGGGCCCCACCTCCTTATTTTTCCTATGACAGATATAACCACTGTGGATGAAGCACAGATAGGGGCCCCATCATAGTTTTGCTGGGGTGCCCAGTGATTCCTAGTTGTGCCACTGGTCACATAGACGTGGTAGGTTTCCATTTGTGACCCTGTATCTGCTTTCTTGTGATTGTCCTGGTGCCAGAATTAGCATGAACTGGACTCTGGAAAGGAACAAGGATTTCTATGATCTGTTTACTATACTGAGGTTTGAGTCTCAGGAAAGGATAGACTTTTTTTTTTTACATTGCAAGGTACAATACTCATAACTAATCCTTTATGTAGTCATGGAACTCCTTGGGTACAGTCCGTACTCTTAGGTCAGCGGGTACTTCTAAGGATGCAGGTGCCTCAATCTGCCAGAAAATGTAGCCACAGAAAAGGAATAGTCCTGAGCACACCTCACTCATTAACTTTCAATTTATTGATGTTTCCAGGGGCACTTCTAAGGTTTTTGGCACCCAAGTCAAACTTTGTAAAAAGGTGCTTCCCGTGTATGTTAAGCAGTGCGCTGACATAGGCATGTCCTCTGGTTGTGGCCGTGGCTAAGTACTTGTTAAATTCAAACTTTATAAGGAGGTGGGGGAACAGGTAGACGAATAGATAGACAGATACAGAGAGAGATAAAATATTCTTTTTTGGGCGGGAAGGGGGGCACTTAAATGGTGCCCTGTGAACTCCCAGCACACGCAAATTTATTTTTCTTTTAAAGGGTCAGGTTTCTTTTCTGCCACCTTTACCTTTACCCCAGAGGTGCCGCCTGAGACAAATATCTCACTCTGCCTCATTAGAGAAGTGGCCCTGGACGTTTCTGAACTACGTTGAGCCCCTTCATCAGAATCTGATGAAGGTGCTCAATGCATTGGCAAGCGCAGTATTTTCAAGGGGGGAATTCCTAAATGGGACTGAACAAGCCCAGAATGAGGTTCATGACCGAATACATTCATGTGATCTATTATATATGGATCATATAATAATATTATATATATTCTTTAATTGCCATGATTATCATCACTGTTGGCCAAAACACATATTCCCTTTACTTATGTTATAAAGTATATACTTACTAAGGCTGGGTACACACAAACAAACATATTTCCGTGTATTGGTCAGTCGGCCCAAAAAAATCTGAGGTGATTTCGGCAGTGGCAGTGAAGGCTGTGGTCCATAGG
Source organism: Hymenochirus boettgeri (assembly GCA_019447015.1). Classification (NCBI taxonomy): domain Eukaryota; kingdom Metazoa; phylum Chordata; class Amphibia; order Anura; family Pipidae; genus Hymenochirus; species Hymenochirus boettgeri. The sequence continues at coordinate 199,445,673 of CM033469.1, read as the reverse complement.
AAACATTTGCTGTGGCCGACCACTTTATAGCGGGGAAAGGTCAGGACAGAAAATTTGTCCGTGTGTACCCAGCCTAACGTTCTGTTTTACTGATAAGTCCACATTTGCACTACTATACCATTAGTGTCTTTTAAAGTCAGAGCTGTGACACTGACAGTGAATCTGACAGAATATATTTATATATATACAGTCCAAATGACTGGCTCCTGCCAAGGTATAAAAATATCCTGGGTGATGCTACAGGAGGCAATAAACAAAAGTATAAATGTATAGAGCACTCCCAAAGGACTTTATAGAATTTTAATTAGTGGCCTGTTGACCACTAATTAAAATTCTATAAAGTCCTTTGGGAGTGCTCTATACATTTATACTTTTTTTATATATATATATATCTATATATTATATATATATATATATATATATATATATATATATATATACATATATAAATGCATTATAATATATATATATTTTAATGCAATGTTGACAATCGGCTATACAACCACCTTCAGGATTTCCTAATGTCCCCTTCCTGCTCACTAAGTTCCATCACCGTGCAGTAGGTACAGTAAGTACTGAGTATAAACCCAGTCTCAGCAATTACCTCAGGCAGCTGCTGGGTTAATATTGATAGTTTTATATCAATTATTCTTAGTTATGCTGCTGTCAATCACAGGGCATATTGTCAATTGAGCTGTGAGTAAGAAGCAGCATTTGTATGTTTCAAAAATATATCCAATGTTACAATCTATGTAACAAACTGTTACAGGCAATGGACTTTGCTTTTTGTGTTCTCAGATTCTCAGAATTTAACTTGTCCTAAATAGTTTAAATTTTTTTTTACTGAGAATGCTCTAACTACTGAATCTTGATATATTTGGTAAAACCTTGTAGTTAAAGTGATGTGGCCTTCAGCACATCAATCTTTGGAATTTCATGGCCTTGGATATATGCTATAAAATCTAGCAGTATTGAAGCTAGTAGTGAGTATTGTTTTTGTCAATTCCAAGTACTCTCCTTTGATTATACTTGTGTCACATTATTATTAGTTTAAATCATTGGTGATTTGTATTAACTGGTTAATAAATGGTTGCATTTCTACAAATATTTTGTGATTATTAAGTAGCTGAATCTTGTAATTTGTGCTCTTGTCCAGGTCAAGAACCCAAATCTGATGGCCCTTTTAAGAAGAAAGGTGCGTCTTGCCCAGCCATATGCTGGAGTATTCCTAAAAAAAGATGACAGGTAGGTGTAAATGTACACTCTTCTGCTGCCACATATTCACTATTGTCCCTTTAACTGTAATTTCACAGTATTAAGAATAGTAATATTCTTCTTTTTACTTGTTATTTATATCTCTTATGGTATATATTTGTTCTTTTTGGCTTTTTAAAAAATACTTTATTTTATTTTCTTCTGCATCTATTCATCATATTGCGTCCTATTAAAGAAATTAAGGAAATTAACCTCTCCACAATGATTACTTTTTGGATAGTTTACATAAATTTTTTTTCCAAAGTACACACATACACAGCTATCTCATCTGTATGTATTTTTCTGTTTAGAGGTGTATTTGCATATAACGGTGAGATAGGTGGTGTTTTATTATTTTTCATTTTTACACTAGCTACACTGTAACTACACAAGGTAACTGTCTTACGTCACCCACAGTTACTTGTTTTCTATTGCAGTAATGAATCCGATGTCGTTAACAGTCTAGATGAGATTTATAATACAGGAACATTTGTCCAAATCCATGAGATGCATGACATGGAAGACAAGCTGCGTATGATTGTCATGGGCCACAGAAGGTTGGTGTTTCCAGATTGCATGAACCTTTAAAATCTTCATCTCAAGTTGTATCATTGCTCTAAGCCAGTGTTTCTTAATATCTTTATCCATGTGGAACCCTTGAAACAATGTACATCTTGGAGAACTTCAACAAAAAATATTATATTTTTATTTGTGTATTTCTTTCTTAGTCATTCTTCAAAATACAGAAGTCATAAACTATATGTATAAATATATTAATATTGTGGAAATAATTTACTCAATTTCACCACAAAGGTGGATCTGTAAAAGTCCTGTCATTATCTCTTGGCAACCTCTCAGGGAACCCTTGGTAAGAAACACTACTCTAAATACACAAGCAAATAGGTGACCTAAAATCTGGGAACATTTATTTCAGAATAGTATTCCTAAGCATATTATTATTTATAAGATAAAATTAAAAATAGATATTTTAATTCTAACCTTTGTGCCATAACTGTACATTCTTTTAGAATTCGTATTAATAAAGAGCTTGATGTAGAAGCTGAGGGAGCAAGTGAAGAAAAAGGAGAAGGGAAGAAGAAAAGAGGGAATTCAGTATCAAAGCTCGTTAAGGAGATAGAGAAACGTGAGCAATTGGTAATTGATGCAGAAACACCACAGGGAGTCCTTATGGTGGAAGTAGACAATGTGATGCATGAGGATTTTCAGAACAACGAGGAAGTCAAAGTAAGCAAGCAAAAGCTCCTATTTTTGTCTTCTATCGTGATGCATATCTTCCCGAGTACCGTATATACTCAAGTATGAGTCGAGGTTTTTAGGCTTTAAAAAATTCTACTCGGGTCACTCACCTGTAATCCGGCAGCCGCTCGCTTCTGCATCCACAGTGGCTGACGTCTCTACTCGGCACCGGTCTTACCCGGCACAGAGCAGTCACGTCAGACACCAGCACAGTGGGTGCGGAAGCGTATAAGTATATGATATTATACCACCCTGTATGTTTATTAAGCCATTATGTACCTTGATCTGAAACGCAAACATCTGGATTGCAGAGGGATTGCCCACAGCAACAGGATTGCTGAGAGCATTAAGAACATAAAGGCAAGTCCTCTCCTCCATTGGGGGAGGGGTGCAGTGCTTGCTACTGCAGATGTTTGGAAACTACAACTCCCAGCAAGTAAAGCATTTAGTCGTTTCCAAGCATCTGGAGTGGCAAGGAATTGGGGGTAACTGTGTTGGAAATCTCCATTTAAAGGGAACTAATGTCTAAAAACTATAGAGAATCAGGAGGATGGTATCTATTGTGAAAGATTACCCTCTGATTCTATAATGTTTTGAAGCTTTAGTTGCCCTTTAAATGAACAAAAGAATTCCCATACAGTAGTCCCATACAGTAATAGCCATACTGGATTTGGCTATAACTGTATGGGACTACTATATGGGAATTCTGCTGTCCATTTAAAGGCCAAGTAAAGCCTCAAAACAATACAGAATCAGAAGGCAGTAGTGGTCATAATTTGTACCCTTGACTTTAGGTTCTTCTAGTAAGATGAGGAAGTTAAAATTAAGGTGTATGTAGCAGCAGGGCTTGTGTAGTGAAATATTTTACTTATTTAATGGAGATATATCTCTGGTTTTAAAATTGGTAAAGAAAAGGCGATGCATCATTTTAATCAAGTCAGGGAAAAACTTCTCCTTTAAAGGGATATTATTTTCCCACAAAACATTACCCAAAAGATAATTAAAGTAGAGCAAAAATGAGCCTGAGTCCCATGTGTTATATACAATTAGCAATGTTTATCACCTCTGAATTCAGTTGCTGGCCTGAATGTATATAGTGGTAAAAACGCTGGTCCACAAAGAGGTTTCTTGCCTTGAGACGTTTCCTGACCGATAGTGCTTTGCAACCAAGGTCACGCTTGTAATTTCTGATGCAAAAATAATCAGGCCAGGCAGTTTTTCAGGAAGTCGTGGGGATGTGAGAGTTAAGTCTTATTGTATGGGCAGCATAACTAAGCATTTGAAATGCTTTATATTTTAATAATAAGTATTTTTAACAAGTTATTTTCAGGTCACATTTTGGTAAAAGGCAAGTTATCCCTTAAAAAAAAAAGAAAATACTGCCGATAGGTAAATCACCCCCCAAAACTGCAATAGTTGAAAAGCTGAAATAAGTGATTGACTTCATGTCTGTCAACTTTCTATTGTACTATTGTAGTACATGGGCTTATAGGCTTTGGAGGTGATTTCCTACATATTTTTCATTTGAGGGGTTAACATGCCTTTTTAAAGGAATAATTCACTTGAAAAGTTAACTATTCCTTGGGAGGTTAAGGAGTGATGCCTTACCTTCAGTTCTTTTATTAAACGACCAGGAGCCACGGACTAAGATAGAAGATATTTACCTTTCACACAATCCTCCATAGCAGCTTTAAAAATTCCCACTAACTAGTTTAGAATAACTAAAGCCTGCATTGTTGTGCATGTGCGATATAGTTAATCTGAACCAGGAAGCGGTCGGGACCTATCAGTGCTGCTGCAGAGGATTGCGTGAAAGGTAAATATCTTCTATCTTTGTCCCTGGCTCCTGGTCAATTGATTGAAGAACAGAAGGTAAGGCATAGCACCTTAACTTCCTGGTCTTCAATCAATACATTAAAGGACAACTAAAGGCTCAGAACATCATTGAATTAAAAGGCAGATCTCCTTGTTATAAAAGCAGTAATCTGTGTCTCACCTCTCATTTTAATATGGTTGTTGAAATATTTAACTTTCTAACATGAGGTTTGTGTCTTATTTCCAAGTGTTCCGATATCTGTGTGTTCGCCGACCATTATGTTCTTTAAAAATGCTCAGCCCTAAGGCTGGTTTCACACCAGCAGATATTTCCAGCCGACCGACCTATAGTGCCATGGATTGGTCAATTGGCCAGAAATATCTGATTGTGTGGAGCGGCTGGTAAATCACAGCCGATCGTGTGGTTCCCTTTGGGAATTGGTTGCGCACACTTTCGGCCGCTATTGCCGTGACCAACAGTCATTTGACCCGGCCGAGCACTTGCTCGCAGTGAATGCTTGGGTGGGACAAATAATAGCCCCGTGTGTACCCAGCCTAAGATACTGCAGGAACTTGTTACAGTTGGTCACACCCACTAGTGACTGTGGCCAGTCACTGTACATACACACGGTTATTTCATCCAGTTTTTCAAGTGGTAATATTTACTTAATGCTATTTACTGTTTTCCTGTTTTACAGTTTATTGGTGTTTTTGGAAGGTATATGTTCAGATTCTGGAATGTAAACATTTGGGTTTAGTTCTCCTTTGAGGAAATAGTTCACTTTTCAAAAAAAATCCCTTTATCCATTATTGTTCCACATAAATGTAGATGTGCTTAAAACAAGTCACTATTGAAGTTTATACTAGTATGGACTGAGTTGTCTCGTTCTTTATCCTAGGCACTCACTGCTGAAATAGTAAAGACTATCCGTGATATTATTGCACTTAACCCTTTATACAGGTAAAAGTATGCTTTTAAATGCTACATGTACATTAGGATGCGCTTATTAGAAATTATCTTATACCTTCTTTATATTTGGTGAAGCACTCTAGACATAGAACAATATATGTTTCCTAATGTTTTATATTCTTTCTGTGATGATTAGTGCCTATATTTTGCATAACCTCTACCACTTTTATGGTTATCTTATTAGGGAGTCTGTAATGCAGATGATGCAGGCTGGTCATAGAGTTGTGGACAACCCTATTTATCTCAGCGATATGGGTGCAGCATTGACTGGAGCAGAGTCCGGTGAACTACAGGATGTGCTTGAGGAAACAAATGTGCGTACAAAAAAGCATCTTTTAATGAAAATGTTGTCTTTAAAAATGTCCTACAGGGTATGTACACTGTAAAAACAACTTTATCTTCCTGGATAGCTGTGGCTTTAAATCTAAAGGGGCTGTGTTTTTTTTTTTTTTTTGTCCTATTACCCTACCTTTACTGCTTGAATGTTGCTGGCTTCCTCCTCCACTCTAATCCTGTTGTTAGGACTGCCCCCATGAGATTCTCCAAATCCCCAATATGCCCTGTGCCATATAAATGCACAGGCGTTTAAAGAGCACACACGTGACGCCGATGCACGTCACGGTGACAGCATTAGTGTGTGCCCCTGTGAAGTCATGGCTTTGCGATGTCTTGGGCATGGTGCGATGATGCCACAGGGGCGCACACTCGCGGCAACATCACCACGATGAGAGCAACAACATCATGGCACTTAATACTCTTCAAATGGCCGTGCTATTATCTGCCACAGGGCATGTCTCTTGGGGGCAGTCCTAAAACGGGATTACGGTGGTGGAGGAAGCAGTACATTCAAGCAGTAAAGGTAAGGTATGGGAGAGTAATAGAAGAAAAAAACCTTTAGATTTAAAGCCACAGCTATCCAGTAAGAAAAAGTTGGGTTTTCTTTAAGCTTGATAGGAATCTGTGGCATGACTTCCCTGTAGTGATTGTAAGGAGACTTACAGGAAACAGAAAAAGATGGGAAAAGTGCACAGTGAATGGCCATTCCAAGCGGTAATCATACATGTATAGCTGTTCAGTCCTTAATGTTCCAACCCAGTGAATCAAACAATGACTATACACGTAAAATTAAAGTGCATAACGACTGGACCCTTGTTCACTCATGCAGGAGCTTGCTGCTCTCTGCTGCCTCATTTATGGCTTTGTGAGCTAGCGCAACCATAAAGCAGACGAGCAGTGCAGCTACCGTAAATCATTAGCCGTGACAATACAGTCATACCTTTGGCTGTAACATGTGCTTCAGAGAGCGGCGAGGGGCCGTTGAGTTCAAGGCATGATATCTGATCTTGTGTGTTCTAGGGTATAAAGTATTTGTTGCAAAGACTGGGTTTGGGGAGGGGGGGGGGGGGAGTTACTTGAGCTATATCTTTGTAGAGAGTTAACATCTTATTGATAACATTGTTTTAAGTTGAATAATAAAAAATATATATGTAACCATAAAATAATTTGCTACATTACTGAAAGTGTACTGGTTTTTGAAAGTTGTCTGTAATAATCCTTATGGCTTTAAAAAAATCATTGCTTATAATATATTTAAAGGGCATGTCCAGCCTAAAATAGTCAGCTTAAAAATGTTTATCACCCCCCCAACCTAGGTTTTGCATTATCCATGAGTTTCTAAGATGCCCCTGAAGTTCCATACCTAACCCAGTCCCTTGACGCTCCTCCTCTGATCTGATGCTGACAGTTTCTCCACTTCCTGGTTGCAGAAAGTATATTTTGGAGAATAAGCAGTTCTTATTATTCTTTTTTTGCAGATTCCGAAACGTCTCTACAAATCGCTTTCATTGCTGAAAAAAGAATATGAACTGAGCAAGCTACAGCAGCGTCTTGGTAGGGAGGTGAGAGCGATCTAAAAAAATGTGTATATGGAACTGAAAAACAATACCATAATTGTTCATGTTTGCTGGGGAATGCTGTTTAGTGTAATAAAAGACTTGAAAAAAATAGTCTCAATCTACTTAATGAACGTATAGAACAAAGCATATCTGTTCTTTGGCTCCTTTCCAGTTACAGGCTGAAACTAATCAAGGCATGCTGGTAAATGATAGTTTTGTCTGGATGAACTAGTGAGAGAGTTTAGTTAATTTACCCATATGGTTTAATGGGAGACGGCACAGAGCTTGAAAGACTTTTTTTTTTTCTATCTCTGTTTATTTTTCTTTCTCTTCTAGTATACAAGTTTGTACATTGTGCCCAGTGATTTCTTTAGGGTATTATTAGGGATCATACGTGTTTACAGGCTTATTTATTAAAGGGTGCAAACATTTTCCCAAAATGATAATTTGCAGCACCCAATTAAAGGATACCTTTTTACTGGTCTACTAGAGTTAGAAAGCAAGTGATAACATCCGATTTGTTTTTTTGCAAATGTAAGTGTTGCAACTTTAATTCAATTTAAAAGGACACTAAACCAATAAAAAAAAAAACCTCCCTGTGAATAATAGATGAAAATACATGATTTAAATAAATAATGTACTGGATTTTTTTTATGTGGTCGTTCTTATTTCTATGCTTGTGTATAAATGTACATAATAAAGATTCTGTAAATGGGGAAAATAATTGTTTTCCTGTTGGTTTTATTCATCTACTAAACCAAATTGAGGGTAATATTAACTTCATATTTTGAAAAAATAAACAGCCAGTCTCTCCTTTTTTTTTTTTTTTTTTTTTTTTTCCAACTTTTGTGTCTGCCACACCCTAGGTAGAGGAGAAGATCAAGCAAACGCACCGAAAGTACCTTCTACAGGAACAACTGAAGATAATAAAGAAAGAGCTGGGTCTGGAGAAGGAAGATAAAGATGCCATTGAAGAGAAGTTTCGGGAGAGACTGAAGGAACTCACCGTTCCTAAACATGTTATGGAGGTTATTGATGAGGAGCTGGGAAAACTGGGGCTTCTTGATAACCATTCCTCAGAATTCAAGTGAGAATCCTTTTCAGGAGTTATTTTATTCTCCATACATTTATTAAAACACAGGCTACCGTTGAAGTTATATTTTAGTTTCAAACGTTCCAGATGTTTTGTAGTAGGACGTGTGGTAATTTTTCCTTAATTACTTGTATGTATTCAATTATAGATTAAGATGAGGCAAAGTAATTTTTTCAGTATAGTGTCCCTTTAATGCCACTGGGAATTAAATGGCAAATCCACCCTTAAAGAGTTGCTTACAGGGCCTTATCCCTCACTGGCATAATTACTTACAGACCCTGATCTGTCACCGGCAAAGTCTCACCTCCTCTGCTGCTTTTGCAGGCTAGTTTTATGGTTGCTTCAGTAATGGCTGTCGGGTATTGGAGATATAGCATAGTATTTGAGGTTAAATAAAGGCATAAGTCCATCCAGTCCAACCTAATAGGCAATTCCCACATTTCCTGCCTAACTGTTGATTCAGAGGAAGGCAAAAAAAAAACACAGAATAATAAAGTGGAAAAATATTCCTTCCTGACTCCAATTGGAAATATCCCTGCATCAACTCTACTTTATGTATCAATACCAGTAACATGCAACATTCCTTGTTTTTAGAAACTCACCCAGTGAACTTGCTATCACCACGTCCAATTGAAAGACAGTTTTATAGATGTACCATTCTTACAGTGAAAAACCCTTTCCAAACTTGAAGACTAAACTTCTCTTCTTTAAAACTTAAGGGATGTCCTCTGACTTTATTGGTGAACCTCAGATAGTTAATTGTATGGCCCATTAATGTATTTATTAGTAATCCTATCCCCATGCAAGCCGAGATTGTAATGGTGCGGCATGATGATGTCACGAACACGCGATGCCACGTTGCATGCGCCGTGACGTCGCGTGTGTGGAGCTAACTGACCTTGCATTTTGGGACACAATGTGGAAGGAGATCTAGGATTGGGGGGTGGAGCTTAGATGACTGCAAAGGATATCCAAGATGTCAGGAATTTTACAGGACCACAGGTAAGCTCAGAAGGGACCTAGAAGGGAAAATTAAAAGAGGAGCTGATTAGTTAAAGCTTCAGCTTCCAATTACACTTAACTTGTTTTTGTAGTGTACTTATCCTTTAACCAAAGCTGCAGAGGAGACCACCACAGCGAAGGATTGGGGTCTGTAAATAACTTTAGAAGCATCTTTGGAAAAGGTATGAATAATACGTACATGTGGGACTGCTTAACGTATATACAGATTTTTGATGAGAGGCGAAGACTAGAATTTGGGGATAAGAAGACCTATACTTGATATTTGCTGCCATTTGGTATTTACCACTGAACATTATATTCTATATTTGTCTTTTACATCAATGGATATGTTTAAATATTGGCAAAGGGAATAAATGAGAAGTTTAGGCACTACTAAAATAGGAACTGCACAATTAATCTTGTTTAAGACCTAGTCCACTGTAGAACTCTGCATTAAATCCACTGACTGTAGTAAAACATCACAATTTGTTTTCATTACAGTGTTACTAGGAATTACCTGGACTGGTTGACATCCATTCCCTGGGGCAAGTACAGCCAAGAAAATTTAGATTTGCGAAGGGCTGAGGAAGTTCTTGAGGAGGATCACTATGGGATGGAAGATGTCAAAAAGAGAATTTTGGTAATTCTTGCTTTACAAAGAGCAGGCCCCCTTTTAGATTTGAGGAAAAGCCCTGTCCGCTTATGTAACATAAATGGTTCTTCCACTGTGAGAGCAGTAAAGCTGTGAAATGCTCTACCTGAAAATGTAGTATTGGCTGAATCTCTGAACACATTAAAAGGAGGTTTGGATGTTTTTTAGGACAGTCATAATATCCAGTGTTACAACTGGTGACTGCATCTTTGAGAATGTATGTTTGGTTTTATGCTTGTCTAGTTTGGTGTACTGAGGGGCATGTAACTTTTGTAAGGAGGAGACTTTGCTTCTTTTATTTTTTGTATTGGGGGACCAGTTTTTTGGGGGGGTTTTGGTGGGGGAGGAGTTGAACTTGATAGACTATTGTCTTTTTTTTTCAACCCAAAATTATTGTAACTGAGTATTGTAATAAAAAGATAAGTAAGATATGCAATGATATGCAAAGATAAGTAATGTAAAGCAAGCTCTTTCACATTAGAACTTCCAAACACAGTAGAGAAATGTTGTCTTTTATTTTATTAACAGGAATTCATAGCAGTCAGTCAGCTGAGAGGTACCACGCAGGGCAAGATTCTTTGCTTTTACGGCCCACCTGGTGTAGGAAAGACTAGCATTGCCCGCTCTATTGCCCGTGCACTGAATCGGGAGTACTTTCGTTTTAGTGTTGGTGGGATGACTGATGTAGCTGAAATTAAGGGTCACAGGTGAGTAGAGGTATCGTGTCAAAAATGTAATTGGAAAGTCTTTTCATACTAAAATGAAACCTAGGATGCACACATTCTTCACATCAATATTGCAAGTTGGTGCTCTTAAAAGCATTATAAAAAAATCTTATTTCTTGTGTTATATTCTGTAATGTAAGTAAGTTTTTATTAGAAAAACATACAATCAGGTGCGAAGGAATCACTATAGCAACCATAGCAGTTGCTATGGGGCCCAGAGCCAAAGGAGGCCCCCGTCCAGGTTCCCTGCAGGCATGTCCACCCTCCTAAGAAAAATTTTACCTCACGAATTCCCCACAAACCCCATTTTTGTTTTACTTAAAGCTTTCAAAGATGCCCCCAGGTTTAAGCAAAATGAAAACAGAGTTTGTGGGGCTGAACTATGGGAGGTAAAATTTTTCTAAGTAGGGTGGACAGGTCCTTAAAATAACCTTGCTGCAGTTTGGCCAGTTTAGATTGAACTGCACCAAACTGTTTTTTTATTTGGGGGGGCCCCATTTAAAATCTTGCTATGGGGTCCTGTGATACCTAGCTACGCCACTGCATACAATTTTCTTTTTTCCCAGAATGCAATATTTATGTGGCTGTATTCATATATTATTATGCAATTAGCTGATGATGCTTTGATCAATTTGTTTTTGCAGGCGAACATATGTTGGGGCAATGCCTGGGAAAATCATTCAGTGCCTGAAGAAGACAAAAACTGAGAATCCATTGATACTGATAGACGAGGTAATCTTTTTGTACATTGCATTGTAGTTTGTACCCAAAATGAATTAACAAGCTGCAAAATCATGTGTACAATATTAATTTTTAAGGAAATGTTCACCCCCTAACAAAATTTTAAAATGTTTTATAAAGTGAACAAATAGACTGTACTATATGAAACTGGGTTCAGGTATCTACTGAAATGGCCATTTATATAAAGGAATTCTTTGTTACTTGTTTGTCACCAATTACAGGTAGATAAGCTTGGCCGTGGCTATCAAGGTGATCCATCGTCTGCTCTTCTGGAGCTTCTTGATCCAGAACAAAACTCAAACTTCTTGGATCATTATTTGGATGTGCCTGTTGACCTATCAAAGGTAATTTTGCTGCTCCCTTACTAATTTTGTCTAAGAAGATTTAAAATATTAGGCACATTTTAAAAGTTTTTTTTTTAAAATGAATTTGCATAAACCATTCCATATACTGGGTAAATAAATGGTCAAATTAGTGAATTTGTGCTGAGATTGAAAATGAAATTGTGCTCCCTTTCCATAGGTTCTTTTCATCTGTACAGCAAATGTCACAGAAACTATTCCCGAGCCTCTCCGAGATCGCATGGAGATGATAAATGTGTCTGGGTATGTTGCTCAGGAGAAGCTTGCAATAGCAGAGGTAGGGCTTTTTCTGAGTAGTGTAATAGAAAACAAAGCATTGTAATTAGATCTGTGTAATTGGGTAAACTAATGGAAATAGCTATTATGTATGGTACATGTATGTTTGTTTTTTTTATTATTTTTTTTTAACCATTTTACATGGTGAAATCTTTGTGGACGTATGGTATGATACTTTGGCCTGATTGGTCATGCAACCTGATTGGGTGGTTTTAAATGGGCCACATGATCGGTCAGCGCCATGAATGAGTTGAATGAGTCACCCTAACCTATTCACTCTGATAGCGTGACTTTTAACTCCAAAAACATGTGCACCACCTCTTAGAGAGTAATTCACGCTGTAATATAACTAAGGCTTCAAGTGGATCAGAATAGACTGACAAAATGTAATTAAAGTAGAACTAAGCTTAATTTTTTAAAATCCTTATATTAAAGATTTTCTTCCCAGAAGACCTATACATTGTTAGATTCTTTTCTAGTAAGTTGCATTTGTGTACATGTGAGAAATAGATTCTGTAACTAAGAAGGTTTCCATGTTGTTGCCAGTACAACTATATACTATATAACTCACAGCCCATGTAGTCTTCAAAGAGCCACGCCTCCTGACCCCAGTATTTACTCTCTATGCACAAAGTGTTTTCTATACAGAAGTCTGCACACCAATATAGAAGTCCCTGATAAGACTTTGAAAGCTTGTTACCCTGCAGTTTATTTATTAGCTAGCATGAATTGCATACAGCTTTCTTGGGGCAATACAAAATAGTAAGGTGAGTTTAACAACTTTTTTTTTATTCTTTTCCTAGCAAAAGATTTAAAGGGCATCTATAGTGAAAAAAACACATTGCCCCTTTGCAAAGTCAATTTCATGTACTCTGTGCTGCCTTAATCCTATCTCTGTCGGTGACTCTGTTTAACCATGGTGTCAGATCTGTATGCAGCACTTCCCCCTCCCCTCTGTTACCTCCTCCATGTCTGAACTCCGGCTAACTGACAAGCTTATCATGTGCAGTAGGAGTTAAATGTTCAACATCCTGAAAAACACACCCACGCACAGTGGCCAGTAGAAAGCAAGCTGTTCTGGAGACACAGAAGGAGCTCCGTACAGTTTACGATCTCTCACTTTGTGACCCATCATCAATCAGTGAAAGCTATTAAGAAGGGTGGTCAAGTGCAGCCTTATATCTACCATCAAAGTTACCTCTCTCCCCCTGCTAATGCTGTTATCTCTATGTTTATTACAGAGCAGGGAGGGGGGATCACTTCACAGGGATTTGATTGACAGTCCAAGTAGGAGTAGAGGAATGCAATCTCATATTCTTCTAACTGGTGTATCTCAGGACAAAGAGGGAATCTGAAAAATGTGAAGACACTCGGGGGGTTGTGGGGAATTATAAACACATGGAACGAAAGGGAAAAAAAGTTCATTTTCCCACTATAGATGCCCTTTAAGCTTAGATATGTACCTGTGTACCTTGCATGTGCTGTGGTGGCTTACCTGCTTAAGCACTGGTTTTAGGTCCCATTCGTTCACAGGTTCAAATCCCCATACTTACTTTTTTCTTCTGTTCCTAGTAAAATATAAAGATTCTACATGTCCTAATGTTCCACATAGTATCTCTGTTGGGTAGAGGTAAAAGCTTAGCTTTTAGCATGACAGAGTACTTGAGGTTGCAGGTTCAATTCCTCAGACTTTTATTGTTTACTGAAATGTTAATATTCTGTTTCTTGCATCAATGCTAGCTAAGAAATCTGCAAATATTACCTTTCTTTTTTGAATGAAAAGCAAAGGATTATATCATTGTAAAGACAAGAGCATTGAATGTGTTTGAGGAAAAAAAGTTAAATCCCTTCTGTATTGGGGAGAGGGAGGATTTTGGACAAAGCTTGTTGCATGTTTATGAATGTGTGTCTATTGGGACACATTTGGCTATAGACTTTTGTTGCCCTTTAAAGGGCAATTATAGTGAGAAAATTGTCTTTTTTAAATTCCTTCTAATGTATCCTATAAGTCATCCCAACCACCAGGGTACCTTTTAGTTTCTTTAAATTCTTCATAGTCCCAGAGATATAAGCCTTTGAATATGCTGTGATTTGTAGGAGCTGTTACACCTCATCTGTCACTCAAAGGCACACACCCACACAATCCAAAGCTCCCATGCAGTACTGTCACATACTCCTTCACCCACACTATAAGTACCATGTGCAACACATAGTCAAATGCTGTAGTGCTAAACACAATCAATAAACCATTAACCCAGCAATATGAGCATAACAGACTATAACACCCCCCCCCCCCCAAAAAAAATATCTTATATACATACAAAACCAGTGACTCAAATGGAACACTAATACAGTATATGTAATAATACAGTAATACAGACAATATACCAAACAAGACATACGGTGCAATCTATGAAATATATAGACTAAAGCAAATGAAATGTATCAGGATATTGTCTTCAGTGATTATGATCTCAGCTAAGCAGGGGGAGAGATATGAACTTTAGATACAAAATTAAATAACAATTAGCAAAGTTAGAGAACAGGAACAGGCAGAGTTTAGTAACTTACTTGTAAAGAATCTCAGCACCACTTGTCCTCCTCTCTCCCCCTCTGCCCCTCCCTTCAGCATATTGCTACTTTATCCCACACTTTGATTGCTGGCAGTCTAGCTCTGGAAGGAAGAGGTCAACAGGATGTCAGCACTTTATTTAAAGTCCTTTCAACTGACAATGCTCGGACTCTGTATACAGCCCGTCACTGCTTGAGGGGGACTAGACAGAGAGGGGAAGGGGACTACACAGCTTGGTACAAACTTCTGCCAGTGTGAAGAAACGAAGCCACACAGCAACATGAAAGTAATGCAGCTTATACTAAGTGATCTATACATTGTATACAAAGTTTTTTCACTATAGTTGCCCTTTAAGCAGTTTTTAAATCTTTAAACAAATTTTTGCAAGCAGTTTCTCCAATAATCAATAACCATTTGGACATTGCTGGTTTTACTTATAGAGATACCTGGTACCACAGGCCCTTTCCATGTGTGGACTGGATGAAACAAAAACTCGAATCACATCAGAAGCACTGACTGTGCTTATTAAAAAGTACTGCAGAGAGAGCGGAGTCAGAAATCTTCAAAAACAAGTGGAGAAGGTGAGACTGATGATAGATGTCGACATTTTAAAAGGGATAAAAAAAAACTCAAAAGAATGCTATTGATTTAGTTCCGAGTATGTACAGAGAGCAGCAATCGCTGATTCTCATCTGTCACTCTTACCTGTTTGTGCTATGTAATGAGGGTACTTTAAGATGGGATTTCCAGAAGTTGCAGTACTTTTTAAAAGAAAGGAAAAAGTCAATGACCAAGTTTTGTTTTTTTTTTATCCAACAAATAGCTTGTATAATTGTCATGCAAAATTTCAATGTACCAAGAACTGCAGCAGCGATGGAATTGTGGTGAAAATATGAACAAATAGTGGCTTTCTTACAACTGACTAGATAAGCTAACCACTAACTAGATTTCATGTGTTTTTAAGGTCCTGAGGAAATCTGCTTACAAGATTGTGAACGGGGAAGCTCAATATGTGGAAGTGACACCTATTAACTTGCATGATTTTGTTGGAAAACCTATCTTTACCGTGGACAGAATGTACAGTATTACCCCACCTGGTGTAGTGATGGGACTGGCATGGACTGCAATGGGTAAGACAGTTATAAACTTTGTTTTGTAACACACAAAAATGGTGGCTACGGTCACCTAATTTCTTTGGCCGCAGTCCCGTGATGATTACAGCTTCCACCTGTCGCAGTCACTTATACTGCGGTTCTGTGATACTTCCAACTTTCACCTCTTGCTGTCTTACTGGGGTGTGCTCTAAGCATAAAGCCCATCCCAGGCTTCACTTAATGCAGCTAAAAGAAGTAAAAGAAGGCTTGTAGATATCTACAACTCCAGTAATGGAGAAATGGTACATTGCAGATTGGTTTTCTACATTTCTGCACTTTCATTCTTAATAAAAGGCTTTTTTCGTTTTTTGTAGAAAAGCTGTAGTTTTCAGTCTTTTTCAGGCAGTGGCAGACTTGTCAATGCAAGTTTCTCTTGCGGCACAAAATTGTCATACCTCTGATTTTCTGAAAGCATGTGTTAGCGGCAGTAGTAATGTGTTTGTTTTTCATGTACTTTATCATTACAGCTATCCTTAACCCGGGGTGGACACATGCATCAAATATTATGGGCTCCTTCCATTATTCCCAGATTAAAGAAATGCTTATTAAAATGTTGCCCATACCATACCAAGTTGGTGCTTGTGGATATACCTAAAATCGCATTTAGGTATATCCTATCCAGGAGAACAAAACCAAAAAATTTATACCACCATAATGTTAAAGGGAAAATTCAGTGGAAAATGTCATTATTTTTTAAATTCTCAGTTTAGATTATGCATACCTAGTTATTCAATATATTCTCTTCCATTTTGAAAAATTATTTGAATTTATACCCCTTGCTATTCCCTGCTGTTGGCATTGGTGAGCAGACATTTCAGGTTCTGTAATAGTCCTTCTTCTTCCCAGAATGCACACTAATGTTGAATGTTCCTAACAGTAATTCCTACCGATTGGCTGTTGGTGATGTGTCAAACATGCTCAGATCTCTACTAAGCAACTGAATCAACCCAGGTGCTGGGTCAAGGGCAAGACCATAACTGTCTCTATTAGGGGTCCTGCAAACAGGAAGACAGTATTTCGGAAGTCTTTATTTATACACAGACAAAATGTTGAATGAGGAGATTAAAGGGGAAGTTCAGTTCAAATACATATGCTTTTCAGAAAAAAGAGCAGTATTTTTTCATCCCAATGACCTTAATCTGCCCATTCAGCATTGTGTCTCTGTATAAATAAATGCAAACGAAATACTGACTTCCTGTTTGCAGGACCCCTAGTATGGTCTTGCCCTTGACCCAGCGCCTGGGTTGATTCAGTTGCTCAGTAAAGAACTGAGCATCTTTGACCCATCCAACAGCCAATCAGTAAAAAATACTGTTAGGAACATTCCAAGGATGTGGTGCATCCTGGGAAGAAGGACCGTTAGAACCTGAAATGCCCGCTCACTAATGCCAACAGCAGGGAACAGCAAAGGGTATAAATTCAACTGATTTCAAAATGGGAGAGAATATGTAAAATAACTAAGAAGACATTACACAAACTAACAATTTAACAAATATTGATAATTTCCACTGAACTGTCCCTTTAAGGTCATTAGGATGAAAATACACTGCTCTTTTTTTCTTAAAAGTATATGTATTTGCACTGAACTTCCCCTTTAAAGCATCTACACTAAGAATAATAATTAACTTGAATTCGTTAACTGCCACCAACAGACAAAACAAAATGAGAGGCGAGACACAGCTGAATGTTTTTATATCAAAGTGCTCTTTATTATGATTCAGTCGGGGAGATTCAATAATGCAGCTCGTGTTACTTACCTTCGCCCGATCCCGCGATACAATAACTGACGTAAACGAGATTACGGCAGTTATTGCATCGTGGGTTCGGGCTAAGGTAAGGAGCGGGACTTTAACGCTCCACAACCCGTAGCATTAAGTTTGGCGCTACGAACTTACCGCTACGGGTTTTGGATTGTTAGCACAGCGCTAGTTCCAAAAACATTTGGAAATGGCGTTGTGCTCTAAAATCCATCTAAAACCCACGTTCACCCTAAATTTTTTAGACGGAAATGGGCCATATTATATCTCCCCCAGTGTTTTATGGGGCTTTTGTTGTCTTTTAATGTGTTGCAGTTGCAACAGGCTGTTATTTTTTTTTAAATTAACACTAAAGAATTGTAAATCTTTTTTCAGGTGGGTCAACTCTCTTTATTGAGACATCACTTCGGCGTCCCCTAGATAAGGACAGTAAAGAGGGCTCTTTGGAGGTTACGGGTCAACTTGGTGATGTCATGAAAGAGAGTGCAAAGATTGCTTATACTTTTGCCCGTGCCTTCCTTATGAAAAAGCACCCTGACAATAGATTCCTAGTATCCTCTCACATTCATTTGCATGTTCCGGAGGTAAGACGTGTGAAGCACTTGCATTTAAATCCGATTCCTCTACATGAAATATTTGGTGTGTCAAAGAAAATGAATGTTTTTCTAAGGTGTAGGTGGGTAGGAATAAATCCCACAGATCTACACCTAGTTCATCAGTGCTGATCTCGATCAGTTTAAGGGGACACTAAACCGATTGAATCATGTAGCTTGCATTTTCAGGTCAGCTCCCTGTGAATAATAGAACCCCTGGGTTTGGGAGTTAAACTTACCTGTCGGCACTCCACACGCAGCTTTTCTCCAACTGATCAGTGCGCTATTCCGAGCGTGCTGCTATCTTTATTATAGGCGCTCATGCTAAAGATAGGAGTGCAATCAGAACAGCATGCCATATGCTGGTGAGAAGTTGCGAGTAGAGCACCGGCAGGTAAGTTTTAACTCCCAAACCCATAAACAATCTCCCCTCCCTGTGAATAATGGATGAAAATGCAAGGTACATAATTTAATAGTTTTAGTGTCTCTTAAAGGCTGGGTACACACTTTGATTTTCATGTATTGGTTTGTTGGCCTGATAAAACGGAAGTGTTTTTTGACCCCTGCTTGCCTGTTAACCTGGATCAGGTCACCTATGGGACCGCATGATCGGTCTCTACAAACTGTCGGCCAAGGCTACTTTTGCAACAATCGACAGTGATTCATCCTGCTCGCTAGTGGCGAACTTTAGGGCAGGACAAAGGTCTTACCGTACGTACCCAGCTTAACTGCTTTATTGTAGGTTGACTTGCTCTTAACCATTGATGTGTAGAAAGAAAAAAATAAAGGGGATGTAATAAAGGCTAACAAACAAAAAAGTTAAACTAATGCTATCTGATGTAATATCACGTATTAGAGTGGGTTTATCTCTTACCTTGCCAGACCTGGGTGGTTCCATTAATGGTGGCAGGCACCTGATGTTAAAAACAAATCTTTTTTGCTACTTTGTAGCCTGAAAACTAACTAAACTTCTGAATGAAGGTTTTGTGTTGGTGCACCTTGCCTTCCTGGTTCCTGCGATGCAGGAAATCTCTCACAGTGATTACTGCACTGCGTGGCACTGTACTGCACTGTAGCTCCTTAACCTCCTGGGTTTCAATCAGTACATTAAAGTAAAAGTTCACTTTGGGAGTGAGCTATTCCTTTAATTACTATTCTGCTGGTTATGACCAAAATTGATCTAGGCTACTTTCTTCTAAGAAGAGAAATTGACTGTTTAGTTTAATGTTTCATTGTGTTTAAATTGTTTATTTTTGTAGGGTGCAACACCAAAGGATGGCCCAAGTGCAGGTTGTACCATTGTTACAGCTCTGCTATCACTCTCCTTGGGGCATCCTGTACGCCAGAACGTGGCAATGACTGGGGAAGTGTCACTGACGGGCAAGATACTTCCTGTAGGAGGTATTAAGGAGAAGACCATTGCTGTGAGTACAAACTCCAGTTTGTTTTTTTGTGTGTGTCTTACAATTCTTTTGGGATGATTAGTCTAAGAAATTATGGATAATCTAGATACAGATGGCTGTCACTGGCATAACTATCCTATACAATAGTAATCTTGATCCCACTGTTTCAGAGCTCGTTTTTCTCTTTAATTTCTTTTGGTTCTCTTTGCCAATGCAATGCTATTGGATTGTTTCCACTATGGGCTCTGCACTCCGATCAATTATTGGAACGCATGCGAGCATGGCCTTTTGTGCGTATCGCATACGTTTTAGTAACACAAATGTGTACAGGAGCACAGCACACATAGCATTTTGTGCACAGCAGAGCACTGTCACTGTGCGTGACCTAACCTTTAAGGGCATGTCCTACCTAAAAAAAAACTTTTCATAGAAATGTACACCACCCCACACAACCCCAGTTTTGCATTTTCCATATATGCCAAAGTTGCCCGTAAAAAAGAATTGCTTAACCCGGTCCCTCGCTGCCTGGGCACCACCCCTGCTCCTTACAGCAGCTGTCAGGTAATTGGTAAACGTTGCACCTTGAATGACGTCCGCAACCAGGAAAAAGCGCCGACAGAGAAGTGCAGAGAGGCCGAAGGACCAGGTTAGTAAAGTCACTTCAGGGGCATCTTTGGCTTGTATGGATAATGTGAAACTGGGGTTTGGGTGGGTGGTGTACATTTCTATGAAAAGTTGTTTGTTTTTTAGGCTGGACATGCTCTTTAAGACAAATTGAAGCTTCAGATACTGGCCAGTATCCCTTAAATAAATGACACAGGCAAGTATCTACAGCTTCAATTTGTCTTTAAGTGTATCAGTCCTAAAGATTCTGTCTATCATCTTTGAAAGATGTGCCTACACACAGTCAAGAGCGTTCTCCCTACTATTTAAGTATAGGGAAACTGTTTGTGACTGCCACACTCCATACGATCGCGGCCGACTTCCTATACTTTAGTACAGGGGATCGACTGCAAAAGGGACATTTTACGGTTGAAACGACAGAATGTGAGCCAGAAACTATTATTTCGGCTGTACGCAATTTCCCAATAAAGGGATTGGCCCTTTATCGGTAATGTGTATATCCAGCTTTAGTTTAGTTTAATCCAAACCATATGAGTTCTATGGTAATCTCCCATCAGTAATTTCAGGATAATCTTAAAGAGAAAATTCAATGGAAAATGTAATTATTTTTAAAATTGTTAGTTTGTATTATGCATACCTAGTTATTAGGTATTCTCTTCCATTTCGAAAAATCAGTAGAATTTAGACCTGTGCTATTCCCTGCTGTTGGTTAACAGCTAAATTAGTGAGCTGCCATTTCAGGTTCTGTAACGGTCCTTCTTTCCAAAATGCACACTACCTTGGAATGTTCCTAACAGTAATTTCTACTGATTGGCTGTTGGATGGGTCAAACATGCTCAGATCTTTATTGAGCAACTGAATCAACCCAGGCGCTGGGTCAAGGGCAAGACCATAACAGTCTCTATTAGGGTTCCTGCAAACAGGAAGTCAGTATTTTGGAAGCATTTATTTATACACTGATAAAATGTTGAATAGGTAGGTTATGGTCATTAGTATGAAAAATTCCTTAAAAGTATATGTCTTTGCACTGAACTTCCCCTTTAAAGAATTAATGTCTAAAGTTTGGTTGATTCCCATGTAATTATCTACTATATTTCTTCATAGCCAAATACCATAATGGGCAACTAATACTAAAAAAAAGTTAATCTATAATTAAATACTTGTAAGTTGCACTTACTTTGAGTTGTGTGTTGCGGTCTGCCTTTAATCTAGTACTTGTGTTGCTCGGGCTCAGTAACCTCCCTCCATCTCTTAACTGACTTCTATATAGGACACAACTCACTGTGAGGGCAAGCATGCTCTGTAATCACTATGAGCTAGCACTGGGGGAGGGCAGTTGTTATTCACACAGTTAACATTCAATTGTCGCCACTATATACTGTAGATATTGCAAAACTGCACACAGCAGAGGAGTTTATGATAATTAGGCAGCAGATAAGATTAGATATCCAATCTGAAGCATCATATTATCTTAAGAAATAGGGGACAGATCCACACAAAAAGTGTTTAGTGTTGGTTGAGAAGAACTGTTTCCAAAAATGGACAATTTAAATTATTTATTTTATTTATTTTTTACCAGTTTAGATGCCCTTTAATACTATTAAAACCATTTGTGCTCGCTTTATTTGTTTCCCATGGATCCTTTGCTGCTGGTGATGCAAGTCAAATTCAAGCCTATAAACAAAAATTAGATAAAGGGATCCATCAATTTTTTTTGTTTATGTATTTGAGTTTATGGACAGAAGCATAAGGAGCTTTCCTGCCCTCAAGAACTTACTTTTGTTTGTCACATTCAAGTCTATCCATTTAGCTTACCGGGAGGTGATAGCAGAAGCAGAGGTGTCGATCAAGAAGAGGAGCAGCACACACAAACAATTTTACAATTTTTACAATACAATTTTTTAGGCAACGGATAGCATTTCTAATCTTAATAATGTAGCATTTTGGGCCCTAATCACTTTTGGAATCACCTTTTACTTTTTCTTTTAAAGGAGCACACAGACTTATGTCAAGTTAAGACTTGTTCTTTATACACCCAGGGGTGCTTCAAGGGGGAACATCACCTGAAACAAAATGCCTTTGGTGCTCTAGGGGTATCCAGTGCTCTGAGGAATGTTGTTTCAATTTCCCTCATGGATGGGGCATCCTTGTGTATATCATAGATTAAATAAGGTTAATTGTCTTACATCTGATTCTCATGTGTTTCCCCCCACAGGCTAAAAGAGCTGGTGTTACCTGTATTATTCTCCCATCTGAAAACAAAAAGGATTATTATGACCTGGCCAGCTTTATTACAGAGGGCCTAGAGGTGCACTTTGTGGAGCATTATGAAGAGATATATGACATTGCGTTTCCAACAACTGACCTTTAACCATGAACATAAATTTAAAGCCACAAATTTCAGGGTCATCAACTGAAATAGCAAGATCAATATCGCTGCTGAGCAGCCCAAGCTATTATAATTATGACTTCATTAAGTAATTGCCTTTTTGTGTATATGGTATCAATTTACTAATGTAATTATTAAATAAAGAGACATTTTAATGTTTTGTTATTGGCTGTACAGATGGAGGTTTGTTTGTATGTGTATAAATATAGTCATGGATGGTGCCATAGGATTCTGATTGACAAAATGTTAAATTAAATTTAAAGGGCATATCCACCCCCAAAATAAAAACTGGCATGCTGGTGGAGGGCCCCAAAAAGCAAAAACGCAATACTTACAACTACACCAGGTACCCTTCCCAATCTTCTGCATGCTGGGAAAGCTTGGTTTTCCCATACCCTCACTAAGCTTTCAAAGCACTCGTAAGACGAGCCTCTGTAAATATGCAGCAGTCATTGGCCATGATGTCACCATCATGGTCCTGACTGCAGAGTATATACGGAAGAGTCTGAGCTTCTGCGAACATGCAGCGAAGATGGAAGAATGTGTAGGTGTATAAGCACTTGAGAGTTGTGTTTTGTTTTTAGCTTTTTGGGGGGCCTTTATTTTTGAGGTGGACATACCCTATGGGCTTATTCTCCTGGTGCCAGTATTAGTCAAGGTACAAGGATTTATATGACAATGTTGTTTTTACTATAATTAAGTTTGCATCTGTAACAAAGGATAGAAAAAGTTTTCATTTTGAAATGTATAGTACCTCATACTTTTATATGGGCATGTAACACCTTGGTGACTTCTAATATCCTTATTTTTTTTTTCTTAATAAGTTTATTTTTCACTACATTTTTATCAACATTAGTAGACAAACAAGGGTCATTTACGACATTTCAAAGATATAAATGTTTCTTTTGTCAATGTTCATTATGATTTTATCCAATTCTCCCAGGGTTATTCTCATCACTTGGAAATGTTAGATTGTTCTTTAATAGGGATGGAATGGTGTCGCTTAGGTGTAGGTTTTGAACTTTCTTTTTGTAATATTCATAATACTTCAAAATTACATTGTGAATTGTATTATCTGGGACCATAGCTGAGACTTGTTACATTTTAATTTTCAGATTTTATAGTCTCGGGGTTATTGTCAGGGGCGTGATTAGGGGGGGTTCCTGGTGCCCGGAATCCCTGCTTTCTGTCTGCTTAGTGCAGTCTTCTGTTCTACCTCTCCTGGTGGCCATAGACTGCTACACAGTTTGTTACATAGATTATTACATTGAGCTGAGAGTGAGAAGCAGCATTTGTATGTTTCAAAAATGTATCCAGTCAGCCCTGTGATTGACAGCAGCATAGAGATCTGTATCAATATTAACCCTGCAGCTGCTTAAGGTGATTGCTGCGACTGGGTTTATATTCAGTACTTTATAACTATACTTACCCCACTGTGATGGAGCTTATTGAGCAGGAATTAAGAAATCCTGGAGGTGGTAACTGACTATTAACATTTCATTATATATATTATATATACACAGGAGTGATTGTTCCATATATTCCATATAGAGTATGATAGTTCAATATGCCCATACATGGTCTAATGTTATCAGCTCCCCATACTGTAGTAAAGTGAACCGGTAATGGAAATTTTCTGTCTTGTCCGAAGACAGATCCACCGTCAGTGTCACAGCTCTGACTTTAAAGGACACTAATGATATTGAAGGGCAAATGTGGATTTCTTGGTAAAAGAGAACATTAGGCTGGGAACAAATGGGCAAATTTTTCATTTCGACCATTCGCCACTACGAGCAGTCGGTCCGGTCCAAAGCACTGTTAGTCGCGGCAAATGCCTCCTATGGACCGCACAATCTGCGGTGATTTACCGACATTAGTCGCTGCCGCCATTGAAATCCCCTCAGATTTTTGGGCCCAACCAACCAATACACACAAATATCCTGTTCATATGTACCCAGCCCTAATGAAGATACTTTATAACAAAAGTAAAGGTGATATCTGGCTAGCTGTGATGATAATTATGGCAAGTACAGAATATTTAATATTATATGATGCATATATAATAGAATATATGGATGTATTTGGTCATGAATTTCCTACTGGGGTTGTTTGGTGGTAACCCATTCAGGAAAATAACCCCCTTGAAAATCCTGCGCTTGCCCCCTGATTGTCTACATATGGAAACATAGAAATAGGAGTAGAAGAGATAGAAGGAAGTAAAAGATATCTGGTAGATTCAAGAGGACTTTGATCGTTATGGAAAAGGAGGGTACCTTACATCAGATCTCTGGGTCTGGGGGTCCCAACACCGCTCACGTCCATCGGCATATCCCAAGGGGCCCGTATTTATTGAATTTATCCATATTATCATAGATTAGTGCAGTTAATTTTTACATACTTTTAATTTCGTAGATGGATTGAATTACGTTGGATTTAGTAGGGGGATGTTTTTGCTTTCAGTGTCCTGTGATTGGGCGTCTAACCACTACTTGTATATGGGTGAAAAGTTTGGTAGAAGTCCTGCCAAGTCCCTCAAATGGGAGTCACAGGACACAATGTATGGGTTCCATGGGCTGGTAAAAACCAAACAGAGAATGGACTAATCTAGATGCTTGCTACCAGGTTTCTTTGATATATGGGCATCCCCAGATTATATGTATGAGAGAACCTTTCTCACCACACTCCCTCCAACACCTCTCTGTGGTGTTCGGCCAGATTTTGTGAAGTGTTTCAGGGGTATAATACCACTGTAGCATTACTTTGTAGGCGTTCTCTTTGTAGGTAGTGCAGATAGAAGATTTGGCTGCTGCTTCCCAGATAGAAGCCCAGTTCTCCTTTGTAATTTCTCTGTGTGGTATGTTCTCCCAATGGGACATATATTTATGTATGAGCTGGGGTTCTGTTGGACCAGGTGTTGTCAGTAATTGGTATAATATGGAAATTAGGCATTTTTGGGTTGGTCCCTGTAGTGCTATATGTTTGAATTGTAACCTTGGAGGAAAGGTGAAAGGGCAATTATAGTGAGAAAATAGTTTTTTTAATGTATCCTACAAGTCGTCCCAACCACCAGGGTACCTTTAGTTTCTTTAAATTCTTCATAGTCCCTGAGATATAAGCCTTTGAATATGCTGTGATTTGTAGGAGCTGCTACACCTCATCTGTCACTCAAAGGCACACACCCACACAATCCAAAGCTCCCATGCAGTACTGTCACATACTCCTTCACCCACACTGTAAGTACCATGTGCAACACATAGTCAAATGCTGTAGTGCTAAACACAATCAATAAACCATTAACCCAGCAATATGAGCATAACACACTATAAAACAGCCCCTCCCCCCAAAAAAAATCTTATATACATACAAAACCAGTGACTCAAATGGAACACTAATACAGTATATATAATACAGTAATACAGACTATATACCAAACAAGACACACCGTGCAATCTATGAAATATATAGAATAAAGCAAACTGAAATGTATCAGGATGACAAGCAGTGTCACCGTGTTTGTGAAGGTCTCTTACTACAGCTGCTGCTACACTGACTCTGTCTTCAGTGATTATGATCTCAGCTAAGCAGAGGAAGAGATATGATCTTTAGGTGCAAAAATAAATAACAATTAGCAAACTTAGAGAACAGGCAGAGTTCAGTAACTTGTAAAAAATCTCAGCAGCACTTGTCCTCCTCTCTCCCCCCTCTGCCCCTCCCTTCAGCATATTGCTACTTTCTCCCACACTTTGCTTGCTTGCAGTCTAGCTCTGGAAGTGAGGGGTCAACAGGATGTCAGCACTTCATTAAAAGTCCTTTCAACTGAGCATGCCCGGACTTTTCATACAGCCCTTTACTGCTTGAGGGGGACTACACAGCTTGGTACAAACTTCTGCCAGTGTGAAGAAACGAAGCCACAAAGCAAAATGAAAGTAAGGCAGCTTATACTAAGTGATCTGTACATTGTATATAGACAAAGTTTTTTTTCACTATAGTTGCTCTTTAAATAGTGGATAGAGTGGTGATGTAGTGTCTGATTTCATGATCTGTGTATAGAAGTGAGTTTGGAAATTTCTGTTGGGAGACTTATTTGGAGAATTCTGATAGTTTTCTTTCTATTAGGTTTGCTACTTTCGTAATTCCGACGTCTGTCCAGGTTTTAATATATTGTGGTGTTAGGCTGACTTTCAGCTTTGGGTTGCCTATTATTGGAGTAAGAATTGTTGGCGTAAGGTGTGGGGTTTGAAGGAGTAGTGTTCCTAAGTGAAAGGGATATTACCAATCTAGCTCCAGCTGAGCCCATCGGGTTTGTGGTGGTGTAGAGAACCAGTGGAGAGTATGGCGTAGTTGGGCTGCTAGGTAGTATTTTATCTTGTTTGGGACAGCCAGTCCACCTTGTAATCGGCTTGCCGTGATAGTTTGTTTGGAGATTCTATGAGCCTTTTTTCCCCAGATGAAATAGAGAATCTTTTTGTAGAATAAGTAGAAATTTGTGTGGTATTAACATTGGAAGGGTTTCGAATAAGTAAAGCCACTTGGGTAGGATTGACATTTTTATGGTCGTGATTTTTCCAAACCATGAAAGTAGGAAGACTGTTTCAGTTGAATCCATGTGATGTTTGGGTTTAATCTGATATGATGGGCTAGTGGTTCAATACACACAGTATAGAGGAGAGTGGGCAGCCCTGTCTTGTACCGTTGGAGATAGGGAATGAAGAGGATGTTGTCATAGGGAATTTTACTGCCTTCTTTTGTTCCTGGCCAACTACTAATATCCTTATTTTTATTTTTAAAAAAAGATTAGCAGATTAGTCATAAGTCTGTTAGCTTTCTAACCATTGAGCCCATTTGTGCTGTTATCCATGCTATGTTGCACGATTAGAGCGCATGTGATCTGCAAAAAAATGATGATCGCATGAGGTCAGTTTTTGGTAATGTGGCCACCCACTTTGAAATGCACTGCGATTCTCACACGCTAACGGATCGCGATCATTGGCACGTGAGGAAACTGAGCAGTGTGGTCTAGTCCTAACTCGGTAGGAAGTAAACACTGCTGTAAATGCAGGTTTAGGGCTAGGCCACACTAGTCTGCTTTAAGTGCGATTTAGATCCGATCACGATTTTTAAACCGGACGTTTAAAAACGTCCGGTTTAAAACACTAGTGGCCTCACTAGTGTGCTGGCGTGCGTTGCCCTTGCATCTGCTGATCGGAGCGCATGTTTCCATATTCTTTGTGCAAGCACTCAGACTGCGCATGCTTGTGTTTCTGGAACGCTGGTGGCGTCAGCCTTTTACGTAAATGAGAACTAAACAAAAAAATTTATGCTCCATATTCTGAAAGCATCCCCCTCCCAAGAGCACAAACTGTAAATTACCACTTTAGTAAATGGCATTTAAATAAGGGCTAGGCCACATTACAAAAATGTCAATAGGATAGCGCTACTCAAGAGGTTGTGGATAAAAAGTCACTTTATTCAAAACATTTAAAAACACGTAGGAGACAGGGATGGATACATTCGGCAAGAC
This sequence comes from Hymenochirus boettgeri, assembly GCA_019447015.1. Lineage (NCBI taxonomy): Eukaryota > Metazoa > Chordata > Amphibia > Anura > Pipidae > Hymenochirus > Hymenochirus boettgeri. The sequence continues at coordinate 199,417,618 of CM033469.1, read as the reverse complement.
AACGCCGGTGTGGCCCACCCGCCTAACACGTTTCGTGGGCATACCCACTTCCTCAGAGGCTGGATGGAGCCTCAAAAACCTGATATTTATAGGCAGTTCATACTTGCAAGGTTAATACCTTTAAGGTCATTCACACTTTTAAAGGTAAGTAACTCTAAAAGGGATAGTTAAAGGGGAAAAAAGAACAGATAGGAAAAACCCATAACCTAAGCAAAGTAGGAATAAACAGAAAAAGAATAATATGGCAATGATCAAAAGTGGAATAGGCCTAAATAGATGGACACAAGTGTAGTAACCCTGGTCCCTATAATTACCGAACAAGTGGATCACCATTAGAGCGTAAGCAGATAAAAATATTAGAAAGCATTACAAAACATAAGATACATATACTAACAAAACATCGATGTAGCATTAGCAGCCCAATGGTACAAACTACATAAAAGCTACATAAAAACAGTCTAACAAATGTATTACTAGGACGAACTATAGTATACAGTGTCCCAGACTTGATCATGTGTATCCCGAAGTGTGTAGCAAACAGAATCTAAAATATAGATGAAATAGTAATACATGTTAATAATGATCATAAATAAGTAATGATTACCAAATATTATCATATGTATAAGTAAATAAGAACAAGCTCAGGTACAAACTCCAGATATAGAAAATTTGATAAGATAATCTTGAATTTAAAGGAAAACTAAGACTACTATTGAGTAATAGATGATTGCTGATTAGGGTAATACATTGGATTAATTATCCAGGAAACAGTTTAGTTCCCAATCACTATTAAGCCCATCCAGACTAATAGTTTTTAAACATAATAGTAATTTGTATGTATATGTTTATTTATATAGCGCCACTTGGGGACGCAGAGCTGTACAGTATTAAAATATAATAAAGTCATACAAGGGGGAATACAGAGATAGTTCAGTACATAAATATATAACTTGTATAAATAGAAGTGCTAGGGCTTTGCCACAAGAGGTAATTAAAGGGTATGTCCACCCAAAAATAAACTTTTTATATGTTCTTTATATAATAGCACCAACCTCAAACGCCATGTTCATTTTTCTCAAAATCATTTGCTTTGCCTGATATTTAATGAGATATATATCAGGCTGCACTTCCTCTCCACTTCCACTTTAGATGACCCTGAGCTGCAGCTTAGAAAAAAGAAAAAAAAATCTTGCCTGTGTTTGTGTCTGTCTCTCTCTCTATCTCTCTCTCTGGGCTGGCTGGCTGCAGCTGTTGATCCTGGATTTCTTCAGTACACATAACTTTACAGCTGTGATTGGTTGAGAGGGAAAATCCAGGGATCCAGGGGTCAGATAATTACTGATGCAACTTCCTCTGTTCTCACTGCTGGATGCTAACAGACATGCTCAAGAACATGAAAAGAACAGAGGCAAGGTAATGTAACCTGTCTCTGTTCATCGCTGTATTGGTCCATGCTGCAGGATTAAGCCAGCTACAAAGGTCTGTAACTTTTGAACCACTGGACCGATTTACATGCTGTAAAGTTTGTTTTGGAGCACTTATTTGGGCCAAATAAATATAAAAAGTTAGTTTTGGGGGTGGACTTGCCCTTTAATTTAAACATCCAATAAGCCTCTAGGCGTAGGAGACTTATGTCTGTCTCCGCTCCTTTTCTTGGCCTCTTAAGTACCTTGTCTATAATAAGGAACATGAATTTAAACTCTCCATTATGAGCATCCAGTGTATGTTTAGAAATAGCCGAGGTGTCATCTTTTTCTGTTAAATGCATAAATGTGTTCAGACAGCCGTTTGTGTGCTGGTCTCATGGTTTTTCCAAAGTATTGAAGGCCACATGTACAGGTTGGCAAATTTATAACAAAACAGGTGGGGCAATTTTCAAAAATTCTGATTTTATAATCTTCCCCCATACTATAACTGATGAACCTCTTAGTGGAGGCAACATGTTTCCATATATTGTACCTACTAAGGTTACATGGGTAACATCCCGTGCATGACAGCCATGTTTTTTGGGTATTGTCTCACTTTGGTTAAACATGCTAGGCAACACTGATGAGGCCATCGTTTTTCCTTTACGGAAAGAAAATTTGGGGGCATGTCCCAAATTTCTGTCAAGTATGGGGTCCAGTTTCAATAAATGCCAGTGTCTCTTAATTATCCACCCCTTTAGTGTATGTTAAAGTAAGATATGGTGAATCAATGGACTGATCTTACCTGGACTTGTGGTTTGAAGGCTTCTGGTTACGAGGCATTTTATGCTTATTCGTATAAGTCCGAAAGTCCTGTCGGTCTTTGGACACTGCTCTCTCATATGCCTCCTTTTTGAGTGCAACACTGTAGCCTCTGTCCACCAGCCTCTCCCACTAGTCCATGGCATTTTCTTGATAGTTCTGCCAGGAAGAACAAATTCTTCTCAAGCATAAAAATTTTCCATAAGGGACACCTCGAATGGCTGACCTCTTATGGTTAGAATCTGCTTTCAGCAAGGTATTTTTAGTTATGGGTTTGCTGTATAGATGCGTTTGTATCTTTCCATCTTCTATGATAAATTTAAAATCCAAATAGTCAATGGAACTATTACTCATGTTGTGGGTGAACCTCAATCCCATTCATTGTATTTACAGTAATTCACAAAACTCCTGGGCGATAACACATCCCCTGCCCATATAATGATCAAATCATCAATGTACCTAAAATATCAAATGATATTAGGTGCAAAGTGATGCATAGAAGAGAATACATGAATAGCCTCCCAATATACCATGAAGCGATTGGCATACAAGGGGGCAAAATTTGCCCCCATCGCAGCCCCCCCTTTTCTGGAGATAGGCGCTTTCAGCAAGGTATTTTTAGTTATGGGTTTGCTGTATAGATGCGTTTGTATCTTTCCATCTTCTATGATAAATTTAAAATCCAAATAGTCAATGGAACTATTACTCATGTTGTGGGTGAACCTCAATCCCCATTCATTGTAGTTACAGTAATTCACAAACTCCTGGGCAGATAAACTATCCCCTGCCCATATAATGATCAAATCATCAATGTACCTAAAATATCAAATGATATTAGGTGCAAAGTGATGCATAGAAGAGAATACATGAATAGCCTCCCAATATACCATGAAGCGATTGGCATACAAGGGGGCAAAATTTGCCCCCATCGCATCCCCACCTTTTCTGGAGATAGAAAGTGCAATCGAGTAGAAAGTAGTTAGTATTAAGTAGATGACCTAAGGCCTTGATAATGAACATGTTCTGGTGATGAGGATAAAGTGCCTGACGTTCCAAACAATATAGGATGGCTTCCATGCTCTTATCGTGTCTAATCAAGGTATAAAGGGGACTTGCATCCAAGGTCAACCATGCATAGTCTGTTTGCCACTCAACATTACTGATCTTATTTATAATATCAGTGGAATCTTTTATAAATGATGGTAGACTAAATACCAAAGGGAGTAATAGTCCATCTATATACTCAGCCAGATGCTTGTTAAAATAACCAATCCCTGATACGATTGGTCGACATTGAACATTCTCAATCGATTTGTGAACTTTAGGGAACAGGTGGAACGCTGGTATAATAGGGTTCTCTAAAGATATTCAATTTCATGTTTATTGAGGATGCTTATTTCCATACTAGAGTCCACTATGTTATAAAGTTTCAATTTAAAATCATCAGTGGGATCACTCATCAGACTGATATAAGAATCACGATCAGACAATTGACGAGTAGCCTTCTGTCTGTAGTATTCTGTGCCTAGGACTACAACTGATCCCCCTTTGTCCGATGGGTGGATGAGTATATCTCGATTGTCTGACAGAGATTTGTCCATTCTGTTGAGTACCTTTGTTATTCACACAAAACTTGTTAACATCATTAAACCCAGGCTGTTGAAATATAGTAATACAATTATTTCTACTATTCAGAGGGTAGAATTTGGAATTGTTTTTCAAATTAGTATGTATCACTCCAGTATGTTTGATCACACTGCCCATTTTTTGAAGATCCAAGAAATTAATAAGGTTAATAAAACCAGTCGCACTTTGAAAGCGCATGCTAGTGTTGGCCAATTGGTCTGGCCTCACTAGGTGCACAGCACTTTTCCTGTGTGTTACCGTACGTTCCAGTGTGGCCTCAGCCTAAATGTCATACCCTGAAGAACCCTACACAACTGTGTGCATTTGATGTAAATGGCCACACCTACTAACTTCAGTCACATGGTTCCTGCCTAAAATAATTTGTAATTGGATTGGCTAGAAACATCACCTGCTTTATCAAATTCCTGCAGTAGCTTACAACTGGTCATGTGCAAAGAACACAATGGTCAGTGACTACAATGTGCGATACTGGAATGCTGGCAAATGAAACACAAACACTGTGTTGGAAAGGTAAATTTCCAAGCACCCAAAACAAAATGAGAGGTGGGACACAGGTTACTGCTTTTGTATCAATGTGTTCTGCCTAAACATGGGAGGCTTTACTTTTATAAAGCCGTACTATGGAAAATATTACCAGGGCGATGCACCGAGAGCCGCTCAGAACATCGCTACCTGGTGCTTTTCTATTCTGGCACTTTTAACACCAGCTATTAGCTGGTTTTTAAAGTGCCACAATAGAAAGGCGATTTCGGCATATAACAGTGCTTGCGATGGCTGCGAGGTTAACTTTTGCATTAGCCACGCAACCACCACAAAGAAGGAATTTAAGTTATGCTATCTGATATAACATCGGTTAGCGTAACTTAAACTCCAAAACAGGAGCGGTGCGCCCATTGGTGCATCACCCTGTACCTGTTATTTTTCAACTGTATCGGTCTTCAGAGTGTTATTTAACACTAATTTAGCATATAGGGAGCTCTGAAAATTCTGATGTATGGCACCCAGTTATCTTTGGTCAATTTGTAAAAGTTTATGAAAAAACTACCAGATCCTGATCCTATTTAGATTCCCTATCAAACACATGTGTTTAACTATAACTTAAAATAAACCAGAAATTACTAAAGAATTTATATATGTAGAGTTTTAATGGATCATTTACAGAGTGCAAAGAAGCACTGGGAAGCACATTGTGTGCATTCCAGTCTCTATCCTAAGCATGAGCAGGTCACCTTCTTTTTCATTATAGTACGCTGTGCCCTATTGGATAGGTGGATAGGAGGGGTCTGGCTTCTGTTGTTATGAAGAACAAGAGGCCAAACACTAATGGTAGCCATACACGATACAATCCCGTCATACAATCCAGAGATTGTAGGCCCATGAATGGGTGATCAGCTGATGATCATACAGCAGGAAAGTTTTTGTTGGCCCATCAGATCATATGTTCCCATGATCATTGTTGCATATGTGGCCACCTTAAAGCAATTCTTAAGGCAGTAATCCTGGTTGCAAGAACTACTATGCTTTATGTATAATAAAAGAAAATATTGTAGGAAATCATACCCCACCCAACTGCCTTAGTTTATCTCAGGTTAGGGGTAGAGTTGGTCAGTCTGGGGGCAAGCTTAAGAAAAGCTTATATAGGCCCTACCTTATAGTCCAAAGGAAATAGCTCAAATAATTATGGTATAGATCATGGTATATCTGTTGTATTCAGTTAGATCAACTAGAGTTAAGGTTCAACAGTAAAGTTTAGGTCTTGACCTTTTGCTAGTCATGCTTTCTCCATTTAGAATGACTTGTACAACAATCTGTTGGCAATTAAGTACCCTGGAAAGTCCCAATTAGCATATCACAGCCAGGTGTTAGGGACCTTTTGATGCAAAGTGTGATTGCATTGAGGCTAAGAGGTGTTATCGAAATTGCCCACCTCCTTTCAGGCTAGGTTTCTTTATTTTCACATAAATGGTCTCCTTATCACCTCTCTTGAACCAGTTCTATTCCTTTGCCAAGAGGATGACATTACAATGTTCAAACGTATGTCCTTTTTTCTTAAGAGTCCTAACCCGAGTATTTGGCCATTCTGTGATAGGCCATACTTTGGTGCAGATGCTGTTTGGTCTCACCACATACAAATCAGAGCACTCTGCACTGCACTGTGTATATGATGCCGCTCTTATAATGTTTCGGTATTTGGTCTTTTGGATGTACCAATTGCTGCTTCAGTGTGTTGTTTGGTTTAAAGCAGACAGGGATTCTGTCTTTTGGAAACTTCTTCATTTCTCTGAGACCCCTACTACATATGGGATGACAATGTTCTTTCTCCTGTCTTGCTTTCCACCTTCACTCTTGGTATTTGTGTTCTTATCTTTCATTCTACTCCTTTTGACAAAGGCCCAGTCCGGATATACACAAGTTTTAAGGGCTCCTCTGAGCAGGGCCGCCTCCCTAATGATGCGGGGTGCAGTACATTACAGAGCGACACCCTGTAGGGAGGCAGCTGTCTTAACACAAAAAAAATTCTCTAAGCTGCAAGACCAGATTTGACCACTGGGCAAATCACGGCAGTTAGCTGCTAGAAAGTAACAGGAAATGTGGGCGATACCGCACTTTATCGGTAATGTACCTTAGAGATCCTTTCACAAATACTATCGCAAGCTGTCAATGTGTGACAGCTTGCTATAGCAGGTACTGAACTGGAATCTGAATGGAGATCACAGTTCAGTATCTCGCTGGACCACCAATGAAGTGCCGGGGGAAGACTAAGGAAAATTTGATGTTAACGGGGTCTCCCTTACCACGCAGCCATTGAAAAAAGCCTACCTATACGATCCAGCTGTTTTGGGGTGGATTTCTCCAGATCCGTTTCAGACGAAACCGATGGGGGATAAAGGGGACAGGGGGCACTTGTGAAAAAGTTCTTTAAAAATGCTTTTTAGCTCTGAGCAGCAGCAAACTGCTGTGATCAAAAGCTAAGCATTAATAAAATGAGAAAAATTGCAGTGTAGCTGCAAAAGTAACTTGATGCTTCATGACATCACAATGTGATGTCACTAGTTTTGAGGTTATTATGACATCACATGGCATCAGTGTGATGTCACTGGTGTTTAGGTCATTGTGTCCTTCTCATCTAAATTTGCTAAAGGATCATAAGAAAATGTTAATCATCCTATGGACACATTTGCTAACATTAAAACATACAAAACTTGTGTATATCACTGTGTACCAGGTTTTTTTTTTTATTTATATCTACATATATAAAAGTCAATGTATGTACTGTATGTTTGTATGTTCCAGAAAAACTTCCAAACAGCTGGGATAATTTTCATGAGACTTGGTATACTTAAGTATAAAGACCTGAAAAAAGCATAGGCTACTTTACAACTTTTAAAAATGCCTCCATACCCCCCTTTTCAAAAATGTTTAAGTTAATTAGCCTGTGTGCTGCCATCTGGTTGTGAATCAAGTAATCACCTATGTTAATTGTACAACTTCCAAATATCACAGATTGTTCAGGATAGTTCAATCCCGATTGCCTATCCCTGGTTCAATGCTTTACTTCATTTTGTCCTGTTGTTGCTGTTATAGGAGGATAGAGCTGTCAATTCATGTGAACACTCTCCTTGTGGTTCACCCAAAGTCAATATTAAGAGGTAAACTGGCCAATCCAAGATAAGTCTCTTGTACTGGGAGTTGGGTAGGAAGAGACTCAACAGTTTAGTGCAGCAGTGGCGTAACTACCGCCCCTGCCACCCCCGCAACCGTGGACAGTAGTAGGGCCCGCCACAAGCCCCTAATTTGCACAGGACAAGCCGATTTTAAACAGGCGACCGCCTGCTAGAAGACACCTCGGAGTTCCGTGTCCTATATAAAAGGCACTCGGTCTGCGGCCTCGTGCTTTTATGTGGTCACAGAACTCCTCGGTGACTTACAATATCCTTATAATTTACAGTAGGGGGTACATTATCCATTATAATTCACCTCTTTCAATTTTTTTTTGTCAGATATTCCCTGCCGGTAACACCACAACCCTCTATGCTAAACAGACAACACTGTGCCCCCCCCCCCCCTCTCCCCCCCACCCCCTCCCCCCCCCCACTCGCCCCCCCCCCCCCCCCCCCCCCCAAGCATACCATGCCTTAAAACTATAAACTGAACTTACTTTCCCCTCCTCAACCCCCATTTACCTTCAGACCAGGCAGCAGCAATGCGATGTTCCAGTTCCCTCCCCCGCTGTCAGGAAGAGTTACAGTCCTGCACTTATTAAATATTCACTTCGCTCTTCGCCCCCTCTGCTTCCTCACAGAATATCCTGGTGGAGGATGACTCGGCATCGGACTGAGAGACGGACTACACAGTGAGTGAACCTGCATAACTACAAGGGGGAACCACTTCCTTGTTATAATCGGTGCGCTACTACGCAGTAGCGCGCCGATTATAGCAATATTATTTACAGTTGGGTCCCATAGGGATTAATGGGAGGGGTGGGTTATAAAGTAATTTTGCCACAAGAGTGCTCCCACAGCCCCCCTTTTGGGAGTTGATCACATGGCCCGGAAACTACAGAATGTCCGGAAATGTGCATATAATGCAGTAACGCTTCCACTTATTCCTTAGCTAGGTAATAGCACACTATCAGGGAGATTCAATAAAAGTTCTTATTGTTAAAAAGGGTGCTAATTTTGCTCCAACCAATCAGATCTTATTTAACATTTGAAAGCTAACATCTGATTGGTTGGGGGAAAATTAGCACCATTTTTAACGATAAGAACTTTTATTGAATAATCCTGTATCTTTCCCGCATGTCTGTACCAAATTTCGTGTCTCTAGGTCAAAAGTTGTGGCAGTAGATACAGTCCAAAAATCAGGAAGAAAACGAGGGAAGAACCAAATGAAGTCAAATTAATAATAATGTTAATCGTTTTACAACGCCGCTGCTTTATACATACCGCTTATAGTATCTTGGTTTGGATATATTTTGCAGGTATTTTATTTTGAAAGACTGCAATTCCCTTTAAAATTTAAATTGCAAACAGGGTTCTGTAAGAGAAAAAAACGATCTGTGTAGCCATCCCTTTGAAACAAAGCACAGGTCAGCTTTTGTAGATATCTTGCTAACATGTTACCTAATTGATATATTTTTCTCGAGATGATAGAAAGGGTGAAACAGTAATAAGATGAGAAGGGAGCCATTATCACATATGGGTAAGAGTCACCCCTGCTTATTACCAGAAGTTTCCATGGCCATATTAAAGTATACAAGATGATGTCTTTATACAGAAATTTAGATGTAACTTTAAAAGGAAAATGATCACCCCCTCTACCCTAGTACCCAGGGTGAGGACCTAAACCTCTACGTCCTCACCCTTGGGTCTTGCCTTAATTTGGCGCACAATACCTCTGAAACTGGCTTCTAAAAGCCATCAAGCTCCTTCACTTCTCTGTCTTTAACATGCGATTAGCACATGAGAATTGCATGCCTGTGCATTTTTTAATGTGGCCACACTGTATGCTGTGATCCGAGCGAATGCAATCACCATTTTTGGTGCGAATCGCATGCACTCCGATAATGGATAATTGCCAGAATTGCTTTCCACATGCATTACCGTGAGTTGATAGTGTGGCTGCAACCTAAGGGCTAGGCCACTTGCTCGGTTTTACTGTGTTAGCGCATGCGATTTTTTCCGAATATAGGAAATGCGCGGTTTCGATTGCGCATGCGTTTGCGATCACCATTTTTATGTGCAATTGCATCAATTTGCATGCGATTTCGTATTTCAAAAGGAGAAATCGCATATGCAAATGCAACAGAATAGCAACGAAATCACATGCGACTCTGTGTATGATTGCATGTGTGGCGCTGTGTGGCCTTGCCCTAAAACAGTTCTAAAATAAAACCCTGCAGATTTCAGTTAAAGTCCATTTGTCTTTTAATCAAACCTAAACTCATATCTGATATAAATTTGTCAACTGCAAAACCTGTAATATCTGTTAGCCTGGGGGGAAGGTTTAGGCTAAATAACAAGATAACCCTCAATAAATTTAAAAAAAGGAATAAAATATAAAGAACCATCATTTGGGTTCTATTGGTCCGTCATTGTTAAAATGAAACATTTGACCACTAGATGGCGCTGTGAGTGAAGCATGTCCGTATACGGTGGGGCCACTACTAGGCGTGAGTGTCGCTTTTCCCACAAGGTGGCGCTGTTCTAGTTCTTCTACTTATTCAGCTGATTTGTGCTCGCCTTGTATTGTCACAAGTAGACCAAGCGACGTCGCGACATGGGGACCCGAGATGATGAATACGATTATCTATTCAAAGGTGAGCTCCTCAACTGTATCAAATGGAGATCAGAGCAGAGTAAGGGAGCATAATACCCTCCATAGTAGGTGCTGGTATATAGCCATGTATTGAATTGACAGACACAGAGGTGTGTCCTGAGGACAGGGAGCAGTGCAGTAGGTGTTGTTACTGCCATGGACATGATATGATCTGTGTGGAGCCTGGAGGGGACTGAACCCTTCACATTCCTGCATTGCCTCTGATTAGTGCAATTATAGTCACCAGATCAGATTCCATGGAATTAACAGCATTGCAGTCTATGTGCATTAACCCCTGTTGCATGTGTTTTTTATTGTCCCTGATCAGGTAACCCTATTGTAATAGTACAGAATTGCTACATCAGGTGTGTCCTTGTCATCACCTGGCTGGGATTCATAGAACAGATATATAATAGAGTTGTTTGTCTCTGTGTGTGTGTGAAGAGATTGTATTTTATCAGTAGCCCTGTTGTGTTGGGGGAGACCAAGTCCATACAATGCTATCTTTGTGTGTCATCTCTTGCTGTACAAACAGGATTCCCTTTTTATATCCTGACTTAAAAGGAAGGAAATGTCAAATTTCTTCCCCCCCCCCCCCGGCTTTCATGGTTTTAACCCTTTTGCATTTCAAAGGTACTTCTGCATCCTGTCACTGATTGTTAAAGCAGCCATTCAATATTTTAACCCATGAAACCAATCCAAAGTGTAAAAATGGAAACCCGTCATCAAATCCCCATTTGCAGTAGGACATAGCAATTCAATAACTGCAGCGTCCTTCCTGACTGAACAAAGAACAATTGTGATCCTGTGTTGTGTCTGAATAGGTTACAGAGTCATGTCACAGCCATGCACATTCCTCACATCTCTGTACTTTCCTCCACCTTTCTGCTGACATTTTCTTTAAGCCAGGAGGCTGCAGTGTCCCCTCCTCCAGCAGGCGGTTGGCTGCTCCACTCCCATATTGTACATTTCCTCAACTGTGCTTCTTTGTTACACTATAGATCATTTGGTATTGACATTGGGTTTTCTAATGAATTTGTTATTATATAGATTTTACATTGGAGTAGCTGGTACTGTTATCTTTCCCATTACAGAAGCCTTTGTTACCCCTGCATAAATGATACATCTAGAGAAAACTTCAATTTATTTATGTATCAAAATGGTCATCACGTATTTTAACACATCCAGTCTAATTGCCTCCTAGCAGCCATTACTTTATTTATTTAATTCTGGTCTTGAAGTGTGGTGTGGTAAATTGGTTTGTGGTCATGGGTTCCTGGGGGCCCATAGAGCCTCACTAACTGATTTTTCAGAAAACAGTAGGAAGGTTCTTTCACTGACTTCACTCATTGCAGCCTTCAACAAACAAAGCTTTGTTTTTACACCAGCAGATCCTTGTAATAATCTGGAATCCAAATGAGGTGATGATCTCATCATTAGGGAAAACAACTAAGCAATATTTTGGCTGCCCTTGGATTTAAAAAGATTGATTGCTCTAAATGAAGTGGTTTCTTACTGGTTCTCATTCCCCAAACTTACTCAGCACGGTAGCTTAGTGGTTAGCACTGATGCCTTGTAGCACTGAAGTCCTGGGTTCAAATCCACCCTTGGACACATCTGCAAGGAATTTCTATGTTCTCCCCGTGCTTATGTGGGTTTCCTCTGGGCACTCCGGTTTCCCCCACAATCATAAAGACATACTGATAGGTTGTATGTGTCAAATAAATGTGCTTAGATTGTAAGCTCTTTGGGGCAGGGCTTGTGAATGTATACATGTAATTGTAAAGTGCTATGGAAGATGTAAAGATGTATATAAATCCACAATAATAATAATAATAATAATAATAACAACACAGTGCTACATTATTAGAAGTAAGAAGGGGGGGGGTTGCTAAAATTCCCTGAGGTGAGTTCTACTCTAGGATTATTGGGGCAAGGTTTGTTTGCAAAGTCTCAGATTTTGACATTAACTGCTCAGATAACATCAATTTCCATATGTCAATGAGCTGAATAGGAAGGAAACACATTCTATGCATGACAAGCTTGAAAAAGATAACTGAAGAAGTAGACTAAATAAAAAAAGAGATTGACTCTTTACCTGATTCAACCCACATTGGATCCAGGAAATGATACATCTCATTTTGATTGGCCAAGAAAACTGTTTAGCCCGGATCATTCAGTCTTAGCATTGTTTTTCTTCATTTGTCATTTTTATCATATGTGAAATGGATGCTGTGAGCTTCATTTCTCTCTCTCTGTGTTTATTAAAAGCGTTTTCCTTTTTTACATAAAGTAGTCAGTGTACAGCCTGAATAACCATATCAATTTTCTGTCCCCCTTTAAATAACTCAACACGTAGTCATTAATGTCTAAACTGCTTGCAACAAAAGTGAGCCCACCCTTGTAAAAAATGTCCTATTTGTGCCCAAAGTGTCCATTACTGCCTTAACTGCCTTAACTTCACAGGTTGCCTACACTCCTCCATGACAATGAGTAGCTGGTGGATGCTAGAGACCTTGCACTTCTACACCTTCCATTTGAGGATGCCCCACAGATGCTCAATAGGGTTTAGGTCTGGAGTCATGCTTGGCCAGTCCAGCACCTTGTATATCATAGTACATGTTACATTACACTCTCATCACTATAGACCATACTTGTCTTTGTACTCTTTACCTACACTCTTGTCACCATATGAGGCAAAAACGTTTATCTTGCTCTCATCAGACCACGGGACATGGTTCCAGTAATCCGTGTCTTAAGTCTGCTTGTCTTCAGCAAACTGTTTGTGGGCTTTCTTGTGCATCATCTTTAGAATAGGCTTCCTTTAGGGACTACGGCCATGCGAACCAATTTGTCACTGACAGGCTGACCTACCACCTCTCTAACCTCTGCAAGCAATGGTGGCAACAGTCATACGTGTATTTAAAAACAACAACTCTGGATATGAAGCAGAACACAAAACTTTTTTTTTGGCACCCATGGAGTGGAACCTGTGCTGTAAAACCACCGTATGGTCCACCGTGCTGCAGCTTAGTTTCAGAATTTTGGCAATCTTCTTATAGCCTAGGCCATCTTTATGTAGAGCAACAAATTTTTCCCCAATTCCTCAGTTATCTATTAAGGTGCCATGTTAAGTATGCAGTATGAGAGGGTGTGAAAGCAATAACACCACATTTAACACACCTGCTACCTATTCACCCCTGAGACCTTGTAACACTAACAAATCACATGACACAGGGGCACACTTGTGCTAATTGGCCACAATTTGGACATTTTTCACATAGGGGTGTCATCACTTTTGTTGCCAGCGGTATATACATTAATGGCTGTGTGCAGTTATTTTGAGGAGACAGCAACTTTAAACTGTTATACAAGCTGTACACTGACTACTGCACATTGTATCAAAGAGTCAATCTTCAGTATTGTCCCATGAAAACTTTTATGACATATACAGGGCGATGCACCAACGGGCTCACCACTCCTGATTTGGAGTTTAAATCACGCTAACCGATGTTATATCAGGTAGCGTGACTTTAACTCCTTCCTTGTGGCAGCTGCGTGGCTAACGCGAAAGTTGACAGCGCAGCCGCCACAAGCAATGTTATATCCCGAAATCGGCATTTTATTGCGGCACTTTCAACGCCAGCTAATAGCTGGCGTTGAAAGTGCCGAAATAGAACAGTGCCAGGTAGCGATGTTCCGAGCGCCGCTATCGGCATATAACATCGCCGGGCTGTTTGCACTGGGTTACTGATAGCGATAGAGCTTTGTAGAGCTATCAAAGCATCTATATGGATCTAATGACAGTTCGTAAATAGTATCAGTCAGTCATTTAGTGTATCTGAGGGTTTAAAAAGTTTAAATCCTGATTTATTTTTAGCCTCTCCAAAATATCAACATGCTAAAAAGAGAAATTTAACTTTCGTTAAAGAGCATGTGTAGTCAAAAAATAACTTAAGCTATAAATGTTCTTCACCTCTCCAAACCCCTCTTTCACATTATCAATAATTTCCAAATATGTCCCTAAAGTTCCTTACCTGATCTGGTCCCTCGCTGATCCTCCTCTGCTCTGCTGCTGACAACCACTTCACTTCCTGATTGCAGATGTCAGTAAAGGCGCAAAGTGAGGTTACACCCAATCGCCTGTCAGCGCAGAAGCTTCAGGTGCATATTTGGAAATTATTGATAATGTGAAAGTGGGGTTTGGAGAGGTGGAGAACATTTATAGCTAAAGTTATTTTTTGACTACACATGCTCTTTAATGAAAGTTACATTTTTCTTTTTAGCGTGTCGATATTTTGGAGAGGCTAAAAATAAATCAAGATTTAAACTTTTTAAACCCTCAGATACACTAAATGACCGATTGATAATTTTTACAAACAGTTTTTAGATCCATATAGATCAGACCTGGGCAAAGTAAGGGCACATGTGGCCCTTTGGCTGCCCCTGACTGGCCCCTCAATACTAGACCTGTATTCGAAAATTCTTAATATTATTTGATTGTCTGAGGCTGGATATTTGATTTATTTTATAAAACAATGGTGACCTGATCAATTGATTATATGAATATAGATATTATATACGTTTTATTATAAATTGCAACTAATATTTAAAGAAATCCATTGAACCAGGGATATTAATTTATCTTTTTATAAAATCCCATTTTGCAATATCTATAATGAGAATTGACCTATTGGCCCAGCCCTTCGCCACAATCCAAGTTTCTCATACTACCCCCTATGAAATTTAATTGCCCACTCCTGATATAGATGCTTTGATAGTCACCGAAAACCTATTTTGCACTACAGTATTGGAATGTTTTTCATGGTAGGAATGCTATGTTGGCTTCAGGCAACTGTTCTTAGATAGGTTGGGAAATCAGTAACTTAATCCAGAGAAGAATTTAATTTGTGAGGTCAGTAGTTAATGGCATGACAGAATGCCAGAATAAGATGTTATTTTAAAGGGGAAGTTCAGTGGAAAAAAGCATTATTATTTAAATTATTAATCTATATTACACATGTATTCTATATATTAAGGGAGAATCAATAACATTTCTTATCGTTAAAAATTATGCTAATATGCCCCAACCAATCAGATGTTATTTAACATTTGAAAGCTAACATTTGATTGGTTTGAGCAAAATTAGCACCATTTTTAATGCTAAGAACTTTTATTGAATCTCCCCGATGGTCTTTATTTTTGAAAAACCAATTAATTTCATACCCTTTGTTATGCTTTGCTGTGGTCATTAGTGATCTGCCATATCAGGTTCTATAACGATTTGTCTTCCCAGAATTCCCGACTTCCTTGGAATTTTCCTAAGTAATTTCTTCTGATTGGCTGTTGGATGGGTCTAAACATGCTCAAATCTCTACTTAGCAAATGAATCAACCCAGGGACAGAGACCATAACAAATGCTTATAGGGGTCCTGCAAGCATTAAGTCACTATTTTGGAAGTATTTATTTGTTCAAAGGGA
The DNA here is from genome assembly GCA_019447015.1 of Hymenochirus boettgeri. NCBI lineage: Eukaryota > Metazoa > Chordata > Amphibia > Anura > Pipidae > Hymenochirus > Hymenochirus boettgeri. The sequence continues at coordinate 199,401,944 of CM033469.1, read as the reverse complement.
AAACAATGAATGAGCAGATGATGGTCAGAGAAATACAAAAAATACTCACTTCTTTCTTATAAGCATTTGTTTTAGTGCTGAAATTTCCCATAAATCAACAGTATATTGGGCTGTGTTAATAAAGTAAATCACGCTCCGACACACAGTAGTGGGACCTCAATCTTTTTAAAATTAAATATATTTGAAGTAGGTAAGCTTTGCCTTCTTTGAATGTCCAGTCAATGGGTCACACAGCCAGTACATGCAGATCAGCTGCCACTATTGCCGAGATGAAAAAATATAACATTTTGAGAAGTATTAAGCCGCAAAATTGCAATGCTTTATCTTATCCAAAAGGTAATATTTTGGGGTTTGTCTGTTTATACAACAGACAAACACAGTGGGGGAGATTTACTCAGAGCCACTATCGCTCCAGGTAAATCTGCCTCAACAGATTTAAAAAAGCTGTGAGGAAATCCCAAAAAACACTATAATGCTTTACTGCATTATATTATCAAAAGTCCCTAAAATGTCATTCTAATAGTACCCCAAGTTGGATATTAAAGGGCATGTCCACCCCCAAAACTATAATTTAACCCACTACTGGCCCCACTGTGTAATGTAATAAAATCCTTACCTTACATCTCTGCTCCAAATGGTTCTCTTGTAATGTCCCTGTAAATTCCAAAAAAACGGCCACCAGGAGGATAGGACTCTGCCTCCTGTCTCCTCTCTGGTAGAATTTTGCCATTCGCCCCCCATCCCTCTTCCTCACACACCATACAATATTTTCGGCTGATCAACTGATATTACCATGTAATAATCACTACATGGATAATCACTAGTGCTGAATGGTTGGCCATTCAGCACTTCGCGGCGATATACAGTATCGCCGCGAAGGGGCTTAAAATTACCGCAGCACATCGCGGCCGCGATGCATATCGCGGGAATGGCGCTCGCCGTTATAAATACGGCGACAGCGCTATTTTCGCGGCCGCGATGTGCGGCGGTAATTTTTTGGCGCTATTTTCGGTGCTTTATAAATATGCCCCTAGGTTATAGAAATCACAAGTGCAAAAACAAGACATTCCTCTTTAACAATAGGGATGTTTTTAACACAGATCTGTTTTTGTCCAGGAAAGGAAAGTGCTTTATTTGTGCTGACTGTGCAGGGAATAGGGGCAGAGCAGGGAGGGGAAGACATGACACAGACTGATAGAGTTCCCTCCGGAAGACTGAATTAATACTGTGCAACATCCTTCCCTCAAACGGCAAGATGGACCACATAAATTGGCCACAGTGAGGCAACTGTACTTCATGACATTTAAGTTAAACAAGTAATTTATCCAGCTGAGTTATGAAACTGGACATTTTTAAAAATAGTTTCTTACAATACCTGATCTAGTGGTGTATTACATTTTTTATCAAATACATTATACATGGAAATGAATTTATACATATTTTAGCATCCTGCGAAGTACAGGTGACCTTCACCATTAACTCTGAGATGTCCTAATCCCCACGGAACTGCCCCAATTTTAAAGGAATATCCACAAATCAACTAACACAATACATTGGTGGGTTTGTGCTGGGTCTGGAATTGATATGGGTGGTTTAGGGAAACTTAAGGAGGGGTTAAAACAACCCCATTTTATAAAAATCTAAATTTTTATAAAATTTTATATGTTTTTTTCTGTATCAATAGCCTTTGAGGAAGATACAGAATCTGTGGGTAATCTACACGCCACACGCCAAAGACATCCAGACTTTGTTTGCATGTATTGTGCTTGCATGCAAAAAAAAGCTTGCCACATACTGTAGATACCGTGATAGAGCAAGCAGATCAGCAAACATCTGAGAGAGTGTCTCAAAATGGGCTTCAGACCTACTTGTTCAGAAATCTCTCTACCTTAAACCGATGTATTTTAACATTTTTATTGAAATCTAATTTTATGCTTTTCCTGGCAGTGGTGCTGATTGGAGATTCTGGTGTGGGGAAGAGTAATCTATTATCTCGCTTTACTCGAGATGAATTTAACTTGGAGAGTAAAAGTACCATTGGTGTGGAATTTGCCACTCGCAGTATCCAGGTCGATGGAAAGACTATAAAGGCTCAGATCTGGGACACAGCAGGACAGGAGAGATACAGAGCCATTACATCCGCGTGAGTGCCAGAATACAGTGGGCATCGAGTTTTATTATATGATGAGATAACCCTGCAACTAATCACACATTGACTTCATCTGATGTACAGAGTTCGATGCTGATTGGTTGTTGTGGGTGTACACATTTGTGAACTTCTAATTCAGTATTAATATGAGAACTAAATGTTCTGTGGCATATACAATAAAAATGTAATTTCATTCTGTTATAAAATACCCATTAATATTGCAAAAGAAATGAATTTCAAATGAACTCTATTTGTGTTCATAACTCTAAGCACTTTGGCTTCTCATTGATATTAAAGGGAAACTATAGTGCGTATAGAGTTTTTAAAAAAAATATTAAAATAAAAAGTACTTGAGGCAGGGAGGTAGGATTGGTGTTTTTACCTCCCAATTTTATTTCTATGAGGAGCAGCAGGACAAAGAAAACTGCTTCTGCCAGTCTTCCTGTATGCTTCAGCACTATCTCTAATATAGAATGGCCCCGGGACATAACCTGGCAGATGAAAACTTTATGCGCTGTAGCTCCTCAACAAAACAATATTGGGAGGTGGGAATAATCAATCCTATCTCTTTGCCCCAGGTGCTTTTCATTTTTAAAAAGTAAATTTTTACAGTATAGTTAATATATGCTAACAAGATAGCACCCTATTGTGTACATTCTGTGCAGAATTTATTCATTTTTATAGTTCTACCATGAAATGTTAAATTGTATATTAACAGTGTATTCTCTAGGGGCCAACCCTGGCTCAATTTTCCGGTAAATATTGGTGTGACTGACTACTGGTGATTCCTCACCTAATGGAGACTAGGGATGGACTAGAACTCGAAATCGAGTTCGAACTGAACTTTATGAGTTCATACGAACTCAAACTATTTAGAACTCTCCGAACTACAAACTTTCGTTTGTACTTGCGGACATATTTTCAATAATTATCGAAAATTTGCGGATTATTGAATTCGAGAATCAATTACCCTAGAATGTGGAGTTCGGTAATGCTCAAATTAGTCAATAATCCTTGAATGTAGCATTTACTTACCCTCGAAACTGCCCATAACCCATGTTCCCCAGACCATTTCCCAGGTTCCAGAGCCATTTATAGTAAGCTACCATTGCTATTTGAACTTTATTTAAGTTGAAGTTTTCAAACTATTTTTCCCCATTGAATTGAATCTCTAATGGAGACCTAATCAGTTATATGTGCAATTTTACAAATTACCTAAACCACAATCTGATCATGGATCTTGACCCTCCTTGATTTTATGGCTGAACTGCCTTCTAGATTTTATCCATATTCTCTTCTGTGGAGCACTTGCTATGGGGAATAAATGGAAAAAACAGAAGGAGAAGGATCCTTGAACACATTATAGTTTAGGTAAGTAAGTAAACACAAAATTACAGATCCCCTTTATGTTGGGCATTTGAATAATTTAATGCTTAGAATTTAATTTTCCTTTAATCTGTGTATTTTTCTTTGCATTTAGTGTTCTCTGCTAGCCTTGGATATGTTACCAGACATGTATTATTGTTCTTCTTATTCAGTAATGTAGGGCTGTACAAATCCCATGATCTAGATATTAAATGTGTTTAAGTGCTGGTCATTGGTTCACTGGTCCGTTAATGTTGCTTCTTCTACTGTTTTCAGCAAAATAGGCACTGTGCTTATTTGTTAACAAATTTTGCACAATTAAATAGAAAATTCTCAAATGTACAAATAAACATTGTTCATTTCAGTGGACTCCTAAAACCCTTGCATAGTTTTTCCTGCTTTGCCAGATCCTCTGGTAGAGTCCTGCATCGGGTCAGGACTCAGGATCTGTCTGTAATAACTGAAACTGAGAATACATTGTTATCAATCCAAGAAAATATGCAGTGTGTATAGCACCTTACACTAAATCACTCCATGGCAGATAAAGGGAAAATAAATCTAGATACAAAAGCTCCCTGCCTCTTACTGTATTTTTGGCTGGGTAAATATTGAGTTACTAACAGCTCTAATGTACTTCAAATCTTATACAGGATGCCATTGTGGATAAGACTACAGACAGCTATGTTGAACTTTAACAATTGTGCCTGTGTAGGTTTTGAAGAGATCACTTGGTAAAAAGCAGTTAATGCTGGAGTGACAGGCAGGGTTAAACTCTGTTTACAGAGGTCAGAGGCAGCAAAGTAACAATCTTCCATCGAACAAAGTTACTTCTATCTGCATCTATGCAAGAGCAGACCAGAGAAAATGTCTGTATGGAAACAGATGACATGTGATTTTATTGGTCTTTGTAAGCCAAAAAAAAATGTATTCCATTTTTAGGCATAGGCGACCTAAGAGCTATGCACACTGAAAAAATTACCTTGCCTCATTTCAATCTATAAATGAATATATGTAAACAGAACTTACTCTGATGTGTTTGCTTTGCTGCATGACTTCAATCATGTACTTGTTTTGCTCAAGCTCAGTCCCCCAGTCACCCAGCCCCCTGCAACACTATCTGACTCTCTGTGGGGGCAAGCATGCTCAGTAATCCCTTTGAGGCAGCACTTGGAGAGGGAATTTCCCACAATGCACTTCACACATCACCTGTCACCATTCCAGCTACAACTTGATTGACAGCTGAAATGTAAGATGTTACAGACTGGATATCTTAAGAAAAAGGGGACAGATAAAATAAAATGGTACAGTGATAGAATTATAGTTTCCAGTAATGGGCAATTTAAAAAACAAATTTCCCAGCGTACATATCCTTTAAACCAGGGTGCCTATTCTGCTTCCTAGCATCTCCCTGCCAACTTTTACTTCTTGTGTTAGAACTGCTCTCCTTATTCTGCTGCTGTAATTTGCAACATTGTAGTGAGTAGAGAGCCAGCTAACTCTACTTGGAAACAATCGGGGGAGTCAATATAAAACATCTGTGTAACTTATCTTTGTGCGATTCCGCGATACAATACCAGACTTAACAAGATTCTGTCCGGTATTGCATTGTGGGATAACGTAAAGGTAAGAAGCTCCTGGTTGCACATGTATAAGTCCCATACTCAGACCCGTAAATTTTTGCGCTACAAGGTAGCGCAAAACTTTATGAAAGGGGTTTAGTATCGGTAGCACAGCGCTATTTCCAAAAATATTTGGAAATGGAGCTGTGCTCTAAAATCCGTGTTAAAACACACATTAACACAATATACATTAACACGATATTTCTTTGGGTTAACATGGGTTTTAGATGGATTTCCAGCATATTGAAATTCCCTGAATGTTGTAAATGAACTGAAGGTGAAGGAAGGAGGGGGAGGATGAGCTCAGTTAAAAGAACTGAGAAGAACAGTCAGGGGCGTAACTGCAGGGGCCCGCCCCCCCGTGCAATTGGAGGTCGGGCCCCTCCACGATGAGGGGCTTTTAAACAGCTGATCGCGCATATGAATGAAACATACACATGATCAGCTGAAAGACTGGACCCCAACTTCTGGAACAGAGCACTTCCGGAACAGAGCTGGAAGTTCAGGTCCGGTCTTTTAAACAGCTGATTGTGCATATATGTTTCATTCATATGCGTGATCAGCTGTTTAAAAACAGCTGGTCACGGCAGAGAGGGTTTGTGGCGGGCCCTACTACTATCCAGGCCCCCCCACAGTCGTGGCGGGGGCGGTAGTTACGCCAGTGAGAACAGTTCTAAAAGGTCTGTAGACTTTATAACAGTGGCCCCTGTGACTAGCAGCCATGAGATCACTATCCCTACCTCTTTCTTCCTTCCACCCAGCTCTCCAATCTATCACTTGATAAGGTTCAGATATAACTACAGCAGCTATGTGGACCTCCAGATGATTGATATTTTAAAAACCCAATCATTGTACAACAGCAAAGTGCAGACAGGGAATGCTGGGAGTTGTAGTTTTCATACCATAGCATGAATATCTACACCCATATAAATGTGTAGATATTTCACTGCAGCTCCACCTGTTCCCTACCCATAATCCTCTGTTATGGTACCTGCTCATTATAACTTTACCTGTCTCTCATAATGCAAGTTTACATGGTTGAATACATGAGATTAAAATGTATTTTCTGCAGGACATAGTTACAAAATCATGGATAGGTAACCAGTAGATCTCCAGATGTTTGAAAACTACAACTCCCAGCATTCCTTGGCTATAGAGTGAATGCTGGGAGTTGTAGTTTTTGAACCATCTGGATAACTACTGTTTACCTATGCCTGTCACAGATCAACAAGAAAATAGTTGCAGATAAATATTTAAAATGAGCAGATAGTATAGAGCAGAGGGATGAGAGGCCCATGGGTAGGTACTGTAGCTGGGGACAGAAGGGATATATTACATAGATATAACGCAGTGGTGGCAAACCTATGGCATGCGTGCCAGAGGTAGCACTCAGAGTTCTTTCTGTGGACACTCATGCACAGCAGAATACACCAAAGTTTGTTACCAGAAAAGCAGCGACAGGGCCTCTTTGGTAACGAGAGATCAAAACAAGTTTAAATTCACTCAAGCACATCAAGGATGGCAATTGGCAATAATCAGTAGGTGCAATCCTCCAAACACCCCCTACCCTGGGGGTTAATCCAACGTCAAATCAAAGTGAGAGGAGCACACTACATCTGTGTATCAAAATGTATTGGACAATATTCAATGTTAACCTGTAATCAATTATATCTACTCTATCTGTTTTGAGATTTTTTTTCTTTCTTTTAAATAAAACCTCAATATTCTTGTTAAAGGGCATGTCCACCCCCAAAACTATAATCCCCCCCATTACTGACGCCACTGTGTAGTGAATAAAAATCCTTACCTTACATCCCAGCTCCAAAGAGTTCTCCTGGATTCCCCCCCCCAAATTCTGAAAAACTACCCACCAGGAGGATAGTAGAGTCCACATTGGACTCTGCCTCCTGTCTCTCCTCCGGGAGATTTTTGTCCTGGGCACTGCAGGCCTCCCTCTCCCTTTTACAGAAACTTTACTTACCTTACCTCTCTCCCCCGGCGTTCTCCACTGCCTCTCAGCCAATGACGGAAGCGGCTGCTGGTCCCGCCCCCTGCTTGCAGTTTCATGCAAGCAGAGGGCCCATACATTACGCCGAGGGAAAGAGGTAAAGTAAGTAAAGATCGGGGGGAGTTCCTGTAAAATCTTTTATGGCGATTGGGGCTGGGGGAAGGATAGCTACTATTTGGGCAAAAGTCCAAAAATGGGGTGGACATGCCCTTTAAACTATCGTGCTGGCACTTTACAATATATAAGTGAGTTTTGGGCTGCAGTTTTGGCACTCGGTCTCTAAAAGTTTCATCATCACTTATATAAAGTTTGCTTTACATGGTGTTGATGGGAGAGGCATCACCCTGACTGCTCTGTACTGTACATTGTACTCTATACCAGGGATCTCCTACCTGTCTACAATTGTTTGAAAACTACAACTCCCAGCATTCCACTACAGCACTTACAATATCAGAAGGCATCCAGGGAATGGTGTGAGTTGTAGTTCTCAGACATTTGGATGCCTGCAAGTTGAAGACCCCTGCAATATATTTTAGTGGTATGGTAGGTTTGTTTCTATGAACATTTTTATTTATGAATAAAATATTTATTTTAGCTTTTAGACTTTTTTCAATTTCCCTGCATAAATTTTAGGAAGAAAGTATAAAAGTGGGTCGGGTTTCGGGTCCAAAACTTGCAGGCTGGGATGGGGGTATGAAGCGGGTAGAAAAGCGCATAGGGTGCGGTTTTGTGGGTCGGGTGCGGGTCTGGAAAATTAGACTCTATCCTCTGGCACTCATATTATTTAGCCATTTTACACTAGTGCAGGTGACTGATAATAACTACCTGTGGGTGCCACTACAGAGACACCTAGTGTGCCTGACTGGTAATGACAGCCAAAAAGAAACCTTATAGCTGTCCATAGCAGATATAAAATCGGAGACATGAATGTTTTAAACAATATTTTATCTATGTTATGCTGATTAAAACAACATGATAACTTTATTATGTTTAAGAATTGATCTAGAACTGCATTTGTAGTAATTGAAAAACATTTTCTTATTCATTAATTAAAGCTTTACCTGTATTAATCACATTTTTCAATTTAAAACATTAAACAATGAAGCAAAAGTTCTGGTCTATGCTGTGAGCTCTATTTAATACATTTTAAGACTGGTTTTGCATTAAATCAGCATTAATAATTTAAACCAGTACCTGGGTTTTAAACACAGACAGGGTTATTCAATAAAAGTTCTTATTGTTTAAAATGGTGCTAACTTTGCCCCAACCAATCAGATATTAGCATTCAAATGTTAAATAAGATCTGATTGGTTGGGGCAAAATTAGCACCATTTTAAACGATAAGAACTTTTATTGAATCTTTTATGAAACTGCTTACTCAAATCTACTGCTAGTTGTGCAATAAAAGAGGCTTTCATAGTTGTATATATTTGCACATGTATTCTTTTCCATCAAGTAATTTGCACTGATTGTTTTTCTGTACAATCAGACTAACTTGTGTAATATTAGTGAATTAAAAAATATTTTTGAATGGGTAAAAAAAATTCTGTCCAATCAGAATACATTATGTAACATTGGTCAATTAAAAAGTATATTTAAATGCGTGAAAATGAGCTGATATTTTGTATCTAGAATATTAATACATTTTTATGTGTAGCCTGCTAATGTGATTTATGTTATGCCTTTCAGTTGTGAAAGTAATTACTCCCTATCATCCTTAGTTATTACAGAGGTGCGGTGGGAGCGCTGTTAGTTTATGACATTGCCAAACATCTCACTTATGAAAATGTTGAGCGTTGGCTAAAAGAGCTGAGGGACCACGCAGACAATAATATTGTCATTATGCTAGTGGGAAACAAAAGTGATCTTCGTCACCTTCGAGCCGTCCCTACAGATGAAGCACGTGCATTTGCAGGTAAGCTATAATTCCAAAATGATGTAGGAAATGTGTGTGGAAATATCAGTTCAAGAGACGGTAGTAAATTTGGTATTAATATATGTTATAGTCAAAATATTTCAACTTTCTATGTGAAAAGAGAACTAACTGAGGTAATTTTTTAGACCCTTAATGTGAAAGCTTTCCTCCTCAGAACACCCATGCATTCTAAGATACTACTTTAGTAAGTTGCATTTACCTCTATTTAAAAAGTGTATTTTGTAACTAAGAAGGCTTCTCCAGCCCATGTAGTTGTCTAAGTGAGCATGCTCACCAATTGTCCACACCCCCTGACCCCAGAGTATTTTCCATACAGTTGCCTCCACACCAATATGAAATTTCCTGAAAAGACTTTCAAAGCTGCTGTTGCTCTGTCATTTATTTTCCAGACAGCATGAATGGCAGACAGCCTTCCTGGTTGTTATACTTGTTGTTATCTGCTTATACTGACTTTTTTTTTTTGGTTCATTAAATTTTTATTGTTTAAATTATTTTTCAACATAACATATCAACTTGTACATTCAAAGCACGTACGAGCACGTACAAAATAATACTTTTATACATTAGTCTGTATCAAATGGTTTATAAGCTTTTCAATTATTACTTTATAATTCTTCTCATTATAGTTTTTTTACCTAAAGTTTTTAATCTACATTCAATAAATTAAGAACAGTGTTGCAGAGAATATGGTGGACCACTCACTCTCTCACTATTAATCCAAGGCAGCCAGAGGAATCCATTGTGGGGACTCACGTTTTGTGTCTTCCTTGTTGTCCCCATACTGAGTATGGGGGGATCGGGAGTGCAGACACTCTATGTTTCTATCTTTGGTATCCAAATATCCCAGATTTTACTCCATTTAGATAGGGAATTGTTATTTTTGTTTATTAATGCTGCTTTTTTGGGGGGTTTTTTTGCCTTCCTCTGCATCAACAGTTAGGCAGGAAATGAGGACATTGCTAGATGGGTTGGACTGGATGGACGTATGTCTTTATTCAACCTCAAATACTATACTAAACCTTGAATATCAATTCTTCACATATTTTCCACATCTGCTGGGATTCCTTGCAGAGCCACCAGCAATGTAATTGATCCGCGGGATATCCACAAGCTCTAAAACCTTTATCTGACATGGACAGGTTGACTCTATGAAGAAAGGAGGGTGTAATATACCAATCGAATAATATATTATGTTTTCTCCTTAGCTTGTATGTTAGCTGTGCATTTGTATGATTGTTATAATATCGTGTACCATTGATCACCTGAAATAAGGTACCCCAGCCTCTGTTCCCAGCTAGTCATAGCTTTTGATCTTAAAGGACAATTATACTCACCTTCCCTCTGCTCCTCTTTGGTCAGTACCTTTTACCCAGGGGGAGGACCTGAACCGCTAGGTCCTCACCCCTGGGTTCGCATAACTTGCTGCACAGCCTTACTGAAACGCTGCTCTGGTAGGCTCTGCCCCCTCCTCTCCTTGCACGACGAGGCCAATAGGAAGGCACCCTATTCTGACCTAAGCCCCAGCAGAAGGATAACAGTGTGCTTTCTAGGGCAGTGAAAAAGGAATCTGGGATTATAGTCATGGTGTGTTGCAGGGTGTATAGAATTTTAGGGAGTAGGATAATTAACTTTTATTCTAACGATTAGATTAATAGGTTGTTTTTTTCCAGATTTGTGTTTTGGTTTTGGCCAGTTCTAATAGTGGGGGCTACATTAGCTGAGTAAAATGTTTGTGGAGTTTATATTATTGTTATGCCTAGGTACTTGAATTCGTTGACTAAGGGTACCAGTGTTTTAGCAAATGAAGAGAAATGAATGTGATTGGCTACATGAAATAAGCATGATTTGCGCCAATTGATATATAGGCCGTAGAAGGAGCCATATTCTGTAATGACATTGTGTGCACTCTTGAGGGATTGATCTGCGTTGGCCAGGTATAAAATCAGGTCATCCTCATATAAACTGCATTTTTGTGTAAACCTGCAATGTCTCTGTGTTGTCTGAGACGGATGGCCAGAGGCTCTATGGCAAGGGCAAAGAGATATGGTGAAAGTGGACATCCCTGTCTGGTTCCTTTTATTGGTGGAAATGGGTGTGAGCATGAGCCGTTTATCTTAAGGGATGCCACCGGGCAGGCGTAGAGGAGTTTGGTCCACTTACAAAAGTTGGGGCCAAGTCCAAAGTGGTTTAAACAGGCCCAAAGAAATGGCCACTCAATTGAAACGAATGCCTTTTGGGCGTCAAGTGATAACATCACTCTGGTTCCTGAGTTATCGTGGTCTACTTGGCTGTTAATTAGGGTTTTCTGAATATTTATTGAGGTGGACTTACCGGGCATAAAGCCCGTTTGGTCTGGATGTATGATCTTGAGGATAACTTGAGGGTATGGTAGTACCATGGTGTATATGACACACCGATTAGAATGGTGCACATCAAAGTGCCTTGGAATAGTTCTGGGCAGAGCGTAGCCGAGACTCGCTTAGAGTTATGGCATAAGGGAATGACAGGGTGGCGGGCAGGGGGGGAGGGTAGAGTCTAAGCAGGTGGGATAGGTCCCAAGTGGAGGTTATGGTCAGTAATTATATGGATGCCACATACTTTACCGGTGTTCCAGCCAAGTGTTAGCGTCCTCTGGGGATTCAAAGAACTTTTCTTTCCCATTAACCACAATACGGAGTCTGGCTGGGTATGCCATGGAGTAGGTGGTACCAGCGTCCATTAGCCTCTTTTTAATATCCAGGAAGGTTGCCCTGCACTTTTGTAAATCCATGGAGTAACCCGGGAATATTTTGATGTTAGTGTTTTCGAATTGTAACTCCCCTGTGAGCAAGGCGCAGTATTCCATCTCTGTCTTTGGCTCCTGGTATTGGGGCTTTAGCGGGAATTTGGTGCGCCTGTTCTATGGCGAACTGCGGTGATAGTCCATTAGTGCCTAGGTCGGTTCTAATCCAGGTCTCGAGAAATGAAGAGGGGTCCTGGGCCTCGGCTAACTCTGGGAAACCCAGGAACCGCAGATTTTGTCTCCTGGGTCTGTTTTTCAGATCGTCCAGTTTGCTTAGGGTAGTGTGGAGTTCTTTCTGCAGATTGGATATAGTTTGTGACATTGAGGAGACCGTGTCTTCTAGCGTGGACACACGCGTTTCTGCTTCCCCCACTCTATGCCTGACCTTTTGTAAGTCCTGGCGGAGAATGTACATGTCTGACTTCACTTCCTCCAACATGGATGTGAGGGTCTTTTTTATATCCTAGATTTTACCCATAATGTCTTCCAGTGTTAAGGCTGGGGTTCCAGAGCTGGAGGCCGAGTTTTCATGGCCTGTTCTGGTGCGTGGTTGCTCCGAGGCAGGGGGGAGAGTCCATGACAAGGGCCTCACACGTGGCCTCTGGAGTTGGCGGGTTTGTGCTCCGCGCGAATTTCTGCAGCTTTGCGCGTGCCTGTCCCGCTGCCCTTTGGCTCTTGGACCGCGCCATGTGCTGGGGACCCCTCTGGTGTGCTTCTGGAGTTGTTTGGTGCCCAGTAAGTACCCCGGTTTGGTGCTGTAGATGGATTTAGCTGCGAAGTGGTCCCGATGTGCAACCTACTCCATCCTCTGCTTAGCTCCGCCCCCGCACCGTATAACAGTTTTAGTTCTACATGTGTCAGTTTTCTAACTAATGTGGTTTTGGAGTTTGGGGGTAATTTATCTATGTATAATTTTTTTTATATGATTATTGAATGATTTTTCATTTTCAATATTAGTATTAGCTAAGCTGCCGAAACATCTGGATTTTTCTAACTGTGCTGTCTTTTTATTTCATTAACAGAGAAAAATAATTTATCTTTCATTGAGACATCTGCCTTGGATTCTACTAATGTAGAGGAATCCTTTAAAAATATTCTGACAGGTATGGTGTATGGTTTCTTCCATGGATCTTGTAGAATGTTTACAAGTTGTCTATTATAAGTTGTCTGTGTACACACATGCAGATATTTTGGAGCAATTCTTGTAACAAGACTCGGCACCAGCCCTTACAGTTTTCCTTCAATCACCAGTCCGATCCTTCTTAAAAACAGTTCCTTTATTCAAACAATTGGGGCAAGTGACTGATAATAGGCGTTACTAATTGAGTGCATTGTGTACTTCCTCCCCTGGCTCTACCTAAAAAAAATATTGTTTCAGTTCCTAGTTAATTTGCTTTATAATATTTACTATATTTACAAGGTCACAGGTTTTCATACATTGTTGAATGCTATAAGTGCCATTAGGGACTGTATTTTTGATATTTTGCCTCACAGGGTAATGGTGGTCGGGATATTTGCAGTGTCCGGATCCTGAAGCAGGGGCCAGGTCTCTAAGGGCACTATTTGAAAATGTGCGGTATCGCAATTAAGAAAATAAATAGATACTGCGTCTTTAACAATTGGTTTAACGATTGGTAATTTCTGATCATTTTTACATTCATTCATTTATGATCCTTATTGTAAAATAATGATAACGATCATAAATTTCCGATAGCGATCTAGATTTACGATCTCCATAGAATACCGTATAGAATGATATTCTACAGCCGAAAATTCATTAATTAACGCACGTTTGGTTATGGACGACCGCTAAATTGCGATACTGCGTGGTCTTAAATATGGCCCCAAGTTCTGCACTGAGGTGCTTAGATTTGTAGCTATGCCGCTGGCTGACAACTTACAACAATTTTTAGTTGATCTTAGCCCACAAAACATTTTTTTCTAGAGGAATCGTGTATCTAAACACAAATCCTTTCTGTCTATAAATTAATCATGACAATTATCTTTTAAAAATAAAGCTTTGTAAATTGTTAAATTAACAATTAATATACTTGATACAGTTATTATGTTACCAACTTTTTCTCCAGTTAAAATACACAAATAGGGGCTTAGCTACTAGGGGTGCCTACCCGCCAAACAATAGGAGCCTGGGGGGACCCATTTTCTTAATTTTCCATCAAAGATACAGCCTCCTCCCAGAAAACTACTGTAGATAAAGCAGAGATAAGGTCCCAGTCAATGTTTTGCTGGAGGCCCAGTGATTCCTAGTTGGCATTGAAAATAGATTTTACATTTTTTATGTGTGTTCAATGGAGAGAGACATTTCTTTGTTCATACTTTTCCCTAACTCCTTCTAAGACCCTAACTGTTCTTCACATGTTTCTTTGTTGCAGGGCGTAGGCCTCACTTTAAGGATGATAAGTATCTCAGAAGCATGTGTGGTCAGTTAAGAAAACTGACCAGTCAGATTTATATTTAGTTAAACAAAAACGGCAGGTTGCTGTAAAACACAGATAACAAAAAATGAAAACATCAGTATGTTAAAAAAAACTTTTTGCCTACAACATGCTTCTAATAATCATGTAGAATTGGAACAATGGAAAAATTGCCTGCAGCCTTCTCAGTCTTTACTCCAAGCATCAAAAATGCTTAATAGGAAATATATAAACATTTTAAGGATTGGTGGCTCAACAAAAAAAAGAAAATTTTTCCTACGGTAATATAAATTGAGGATGGAATTTGGTTCTCTAAAAGTGCTGAATTAGGTGGCAACTAGGATTTATATCATGACCAAAAACAAAACAACCATTTCTACATACCCTCCAAATCCATACATTTTCCACAGATAGATAGACAGGCAGATATAAAGATAAATAGACAGCCAGACAATCAGATAGATGATAGACAGACATACAGACAGAAAACTACATTTTACATTCCTCCTGACTGCTGCACTGTGCATGGATATGCAAAAATGTATCAGAACGGGATCTGGTGATCTGCCCTGAATGTTCAATGTCAGTAATTTAGCTGTGAAACCCTGGCCTGATCTCTTCCAGTTCTGCTCTGCACTACAGCCAGGGCCAGCCTTAGTATAAATAGCTCCCTGTGCAAGATTTGTATATACTATAAATGCATGACCTGCTTTTATTATATGCTATGTTTAAAATTAAGCACTCATTGATGTCATCTTTCTCTACAGAGATCTATCGCATAGTGTCACAGAAACAAATTGCCGACAGATCAGCCCATGAAGATTCCCCTGGGAATAATGTGGTTGATATCAGTGTCACACCCACCATGGATGGACAGAGATCTGTCAAACTTCAGTGCTGTCAGAACCTGTGATGAGCTGAAAAATATCCAGTATTATTTAGAAGAACTATGAACTTGCAGATTAGAGACCCTGCCTCAGTAACGGAATTAGCAGGAGAATTCAAGTGCAGGAGTCTCATTGTTCTCACCACTAGTTAATGTGTTAAATTCAGTGCTACAGCAACTACATCTTGGTGTGCTGGACCTCTGGGTGTAGTAACTATGTCTTGGCTGAAGGCAAAATATTGGAAAGATTCTCTAAAAATATATATAGTTATATATTAAAAATATTTTGTATGGGTGCATAACAAGCACCGTTTTTGAGCTTGTAACTACACTGGCAGCAGATAAACCAATAAAAATGCAATTTGTGATATCACAAATAATTTTATGTTTCAAGACTTTTCTTTGAAAAAAAAAAAGCAATCTGAAAAAAAAACTAGTCACCGCTGTTTATAACAGATTATATAGCCTTAATGTCAAGATACCACATTATTTATGTAGCTACAAAAAGTTTATCTACAACTAATAAAAATCATGTGTACACAGATCTGTTGTTTGTCTCCCATGTAGTGAAATACTGGCGGTACATAGATGACCTATTTATCATCTGGTCAGGGTCAGAAGAACAGGCCTCTGAGTTTGTTCAGTCATTTAACTCGATAGATGAACGTATCCAAATTAATGTAGAAGTCTCGAAAGAGATGGTAAATTGTAAAATCTGGACGTCAAAGTGATGATTATAGACGGTACTGTACACACAACTCTGTACACGAAACGAACTGAACCCAGTTCCATGGGAAAAGTTTCCACCCATGCCATGTGTTTAAAGGCCTACCAAAATCTCAACTTACTCGAGTGTCAAGAATCTGTTCTGATAATGAAGATAGGGCAGTTCAGTTGAGAAAGATGATGGATAAATTCCAAGCTCGACAATACTCTAGGCCAATGTTAAATGGAATAGTGGCAGAGTTGGGGGTACCAAGGACTGCTCGTAAACAAGAATTTGGAGTGCCTTTTGTACAACAGTTTTCGACTGGGTCACAAACTATTAAAAAGAATCTGGATAGATTCTGGCTATCCGTGGAAGGGGATGCATCATTGGGTGCTGTCACACGAAGCAAACCATTATGTGTCTACACAAAAGGGCGTTCTCTGCACAGTACCACGATCCAGGCGGATCCAGTTGCAAAGTACAAAAAGGCTCCCTTCTCCTTTTTGGCATGGAGGGGCTGTTTTAAATGTAGCAACTGTAATATTTGTAATGCTCTGATTGTGGGAGAGTCTTTTTCTCACCCATACTCGGGGTACATATAAAATACCAGCGTATTTGAATTGTAACAATGAGTATTGCGTATATATGTTGAAGTGCCCCTGTTCTTTAATATATATTGGGAAAACTATTGGGTCGTTCAAGAGCAGGTTTCAACGACACAGGAGCGATATTCGCATTGCTCTGGCCAAAAGGGAAGACAATACGCAAAAACATGATGATCCACCAGTTGCTGGTCATTTCCATGTGGCCAAGCACCAGGTATCTGACCTTCGTGGGATGGTAATTGACTATGTCCCACCATTATCTAGGGGTGGTGACCGTCACAATGCCTTACTACGTAGGGAAGCATACTGGATATTTACCTTGGATGCTGTACAGCCCAAAGGGCTAAATGTTAATTTGGGTCTTTCCTGTTTTCTCTCTAAAAAATAAGGGCCTTGTGTGGTATTAGGATTAATGTTTTAAATGTATCAGTATCAGGAGGGAGTTAGATTGTATATTTTTTACTGTGTATTATAACTGATTGTTTGTCAATTGATTGTTTGTTTGTTTTATTGATTACAGCCACTAGATGGCAACAGTGTCTCTAGTCTATTTAAGGTTGAATTGATCATTTTAACTTTTGTATGTGTCTGATGAAGGCGTGAGTAATAGCGCCGAAATGTTACACGGTGTTATACTCATGTGGTAATAAACACCTATTGCTAATAAGACTGGTGTGCACAGCATTCTCTTTCTACAACTAATAAAAAGGGTAAAAAGCACACTCATTAGCAATAGACCTTAAAGGGTAAAAAAGTGGGGGCTGATGCAAAAGTTTGCCTGTACTATAAATTTTCAGAAACCAAATCAGAAATCAGCTTTTTACTGGGTTACTGCAGTTATATAACATTTGATTGGTTTGGTGCAGATTAAAAGAATGGGCAAAATGTTGCACCTTTTATTGCATCAACTCCTGTATTTGATTTATATCGATACATTAACATTAATAGTTAAATTGATTTAAGCCTTGTACACACGTCCGATCTTGGCCACGACCCCGATCAATGAATGTCCATTTCGGACGATAATCGCATGTTTGTATGCATTCGGTCAGGGGTCGTTCGCTGATCCGCCATGGAACGACCCCTGACCGGACGCATACACACGTGTGATTAGCAGCCAAACCATACGTTCTTTGCAGGTGTGTGTCGTGGGTGGTGCCAAGATCGGACATGTGTACGAGCCTTAAATCCAGAAAAGACTATTTCTGCTTAGTGTGGTATAAAAGCCAAGGTTGTTTACATCACATCTACACAATGCTTTTTGGGGTTAATTTATTTTATGAGCTATTGTTCACTTTAAAAAGCATGCAGGCACAGGATGTCATGTCTGATAAAAACCTGCCAACTCATCTAATATTGTTGTTTAGTCCTTCACTGAATAGAAACAGCCCTGTTCACTGCCTTGACAAGGCGTTTATTGCTCTTTTTTTTAAAAAGCTGACCAAAATGGTAAAATGAAAGGCAACATTTGAACTTATCTGACACATCTACATCTAGTAAAATAATATCTGTTTTTTGCCCCAGTACTCCTTAGTTCAGAACTAAAGAACAGCAAAGTTCTTTAAAAGAAAAATAGGAAAAATAACATTTTGCCATTTACTTTTATTGAAGAATGGGAGGTAAAGGAGCTGTATCTTACCTCCTGTTCTTCAATAAAACCAGCAGCAACCAAAGCCGGGAGAGAAGGTAAGGTTTGATTACTCCTGCTCCACGTAGTCTGACAGGTCCCAATGGACACTTTCACATGCGCATAGGAAACAGAGTCTGTCAGTACCTGTCAGACTATGCAGTGTAGAAGTGGTCGATCTGGTAAGTACCTTACCTTCTCTCCTACCTCCTGCATGTTTTATAGAAGAATAGGAGGTAAGACACAGCTCCTTTACCTCCTGTTCTTCAATAAAACTAAATGGCAATTTTTTTATTTCCGGTGGAAAGATCAGTCTACACATTTCCTTTAGCCAAAGTTGACTCCCTATACTTTACTACAGGGAACTGACCGTGACCAAGGGACGTTTTTGGCCAGTCCAGAGTGATCCCAAGGCCAGCAGTAAAATGTTGTCGGTCTTAAGAAAGCTTGGATCTGCAGTATACACTTTAGCCATAAAGGGGCAATTCTGTGTCGGATCAGTGTGTGAATCCAGTTTAACTGTTATCTCTTGATTTTAAACGAGACTTTATGATAAAAAGCAATGTTTTTTTTTTTACCTTGGAGACAAGAACAGTTTCACCTTTTGTCTTCTCAGACTGCTGGCTGTAGTCGCATGACCTACTTTAAGCTTTTGTTTGGAGCCCAGTGTAGGTTATATAGTGAATAATACACCCCCTACTGTAAATTATAAGGATATTAGAAGTCACCGAGGAGTTCCGTGACCATATAAAAGCACGAGGCCGCAGGCCGAGTGCCTTTTATACAGGGCGCGGAACTCCAAGGTGACTTCTAATATCTGAATATTTTACAGTAGGGGGTGTATTTAGTATAATCCACCCCCTCATTTGAGAACCATCCACGCCCCTGTGCAAGGATGGGGAGGAGGAATAGGAATAACTTTGCCTTGCCCTCTCCTCTCCCCGTCTCACTTCCCCCAGCTCCATTTACTTTCCCCTTCAGGTTTACGTTTGTTCACATTGTGTGTCAGTGAGTACACTGCCTTGCCCTCTTTTCTCCCACTGCCCTCATTCCTCCACCTCCGTTTACTTTTCCCTTTAGGTTTACCGTGTTCGCATTGTGCATCACTGAGTTACGCGGCTTCCGCACCACTGTGTATGGTGCGGCTCCACCTTTTCCTTTTACATGTAAAAGGAAGAGGTGGAGCCGCGCCATAGATAGTGGTGCGGAAGCCGCGAAACTCAGTGATACACAATGCGAACACGGTAAACCTAAAGGGAAAAGTAAACGGAGGTGGAGGAAGTGAGGCAGGGGGAGAGAAGAGGGCAAGGCAGTGTACTAAAGTTATAATCGGCGCAGTTTGGCCCCATAGGCATCAGTGGAAGGGGTGGATTATATGGCCTGCACCTATACTAACTAAACAGGCAACAAGATGCAAATATGGTAAGTAAACCATAATGGATGATAATCTTTAGTTCTCCTTTAATATCTAGTTTCTGCAATTTACACAACAGAATTCCAAATACTTTATTTTTAATGGGGGTATTATAGCCCCCAAAACCTGGAAAGCAGCATTAAGAGGAGAACTAAACTTAATTTTTTTAATGCTAATGTGATGATTCATCGGACAATGTTTCCTAGCAAGAGACAGATTCAAAATGTACACTTCTGTATGTGCATTGGTGGCTCAGTGCTAGTTTTATATATTAACATAATCATTGAGGTTTGATAATCTAGGTCTGCTTGCAGAAATTGCACATTGTTTGAAGTTTACAAAGCTCTGCATAGTTTAGTGTTTAGAAGCACACAGACCATTGGGTCACAGGTTCAAATCACCAGGCTTACTTTTCCCCCCATTATGTTCCTAGCAAAAGATAAAGATTCTAAATGTACCTGCATCTGCTGCATGAGCAGTGGTGGCTCACTGCTAAAGTGCTGGTTTTGGAACCAAACTGGGACACTGGCTCAATTCCCAAACTTAAAAGGGCAATATAAAAAAAAATCACCCCCATTACATGTCCACACTTCCAGCAGCTGAAATCGCTTACTAACATTTACAACTGTGCTGCCCTCCCTTAGATATCACACAGCAAAGAGGAGTGCTAAAAGCCTGCCTCCTAGACGGCCCAGGGCCATGATTAACATAACACTTGTCATTGGCTGGTGGAAATGTCTGTTACAACCTCTCTCCTCCTCCTCTGCCAGTCAAACTAACTTGAAATGTCCTGTTGCTAGGATTCAGCCGACATAATCAAGCAGATGTAGGATGGGTGGAGGAGTGTTTTCTCGAATGCTAGCTGTGAGTGTCAGAGGCAGACAGAATTGTTACGCCCCCTTCACAGCATGGCTAATTGAAGGCAGAGAAGCTCGAAATCAGAAAAAAAGGAATAGGGAGGGCTGCATACCTTTACTCTTTCTAAAGCAATTATAAAAAATGCATTGAGGCAATAGTTATCATTTATGGGGTTTTTTTCTTTCCATTATCCCTTGTGGGATAGTGGCAGAAAGATTTCTTTTTAGCAAGACACAATATAGAAGGTTGCAGGTTCGATTCCACACACTTTTATTTTTAATAGAAAAGTTAATATTCTGTTTCTTACATCCATGCTAGCAAATAAATAAATTGCAGATTACTTTTTTTGTGTAAAAAGGGATTTATCTTTGTTAGGGACAGGAGCATCTGTAATGTGTGAAATCTGTGTTCTGGGTCGGAGGGATGATCTCCGAGCTGTAATATGATTGGCTGTCAGTTTCCAGTAAGCAAGGCTGCAGCTTCCTGTGAAGTGTACTGCCTACATTTAGCTGGGTCTCCCCAGCGAAGTTGAATAATGAGAGCTGACCCCTAGTACCCATAAGTTATTTTCATTAATAACCTAGCATCCACACAAAGGGAGAGGTGAGACAGATTTTTGTATCTTTAGGAATGTGCTCTTTCTATTGGGGCAACGTTGTCTGGAGACTATATTTCCCCGAAAATTAAGATTTAAGCTAATACCCCCCTCCAATCCTCGACCTCGCAATATTTAAATCAATGTGTAAGGCTTCAAAATATACTTACCAGCCTGTAACAATCCGATTGCACAATTGTACAATGCAAAATGATCTAGTACAAAAAAGATACAATTGGCTGGGTACATTGTTTGTGCGGCCTTTTTTTTCTGAACATTGTGTGAAATTATAGTCTTAAAGATGCATTAACACGTGGACATCGCCATTAAAGGGTTTGCAGGGACTATTCATTGCCAAATTATGTTAAAATTAATTAGAGCAAGACATGGGTTTAACCATAGACTTTTAGACCCAAACTTCAACAATACCTTTTTTCATGTTTGCAGTGGCAGGTTTTGATAGCCAAGGTAGTGAGTTAACTTCCTAAGCAGTACGCCATCAATGTATAGCTTTAAAATCTCTGAGCCTTGGATGTGATGAACTGCCTTGTATGTTCTGTTGTTGTATGTAAATTAATTTAATGAACACAGAAAATACATTTATACATTAAGTAGAGTTCAAATGGTCATAAGCCGAGGCATCAAGAGTCAAGTCAAAAGATTCATGGACTAATTCCACAGCCCCACAATTAATCTGTTATGTAGTTGTTTTTAAGCATTACAATATATACCACTGTATAGGTGGTCTCTGGCTTATTAGATATTCTCTGCACAATGCTGGCTATTCTGGTATGTTTAAAAAGGACTAGATGACTGACTAACAACTTATGATTTATAGTAGGGAGAGCCTCAGGCACATTCTCTTTGAGCAAAACACAATAGTCTCTAAACAGAAACACGATATATTTCATTGTTCTTCTAGCACCAATTTTCACCACATATTAAGCATTACACAGAATGTTTGCAGAATCTGTTGTCTACTCTAGTTTAGTGAAGCAAACCATTGGATGGCTAAGCATAATCCCAGATTGACTTACCATGTCTGATTCAGTACTATTTATTATAGATGCCAATAGTCTCATGGTCCCATTTCTTTGGGCATGAGAAATGTGTGTTTATGTTCGATTATTGGGGCAATGCTATTACAATAACATGAGTTTGTGAGGTACCAGCTGTTAAAAGAAGGCTCTATTTCATTTTATACTTTGTGGGGAGCTTTAAGCTCCTTTAACCACCTCTCCCTAACCTATATACCTAATGAGTAATCTGGATGCCCAATGGTGTTGTTTAGCTTGAACTATACATTGTGGCAGGATTGCCTGTGTCTGTTCTCAGACCTGCAGATTTATTCCACTCTCTAGTCTCTCTAGATTCTAGCTGGCAGGTAGAAAAGGTGAGGGAGGGTATGTGTGTTTGTTCATGTAATGTGGTGGGATTGTCTGGGTCCTTTTTAGGACCATCAAACTTATCCCATTTGAGTCTCCCCCTAGATGCTTGCTGGGAATGGAAAGGGAGAGCAAGTTTGGAAAAGTGCCTGATACCTACCGGCGGAAGGGACCTAAGTAGCCTCTCTTTAGCTTTCGATAAAAAAAAAATGGGGCTGTTTAGGTTGATCTGTACATTGTGGCAGGATTGCCTGGGTCTATACTTGATTTAAAATATCCCTGTATAAGCATTTTATAGACACTGTATCTACACATTGCAAAAACATGTAAATATATATATATATACATACATACATACACACACACACACACACACACACACTTTATAAATATATGGCTCAGTAGCTGCAATGTAAAATTAAAAAAGTGACAGGTGCTAAACAATTTCCTAATCTAGAAAAACAAAAAAAAATGCTAATTGCACTAGGTATATAAGAATTTAGTTCTCCTTAAAAATAAACAGAGAAACAAAGAAAAGACAATGGCCCATAGTTTGAAGGTTACCGTCTAGGTCATTAAGGGCACATAGAAAGTTCCTAAAGTACCAGATGGGTACCCAACAGATGAGGTCCTCATCCTGGGTAAAGCTTAGGCAACCAGTTAAGACGAAAACTACCTCCTTATTTATTAATATAATGTATAATTACGGTTTATCCCCCAAAAATTGCCCTTATCAGCGCTGTCATGTTACTACTAGCTAATCATTTTCCAACCTTTCTCTGTAAACAAAGCTGAGAAGTTGAAAAAAAGAAACAAATTATCACTTAAAGGGGAGCAAAGAAGCATCAACATTCTATTTCCTACAATAATGCTAATTTCCGATGTGAAAAATATCTAATATTACATTGCGCCTGTAAAAATAAATGCATATTGTTGTCATAAATACTTCTGCCAAATTATATATTTTTCTTACTTTATTTTTACCATAACTTATATAAAGTACATGAGAAGGGTTTTATTCCTGTAGTGCTGATAGGCATTCAATGCTATACCATCTGTAGATGTACTGAGTAGAGATTTTCTTTTTTTTATCAACATATTTACTCCTCTACTACCAGATGATTTCCATCTAAAACTTGGGATTTAAGATACATTTAGCTGGTGGGTAATAGACAAAAATCAATTATATACAAAATATGCATTCTAGATCAGGCGTTTTACAGATAATGAAAAATAAATGTAAATGATATATTCCATTTTAAAGAAAAACTTCTTAGGATTGCATTGTTGTTTTCAAATCCACTGGTATTATTTGCTTGTTTCAAGGAGAACAAAAAGTTCCCTAATTGCCAAAAAGCCATAATTTAGATAGTGTTCCTTTTACAGTGGATCATGGCCCTCCTAAAAAAACAAACTTGGTTGTCTAATTAGCAGGTCTCATACAGTTGTTTCATCTGATGCAGTCTTCAAAATTTTTGAGGATAGAAGAGAATGATGGGTAGTAGGAGCTGTTTTGGAATTTGGAATTAGCAGTAGTACTTTTTGATTGGTCCGTCTCCACTCAGAGTACAGCTGGCAGTGGTAACGGAATGAGACCTGCAGGTAAAAAAAATAATATATTTTGTGATCATCTATGTATGGACTGCACACGGGCAAATTAATTCTGATACTGGCTTTCCACGCTTTTTTTACACCATCCTTACTTCATGTGTTGGGTACTTATTCCCTGTGTCATTCCTGTTAACTACACGTAACGTCAATTTACAGAGTAATTTGTTTTGTGTTGTTAATGACATTTGGTGCAAATTTCAATATAAATGCAAAATAAATGCACACCAATGTCGAGGACATAAATTCAGAGTTATTTTAGTAATTATTTTTAGAACTAATATAATGTACAGGAGAGGGTATGATGATTCCTGTTGTGCAGATAAAAAAAATACAATCCAAACCCCTCCACACATTAGTGCTCGGTCGGGACAAAAAATCCTGCAGTGTGTACCCAAATGTACAGACTTAAAAGGCAGGCAGAGAAGGAGCTCACATATGTATATTAATTGGCTGGAGATTAGATAGCCACACCAAAGCCTCTATGTCAATGGCAAGTGCAACACAGTCTTATTACTCAGGTACAATGCTGGGGGACTTTACTTTAAATGCACTAAAAACTTGGAATGCTAATAAGCAGAGTAGGACTCGCATTAAATAAGGGGCCTTGACATGGCATGCAAGCTTACATTTTTTGGCCAAAGTGTTGTACTAACACCTTATTGTTGTTTAAATTATTTTTAAAGGTAAACCGTGCAATGGCAAATCTCTCACTTTTTACAAACAGGCAATGCCGTTAGGGTTGCACTATAGAAAACTATGCATTTTAGGGTGGACATACCAGTTAAGTATATTTGGAGATAGAGACTCTATCCTGGGGTGAGAAATTTGCAATCTACTCAATAACATTGCTATAGGAGTGAACGTGGGAATGCTTTTATGGATTTCTTATTCAAATAATAACATACTTCTACATTATATGTCCCATAAACCCACAATGAATTTTTAGGTCTCTTGCTCAAAACATAATAGGCAGCTGCTTATATCTTGACACAGCTGTTATTATATCAATTAGAATTAACTCTTTAATACACCAGCCACCATTAGAAAAGCTATACAGGTTTCATAAACTACCGTCTGCATGGAGTGCTATAATAAACTTGTTCTATACAGCAATAACATCTAATGTATACCACCCAACAATACCCTATAAACCATATGATGTAAAGTTGTGAAAATTATGAGCAGCCCTTGGAGAGTTACTGTACAATGTCCATATTAAAAGAAAAATATTGGGGAGTTAAAAAACACATACAAAACAGAGCTACAAAGATTTATATAATACATAAGAATAGGGATTTAGAACGGGGAGGTGAAGTGGCGTAAATCCTTATTAGTCACTCAGTGATGCTACTGAGTGACTTCCTGTCTCCCTCCCTCCCTGTAACTTATATACGGCCTCATGCTTCCATATGGTCAAGGAACTCCTTATATTACACTGTAGGTAGTGTATAGATAGTTTAGAATGGGGATCTGCAGTGGCGAGAATCCTTATTACAGTCACTCAGTGACATCACTGATTGACTGATTTCTCCACTGCACCTTCCCATTCCATGCACACACACTGAATGTTCCCTCTCCTTGCCTGAATATTATCTATCTGATCTTACCGAACGTCCTTTTATGACCAAAGTTGGTTAACCTTTGTCTCTGTGAACCGGAAAAAAAAATCTGTTCCTCTCACCTTGACAGTAACTTCCCAATATATCCAGAACATACACAGTCAGAAGCATACACAACGAAGTACGAAAACCAGAACTCCAGGTAAGTAAAATAACTTTTTTATTGTAGCATAACAAACACTGGACCCAGAGGATCACCTGACGCATTTCGTACCTAAATGGTACTTAATCATAGGTAACTCTGAGAAGGAGAGGGCGGGCCTTAAATACACACAGCTTTCCGATACACTTCAAGCCCTCCATATGAAGTTCCCACCCTCAGTAGGCACTTCATATGGGGACACCTGCAGTATCTGTTGTATCAGGAAGTTAATCTGTCAGGGTGAGAGGAACAGAGCTTTTTTTTTGTTCACAGAGACAGAGGTTAACAAGCTATGGTCATAAAAGGTTGTTCGGTAAGAGCAGATAGATAATAATACTGCAGGCAAGGAGAGGTGACAGGTTCATATTGTTTAACAAACAGAGATTAAGGGTGAGGAGTGGGGGGAGT
Organism: Hymenochirus boettgeri; assembly: GCA_019447015.1. Lineage (NCBI taxonomy): Eukaryota > Metazoa > Chordata > Amphibia > Anura > Pipidae > Hymenochirus > Hymenochirus boettgeri. The sequence goes on along the minus strand of CM033469.1, from coordinate 199,375,791 downwards.
GTTAAGGGGGGAGGAGGGGTGGTTGGGGGGGTTGAAAGCGTATGTATACTGAAAAAATGGCTTTGTCTCATCTTAATCTATAAGTAATTACATGTAAGTAGCACTTACTCTGAGGTGTTTGTGTTGCTGCATGCCTTTAATACAATACTTGTTTTGCTCAGGCTTTGACCACTAACCTGACAATTTCCCCCCATACCAACTGTCAATACTGCATACAGTATACAGCACACCAACTGTCAAACCATTCCAGCTACAGCAAAACTGCTTACAGAAATGCTAAAATGTAAAATGTTTCAGATTGGATATCTAATGAAATTGATATAAATTATAGTTTCCACTAATGGACAATTAAAAAAAAATTCCAGTGTACATACCCTTTAAGCCCTTACTCACCCTGACAGCTTAACTTTCCAATACAGACAGAAGCTGCAGTGTCTGTTAAACTGACAGTTTAAGTAAAGGACAAAAAAAACAACCTAAAAAAAATCATCTAATGTATTTTAAGAAATAATACGCTACCTACAGTGTAATATACGGATTTACTTCACCTCAGAGTTCCATACCCTGTATAAAAGCACCCGGCCTGCGGCCTTGTGCTTATATATGGTCATGGAACTACTTGGTAGTGTAATATCCTTGTATTACACTGTAGGTAGCGTATTATCCCTTGTATAATACACAAGTGTGATATTTTATATTGGGAGGTGCAGTGGTATAAATCCTTATAAAAATCACTCAGCTATGTCAATAAGTGACTCATTTCTTATATCCGATTGCCCCTCCCATTCCAGTGTTCATGCCTGATAAATGACTCAGCGGTTTTTATTTTCACAGTAAGGGGCACATTATCCCTTATATAACACTTATAGCATGGTTTGTGCCATTCTAAATTAATGGTTTCATTAATGCTTTTTAAAAGATTGGACATATGTCTTTATTCAACCTCAATTACTCTGTTAGTTTGTTTCCTCGGACACAATAAACTGTTAATTACCATTCCATTAAAAAAACATTCAATCCCCTGAAAAATTGGAAAGGATAACAGTGTGCATGTGCACACGGTGTACAATCAACTGTCTGACAACACCTCTTGACTTCAGTCACATGCTCTCCTGCCTAATATAGACTGTAACAGGATTGGCTAGAGACTACTAGTAGGGGTAACCTGCTGTAAAAACTTCTTGAAGTAGTTTAAGATTGGACATGTGCAAAGAACACAATGGACAGCGACCACACTATGTGATACTGAAATGCTACAATGTAAAACACAACAAACCCTATGTTAGAAAGATACATTTCCAGCACCCACATCAAAATGAGAGTAAAGACACAGACAACTGCTTTTATATTAAGGCTGCCTTTTGATAGTGTTGTTCTGTGGCTTTAGTTGCCCTTTAACCATAAATGTGAAAATTGTTATGCGTTACCATTAGAAGCCAAGAAAATGGCAATTTAAATATATTATATAAAATGCTATACTATTTGAATTCAATAGTTGACAAGTTGTGTTTGAGAAGGTTCTCGTTCATCCATCCATCCAGGTCATGGTACAATATGATATAACATTATAAGGATGATACTTGACAAATTTATTATTAACTAATCAGTAAATAATGTTATTTTAAAAATATGCTAGTGGACCACTCGCTTTTTAATTCTATGTGGCATTATTGATGCACGGTTATGAGATTTCTTTATGTACCAATGTTCATTTAAATGTTGGTTAATGTATACAATCAACTGTAGCCAATTGTGCTTCCACAATTAAGCAGATCTTTAAAAGGTCAGGGAAATAAACCTTGACCTTTATCATATCACCATAGTATACATACCAGTGTCCAGAGGACGTAAATAGTAAAAAGTGCTATAGTAAGGGCAATGAGGCCAACAGCTTCCAGTCGACTGTTAAACTGTAAGTGATCCTGTGCTCCGCGAAGACACAGCCAGCCTGAAATGGCAGCTAATGGAGTAATGAATAGGAAACACACCATGTCACAAAACAGTGTCCTCTTCTCATTCCGTGGTCCCGGGTCCTTTAGCCACTAACAAAAAAACAGTGCAACATAAATAAAAAATGAATCATTTAACAATAGTAGCCATAATCTATTCATTTTTACTTTAATATCTTTAGAAATAATGTAGGATGAATATTACAGAAGAAGAAAAAAATTGCAAACTCTGTACTTTACTTCTGTAACAGGCCTTGGTCGTCTTTCAACAGCAAACTCTGTGTGACACAATTCACAATAGCTTGTATTAGAAGAGGAGAGCCATTTCTCCAGGCAAGTTTTATGTACTGTTCCAAGAGTCCCTGTGCAGTCACAGGGGGACAACAATCTCTCTCCATTCCCACCTTCATGGCATATCCGACAGATGGGACCATCACTAAAAAATAAATAATCACCAATGCAGTCTCTATTTAAGTTTATATATAGGATATATGCCTCATTTACAAACACAAATACTAAACAGACCAGACATTTTTTTTTTAAATGTGCATGTGCAACTTTGCACCTTATCTTTGACACTCAAGTGTGTCAACACTAGCAGGCTATGGTGACATCAGGAAACCAATACGATTTCTCCACAGTGCTGTTGTTTTCCAAACTGATTAAAATCAATTCAGGCGTATTTATATTTTATATTTAGCTTTAGTTCTTTAACAGAAAAGTGCACCCTAAAACAAATTCTTGGCGAGTTAAGCCAAAAATATGAAGCATACTTCATCAATGTTTATCTATTGAATCAGTCAAAAAACTATCCCTGTTTGTTTGATCCGCTACTTTGATAACGAGTGGTCAATCAGACCAGCTGAAAAATTGTCCAAGATGTAATATGCTTAAAGGAAAACTCCACCCTCATAATAACATCTTTTAGAAAGAATGGTCTCTTTAAAACATGTTGATAAATCCTACTTTGTCCTCTGTATTAATAACTGTATGCCTGCTATGCTTTGTGGAAACTGAGCAATTTAGTGACCTGTATCGAACTAGGGGATTAGCATTCAGTCATTAGCTGTGATGTCAACTGTCAAATGCATAACTGCACAAATGTCCTGCACAAGTGGACATTGTGCAGGATTTCAGATTTCAAACTATTACAGTTTTGGGTTTTGGGGAGTGTATATAATTATTCATTTGAGGGCTGGACTTGCACTTTAAGATCAACTACATGATGTATTTTAATTAAAGGAAAGTTCAGTGGAAATTATAAATATTTGTTAAATTGTTAGTTTGTGTAATGCAGACTTACTAATTCTACATATTCTCTTCCATTTTGAAAAATTTAGTTGATTTCATTCCCTTTGCTGTTCCCTGCTGTTGACCATTAGTGAGCTGTCATTTTTATGTTCTAACGGTCCTTCTTCTTCCCAGGATGCACCACTTCCTTGGAATGTTACTAACAGTAATTTTTACAGAATGGCTCTTTGTTTGTGTCAAAGATGCTCAGATCTCTACTGAGCAACTGAATCGACCCAGGCACTGGGTCAAGGGCAAGATCATAACGGCCCCTATTAGGGGTCCTGCAAACAGGAAGTCAGTATTTCGGTTGCATTTATTTATACACAGACAAAATTGGTAGATTAATCCCATCATTGGTATGAAAAACTACTGCTCTTTCTTCTGAAAAGTACATTTCAGTATTTACACTGAACTTCCCCTTTAAATTTAATCAAACAAATTTGTCTAGTGAGTAATGTATTTCTAACGAGGTCAAGAACTGGATCCCTAAAAAGCTCTGGATCATGTAGATTTCTGACAGTCAAGAATAATTTGTCGAGCCTTTGGTATACATGGTATTAGACATTGCATACCTTTGTGTACCCAGTGCCTTAATTACTGTAGACAGTAACTGCCCGTCCTTTGCAGTTACTTGGGTGACATACTGCGGCCTTCCCAAATCTGAATCCTCCAATGACTTCAAGAAGGTGGCACTTCCCGTACAATCACAAAGGGAACCGGGAAGGTGGCAACAGTCGCCTGTAGTCATGGCAACCCTGAGTGCCTTCCTTTCTAAAGATTGCATGCAACAGCCATGGTGAGCCTGAAATTGTAAAAAAAAAAAGACAACATAAGATCAACACCGTTAATTACTATCTGCTATACAAATCCTTTCCAAAAGCCAAGTTTCATGGAAGCACTAGATTTATAAAAAGCTTTTGAAAAGATAGCAACAAACAACGCAATAGAAACAACCAATTCGCATTGCAAGACCCATGTATAGATAACACTCTCCATGTAGGAATTACCTTGATGTACTTTGAAGGGCTTTTCAGATTTTAATTAATTATAGGAAGTGCCACGAAATGCCTTACTGTGAAATAAATATTACTTTTATAATTATGGGACATAAGAGAAATAAAGGATAAAAAACACTTTTTAGGTTCTACAGTTTGTATGTATGATTGTTTTTATAAAATCATGAGACTCCCAGAGTTGCTGCGTGGGGTCCAATACCTGACTATATAAGTACCCTAACTGTGTAACTTGCTGTAGTATGATATTTGATATTTGCATAGCAACATGTTCTAGATAGTGCTAGCAGGTGTGCCCGTGGATGGATTCTTCTAAGACGTATCAGAAGACGAATGGGTACACAGCCGATTGAGCAATTTGACCAGCATGCTACTGTACGTAAATGTATTATTGAAAGGGCTAAGAACTGTTATACAGCCTTTAAGCCACAAAATGTTTTTAATAAATGGTTTTAGCTTGCATTGCACATGGATGAGGTAGACACACACACACATATATATGTGCTTTCACAGTCCTTCTTTTGTATGTCTTATTAGAAAGCATGGTCAAGCATCAATGTGGTAATAGCACCGTCAACATGGCCCTTTTTTTTGAAGTCCTATGCCTTTAATATAAAGCACTGGATGGACGGCCTCTTCCCTCATTTAAAAAAGTATATGTGTCGGGGGGGGAGAGAAAAAGCCTGCTACATTGATCAAGTGTAGTATGAGTAATGCAAGAGTTTGCAAATCATTATAAAAGTAAAAAAGGTTAGACGTCTGGACCTTCAATTCTCGCAAGCAGAGGGCCGGCAGTGCGGCGGAGGAACGAGGGGATGTATCTACTGTAGTCCCCCCCCCCCAGAGTCCCAAAAACTGCCCACCAGCAGGATAGCAGGTCCAGTATAGGGACTTGCCTCTATTGGCATCCGGGAAGTTTTGGCATGCGTACTGGCAGCCTTCTCCCCCTCCTCTCTCCTCCGATTAGGATTCCCTTCCCCCATAGCGTAAAAATCCAATTTTTACCTAACATTACCCCCTGTCCCCCCAGCCCCAACCCGCTCGATTAGTTAATCATACAAAATGCCCAAAAATTGCTTACCTCCCATTTCCCTAGCCGCAATAACTCCGGCAGCCGCGTCGTGATTGGCTGCCGCTCAGACAATCAAAGACTGCGGTCCCCCCCCCCCCCCCTCGTCTTGATTTTCTCGCAAAGAGAGGGCTGGCAGCGCGGCGGAGGAAAGAGGGAAGGTAAGTAATGTTTTGGGCCATTTCTGATGTACTAATAGAGCGGTTGGGGCTGGGGCGGAGCGGAGGAAATGTTTAGGTAACATTTTTTTTCGGAAGGGTGGACATAACTTTAAGAAGTTCGAGAGGGTGGGGCATGATTGATGCAGCGATAAAGTGGACACCTCCCAAACCCCTGAGACTTGGGGGCAGAGCGGATGCTTGTGATGTCAACATCTTCACAGTGCAAGCAGAAAAAAGCATATTGTAAACTGATGGATACTTTGGAAGAATGCAGCTAAGATGCGTGATCAGGGAGTCACTTTAAATGTAATAGTTTTGTCTCTCTTTTTATAATGGCCAATTGTATGGATGGACCGCATTCCAGTTTCCCTTTAAGAGATCCAAATAAAATTTTTTTTTCAGTTTACATACCTTAAGTTATTTAAAGGTATGTCCACCTGTGTACAAACTAATTTTTAATATGCTGTTCCCCATGTCCCCAGCACCCAACCGACATAATTTTTTTTTCAGAACGCCCCCCAAAAACTTACATCCCTGTTCCTCCGCCTGCACTGCCGGCCCTCTGCTTGCGAGAATTGACAGGTCAGACGTCTAACTTTTTTACTTTTATAAGATTGCAACTCTTGCAGTTATCATACTACACTTGATCAATTAGAAGGCTTTTCCTACCCCCCCGACACATATACTTTTTTAAATGAGGGAAGAGGCCGTCCATAAGTGCTTATAGATAAGGATAGGACTTCAAACAAAAAGGGCCCATGTTGACGGGTATACACAATGGATGCTTGACCTGCTTTCTATAAGACATAACAAGAAGGACTGTGAAAAGCACATTATATGTTGGTGTGGTGTACAGGATAAAAATACAAACAAGGGGTAGCTAAAACCATTTATTAAAAAACATTGTGGCTAAAGGCTGTATAAACAGTTCTTAGCCCTTTCAATAATACATTTACGTACAGTAGCATGTGGTCAAATTGCTCATACGGCTGTGTACCCATCGTCTTCTGATACGTCTTAGAAGAATCCATCCACGGGCACCACATGCTAGCACTATTAGAACATGTTGCTATGCAAATATCAAATATCATACTACAGCAAAGTTACAAGTTAGGGTACTTATATAGTCAGGTATTGGACCCCAACGCAAGCAACTCTGGGAGTCTCATGATTTTATAAAACAATCATACATACAAACTGTAGAACCTAAAAAGTGTTTTTATCCTTTATTTCTCTTATGTCCCATAATTTATAAAAGTAATATTTATTTCACAGTAAGGCATTTCGTGGCACTTCCTATAATTAATTAAAATCTGAAAAGCCCTTCAAAGTACACAAGGTAATTCACATGGGAGAGTGTTATCTATACATGGGTCTTGCAATGCGAATTGGTGTTTCTATTGCGTTGTTTGTTGCTATCTTTTAAAAGCTTTTTATAAATCTAGTGCTTCCATGAAATTGGCTTTTGGAAGGATTTGTATAGCAGATAGTAATTAACGGTGTTGATCTTATGTTGTCTTTTTTTTTACAATTTCGGCCCATGGCTGTGCATGCAATTCTTTAGAAAGGAAGGCACTCAGGGTGCAGACTACAAGGCGACTGTTGCCACCTTCCCGGTTCCCTTTGTGATTGTACGGGGAAGTGCCACCTTCTTGAAGTCATTGGAGGATTGAATTGGGAAGGCCGCAGTATGTACCCAAGTAACTGCAAAGGACGGGCAGTTACTGTCTACAGTAATTAAGGCACTGGGTACACAAAGGTATGCAATGTCTAATACCATGTATACCAAAGGCTCGACAAATTATTCTTGACTGTCAGAAATCTACATGATCTTGACCTAGTTACGAAATACATTCTCACTAGACAAATTTGTTTGATTAAATTTAAAGGGGAAGTTCAGTGTAAATACTGAAATGGACTTTTCAGAAGAAAGAGCAGTAGTTTTTCATACCAAAGATGGGATTAATCTACAATTTTGTCTGTGTATAAATAAATGCAACCGAAATACTGACTTCCTGTGCAGGACCCCCTAATAGGGGCCGATTATGATCTTGCCCTTGACCAGTGCCTGGGTCGATTCAGTTGCTCAGTAGAGATCTGAGCATCTTTGACACACAAACAAGAGCCATTCTGTAAAAATTACTGTTAGTAACATTCCAAGGAGTGGTGCATCCTGGGAAGAAGAAGGACCGTTAGAACATAAAAATGACAAGCTCACAATGGTCAACAGCAGGGAACAGCAAAGGGAATGAAATCAAAACATAAATTTTTCACAAATGGAAGAGAGAATATGTAGAATTAGTAAATCGCATTACACAAACTAACAAATTAACAAATATTATAATTTCCACTGAACTTTCCTTTAATTAAAATACATATGTAGTTGATCTTAAAGTTGCAGTCCAGCCCTCAAATGAATAATTATATACACATCCCAAAACCCAAAAACTGTAAAGTTTGAAATCTGAAATCCTGCACAATGTCCATGTGTGCAGGACATTTGTGCAGTTATGCATTTGACAGTTGACATCACAGCTAATGACTGAATGCTAATCCCCTAGTTCGAATACAGGTCACTAAATTGCTCAGTTTCCACAAAGCATAGCAGGCATACAGTTATTAACAGAGGACAAAGTAGGATTTATCAACATGTTTTAAAGAGACATCTTTCTAAAAGATGTTATTATGAGGGTGGAGTTTTCCTTTAAGCATATTAATCTTGGACAATTTTTCAGCTGGTCTGATTGACACTCGTTATCAAGTAGCGGATGCAAACAACAGGGATAGTTTTTTGACTGATTCAATAGATAAAACATTGATGAAGTATGCTTCATATTTTGGCTTAACTCGCCAAGAATTTGTTTAGGGTGCACTTTTCTGTTAAAGAACTAAAGCTAAATATAAAAATAAATACGCCTGAATGATTTTAATCAGTTTGGAAAACAACAAGCACTGTGGAGAAATACGTATTGGTTTCATGATGTCCACCAGCTGCTAGTGTTGACACCACTTGAGTGTCAAGATAAGGTGGCAAAGTTGCACATGCACATTTAAAAAAAAAAATGTCTGGTACTGTTTAGTATTTGTGTTGTAAATGAGGCATATATCCTATATATAAACTTAAATAGAGACTGCATTGGTGATTATTATTTTTTAGTGATGGTCCCATCTGTCGGATATGCCATGAAGGTGGGAATGAGAGAGATTGTTGTCCCCCTGTGGACTGCACAGGGACTCTGGAACAGTACAAAACTTGCCTGGAGAAATGGCTCTCCTCTTAATACAAGCTATTGTGAATTGTGTCACACAGAGTTTTGCTGTTGAAAGACGACAAGGCCTGTACAGAAAGTAAAGTACAGAGTTTGCAATTTTTTCTTCTTCGGAATATTTCATCCTACATTATTTCTAAAGAGATTAAAGTAAAAATGAATAGATTATGGCTATTTTGTTAAATGATTCATTTTTTATTTATGTTGCACTGTTGTTTGTTAGTGGCTAAAGGACCCGGGACCACGGAATGAGAGGGACACTGTTTGGAACATGGTGTGTTTCCTATTCATTACTCCATTAGCTGCCATTTCAGGTGGCTGTCTTCGGCGGAGCACAGGATCACTTACAGTTTAACAGTCGACTGGAAGCTGTTGGCCTCATTGCCCTTACATAGCACTTTTTACTATTTACGTCCTTGGAATGGTATGTATACTATGGTGATATGATAAAGGTCAGGTTTATTTCCTGACCTTTTAAAGATCTGCTAATTGTGGAAACACAATTGGGCTAAGTTGATTGTATACATTAACCAACATTAAATGAACATTGGTACATAAAGAAATCTCATAACGTGCATCAATAATGCCACATAGAATTAAAAAGCGAGTGGTCCACTAGCATATTTTAAAATAACATTATTTACTGATTAGGTTATAATAAATTGTCAAGTATCATCCTTATAATGTTATATCATATTGACATGACCTGGAGGATGATGAACGAGAACCTTCTAAACAAACTGTCAACTATTGAATTCAAATAGTATAGCATTTTAGATAAATATATTTAAATTGCATTTCTGGCTTTCTATGGTAACGCATACAATTTTCACATTTATGGTTAAAGGGCAATAAAGCCACAGAACAACACTATCAAAAGGCATAAAAGGCGTTAATATAAAAGCAGTTGTTCGTGTGTCTTACTCTCATTTTGATGTGGGTGCTGGAAATGTATCTTTCTAAATAGGGGTTGTTGTGTTACATTGTAGCATTTCAGTATCACATAGTGTGGTCGATGTCCATTGGTTCTTTGCCACATGTCCAATCTAAAACTACTCAAGAGTTTTTACAGCAGGTTACCCCTACTAGTAGTCTCTAGCCAATCTGTTACAGTCTATATTAGGCAGGAGAGCAGTGACTGAAGTCAAGAGGTGTTGTCAGACAGTTGATTGTACACGTGTGCACATGCACCATGTTATCCTTTCCAATTTTCAGGGGATTGAATGTTTTTTCAATGGAATGGTAATTAACAGTTTATTGTGTCCGAGGAAACAAAAAACAAACTAACAGGTAAGAGGTTGAATAAAGGACATATGTCCAATCTTTTAAAAGCATTATGAAACCATTAATTTAGAATGGCACAAACCATGTATGTGTTATATAGGGATAATGTGCCCTTACGTGAAAATAAAACCGCTGAGTCATTTGATCAGGCATGAACACTGGAATGGGGAGGGGAATCGGATATAAGAAATGAGTCACTTATTGACATAGCTGAGTGATTTTTTATAAGGATTTATACCACTGCACCTCCCAATATAAAATATCACACTGTGTATATACAAGGGATAATACGCTACCTACAGTGTAATACAAGGATATTACCATACCAAGTAGTTCCATGACCAATATATAAGCACAAGGCCGAGGCCGGGTGCTTTTATACAGGGTATGGAACTCTGAGGTGAAGTAAATCCGTATATTACACTGTAGGTAGCGTATTATTTCTTAAAATACATTAGATGATTTTTTTTAGGTTGTTTTTTTGTCCTTACTTAAACTGTCAGTTTAACAGACACTGCAGCTTCTGTCGGTATTGGAAAGTTAAGCTGTCAGGGTGAGTAAGGGCTTAAGGGTATGTACACTGGAATTTTTTTTTAATTGTCCATTAGTGGAAACTATAATTATATCAATTCATTAGATATCCAATCTGAAACATTTTACATTTTAGCATTTGTAAGCAGTTTTGCTGTAGCTGGAATGGTTTGACGTTGGTGTGCTGTATACTGTATGCAGTATTGACAGTTGGTATGGGGGGAAATTGTCAGGTTAGTGGTCAAAGCCTGAGCAAAACAAGTATGTAAAAAGCAGCAGCAACACAAACAATCAGAGTAAGTGCTACTTAATGTAATTACTTATAGATTAAGATGAGACAAAGCCATTTTTCAGTATACATTACGCTTTCAACCCCCCAAACCCACCCCTCCCCCCTACACTCCCCCCACTCATCACCCTAATCTCTGTTTGTTAAACAATATGAACCTGCCACCTCTCCTTGCCGCAGTATTATATCTATCTGCTCTTACCGAACAAACTTTGATGACCATAGCTTGTTACCTCGTCTCTGTGAAACAAAAAAAAGCTCTGTTCCTCTCACCCTGACAGATTAACTTCAGATACAACAGATACTGCAGGTGTCCCCATATGAAGTGCCTACTGAGGGTGGGAACTTCATATGGGGGCTTGAAGTGTATCGGAAAGCTGTGTTGTATTTAAGGCCCGCCCTCTCTTCTCAGAGTACTCATGATTAAGACCATTTAGGTACGAAATGCGTCAGGTGATCCTTGGGTCCAGTGTTGTGTTATGCTACAATAAAAAAGTTATTTTACTACCTGGAGTTCGGTTTTCGTACTTCGTTGTGGTATGCTTCTGACTGTGTATGTTCGGATATATTGGGAAGTTACTCAAGGTGAGAGAACAGATTTTTTTTCCGGTTCACAGAGACAAAGGTAACCAACTGGTCATAAAAGGACGTTCGGTAAGATAGAGTATGATATATTCAGGAAGGAGAGGGAACATTCAGTGTTGTGTGCATGGAATGGGAAGTGTGCAGTGGAGAAATCAGTCAATCAGTGATGTCACTGGTGACTGTAATAAGGATTCTCGCCACTGCAGATCCCCATTCTAAAACTATCTATACACTACCTACAGTGTAATATAAGGAGTTCCTTGACCTATGGAAGCATGAGGCCGTTATAAGTTACAGGGAGGGAGGGAGACAGGGAGTCACTCAGTAGCATCACTGAGTGACTAATAAGGATTTACGCCACTTCACTCCCGTTCTAAATCCCTATTCTTATGTATTATATAAATCTTTGTAGCTCTGTTTTGTATGTGTTTTTAACTCCAATATTTTTCTTTAATATGGACATTGTACAGAACTCTCCAAGGGCTGCTCATAATTTTCACAAATTACATCATATGGTTTATAGGGTATTGTTGGGTGGTATACATTAGATGTTATTGCTGATTAGAACAAGTTATTATAGCACTCATGCCAGACGGTAGTTATGAACCGTATAGCTTTCTAATGGGGGCTGGTGTATTAAGAGTTACATTCTAATTGATATAATAACAGCTGTGTCAAAGATAAAGCAGCTGCCTATTATGTTTTGAGCAAGGACCTAAAAATTCATTGGGGTTATGGGACATATAATGTAGAAGTATTTATATTTGAATAAGAAATCCAAAAAAGCATTCCACGTTCACTCCTATAGCAATGTTATTGAGTAGATTGCAAATTTCTCACCCCAGGATAGAGTCTCTATCTCCAAATATACGTAACTGGTATTGTCCACCCTAAAATGCATAGTTTTCTATAGTGCAACCTAACGGCATTGCCTGTTTGTAAAAAGTGAGAGATTTGCCATTGCACGGTTTACCTTTAAAAATAATTTAAACAAACAATAGGTGTTAGTACAACACTTGGCCAAAAAATGTAAGCTGCATGCCATGTCAAGGCCCCTATTAATGCGAGTCCTACTCTGCTTATTAGCATTCCAAGTTTTTAGTGCATTTAAAGTAAAGTCCCCCAGCATTGTACCTGAGTAATAAGACTGTGTTGCACTTGCCATTGACATAGAGGCTTTGGTGTGGCACTTTAATCTCCAGCCAATTAATATACATATGTGAGCTCTTCTCTGCCTGCCTTTTAAGTCTGTACATTGGGTACACACTGCAGGATTTTTTGTCCGACGAAGCACTAATGTGTGGAGGGGTTGAATAGAGCGGTTGGGGCTGGGGGGACAGGAGGAATGTTAGGTAAAAATTTTTTTAGAAGGGTGGACATACCCTTTAAGAAGTTCGGGGGTGGGGCTTATGATGCAGCTGATACAAGTGGACACTCCCAAACCTGAGACTTGGGGGCAGAGCAGTGATGCTTGTGATGTCACATCTCACAGTGCAAGCAGAAAAAACATATTTAAACTGCTGTAACTTTGGAAAGACTGCAGCTAAATGCGTGATCCGGGAGTCACTTTAAATGTAATAGTTTGCTCTTTTTAATAATGGCCACTTGTATGGAGACCGCAGTTTCCCTTTAAGATGATCCAAATAATTTTTTTTTCAGTTTACATACCCTTTAAGTATTTTAAAGGGTATGTCCACCTGTAAAACTAATTTTTAATATGCTGTTCCCCCATGTCCCCCAGCCCCAACCGCATAAATTTTTTTTTCAGAAAGCCCCCCAAACTCTTACTTACCTCCCCTCGTTCCTCCGCCGCACTGCCGGCCCTCTGCTTGCGAGAATGCAAGCAGAGGGGCGGGACCGGCAGTCGCGTCTGTGATTGGCTGAGCGGCGCCAACAATGGACGTCGGCTGCCGGAGTTTCAGTGCGGCGTAGGAAAGAGGAGGTAGCAACTTTTTTGGGCATTTTGTTATGATACTAATTCGAGCGGTTGGGGCTGGGGGGGACAGGGTAATGTTAGGTAAATGGATTTTACGCTAGGGGAGAGGATCCTAATCGGAGGAGAGGGAGGGAGAAGGGCCTGCCAGTACGCATGCCAAAACTTCTCCCCCGGATCCAATAGGAGGCAGAGTCCCTATATGGACTCTGCTATCCTGCTGGTGGCAGTTTTTTTTGGGACTCTGGGGGGGGGGGACTACAGGAGATCATAAGGAGCTGGGATGTGAGGTAAGGATTAAACTACACTACACATGGGGCCAGTAGTGGGGGGGATTATAGTTTTGGGGTGGACATGCCCTTAATCATTTTAAAAGTTAGCCACAAAGCCTGAAAATACATTTGCGGGATTGGGTGGAGCTTTTTACAAAAGCTCATCATGTGCCTGTCAAAGAGAGACATTCAGACTAGGGAGTGTAACTTACAAAACACTATAAACTTAAGTTGTAAAGAATTAGGTCCTCTCCTTGACTTACAGGGAGTATAAAAGCTGTAATGAGAGTGGCAAGAAAGCATTAATCTAGCTAAAATAGAAAATGAATCGGATAGCAGAACAAGCAGGTTTAACCCCAAAATGTTTATTAAAAAGCAATTGTAAAAGATGAGACCGAAATGTAGAACCATTAAATAATGGGGTTGAGATGGTTATAGACTAGAGGATATGAACAGGTTAATATGCTAACCAATTTTTCCCTCTGTATTCACTATAGAGAATCATAGTCATAGTCCTAATATGAATGGGTATAAATGAGGATTCACTCTGGCTGACAGAGGATATGGTACAGAAAACAATTAGACAAGTTATATCGATAAAGCCCCAGGACCGGATGGAATACTGCTTGATCTTAACGAAGCTTAGTCCAGTTTTATCTTATCTTTTCTGATATACTTTTGTCTGGTGATGTGGCACTGGGTTGGAAAAAAGCCAATGTAATACCAATAATCAAAAAGGTAGTTCATTCTCAACCTGTAACTATAGACCTATAAGCCTAACATCAGTGGTAGGGAGGTGCTAGAAACATTGTAACGGGATCATAACCTTGACTTTGTCTCCAGAACTGATCTTATGTAGTAGTGAGCATGGATTTAATGAGAACTAGATTATGCCAGACAAATTTTACTTGGCTTTTATGAAGAAGTGAGTAAGAATTTAGATTCGGCATAGCAGTAGATGTAGTATACTTGGATTTTGCTAAAGCTTTTGATCCTGTGCCACGTAAGTGACCAATTTATAAACGGAGGACTGTGGCCTGTACATGGTAGAGAATTGTTATTGGCAGGGTAGATAAAAATCAATAACTTTTTTTAAAAAATTGGTTTTTTTCGATTTAAATCAAATTTAAAATGCTTTTGTGAGGAAAATATTTACCATCCAAAGGTTATTCCATCAGAATAAAGATTAGTTTTTGTAATTATGTAGAATAAGGGTATATGTTTAATTTTTTAAATTCCATTAATCCACTCACAATGTCATGCACTTACAGAGTTTTTTTCTAAGTTTACTGGGCAGTTTTCTGCCTACAAGATATCACAGATGCTTGGTTTACTTTTGCAGTTTTCAAAACTGAATTTGACTCGAAGAGATCACATGCCTCTTCTTCACAGCAAAATGTTATAACATGAACGAATAAACAATGGTGGAGGTGCACTCTACCCAGTGCAGACACCTCTGTAGGTTTTCCCTTAGGACCAATGGTTTCGCAGGAAAAAAGGTAGCTGAGGGTCGCACTCCAAATCATTTAGAAATATTTTATTGTGAACCACACATATCCACGTCAACAACGTTTCGGGGGATACCCCCTTCTTCAGGTGATGAGAACGGGTATCCTGAAGAAGGGGGTATCCACCCAACGTTGTGACGTGGATATGTGTGGTTCACAATAAAATTTTCTAAATGATTTGGAGTGGCGACCCTCAGCTATAACATGAACAGATTGGAAAATGTCCTAAAGGGACAGTAAACATATTTTAGTACTCTGTTAAGTACAATAAATATGTTTCTATTATTCACAGGGAGGTGAGACTGCTTATTTCCACCTCCCTGTGAATACAGAACGTCCAAGGGGAACAGTGTTGACTTACCTTACCCGCGCCTCCACTCTGCTCCTTCACACGCTGTCCCGACCGAGCGCCCTATCTTTTGTGCATGCTTGCCAAATCAAAAGATAGGCACGCGATTGCGCAACTCGGCTGACAGCTAAGGAGCACCGTAGTGGAGCGCAGGTAAGGTAAGTTTCGGCAGTGTTCCCAAGGGCGTCCTATTATTCACAGGAGGTGGAAATAAGCATTCTCATCTCCCTGTTATAATAGAAACAGATTTTAAATAGCCATATTTCCCAGTTTAGTGTTCCTTTAAAGGCATCTATATGGGAAAATGAACTTTTTTTTCTTT
This sequence comes from Hymenochirus boettgeri, assembly GCA_019447015.1. Taxonomy (NCBI): domain Eukaryota; kingdom Metazoa; phylum Chordata; class Amphibia; order Anura; family Pipidae; genus Hymenochirus; species Hymenochirus boettgeri. The sequence continues at coordinate 199,359,964 of CM033469.1, read as the reverse complement.
TCTTCTTCCATGTGTTCTATATTCCCTACAACCCCCAGAGTGTCTTCACTTTTTCAGATTCTCTCTGTCCTGAGATACACCAGTTAGAAAATACGTGATTGCATTCCTCTACTCTACTTGGACTGTCATCAAATCCCTGTGTACTTGACCCCCCTCCCTGCTCTGTAATAAACATAGAGATAACAGCATTTAGCAGGGGAGAAAGGTAGCTTTGATGTTAGATATAAGGCTTGCACTTCACCCCCTTCTTAAACTTTCATCACTGATTGATGATGGTCACAAGTGAGAGATCGTAACTGTACTGATCTCCTTCTTCCGTGTCTCCAGGACAGCTGCTTTCTATGGCCACTGTGCGTGGTGTGTTTTTTCAGGATGTTGAACTTTTACACTCCTACTACTTGCACATAAAAAGCTTGTCGGTTAGCCGGAGCTGAGACATGGAGGAGGTACAGAGGGGGAATGCTGCACATAGTCTGACACCGTGGTTAAACAGAGTCGTTGACAGATATAGGATTAGGCAGCACAGAGTACATATTTAACTTTGCAAAGGGCAATGTGTTTTTTTCACTATAGATGCCCTTTATCTATTGTTCTAAAAAAAAAAAGCCTATGAATACAGAATCAAGCCCATCAGTGCGTAAGCTTGTGAATGTTCTCATTCATCCAGGTCATGGTATATCTGTTGTATTCAATTAGATCAACTGGACTTGAGTTTAGTTCTTGAGACGTTTCGCTAGCATCGACTGGCTTTCCCCTCATTTCAGAATGACTTGTACAAGAACTTTTTGGCATTATGTACCCTGGAAAATCCAATTAGCATATCACAGCTCAAGTGTTAAGGGCTGATTGGATAGGGCTAAAGGTGTTATAGGAATGCCCAGAAGTAAGGTGTCAAAACCATTGTACATTGCAGACAGTGAGGCACATCCATGCATATATGGACTCCCAAAGATACTAAGGAAGGGAGTCACTAAGACCTATAGGCAGCAACATCAACTCCTGTAACATACAAGTAGCAAAATACCTAGCCAACAACATCTTAGGACCATTGGTGGGAAGTTCTAAGCATCATATCCAGAACTCTTGAAGATATAGTACTTGGTGCAGAAAAAACTATGGTGTCCTATGATGTGATATCTCCCTTCACCTGTATACCCACCAAGGAGTCAGTTGACATGTGAATAAACCGGCTAGGCCAGAACTGCCACTCTTACACAGAACTGATCTCAACCCAGAACAGGTGTGTTTCCTTACTGGACTTGTGCCGAATACCACCCTATTTTCAATACAGGGATAAGTTTTATAGCAAAAACACAGGAATGTGCTATGGGATCTCCATTTCACCTATTGTGGCCAACCTTTACTGGAGGAGGTAGAAAAAGGTTGCTTATACCTTTAAGGGCTAGCCCCGCCACTGGTTCCAGATATGTGGATATACACCTGGGTTAAAATCCACCAAGGAAGTACAAGCATTCACAGACACATCAATGGGTAGACCAAAACTCAATTTACAAGGGAAGCGTACAAAACAACAAACTGGCTTTCTTGGACTGCTTGGTAGAAGTAAAGAAAATGGTAAACTGGAAGTAGAGGTTACAGAAACCACACACACAGATCGTATTTGATGTTTGACTCCCACCTACCCTTTAGATCACAAGCTGGGTGTCACATCAGAACCCTGCCCACAGAGCTGAGAACACTCCCCCTAGCACATAGGCGAAGACTAAGAAATGAAACATCTCAGAGGAACCCTTAAAACTTGTGGATATCAGACTGGGCCTTTGTCAAAAGAAGTAGAAGGAAAGAAAGAACACGAATACCAACATGAAGGAGAAAAGCAAGACAGGAGAAATAACATGGTCATCCCATATGTAGCCAGGGGTCTCAGAGAAATTAAAGAATGTTTCAAAAAACACTGTATCCCTGTCTGCTTTAAACCGAACACACACACTGAGGCTACAATTGGTACAACCGAAAGACCCAATACCGAACCAAGAAAGCGACAGTGCAGTGAGAATGCTCTGATTTGTATGTGGGGGAGAACCAAACAGCAACTGCATCAACGTATGGCCCCAGCACGAAGAGCCATTCCTCGGGTCAGGACTCAGCGTTAGCCACCTTCATCTTAAGGATAAAGGACATACCGTAATACTGAGATAGCGAGGTTTTTTAGGTTTCAAAAATTAACCTAAAAACCTTGATCGGCTTATACTCGAGTCACAAGGAACTTACTGCATCCAGAGGAGCCGCGAGTCCGCCGGGCAGTTCCCAGTATTCTTCGCGGTTGGGTGATGATGCCTTCTGGATTGCAGAGCGGAGGAAAGACGAAGACCAGGTACGGGTAAGTGACTTGGGGGGAGGGCTGGGGGTACTCGGGGGAGGGCTGGGGTACTGGGGGGGGCTGGGGCGACAGATGCATGCACACCCACATACCTTTTTACTATAGGTGGTTGGAAACTACAACTCCCAGCAATGCAAGCATGCTGGGAGTTGTATTTCCAACATCTCAGTGGAAAGGTATTAGGTGGGGACAGTATTCCATACAAGTAACCCCCAGACCTTTCTACTATAGGTGGTTGGAAACTTACAACTCCCCAGCAACCAAGCATGCTGGTATTGTAATTTTCCAAACATCTACAGTGAAAGGTCTGAGGGTTACTGTATACCCTCGGCTTATTACTACTCGGCGTCAATCATTTTTCTAATATTTTGAGGCAACATGGGTGCCTCGGCTTTTATACTCCGAGTCGGCTTATACTCGAGTATATTACGGTACCTTGAATATTGTTACATAACTTGGCAAGTAACGTGACTGGTTCAAGAGAGGTGTAATGAGGGCCATTTTGTGAAAATAAAGAACCAAGCCTAATAGAGGTGGGGGGGTTCGAAACCAAAACATGTCTGCCATGTGATGCTGTTTTGACCCACCCTTACTTCTGGGCGTTCCTAGTAACACCTCTTAGCCACTACCAAAATCATTCAGAGCCTTAACCCTTGGCTGTGATAATGCCTAATGGGATTTTCCAGGGTACATAATTGCCAAAGATTCTTGTAAAGTCATTCTGAATTGAGAAAGCCGCAGTTGGATGAACAGCGAAACCTCTTCAAGATACAAACTCAGTCAGGTGATCTAATGTGAATACCAACAGATATCCTTCTGCAAAGTTTAAGAGTTCAGTGAGAATAGATAAAAACAATATTTTTCTGATGTTGAGTGGAATAAATCTGGATGTTTGTTTTAAGGCAAATAACATATGCTGTAATGTTATTTTTTCAGTTGAGTCAATCTATTAAATTTTTATTATCTAAAATCTTCTTACTGGCAATTAAATTATAACCACAAAAAAATTAGTCTTTATCATAGAAAAAGTAGGATTTTAAATCAAGCTTTACTGTTTATGTGATATAAAATTGTTATTTAAATCAAATCCACCCTGGTTATTGGATTGCAAACGAGAGTGATGGTCATGGATAGCACAATCTATTGGGTCTTAAGTTATCAAGTGATGCCTGGGGTTCTGTACTGGGCCCTTCTGTTTTAATCTGTTTAAAAATGACCCTTAGAAGGAAGCATTGAGAACTAGGTCTTCTGTCTTTGCTGATAACTCAAACTATGCAGAGCTTTGGACATGTCAAATATGTGCAAGTTGCTGCAGCTGACCTAGATTTATAAATGGGCAGCAGCTGCAGATGAGATTTTCCCCCCCAATGTTGATAATGTAGGTGATGCGTTTTTTGGGTTTACACAAGTCTGGGGTGCCCACATACACCATAAATAACTCTGGGTAGTGGAAATCTTATGTAAAAGAATTTGGGGGTTCTGGTAGATTAACGACTTGGGCTATAAGCAACAATGCCAGACCCAACGGCTTAGAGCTAGAAAGATATTGTCTGTTAAAGGTGGAAATAGATTCAAGAGGAGAAAAATATATTATTTCCCTCTTTACAAGGAACTGGTATGGCCTTCATTTGGAATATGCCGGTGACAGTTTTGGAAGTCCCATATAAAAAAAGGGACATCTTGGAAAGGAGAGTTTCAGAGAAGGCAACGAAATAAAAAGGGAAGGGGGTTTGACTATGCAGGCAGATTTGATTAAACAAGTTAGGACTGTTAACATAGAGAAGCAAAGTGTGCGTGGGGTATAATGATCACTTTCTACACATATATTAATGGGCCATACAGTAAACTCTCTGATGCTGTTCTGTTTACTAATCTGTGCATTATCAGAGGAAACGTGGACCATCCTTTAAAGATTGGCAAGAAAAGAAGTTTAGCTCAGGTTAGAAACCAGGTTTCTGTTCTAAAGAGAGTAGACCGTAAAAATGGGAATAATGTCTTCCAGCAAATGTTGGTTAGATTGGCAAGTTTATTGAATAGCTTAAAAGTGGGGATAGAAAATATTGATAATTACTAGTATTAATACATTACTGCATTTCTGGTTGATCCAGGGAGTCTTCCGTTTCCATTTGGAGCAGGGAGGAATTTTTTTCGAACCTTTTTAGAGCTTTTTAAAAAAAAAAAATTGCCTTCTCGTGATCAAACTGCTAGGTAGGGTTTAAAAAGGAGTGGGAAAGGTTAGGACTTGATGGGACGTATGTCTTTTATTAAAACCACAATAAACTGAACTAACTATGAGAGATCCAGGAGAACTGGGTTTTCCACAACAAGTTCCCTCAATTATGAAAGAGCACAGTTTATCCAAAAATTAATCTAACAGGGCAGGGAGCTAAATACTTAAACTTAATGTGTGCTTCACGCTCCTCTGGGTCTTCCTACAGGTCCAGACTATAACGCTCCCTGATACAAATAGCAGATATGTGTTAAGAACACAGGGAGTATGGAAGTTAGACTGTGCAGAGGAAGCACCAGAGTGCGCATTGTGTGGTAAGATTCACGTGGTAATAGCACCCACCAACATGGCCCTTTAAGGGAAATCATGCCTTTAATATAAAGCAACTCTTCCCTCATTTTAAAAAAGCCATGGGTGGGGGGGTGGGGGGGGTTATAAGAGAGCTGTCATGCTCAGAACCATCAAACCTGAATTAACTAGATATGTTTTGTAAAGAGGAATGGTACAAATTCCTTCAACCACAGCAGACTCTCAATTGGAAACCTAACAGAAAGTGCTTTTTAAGAGGCTTTAATTTCTCTGCAAAAAGGAGGATCTACTAATATATGATTTCATTTTATTTTGGTGGTGCCCAAATGTATAAAAAAATATGGCATCCCTCTAATTTTTCGTTTAAAAACAATATTTGCACACTTCGTAAATCCAAGAAACTTCTTTCACTGCTTCAAGATATCACGTCAGTGTGTGTCTCCTTATGATATATTTACCGATCAATTTTTATGTAACACACCAACGATTTCTACAGGAAAATGAACGATTACGCACGGTTGGCCCAACTTTATAGCTTTGATGGCATTCCCACTCTATGTATGTATGTATGTATTGAATGTAATGTATTGTATGTTCGGCTCTTAGTCCTACCACAGGCCAAACACCCAAAGTGCAATCCATCAGTACGGCAACGCCCTCTGAAAGGGGCGATGGCTGTGTAAGTCACCAAGTTCTACAACAACAAGCCTGCACGTCACTTGGCAGCTGTATGCCCATTCAAGGGGCAATTTCATCAGCAACTCCAGATTAATATCCTCTGGGTCTCTGGAATGCTGTTCCTTACTTCAACTAATCATTCAGACAAACATTTTTTAATAATGCCACCACTTGAAACTTGCCAGGGTTGACTTTGCCAGCTCACGGAACTGTGTGTGGCTTCAACACAGAATTTTGAAAGTTGAAACCAAGATTCCACAGCATAATCATTACATTTCTTTATCATGGTTTGGAAATATCTGCAGTTCTGTATTGAAATTTCTGCAGTAGTTTTTAATAGAGATGAAATTCTGAAAAGTTTAACCCAAATGAAACTGAATTTTTGGAACGCCCAAAACCAGATTTGGAAAAGAAAATTCTTGTACTGTACATCACTATCCACCACATCAGCAATCTTGTACAATACATGACAACAAAGAATGATGATTAATTCATTGCTTTACAGCGCTTAGCTATTTCAGAACTAGGTCCGCATTGTGAGATCACATAAAAATTTCAGGCGGTAGTTACGATTAAAGAGGTCTTAAACCATGCTGAATAGTGTATGCACTTTTAACGTGACCTTATTGTGCAGTAGTGCATTATGATGTTGTGCATTTGTGTATAATATCATCACATGACTGCTGGCTAAAATAATGAGGTCTGGAGTTTTGCTGCATACAGCAATACCGATACACTCACCCAATGCACCCCCGCTTTGCTAGTGGGTTCCTTAACTGCAACAACCCAAACTGCACCTGCTACCTGACCCACACCTGCAGCTTTCTACCCCAAACCAAACTCGATATGCAACCCATTTGACTCACTGCAGTTTACCTGAACCTGCAAATCGAGAAACCTGCGGGTATCTAATGCGAGGCAGGACTAGTGTTTGTGTTATGCTTGTGAAGGTTCTCATTCATCCAGGTCATGGTATATCTGTTGTATTCAATTAGATCAACTGGACTTGAAATTTAGTTCCTGAAGACATTTCGCTAGTCATCCGACTAGATTTCTCAATTCAGAATGACTTGTACAAGAATCTGTGGCAATTATGAACTTGTGCCTGAATACCACCTATTTCAAATACAGGGATAAGTTCTATAAGCATAAACATGGATGTGCTATGGGATCTCCAGTTTCCCCCATTTACTGGAGGAGGTAGAAAAACAGGCACTTAATACCTTTAAGGGCATAGCACCCAGCCACTGGTTCAGATATGTGGATGACACCTGGGTTAAAATCCACCAGAAGGAAGTACAAGCATTTGCAGAACACATCAATGCGGTAGACCAAAACATCAAATTTACAAGGAAAGAGGTACAAAAGAACAAACTGGATTTCTTGGACTGCTTGGTAGAAGTTAAGGAAAATGGTGAACTGGATGTAGAGGTTTACAGAAAACCAACACACACAGATCAGTATTTGATGTTTGACTCCTACCACCCTTTAGATCACAAGCTGGGTGTCATCAGAACCCTGCAACACAGAGCTGTGAACATCACCACTAACACAGAGGTGAAGGCTAAAGAAATTAAACATCTCAGAGGAGCCCTTAAAACTTGTGGATCGAGACTGGGCCTTTGTCAAAAGAAGTAGAAGGAAAGAAAAGAACACGAATACCAACATTGAAGGAGAAAAGCAAGGCAGGAGAAAAACATGGTCATCCATATGTAGCAGGGGTCTCAGAGAAATTAAGAAGAATTTTCAAAAAAAACATGTATCCTGTCTGCTTTAAACCGAACAACACACTGAGGCAGCAATTGGTACATCGAAAGACCCAATACCGAAACACAAGAAAGCGACATCATACACAGTGCAGTGAAGATGCTCTGATTTGGTATGTGGGGGAGACCAAACAGCAACTGCATCAACGTAGGCCCAGCACAGAAGAGCCAATTCCTCGGGTCAGGACTCAGCCGTGTACCTGCATCTTAAGGATAAAGGACATACCTTTGAAGATTGTTAACATATGGCAAAGGAACGTGACTGGTTCAAGGAGGTGTTAAGGAGGCCATTTATGTGAAAATAAAGAAACCAAGCCTAAATAGAGGTGGGGGGGTTCGACACCAACTGTCTGCCATGTGCAATGCTGTTTTGACACCTTACTCTGGGCGTTCCTATAACACCTCTTAGCCACTATCCAATCACGCCCTTAACACTTGGCTGTGATATGCTAATTGGGATTTTCCAGGGTACATAATTGCCAAAGATTCTTGTACAAGTCATTCTGAATTGAGAGCCAGTTGGATGACTAGCCGACATCTTCAAGAACTAAACTTCAAGTCCAGTTGATCTAATTGAATACAACAGATATCCTTCAGTGCAAAGTTTCAAGAAGTTCAGTGAATAGAATAAAAACAATATTTTTCTGATTGTTTGGAGTGGAATAAATCTGGATGTTTGTTTAAGCAAATAACATATGCTGTAATGTTATTGTTTCAGTTGAGTAAATCTATTTAAATTGTTATTATTCTAAAAATCTTCATCTACTTGCATATTAAAGTTATACCAGCAAAAATTAGTCTTTATATAGAAAATTATGATTTAAATCAAGCTTTACTGTTTAGTGATATAAATTGTTATTTAAATCAAATCCACCCTGGTTATTGGATTGCAAACAGAGAGTGATGGTCAATGGATCTACATCTATGTGGGCTTAAGTTCTAAGTGGAGTGCCTCGGGGTTCTGTACTGGGGCCACTTCTTTTTAATCTGTTTAAAAATGACTTAGAAGGAGGCATTGAGAACTAGGTCTCTGTCTTTGCTGATAACACTAAACTATGCAGAGCTTTGGAAATGTCAAATGATGTGCAATTGCTGCAAGCTGACCTAGATTATTAAAATGGGCAGCAGCATGGCAGATGAGATTCAATGTTGATAAATGTAAGGTGATGCGTTTTGGGTTTAACAATTCTGGTGCCACCTACACCATAAATAACTCTGTGTTAAGTGAATCTTTAATGTAAAAAGATTTGGGGGTTCTGGTAGATAACAGACTTGGCTATAGCAAACAATGCCAGACACCAACGGCTAGAGCTAGCAAGATATTGTCTTGTATAAAGAGGGGAATAGATTAAAGAGAAAAAATATTTTATTTTCCCTCTTTACAAGGCACTGGTAAGGCCTCATTTGGAATATGCGGTGCAGTTTTGGAATCCCATATACAAAAGGGACATCTTGGAAATGGAAGCAGTTCAGAGAAGGGCAACTAAAATAATAAAGGGAATGGAGGGGTTTGACTATGCAGGCAGATTAAACAAGTTAGGACTGTTAACATTAGAGAAGCAACGTTTGCGTGGGGATATGATCACTTTCTACAAATATATTAATGGGCCATACAGTAAACTCTCTGATGCTTTGTTTACTAATCTGTCATATCAGAGGAAACGTGGACATCCTTTAAGATTGGAAGAAAAGAAGTTTCAGCTTCAGGTTAGAAAAGGTTTCTTTAAAGGGAGAACCGTAAAAATGGGAAAATGTCTTCCAGCAAATGTGGTAATGGCAAGTTTATTGAATAGCTTTAAAAGTGGGATAGAAAATATTGATAATTACTAGTATTAATACATATACTGCATTTCTGGTTGATCCAGGGAGTCTTTCCGATTTCCATTTGGAGCCAGGGAGGAATTTTTTTCTACCCTTTTTAGCAGTTTTTAAAAAAAAAATTGCCTTCCTCTGGATCAACTGCTAGGTAGGGTTAAAAAGGATGGGGAAAGGTTAGACTTGATGGACGTATGTCTTTATTAAACCACAATTACAATGAACTAACTAGAGAGATCCAGGAGAACTGTGGTTTCCACACAAGTTCCCTCAATTAGAAAGAGCACAGTTTATCCAAAATTAATCTAACAGGAGCAGGGAGCTAAATACTTAAACTTATATGTGCTCACGCTCCTCTGGTCTTTCCTCTAACAGGTCCAGACTATACGCTCCCTTATACAATATGCATATGTGCGTATAGTACAAGGGAGTATGGAAGTTAGGACTTGTCAGAGGAAGCACCAGAGTGCGATTGTGGGTAAGCTTCCATGTGGTAATAGCACCCCCAACATGGCCCTTTAATGGGAAATCCTATGCCTTTAATATAAAGCACTCTTCCCTCATTTTAAAAAGCCAATGGGCTGGGGGGGGGGGGGTTAAAGAGAGCTGTCCATGCTCAGAAGCCATCAAACCTGAATTAACTAGATATGTTTTGTAAAGAGGAATGGTCCAAAATTCCTTCAACCACAATCCAGACTCTCATTGGAACCTACAGAAAGTGTTTTAGAGGCTTTAATTTCTGCAAAAGGAGGATCTACTAAATATTGATTTCATTTTATTTTGTGGTGCCCAAATTTATGCACCTGCCTAATTCTGTTTAAACAATTATTGCACACTTTCTGTAAATCCAAGAAACTTCATTTCACTTCTCAGATATCACTGTGTGTGTCTCCTATATGATATATTTAACCGACATTTTTTATCGTAACAACCAACGATTTCTACAGGAAAATGACGATTACCAAGGTTGCCCAAACTTTAGCATCCCACTCTATGTATGTATGTATGTATGAATGTATGTATGTATGTTCCTACCTCACAGCCACACCCAAATGCATCCACAGTACGGCAACGCCCTCTGAAAGGGGCGATGGCTGTGAAGTCCAAGTTCTACAACAAAAAGCCTGCACGTCACTTGCAGACTGTGATGCCCAATTCAGCAACTCAGATGAAGAGCCTGGGCTCTGCACTGCCTGACTTCAACAACACAGACAAACAGTCCACACATCACACGCTTCAGAGACAAAACAACAGCATGATGAACCGCTACAGCAACTCAGGAACTGCAGACACAGAACAACGTCACCCCAGGCTTCTATAACTAAGGGTACAAGACATATCCCTTAAGGTCTGTAAGGCATTACAATTTGCTACTGAAAGATTTCAAATGTAAACCCTGGAAGGACTGTGTTACTGTTGGTGATATGAACCACATTTGCAGTTATTGTCATGCTAAGAAATTTAAAGCAGAACTTCCTGGAATGTGCTGTAGCAATGGAAACCGACCCAAGACATAACGGGCATGTTGCAAAATGTCATGGCCATGCACACCCCCCCAAACACTCCAATGCTCATGGCCATACCCCAACAATCAAGGACACACCCTCAAAGAAAACTGTCAAGCCCCAAACATCACAACCACCCCCCCCAAATATCAAGACCACACCCCCAAAGACAACTGCCATGTGCCCAAACATTGCAACCATGCCTACCGATATTGTAGTCACGCCCCCAAACATCACAGGTACCCCCATCACACCCACATCCACAAACATCATGTACATGCCCCCAAACATCACAGGCACGCCTCGAAACACCATGCCCACACCCCAAACTTGACACCCATGGCACACCGATTGTGACTACAACACCAAATGTCACTTCCACGCCTCCTGGACACCACAACATCACAAAATCACAAACACGCCCCTAGACTTTCGCACCCTAGAAACCAGGATATTAGGGGGTATGCCGTGGAAATTACCTGCATTACCTGAACTTACCAGACAAACACAGCCCACCTGTCACACACTTCACAGACAGTTACAACTAAAAGAACTTTAGAAAAAAATGTACTTTACTTTTTACTTTATCGACTGGAATCTAATAGTCAATATATAAAGATGTCCATGAGCAATGATAAAGTGCAAACAAAGTGACATACGGATACTGCTAACTTATGTGCAAAAAATAGAACACGCTTAATAAAAACACACAAAGCTCACAGGTAGCGCAACACAAAGAGCTCTCACCTCACATGTTTCAGAGACACAAGAATAGCATGATGCCTGTCAAGTGCTGCGGTATTCAGTTGCAATCAACATGTTTTTCCTAAGGCTAATTACATGTAGCATGTTTACCACAAATTTTGTATATTTACTCTCCAAGGGGAAAAACTTATAATGTTGCCCCCTCCTCAACTCATAACTGTTAAATACATGATGTACATTGCCAACTGTGCACTTCTTTTTCCCGTCTCTTTCATCCAAGCCAAACACACGCACATAAATACTATACCCATATGTGTACACGGCTAACACCGTTTACAACTGCTAGTCATAATTAAAGGGGAACCGTGGCCCAAAAATTACTTTAGGTAAATTGATAGGAATTGCTCTCCTGAGAATTTTTGCAATTTATTTTCATTGTTTATTTTGCATAGTTTTGAAGATATTTACATTTTTGTGTGTGATATGGCAGCAGCATCACCAGGTCCCTCACTCTGAAACCATGTGACAGTCAATCTGCCCTGTGTCTCCTCTTCCCCTTACAGTCCCCCTCCTCTTGCAAGCCCCCCCTGGTCCCTCCCACTCATGGACACCATGGACCCTCCATTTGCAGGCCCCCCTTGGCCCCTACCCTACAGCCCCATGTGGGTGAAAACAGCCTTTTCAGGCAGAGTGAGAACTCTGACTCATGTATGTTACTTTGCTGGCTTCTGGGTTTCTTGCGCTTACATATTGTAAATTTTGTCTGAACTGTCCCAAACATATCCACATTTTAATTTTAATGAACACTCTTTTATATGGTCAAAGGAACAAATTGGTGACTTATTGCCTTTTATTTTAAAATAAAGGGCAATATTATTCATGCAGCAAAAAGTATATAGGCAATGAAAATACAATGAAGCTGTGGGCAGATCTGCAACTTGGCAAGCCTGCACACACAGGGTAAAGTTGTTCGCAAAAATCTGCTTCACACTTTGCGGTGATCATTTTGTATGTGCACTCTTTCAATATTAAATTAGAGGGAATACTAAATAAAGGTATAATTTTACATAGGGGGAGGCCTTTAAAAAAAGGGAGAGGCTAAAATGTTGATGGTGTGCCATGCTCATTGTTGCCCATGATCACCCCTGATCCTGTGCATGCTAGATGTTAACACATCAGCATAAAACCCTATTATATATAGGGTTGTAACCTCTTCCTTTTAAAAGCTAATAAATTAAATGCATGCTGTATGATGAAAATGAAACCAACGCAGCCTGCACTATTCTTTTAAATCAAGGTCCCACTCTATTAGGTTATTAATATTTTTTTCTAAATGTGTTTTAGCAAGTTTTTAAAAAAAAAAAAATTAATTGCAACAGGGATGTCAAACCTACTGCCCTGGATATTTGCAAACTACAACTCCCATATTTGCCTGGCTGCTAAATGCGGGGAGTTATAGTTTGAAAACATCTCGAGGGACGCAGGCTTGACTTCCATGACTTATAATATTGTAACATATGCATTCCAATTTCCACACAACAAATGGTGAACGCATGCAGTCCAAGTCCATCACACATAGTTGAGTTGTTACTATTGCACTGCATAAGCAATGCAGATCACAAGATGTTTTTTAAAATGCAAAAGTGGGGCATATGTGGCGTAGGTACCCGTAATTGCGACCGGGCCCGTCACAGCCAAATTACCCAATTACCAAACCAACATCCGCTTCCTTCTCACAAGAGCTTCTAATACAGTAATTATGAGTGATGCTTAACTGCTGCCTGTTAAGTTTTCCCACACTAGTAGTGGTCTTTGTGCCATCCCTGGTTTGTCTTCTTTTGTGCCAGCTGTCAACCATGATTTTAATTTGCCACTGCCAAATTTACAACCATTTAATGGCTGTATGCAAAGTTGACATACAGACATTGGTAAAATGGTTGGCAAATTGGCAGTTGTAAATGGTTGGCATTATCTGTGCATCAAGATCAGGGTTGCCAGATCTTGGCTGACCCCAAGCAAGAGAGGGCGGTACCACAACGTCATAGTGACATCAAAGTGGGCAGGGCCAGACCAGGTCAGAGGGGGGTTAGGAGGCGTAACTGGGCAAGAGTGGGCGTAACTGGGCAGGGCTGTTCCAAATAAGGATGCCTGGCAACCCTGATCAAGATGCACAGACAAAAACAATAGTAAAATACCTTGGAAAATTGGCAGTGGTAAATAGCACTTGATGATCAAGTGGCCAATTTGCCAACCATTTACCAATGTCTGTATGCAAAGTTGGCATACAGACATTGGTAAAATGGTTGGCAAATTTCCAGTTGCAAGTGGCTGGCATTGTCTGTGCATCAAGTGCAGTTTTATCACTGGCCATTTGCCAACTATATTACCAATGTCTGTGTGCCAGACATTTTTCTAGTTCCAATTTGAAGCATTTTACTAGTGTCTGTGACAACCATTTGGCAGTTTGTTTTTTGTTTAAAAAAAGTGTTTTACAATGAGTGCTTTAAAAAAAAAGGTAATGATGAATTTGAATGTTTTTTTGTGGGAATTATTGATTCGTGTTTGCAGAAGTGTTGGGGGGGTCCATGTCCAAATTTTGCATCAGGGCTCATAGGTCTGTAGCAACGCCACTGCATAGCCCTAAATATAAACATATGAACCATCTTGTCATGCTGGTAGCAGGGGCACTTCTTTGCTACCTTACACTTGGTTTGTATCAGCATAACAATTGTATCAGCAGGGCCCTAACTAACCTAACTAGTCTAGCCTAGCCTAACAAAATAACTAAAGCTAACCTTACTATATAAAATGATTTTAACATCATATCTGTTACTAGGGTAAATTTTTGTTTTTTCCTTGACCGGTGAAGGGAAAAAAATTTTTTCCACCACTGCCTGTCTTCCGCCTTTCTTCTTCAATGCAGAGGTGCCGCTTGAGACATATGTCTCACTCTGCCTAATAGTAGAAGTGGCCCTGGCTGGTAGACAGTGTCGCCATCCTCTCTTTACTAAACCATTCAGTGAGTTGCATTCTAGTCATAACAAGAACAGTTCTTCTGTGCAATTGGTCAATCCTCAAATCATGTGACCAATATTATCCCCCCCCCCAAACATTCAGTGTGTGATAACGGGCACTGATAATGTGTTGACAGATGGAATTACAGACAATGAGCCTCCTGCTTCTTGATGTACTATAGCGATTCTCTGTACACAACCATGCACATAGCAATAATTGGTAGTACCATGAAGAGCATGCAGGTTAGGATATGGCTACGTACAGTAAGGAGCAGACGAGCGGTTAGGGAAAGCTGTATACAAAGCATCCCCGAAAAATATTTCCATTTGAAATGTCCCTTACCTTCCCCACCGCTGCCAGAGCCTATTCCGGCCCATCCGCCTCACGCCTGAGCCGCCATGTCCTTCCCCTCCTCCTGACAGCTGCGCCACAGGCGTAACTATGTAACCAACGTAACCTTACGGTGTCTGAGTACCAGTTCGCGTAACAACCCACAGGTCGCTCACTCCTGCACCACTCACATACACCTCCCTTCTGATGCTTAACTGTAGTAGCACGCTACGTAGAATGCGTGAAAGCACAGATAATACGTAATAAGCGTAAAATAACTGAGCATCAACAGATGTTGAGCACAGCAGGGGTAGGACGGGCAGTGAAAATAAAGAGCCAATGAGGTAGGAGAAACATGACATGTGACCGCGCTTCCATGTACTACTGCAAGCTGGTCTGTCTGTAAGCAAAAGCTCCCCGGCCCTGTGCCGTGGGCAGTGGAAGTGATGTTGAACTTTGGCAGCTCAGATGTGTGGAAAGAACAACTTCTATCATTCCCAGTATGTTTTAGTTTGTGTTAAGTTTCCTATTGCTAAGCAGTATCAGTTTAGTAGTTGATAATTAAAGTGGTTGCTGACAGGAAGTAGTGCAACTGAACAGTAGGTTCAAAACCAGCAGTGCTAGTTAAAAAATGGCATATGAAATAACACGAAGCTGAAGTTGGTTTCTTATTCAAAAAAAATGGTTTCTTTTTCAGTTAGTTTTTTATTCACAGACTGAAGTTGGTTTCTTATTCGGATTTGAGTAAGAAACGGGTGTATTGCAATAGGTAAACCTCTTTGGGCCACTGAAAAAACACCGCAGACAGACTTGTACATACCCCTGGCATATAATTTAGTTGAGTCCAGCCTGGCCCAATTTGGTTTTGGGCATGCAAGTTGGCATCAAAGTCTGCAAAACAGCTATTTTAGCCATTTGTATAAGAAACTGGTGTATTGCAATAGGTAAACCAGTTTGGGCCACTGAAAAAACACCGCAAACAGACTTGTACATACCCCTGGCACATAATTCAGTTGAGTCCAGCCTGGCCCAAATTGGTTTTGGGCATGGAAGTAGGCATCAAAGTCTGTAAAACAGCCATTTTTGCACATTTGAATAAGAAACTGGTGTATTGCAGTAGGTAAACTGCTTTGGGCCACTGAAAAACACCGCAGACAGACTTGTACATACCCCTGGCATATAATTTAGTTGAGTCCTGCCTGGCCCAAATTGTTTTTGGGCATGCAAGTTGGCATCAAACTCTGCAAAACAGCCATTTTAGCCATTTGAATAAGAAACTGGAGTATTGCAATAGGTAAACCAATTTGGGCCAGGCTGGACTCAACTGAATTATGTGCCAGGGGTATGTACAAGTCTGTCTGTGTTTTTTTTTCAGTGGCCCAAAGCGGTTTACCTATTGCAACACACCAGTTTCTTATTCAAATGTGCAAAATGGCTGTTTTACAGACTTTGATGCCAACTTGCATACCCAAAACCAATTTGGGCCAGGCTGGAATCAACTGAATTATGTGCCAGGGGTATGTACGTGTCTGTCTGCGGTGTTTTATCAGTGGCCCAAAGCGGTTTACCTATTGCAATACACCAGTTTCTTATTCAAATGGCTAAAATGGCTGTTTTACAGACTTTGATGACAACTTCCATGCCCAAAACCAATTTAGGCCAGGCTGGACTCAACTGAATTATGTGCCGGGGGTATGTACAAGTCTGTCTGCGGTGTTTTTTCAGTGGCCCAAACTGGTTTACCTATTGCAATACACCAGTTTCTTATTCAAATGGATGGGTTAAACATGCTCAGATCTCTACTGAGCAACTGAATCAACTCAGGCGCTGGGTCAAGGGTAAGACCATAAGGTTCTCTACTAGGGGTCCTGCAAACAGGAAGTCAGTATTTCGGTTGCATTTCTTTTTACACAGAGAAAATGCTGAATTGGCAGATTAAGGTCATTGGGATGAAAAAATACTGCTCTTTTTTCTGAGAAGTACATGTATTTGCACTGAACTTACCATTTAAAACCTGTGCCACACCAGGTAAGTATCATAAGTCATATAACATTTGTAGGGAGGCACACTCAGGTAAGTATTCAAATAATACTCATTTATTAAGTGCTGAAAAAAGAAAAAGCCAAGTACACAATGTTTCGAGGGGTTCCAACCCCCTTCCTCAGGTGTACAGGCACTCACCCAGAAAGCCCAGTCCCCCCTTAAGACCAGGAACAGAAGGACTGCAGCAGGGCACTTTTGTACTTCACACCAGGTCCATAGGCAGACACTAACCGGGCACTCACACACCCCCCTCCTGAGACTTACGGATGTTTGCGCATGCAGGGGAACTTAAAAACCCCCACAGATCCCTACCCACAACCCGGGCGTTTATTAGCCACACCCAGGACAGCAGAATTATGGGCATTTTGTGTGACTATCCCGCAAAATATGGGACGGGGAAGGGTACGGTACTACTGTATGGGGCCCGGACTTTCCAGGAAAGGAAAGAATAAACATTTACTCAGTAAGTGACTTTACTGTTGATGGGGCTCTGCCCCCTCCCGCCCCTTGCCTTAACTCCTCCATAGCAGAGTAGGAGGAAGTAACTAAGTTATACTGAACCCATTTCTGCTTGTGAGAGTCTATTAGGGGGGAGGCATTATTACCCTCTGTTCCACTGCTGTATACAGGTACAAAACAGTGACTTCTAAACTTCCTCTTGGGGGACTGCTGGAGTCAGTACCTATATAGCAGTGATTACTTTGTAACTGCTACCAAGGCATGCTGGGAGTTGTAGTTTCCAAAACATCCGGAGTTCCAAGGTTTGGCCCCAGCAGACCCCCAAGAGAAAGTTTAGCAGTCACTGTCAGTGTGTTTAAGAGCATGTGTGTGTACTAAGTTCATTAGCCAGTGTTATCAGCCCTCCACTAAATTAGCTGGTGTCGGTCAGCCCTCCAGTACATTAGCCAGTGATGCCAGCCCTCCAGTTCATTAACCAGTGTTGTCAGCCCTCCAGTTTATTATCCAGTGTTGTCAACCCTCCAGTTCACTAGACAGTGTTGTCAGCCCTCCAGATTAATATTCAGTGTTGTTGGCCTTCCAGTTCACTAGCCAGTTTGTTATCCAGTGTTGTCAGCCCTCCAGTTCATTGCCCAGTGTGGTAAGCCCTCCAGTTTATTAGCCAGTGTTAGTCAGCTCTCCAGTTCATTAGACAGTGTTGTCAGCCCTCCAGTTTCAGACAGTGTTTTCAACCCTCCAGTTCATTATACAGTTTTGTCAGCCCTTCAGTTTATTGAATTGTTACTGTAATCTTAAAGGATAGGTAAAGGAAGGGGATAAAGAGCTATGTCTTACCTTCCGTTCTTCAATTAATGTAACAGGAGCCAGTGGTGGATCATACTCGTGGGTAAGTTTTCTATGTTTATTCCCGGCTCCTTTTACATTAATTGAAGAATGGGAGGTAAGACCTAGCACCTTTACCTCCCATTTTGTAATTAATCGAAAAACAGAATAGTTCACTTTCTGAGTGAACTAATCTTTTAACTACTATGTTTATATTGCAGGCAACAATGTAAATTGGAATAATGGTTTTTAGAATGGGTGTAGCTTAACAAACTCACGTGAACTGCATCTCTTCTCCCCATGTTTCCCTCTTTTGCATTTTAAAATGTTGAGAGGTAGGCGTGTCTGAGTAGGTGCGTGTTATGCATATTCAGTGTTATGCTTTTTTCTCTTCAAAGTGCATGTCCACCCTAACATTAAAAATAATTCTTTCCTCCCCAACCTCCAAAAACCTCAATAATATCTACCCAACTCTAAAATCTATACTACCCCACAAACCCAAGTTTGCTATATCTACAATCCTAATTTTTTAAATGTCTGAATTGAGTTGGCCAACAATACCAACAGGTGTGTGGCTTTTATTTGATAGACTGCCCTGTGATATTGAGCAGTATATTGAGCAAAAGATGATCTGACCTTTAGGAAAATATTCCGATGATCTCATTAGTAGCCGCTTTATCTTGAGTGGATTTCTGGTTACGATGGATGACACAAGGTGGTGATTTCCTGATCAATTTTGAAACAGGAAGTATTGAACGGCTGCACCATTAGGCAGCCATCTAACAGTATATTGGCTGGTTAACACTTGCACTAACACTTTGTTAGGAACCGGCATTTCCTGGCCATCCCTGGGCAGCAAATGACTTAATGGGTATTCCCCGTCTCTACCAATCAGAAGAAACAGACTGCTTAAATAGCCCCTCCTCCTTAGCTTGCTTGTAAGTCTGTTTCTTCTGTCTCCAGAAAGATGTATTTGCTAGGTGTGTGCTGTGCGCTGTCTCACCTCTATTCCCGGCCTCAGTTCCTCTCCTCTGGTCGATGTCCCAGCTTTTGTGATTGCCTAGCGCATTCTCGAGCGGGAAACCATGCTCTCCCTGGCTTCTGGCTTCAGCGCACATGATGATGATCATCGCGTAAGACATCTGACGTCATCTTTCAGTGCCGGTGTGATAAGACCGGCGTCTTGCAGGCAGTCTGTGCCTATGGCTGCAGATTTTTCCTCTGCCTCACTATGGAGCCGGCTGCCGGGGGATCTAAGTCTCTAGGGAGGTGGTGAGTACTCCAAGCTTTCTTGTTTTTCTGAGAGGTTATTCTTTGTGTTAGCTTGTATTTATAAGCCTATTTTCTTCTGTTCCAGTCAGAAGAGTTCATCTGGAAGTTCTAAGAAGAGATCAAGAATCTCATCTTCAGATGAACAGGATGTTCCTATCTGTGAAACATGTAGAAATCCTGCTTATAAAGACAAGAAATTCTGTTTGGATTGTATTCAAGAATTTTTTAAAGGGGAAGTCGCTCAACCTGATCAACAATGTATTCAGGAGCCTTTTCAAGCTAAACAATCCGCGGGCCACAGCTACCCAAGCTGTGGCCCAAGGTTTTAAACAGAGTCAACCTTTAGCTCCAGTAACTCCTGCTCAGGAACTCCAGCCTAATTCAGTGGATTCTTCACCTTCTGTTTCTTCCTCTGAGGATGAATCTAAAAAATTAGGCTTTGACTTAAGACAAGTGCCATCCTTAATCAAGCATATAAGGCATGCTTTAAAGATTGAAGATTGAACACCCTCGACTTCTACTCTTTTTCAGAAAAAGAAAAAATATCTCTTACCCCTTCATTATGAAGTTAATGATTTAGTAAATTCAGAATGGCAAAAGCTATTTAGAAGGGTTCCTGTAGAAAGTAAATTTGATAAGTTGTATCCCTATCCTCATGATAAATCCTCATGCTGGGAAAAGACACCTATAGTTGATGCCCCAGTGGCACGATTATCTAAACGTACAGCTTTATCTATTGATGATGCCTCAGCCCTGTGCCATCCAATGGATAGACTCATAGAGACGGACTTAAAAAAGGCTTACACTATAGCGGGAGCCGGTGTTAAAGCTGCAGCAGCTATGGTCTCTGTTTCCAAATGTCTTTCAGTTTGGACGGGTAAATTGGAAAAGTCTCTCAAGAATGGGTCATCTAGAGATTCCATCTCTCGATCTAAATTTCACCTAGCAACCGGCTTTGCTTTGGAGTCTTCTGCAAATTTAGTTAAGCTTTCTGCTTGGGAGATGGCTTCTGTATCCTCTAGAAGGGTCCTGTGGCTCCTAACTTAGTTTGTGGACACTCCTTCTTAAAACACCTTATGTAATCTGCCATTTGAAGAAGAGAGACTCTTTGGTAAAGATCTTGATGAGATCATATCCAAAACCACAGGGGGGAAGACAGGTTTTCTTCCGCAAGGTAATAAAAAAATTTCGGGAACAAAGGAGGTCCCCCCCCACCTAGATCTCCTAAAACATCCAAACCCTTATGAAGGGAGACCTGTCCATATTCCTCCTGTAGGTGCCAGGCTCCAGGAATTTCAGGAAATATGGGCAGAGAATATTCAGGATAGTTGCAACAGTAAGCAGAGGATATTGACTTATTATTATTTTTCTTCAAAGATGCCTGTACTGAAAGAAAAAGCTCAGGCTTTAAGAGTTTATGTTCAAGACCTGTTAATGAAGCAGGCAATTATAGAAGTTCCAATTTCCCAACGTCAAAAAAGGTTTTTATACCCAACTCTTTTTAGTGAAGAAAGCAACGGGAGATTTCCATCCAATTCTAGATTTGAGAGGCCTAAATCAATTTATCAAAGTCACCAGGTTCAAAATGGAGACCCTTCATAGAGTTCGCTCTGCTCTAACTCCGGGCGATTGGCTGTGTACAATAGACCTAAAGGATGCCTACCTTCATGTCCCTATAGCAAGAGAACATCAGAAATTCCTGAGGTTTACTCTGTAGGGACGTCACTTCCAATTTCGTTGCCTTCATTTCGGTCTATCAACCTCACCCAGGAGAAGAACTGCCGTCCGGCATCCTAGAATTGAGAGGAATTTTGGCACCTCAATTTGTGTACGAACCGACAACCAAGCAGCGGCAGTTTATAAACAGGGAGGAACAAGGGATGATGACCAAGTTAAAAAACATAATGGAGTTCGCCCAAAAGAATCTGTAATTTATCACAGCCCAATATGTTCCAGGAAAGGAAAATCTACTAGCCGATTCTGTGTCCTGCCAAAGAGTAGATCAAGGGGAATGGTCTCTTCATCCTCGAATATTTCAGGAACTAGTGACCAGATGGGGCCTTCCGGATATTGATTTGATGGCCTCAAATTACAACAACAAGATTCCAACTTTCTTTTCCAGGTATCCTCACAAGTCAGGAATGGCAGGGGATGTGGGCTTATGTTTTCCCCCCAATACCATTAATCTTCAGAGTCCTAAGAAAGATCCTGGAATCTCAAGTAGAGGTAATTTCAGTTCTACCCAACTGGCCAAGGCGTCCTTGGTACCCGTTACTCAAGAGGCTCTCAGTGGATGGGCCATATCCCCTTCCTCGGTGGAAAAATCTCTTATCACAGGGCGAGTTCCTGCATCCAGAACCATCAGGATTAAGTCTAGCAGCATGGAGATTGAGAGGGGAAGGTTTATCCAGTTAGAGTGCTTTTCTTGATTAGTGTCTACTGAGTGCCAGAAGGAAATCTACTGTTTCAAGGTGATGGAATTTGGAAAAAAAATTCTTCTTGGGCCTCTTCTCATGGAATAGACCCTATGAAGGCATCAACTCCTCAAATCTTAGAATTTCTTCAAATTAGTCTTGAAAGAGGATTAGCATTTAATACAATAAAGCTCCAAATTTCAGCTATATCTGCTATCTTAGGAAGAGCTTTAGCCTCAGAATATTTGATTAAAAATTTCTACAAGGAGTTTTGAGAATAAATCCGCCAAGGAAGAACATTTCTCCGCAGTGGGATCTTCCACTTGTGTTGAAAGCATTAACATTACCACCTTTTGAGCCATTGGAAAAGGTTTCCCTAACAGATACAGTATGTCCTTCAAGGTTTTACTCTTAACAGCGCTAACTTCTGGCAGAAGAATTTGTGAAATGCCAGCACTATCCTCTAAGGATGAATACCTTATTTTTCATCCCAATTCGGTGACTCTTTATCCTGTGGATGAATTTTTGCCCGAAGTAATGACCAGCTTTCACTTAAATCAACCTATTATTCTTCCAACAGTTTCAGACTCAGAGGGGCAAGAAGATTTAAAGAAATTGGATGTTTTTAATTGTTTAAAGATCTATCTAGAAAGAACTTTATCCTTCAGAAAGATTGAAAGATTATTTGTCATCCCCGGAGGGACAAGTAAAGTAGAAGCCGCATCAATTGTAACCTTAAGAAGATGGATAGTTAAAGCTATCCAGAAGTCTTATACAGTCCAGCAATTGACACCTCCTCAAGGGATTTGTGCACATTCGACCAGAGGTATAGCGACCACTTGGGCAGCAGAAGCTGGAGCATCCGCTGAGGAAATCTGTAGGGCAGCCAATTGGTCTACTCCTAACACTTTTGTTAGGCATTATAAGTTAGATATTAAAAGTGCTAAAAGGGCAGATTTTGCTGCCCAGAGGGATGGCCAGGAAAAGAAACTCTCGGTAAGTTTGATGAGTTTCCGTTTTCTTACCTTACTTCTGTGACTCTCCCTGTCTGTTGGATGCATCATATGTATTCAGCTCCTTCTGTAACCTCTCTGTAACCTTCGTCAGCTTTCATAAATTCTGCTCGTCTTAGGTGAAGGAGAGCCAATTAAATTCAATTTGTTAACCTATTAGGTTCTTTCTCTGTTGGATTTCATTATCTATTGGTAGTTTCTCTTCATAAACCTCCTTGCCATACCTGTTTCTTCCTGTTATAGCATTTGGCTTGCCTCACCCTGCCCAGCAGATAAAAGAGCGGCGAGCTCAGTGTTACATACAATAGTATATATCTTCTCTCTATATAAAAGTGTATGTATGTTTGTATTTTCCAGAAAAACGGCTGGGACACTTCCATGAAATCTTGTTTCAGGACCTGGAAAAAAAGACATAGGCTATTTTACAACTTTTACAACCCCTTTTAAGTTAATTAATCTGTGTTCTGCCATCTTGTGGTGAATCGTGTAATCACCTAAGTTAACTGCATACCTCCAAACTGTCACAAATTATTATTTTTATTGTGGAGTGCTACAGCATCTTCCGTAGCACTTTACAATTACATGGATACATACACATCAGTAGATGTCCTGAAGAGCTTAAAATCTAAGCACATTTATTTGGCACATACAACCTATCAGTATGTCTTTATGATTGTGTGGGAAACCGGAGTGCCCAGAGGAAAACAAAGCATTCATGGGAGAACAAACTCCTTGCAGATGTGTCCAAGGGTGGAATTGAACTCAGGACTTCAGTGCTAACCACTGAGCCACCATGCTTCTGGGACAGTCCCAATTTCTAGCTTCAATTCCATTGTCCCAGATAGCTATTAAGTTTTCTGGATTTCTGCAGCTGTCCCAATTTGGTACAATGCTTTACTTTTCATTGTGTTCTGTTGTTGCTGTGATCTGAGTCAATTATGAAGAGCAGCAGAACATGTGATTTTACAATGTAAGTGACCACGCAGTATCCTCCTCTCACTTGTGGTTCGCCCACATAGCTCCCAACCGTTCCAGTTTTGCCATGATTGTTTCGCTTTAGGGTGACTAACGGGTGTTAACCCAGAATGTACTGAGATAAAAAATCAGGGAAGTGCAATTGGACAAATTTACACACACAAACATAGAAAAGAAAAGTCAAGCCTTAGCTTCCCCGTTTAATGTAACTTATATACACTCTGTGTGCAGTGCAGATTGGCTAAACTGAAAATAGAGTGAGTCAAGGGGGAAGAGGTCAGTGTCAGAGACTAAGTTCAAAGTACATTACATCATGTTCCATACCCGTACATAGCCTGTCTGTGCTGCGGGGAATCACAGATTATAGCAACAAAAGCCACTGCACGTGGCCTGTAAGTATATAAAAGAATGTACAGCGGTTAGGCCCATAAATATGTGGACATGATATGAAGAAATCACTGATTAGAAAGTTAGGGGGTGGGGAGATTCGTAATCTGCGGTCACAAATACTAGTTCCTCCTTCTTATCTGCAGTTAGCACATGCTCAGTGCAGGAGAAAGCGGAAGAAACCTGGAAGAGATCGAGTTACAGTGACTGAAGGGGGGGGGTCATTTCTGGGGATCAAATGGACAATTAAATCAAAGGCTATTTCGTGGGCAAGTCCGTCATTAATTCATTATCAATTAAGCAGATAAAAGGCCTGGAAATGCTTTGAGGTGTGGTGCTTACATGTGGATGATTTTGCTGTGAACAAACAACATGCGGTCAAAGGAGCTCCCAATGTAGGTGAAAGAAGCCTTTTTTAAACTACGAAAACAGAAAAAACACATCCAAGAAATTGCTACAATATTAAGAGTGGCAAAATTTCTCAGCTTGAGAAAGAAAGCAAGCACTAGAGAACTAGAGAAACCCCTTCACAACAGCCAAGTAGCCAACCAAGTTAACAACAATCACCAGGGGGTAGGTGTATCGATATCCAAGTCTACCATAATGAGAAGACTGCATGAAAGTAAATACAGAGAGTACACTACAAGGTGCAAGCCACTCATAAGCCTTTATAATAAAAAAGGCTAGATTGGACTTTGCTAAAGAACATCTAAAAAAGTCAGCACAGTTCTGAAAAAGCATTGTTTGTACTGATGAAACCAAGATCAACCTCTACTGGAATGATGGCAAGAAAAAAGTTTGGAGAATGCATGGAACAGCTCCTTATCCAAAGCATACCACCTCATCTGTAAAACACGGTGGGGCAGTGTGATGGCTTGGGCGTGCATGGCTGCCAATGGCACTGGGACACTAGTGTTTATTGATGATACGACACAGGACAGAAGCAGACAAATGAATTCTGAAGTGGTCAGAGATAAACTGTCTGCTCAAATCCTGCTAAATGCAGTCAAATTGATTGGGCAGCGTTTCATGATACAGATGGACAATGACCCAAAACATATAGCCAAAGCAACCCAGGAGTTTATTAAAGCAATGAAGTGGAAAATTCCTGAATGGCCAAGTCAGTCACCTGACCTTAACCCTATTGAGTATGCATTTCACTTGATTAATACTAAACTTCAGACAGAAAGACCCACAAGCAAACTGCAACTGAAAAGTCACTGAAGTAAAAGGAAGTAGGGTAACCCAGCATCTGGTGATGTCCATGAGTTCAAGACTTCAGGCTGTCATTGCCAGCAAAGGGTTTTCAACCAAGTATTAGAAATTAACATTTTATTTCCAGTTATTTAATTTGTCTAATTACTTTTTGAGCCCCTGATATTAAGGGATTGTGTTAAAAAAATGCTTTGGTTGCCTGACATTTTTATGCAATCGTTTAGTTCACCCCACTGAATTAAAGCTGAAAGTCTGTTTTATTTAAAATTCATTGTGGTAATGTACAGAACCAAAATTATAAAAAAAACGTTGTCTCTGTCCAAATATTTATCGACCTAACTGTATGTGTGTGTGTGTATTCATTCCTGTATGTATGTTTATAAAAGTGTGGGCGTATAAGAGCATGTGTATATGTATAAGCATGTATGTGTGTAAAAGCAAGTATGTGCATGTGATTGAGTATGTGTGTATATATAAAAGCATGTGTTTTAAGTATATGAATCATAAGCAGAGCCATCATGTTACTATATATAAAATATATTAACAAGCTATATCATATACTTGAGTAAAAAGTAAAATGGGAAGTCTTTGGCGGAACCTAACCAGTTAGAAAAGGGGGTATGGGCAAAAATAAAATCCCACACGCTTATGCATGCTCATTCATACCCCCCCTACCTGTCCCTCTTTCACACTTTGTAATGTTTGGAGATATGCAGGTGTAGTGTTTTTCTGGTGCTAAACATCTGGACCCACTCATACATTGCTACAATACCACTTTTGTGAAAATAGCCTAAGACAGGAGTCAAGCAAAAAAATTGCTTCCTTAGCACTTAACAATATTTGAAACCAATATTTTTATTTAAGCTAGGCAGGGAGACTGAAAGCTGCAAAAACTATAAAGTTTCGAAAACTAATTTATTTTATAAATTTATTTGAAATTTACCTGACCAATCCTGATCATACAATTGCATGATCATACTATTGGGATTATGGCATATATGAGCCCATTTAATCCAAACATGCCCTGATCTTCCAGGTTCTGCTGCTAAACACAGGCTGAATTTGGTGTAATATTTTTTCCCGTCACAGATTGAAAATATAATCAGTAGCCTGTTAAATTAAAATAAAAATGCCAATTTATTGTGCCGCCTATTTATCAAACCTGATTTATCAACGTGCCTGATGGTTTTACAGTTTCTACCAGTTTTGCTCCCGAGTCCCAACCAAAATGCAGGCCTAATCGATTGATTGGACTAAGATATTGATCTGTGTTTACTATCATTTAACCATGCCCAGATGTCAACCCACCAGCCACTACATAGATTTAGATCTACCCAAATTTATTCCCAGTCTTTTGAAAAATGTATTTTTTGGGGTTCAGGAAATTACAACAAAGTTAACCTGCTTCACATCATTGAAAAAAGATCATCTAAAGAATTTAAGGAGAACTTAAGTCTCCACACAACATTGTCCAAATAGAGCACATTCACAAACATACAACAAGCTGTGTCTAACCTCTCCCTTTGCTGTGGCTGCTGGGTGATTTATGAAAGTAACCTGTAGGTACTAGGGTTTAGCTGCTTAAATGGGTAAACCCCCAGCTAAGTGTTGCCGTACATGCACATACTCTGTAGTGCTCAACATATCAAAAGAAGTTGCAGCCTTGCTTCCTAGAAGCTGAAAATCACATAACAGCACAACATCTTTACAGTGTTTATCATATGTAGCATGGATGTAATCGCAAGTGCACTGAATTGTTTTGCCGTGCACCCAAGTGGGGCCAGGCCCTTAAAACATAGCTCTTACTCTAGCCTAACAGAGATTCTGTGTGTAACACTAGTACATGTAGAATCCTTATCTTTTGCTAGGAACATAATGGTGACCTTTTGGAATTGTGTTTCTGGAACTTGTGCCGTACCAGGTGTGCCACCACTGCATAAGTAGAGAAACCATGTACATTTAGAACAGAATAAGAACAAATGTCATACAGATGCCTCCTAACCAATATGGAAATCCGGGATAAGCTTTTAAAAGCTGCTTGTTACCCTGCAGTTTATTTACCAGAAACTCCTGGCTGGTAAATAAACTGCAAGGTAACATCTGTTTAGAAGACTTTGTTTATAGAGTCAGTGAATACTGAGGACAGGGGGCATGGCTCTTTGATGACTTCATGGGCTGTGGGTTGTCCTGGCAACACGGAGGCCTTCTTAGTTACAGAATCTTATACTTAATGCATCTTTCAATGTATAGGTGTTCTGGGGAGAAAAGCGAAAAGCTTTCATAATCGGATTAAACAAATGAAAGTTTAGTTCTCCTCTGGTGATACAAAATAATACGGCAGCACAGTGGCTCAGTGGTTCTAAGTGCTGAAGTCCTGGGGTTGAATTAATACATATACCTGTAGTTCTTGTTGATCCTGGGAACCTTTCCGATTGCCATTTGGAGTCAGAAAGGTAGGGGTTAATGAGTATAAAGGTTGGACTAGATGGAATTAAATGTGCAAGGAGTGCCTCTAAGCACTTTGGTTTCCCCCATACTGACAGGTTGTGTGTAAGGCAAAGTGATTTGATTGTAAGCTTTATCAATTTTACATGCGACCAACAGCGAACGAGCGCCCAAGCAAACGTGTGTATTGGGCCTCAGTCGGGCATATTTTATTGATCCATATCCAATGGCCATACATGTTTGATTCTTGTGTGGAATAGCCGTTCAATGGACACGTGTTCTTCACAATCACACTTCTATGCTTTAATATTGTCTGTGCTTACTGGTTTCCAGTCTCACTATACAATTCAAGAGACAACAACACAAACATGGGTATCTACATATCTAAATATCTGTTTATCATTAATCATTGTATATGTTTTATATTATCTTAATAAGCAGCCACCATATACTCAGCAGTATTGTATGCAAGACATAATAAAGGGTATCACCAGGCTCCAAACAACCCTGCACATAAATCAGGACTAGAGAGAAAAAACACTCTATAGCTGCACACACATTACTCTGACTTCCGCCAACCATTACGTTCCACCCACCACTAAACATTCCAACTGTGTATCCATCAAATCGCGTCCCATTACTACTGGCAAAGTCATTTCCCTAAAGCTTCAGTGCCAAAGAATAATAGGAGTGAAGCTTTAACCCACTCGTTTCACCAACCGGGTTACTGCCCAGTGCACCCAGATATTTCAGGATATAACTCCCACCCACATTAAGCGGCTGTAGGTTGCATCCTCATTGGTCAACGTGATTGTCTATTTTTCTTCCCCTTCCTACTGCCTTAGGGATTCGGGTTTTGGGATTGGATGTTTCTCCTGTCACTCATAGAGCTTGCTGTTGCCTTTGGGTTTAGTGCTGTTAGTGAGTTGGTGCTGCCCTACCGAGAGGGTCTCTTGCTCGGTACCGGGACAAGGTCGCAGAAAACAATGGGAGCCAGAGATGATGAATACGATTATTTGTTCAAAGGTAAACGGCTTTGTCACGGGTGGGAGGCGCTGCCTAGCTTTTCAAGTTGTTTAGAATTGTAGGCCGCAGTGTCCCAGCCTTATCCGAGGGAGTTCCTTTCAGCTATAACACCGGGTTACCTATAGTGGGAAGAGGCTAGGAGAGCTATGGCTGTATCCCAGAACCTCCCATATCAGGACGGCTAAGGGAGTACGGATTTTAGCAGTGAGTGAGGGGAATAATGTGTGATTAGGATTAATTTTAACGTACCCATTCGCACCTTTACTCCCAATTGTAATCCTTTTGTTTTAGAATCGAGAGGATGAAACATCTAAGGTGAAACCGGCTGGCTGTATACTAGATCTATATTATACATGTCACGTGATGCATACAGCTAGATGTTGTTTTCCTTTACTAAGATCTTGCATAATTTAGGAGATTTGGGACAAGCTGGTTTTGGCCTTGGTGTGGTGTCCATAGGGTTTTTTCTCTTTCCAACTAAATACCTGAAATGTACATACTGCAAAGTAACAGTTTTACATACATTGTGTGTGGCTACACTGAAAGCAATGCAGACTGCATCATGCTTCGAATGGCAATACTGACCAGCCTTTCAGCATGATCGTATTCGCTTTTAAAGGAAGGGGGTTGGCAAAACTAGTTGTCAAACAGACAACACTAAAAGGTAGTTGATGTCTCGTGTTAAGCATGGGTAGCATTAAAGTATTTCACTTTCATTAACATCACCACCATAGCTACGCAACTTTCAGTTAATCTCTGCGCTATGACATCATAGACATACATTGCTGTGTAATGTTGCATCTCCATGGCTTTGCAGTTTGGTGTCTGAAGGATCCTATTAAACCATGACTTCATAAGTGCAGAAGGAAGGCTATTGGGTTAAAATATGTGATCTACAATCACCTAGAGTGTTATAGAATCACATGTGAATTATTAGACCTTTAACCACTGCCACATGACATACATTGGGGACATTTACTGACCTTTAATCTGTGCAGTCCATTTTTGTTGAGTTTGCTTTCATTAAAGAAAAAAAAAAGTGCAAACCAACTAAATATTTCAATGAAAGAGTTCAATACACATAGTTCCCATTGTCAGACATGGTACCACACAAATTTATAAACTCACAAATACAATGCACATCACATAAGGGTTAAAGGAGAACTAAACCTAGAACTTGCTTCATAACCAGGAGCATGACGTTTGCTACATAACTATTCACTAAAAAAATGTATTAAAGTAAATTAACCCCCCTGAAGATCTAGATAAGATAACGGTATGCGTACACTATCTGTTTACTTCTCCTGACCTCAGTCACATACACCCTTGCCTAATCTGGAATAGGAATAGGCACGTGCAAAGAAAATTATGGTCACTGACCAAACTGTGTGGTACTGAAATGCTGGGATAAAAAGCAAAAATCCCATGATGGTAAGGTCAGTTTCTCAGCAACCACGTCAAACTGAGAGGTGAGACACAGTGCTGGTTTTATGTCAATTGGACTTCTTACTAAATTTAGTGGTCTTCTGATGCTTTAACCTTTAATTAAACATAATGTGTTTGTTTAGTTTAGTCTCTTAACTTTCGTACCAAGGGCCCTGTACAACTATACTCTGTTCTACCCAAGCCACACCCCACCATAGGATAAGGCTGGACTGACGAAGAGAGTGGAACAGGCCGTTAAAATTGTGTATGTCCTTTTCAAAACCTGTTGCTGATTTAGGTGGGTGATTGAATGGCATCATTATGACAATTTGATGTTCTTTTTAGAGTAATCAAATGTGTTTATTGAATATGTATATTCCTTTAAATTATTTAATCATTTAAAGGGCATGTCCACCCCCAAAACTATAATTTAACCCACTACTGGTCCCACTGTGTAGTGTAGAAAAATCTTTGGCATATTGTTTTTTTGAAAATAAAAATCCTTACCTTACATCCCTGCTCCAAATGGTTCTCCTGTAATGTAACTGTAAAGTCCCAAAAAGTGACCACCAGGAGCCGGGCAGAATCCATATAGGACTCTGCCTCCTGTCTTCCCCCCCGGGGGGAAAATATCATGTGCACTGCAGCCCTCCATGTCTCCCTCCCCCAACCGCCATAGTTATTTTTGCAGAAACTCCCCTGAACTCTACTTACATTACCTCTCTCTGGATAGCTGGAAGATGCGTCCGTGATTGGCTGCCTCTCAAAAAGCAGCACTGTGCTGCTATTTGACATTGCAATTGATCACCATTTTTAGTGCACATAGAATGTGTTGGCATTTGGCATAATTTAAAAATCTGAAATGCATGGGCTAGTGCGCAAGGTTGTGCATCCTACCTCTCCAAAATCACGTTAAGATTTTTGATGAGGTAGTATGTGTTATCATTGGGGCCTAACACGAAAGCATGAATCTATTTATACAAAGAATTTTACACAAAAAAACACTGCTGACACACCAGTGATATATCTGAAGTTTTGATTTGAAAATTAACAGTGTCATTAGTATTTTGGCAATACATTTTTATCTAAGTATAATTGTCCTTAGATCTACATTTTTCAAAGGGCAGGCCAATTATATAAATCGTTTTTTAGCGATTTTACTGCTGTTTGTATTGTAAAAAGTGTAGCATTTTTTTAATTTAATGGTATCGTTTTTAAAATGTACAAAAAAAAGTGTTTGCTAAGAAACTTCCTCTCCTAGGGCATTACCCCTTATAATTTCTTAACCTGTCAATTTTTATGGAATTGCTGGAGAAACCTCATATGCCAGGTTGTCAATACATCTATCAGGTAACATACAGTTAGAAGGTTTTCTTTTTATTTCTATGCAATCTAATTTCTTGACTACTTAAAATGTGTGTATGGCTAGCATCAAATGTCCACCTTTGCCCAGAAACTCCCTCTCCATATACAGGAAGTGATAGCACACAAAAGTTAGTGCCCACAGCAGCGTAACCTGCTTATAAACCGCAAATAACCAGTATGCCTGCAAGTTACCTGAAACTGACATGGTAATCTGTTATTCACTCGTACCTGACCGGATGCAGAATTCTAGAATAACTTTTTAAACCCAATATAGCACAGAGCTCAGTCATAAAACAGCCTCCTTGTAGCTATAAGAAGAACTTTTTTGCTGCCTATTTACTACTTGTATGAAATAAATATAAGACTACCTGTCAGTAATGGGTATGTAAAAGATTTCAAAATACTGGTTATTGGAGAATGTATCTTTATACACACAAAGGCTAAAGTACTGTTATCCCACCTTTTAATCAATGAGCTTCAGTTTAGATCTAGAACTTCAGTAAGTGAGGGTGACTGCACAGATATTATCAATATTTTCTCTGTTATCTTCATGCCCTCCATACCTTTAAAAATAAATACATATCACTAACCTGGACTACTAATTTGTTTCATTCTTATTTAAAAACTGCAACATTTCCTTCCTTTCAAGAACTATTCAAGTTGTCAAGGCAGTTAGGTATTAACTTATATAGAAGTGATGGAATATTTGTCTGTAGGACAACAAGCAACATTTTTATGTCAAAGTAAAACTAGGTACACACATTGAATAGTCATTACATATTGCATATATAATTACATAGCATATTACATATGGCATGTCGAATTTGATTGCAGTCAGTTGGTAATATGCAATGACTTGCATATTCATTCACCCAATCAGCCTCTTCATGTTTTGTAATTGGTCATTCGGGTGTATATACATTACCACGATAGTTATCAGCTCTATTTATATACATTAAGGAGCCCAATAGTGACAATTGGTAATTTTCAGTCAAGAATGAGCCTTTCTGTGTATTTCATGAACATTACCAATCCAGCAGCAACTCATCGCCGTCAATGGCAGGATATACCCAGCTTAAGTGAGAGATTGTGAAAATCATAAAAATGATTAGAGTATGTCCCTACCCAAACTAAAAATTCAGGGCTAACAGAAGACCCCAGTAACCTAGACCTCGCAATGTTTAAAGTATTCAGATCGGCTCCTAAATGTACTTACCATCCACGTCAGTGACTAGCAGAGATATCCAACTATAGGAAGTCGCTCAGTGTGGTCATATAATTCAGGTGTGTCAATCCCTGCAGCGTGTCCACACCACGCTATCACCATCCAACAGGAACAAAAATAGTAGTGCAGGGAGACGCAGGCAAATCCAGTTTGCAATCCGTGTTTTATTGCTGTTATCACAATAGCGATAGCAGCAATAAAACATGTTGGATTGCAAACTGGTTCTGCCTGTCTGTGTCTATCTGTCTCAATATCTACAGTGGTTGACAAAAGTATTCGGCCCCCTTGAAGTTTTTCACATTACTGGCACAAACATGAATCAATTTTATTGGAATTCAACGTGAAAGACCAATACAAAGTGGTGTACACGTGAGAAGTGGAACGAAAATCATACATGATTCCAAACATTTTTAACAAATCAATAACTGCAAAGTGGGGTGTGCGTAATTATTCAGCCCCCTGAGTCAATACTTTGAAGAACCACCTTTTGCTGCAATTACAGCTGCCAGTGTTTTAGGGTATGTCTCTACCAGCTTTGCACATTTAGAGACTGAAATCCTTGCCCATTCTTCTTTGCAAAACAGCTCCAGCTCAGTCAGATTAGATGGACAGCGTTTGTGAACAGCAGTTTTCAGATCTTGCCACAGATTCTCCATTGGATTTAGATCTGGACTTTGACTGGGCCTTTCTAACACATGGATATGTTTTGTTTTAAACAATTCCATTGTTGCCCTGGCTTTATGTTTAGGGTTGTTGTCCTGCTGGAAGGCGAACCTCCGCCCCAGTCTCAAGTCTTTTGCTGACTCCAAGAGGTTTTCTTCCAAGATTGCCCTGTATTTGGCTCCATCCATCTTCCCATCAACTCTGACCAGCTTCCCTGTCCCTGCTGAAGAGAAGCACCCCCAGTGCATGATGCTGCCAGCACCATATTTGACAGCGGGGATGGTGTGTTCTGAGTGATGTGCAGTGTTAGTTTTTCACCACACATAGCGTTTTGCATTTTGTCCAAAAAGTTCCATTTTGGTTTGATCTGACCAGAGCGCCTTCTTCCACATGTTTGCTGTGTCCCCCACATGGCTTGCGGCAAACTGCAAACGAGACTTCTTATGCTTTTCTGTTAACAATGGCTTTCTTCTTGCCACTCTTCCATAAAGGGCAACTTTGTGCAGTGCACGACTAATAGTTGTCCTCTGAACAGATTCCCCCACCTGAGCTGTAGATCTCTGCAGCTCGTACAAAGTCACCGTGGGCCTCTTGACTGCATTTCTGATCAGCGCTCTCCTTGTTTGGCCTGTGAGTTTAGGTGGACGGCCTTGTCTTGGTAGGTTTACAGTTGCGCCATACTCCTTCCATTTCTGAATGATCGCTTGAACAGTGCTCCACGGGATGTTCAAGGCTTTGGAAATCTTTTTGTAAACTAAGCCTGCTTTAAATTTCTCAATAACTTTATCCCTGACCTGTCTGGTGTGTTCTTTGGACTTCATGGTGTTGTTGCTCCCAAGATTCTCTTAGACAACCTTTTAGGCCGTCACAGAGCAACTGTATTTGTACTGACATTAGATTACACACAGGTGCACTCTATTTAGTCAATAGCACTCATCAGGCAATGTCTATGGGCAACTGACTGCACTCAGACCAAAGGGGGCTGAATAATTACGCACACCCCACTTTGCAGTTATTGATTTGTTAAAAATGTTTGGTATCCTGTATGATTTTCGTTCCACTTCTCACGTGCACACCACTTTGTATTGGTCTTTCACATGGAATTCCAATACAATTGATTCATGTTTGTGGCAGTAATGTGACAAAATGTGGAAAACTTTAAGGGGGCCGAATACTTTTGCCAACCACTGAACCTACCTACAGGAGTGTGTCACAGGAGGTCACTTATAGGAGCTGCCCCTAGCAATGTCTGCTTGCTTGTTAGAAGGGAGAAGTGTCTCACACAGCAGCAACAGACCTCCCCCACCCACTTTCAGCAGTGTACTTGTCTGTTAGAAGAGAGGGAGAAAGTGTCTAACACAGTAGCAGCCCCACCCACTCTCAGCAGTATTATCTAAATGAATGTATCCAGTGTAGGCTGGATTACAAGTAGGAGGGGGAGGCAGTTAGGAGCACTAAACATAGAAAATTCACTAACGAAACAGGCACAGACACACATGTAAGTAACATCATCTTACTACCCTAATATTGTACTTTCAGATTAGACAGCTGTTTGAGTGAGTATAGTAACCCTCTAAACAACTTTATTGAGCCCCTAGGTTTGGTTTAAGGTTGGCTTTGCAGCGCTCCTTTCTGTCCTTAATGTCGCCCTAACTTGAACAAGCAATGTCCTAAGCACATCCAAGAGCACAGGGTGCAGATTTTTCCAACCCTTACCCCTAAAGGGTTAATGATATCCAATATAGTCAAAGCAATTTTAAAGGATTGAACCATCAACATAACATGCACAACATTTTGAGGGGCTCCTCCCCCTTCATCAGGAGAAGCTACTTTACTTCTTTCTTCACTTTACTACGGTGTGCAATCCTTCAAAATTGCTTTGACTTAACGTCGCCCTAACCAATTTACAATAAGTTAGCGCGGCATTAAGTCTCGCTTTGCGGCGGGTGCGCGATTGCCGAAAGAGGCACTCATGCAGCCATCGCAAAGCGATTTACCAGAGGCTGCATGGGTCTTAGCTCATAAAATAGCTAGCGTTAAATACTTACGCGCGGTTGAGATCCACACAGAACCGAGCAGCCTCTGTTAAATCACGTACGGGAGATTTGCCCAGAGCATTTGCGGCTCTGGGTGAATATCTCTACATTTCTCAATAGGTGTATCTTTGGTTAGGAATTGTGCTGAACGTCAGGCATTGTTTCATACAACCGTTTTATGAGGTTAAGAGGAAAATATGTTTTAGACTTCTAAGTACATGTTAGGGGGTGGGGTTCTGGTTGTATTTTATTTAGGTTGACAATATCCCTTTTAAATCTTTAGTTCTATGGCTGTTAACATTTCCTTTCCCACTTGCTTTTGTAGGTAGAGTTCTCTTTGCTCTTTAGGAATTTTAGTTGTTTGTAAAATAAATATTAATATAATTTTTTTTTTTTTTTTTGGCAGTGGTGCTGATTGGAGATTCTGGTGTGGGGAAGAGTAATCTTCTATCTCGCTTTACTCGAAATGAATTTAACTTGGAGAGTAAAAGTACCATTGGTGTGGAATTTGCCACTCGCAGTATCCAGGTCGATGGAAAGACTATAAAGGCTCAGATCTGGGACACAGCAGGACAGGAGAGATACAGAGCCATTACATCCGCGTGAGTCCCAGGATACCCAAAATATTATTCAATATTCGTTAAAAGCAAAAAACTGTATTAATGTGTATCACTCATGTTTGGCTATTCCATCTTTATCCCGAAATGCACCTAGAACAATAGATACTGACTTCACAATAGCTCATTTTCTATCATTTACTTCTCACTTATCGCTGACCAAATCTGAAAAGTCAAGTAGTACACTATATTTTACTCGGCTAAACATTGTTTGTGCATATGATTTGAGTTGTGTTTCTTTCTACTATTTTCATATAAGTTAAAGTGTTTTCAAATGGATCAAAACCAGAGACATGACTGGACCACTCTCATGTGTATCTAATTAATATATGCATCTATTTCCAATTTTATTACAAGTGGGGGAAGGAGTAATAAGTGAGAATGGCAATTGAACAAACGCTAAGACTGGGTACACACCAGACAATATATTCGACCGACCGATTCACGGCACTTTCGGGTCGATAGGCCGAAAATATCCGCTGGTGTGGGGCGGGCGGCCGCGACTGACATCGATCGTTCATTCGTCCGGATATCTATTGTTTGTAATTCCTTTAAAGCTGGGTCAGTTATGGCCACCGGTCTAAGATTTTTTTTCCCTTTTAAACTTTCAACACCGATGTATAAATATGTATATTCACAATATTCTTAGACAATAAGAAACTTAAGAACTAGTATTGCCTTACTTACTGTTTTTTTTAACCCTTTGTAACAATCTTTTACTCTTTCTCTTTCTTTAGAGAAATACTTCCAGAGCCTTAAACTGTTTTGGTAATGCTTATAGTTAAACCAGCTAAAGATTTTGGTAGAAATCATCTTCAGTGAAAAATAGGACTGAAATTGTCTTAGCAGTTAAAGGGAATGTCCACTCAAAAAATGTATTGGTTTAATTGAAGAACGGCGGTAAAATATACAGATATTTCTTACCTCCCGTTCTTCAATTAATTGATAAGGAAACCGGAGAGAAACCAGCATACTTACCCACAATCTAACCCCAAAAAAATGATAAAAAATAGAGACAGACTGTTTGCAATTAGTTGATTCATTTGCATCAACTGCCAAAAGAAATCTGCACAAGCAAAGGGAGAACATACATACTCTTTCAACATGTATCTAAAGACAGGCCAATCAATCAATTTATTTGTTAGATAGTTTAATCAATCTAAAACTCCAATGCACTCTCTTCAACATGGGTGCAGACAATATTCTTACCCCAAGTGGAATGTTAGGATACACAGATATATCAAGCAGGGGGTCGAACCCCGATAAGGATCAAAAATACAAATACTAATTTAAACCACACATCAAGCATTCACATATTTCCTCAGGTGATGTCGAAGCAACAGTGTCTTCTGTTAGATGGACTGAAAATATTTCAACGTTTCCATCAGTGGCTGCAATAGCTCAAAGGGATTTTAAGCTAAAATCCTCTTAAGAAGGATGGCTCAAGGTGTTGTTACAGTTGGGAATTATTGATTGTTTGCACCGTTTTGCAGGCATCTACTGGTGTATGAGCAAGAGTGGAATTGAAATGTGAACCCAGCACTTGCAAGGCATCCATGTGGCACAAGTATTCTGGGTGGGATAGATATTGTGTGTGATTTCCACTACAATAATTTTCATAATTGTAAGCGAGATAGATAATTGGAATGAGGGGGGAGATAAAGAATATGTAGTAGTTGATAGATAGTGTAAAGGTCTAAATAAAGCTAATCTTTTAAAGGGTAACTGTGGTCTCCATACTAGTGCCCTTTCTATGATGATGTCTCTAGCTTCTCTGGATCTAGGCATGTAAAATTACACTTCACAGACAGCCTTGTCTCTGTGACAGGCATGTGTTATAAGTTGTTATATGTCCCAACCCCACAAATCAATATTTTCTGAGGCTAGTTACAGACCTGTTACCATTCTCTGTCCTTTCCTCTACTAATGTACACCTTAGGGAGAGGGAAAAAAAACTTTCAGGTTTGTTGCTAGCTTACAAAACAATAAAAAATTCCGGGATGGGCTTTATGATGCAGCTTTGATGAGGATACTTTGTCCCAGCAGTAGGCATGCTCCAAACTGGGAGCAGACCAGTGGTTCTGGTGATGTCACAGCTCACAGTGCTAGCAGGGGAAAAAAACTTTATACTGCTGTAAATTTGGATAGACTGTACTTGCTATGCCTTTCTCCCTTTCTGTGGGTGCTACAAGTGAGTTAACACTGCTACAGTCAACTTATTGTTATCTGAATTTGCTGTTAACATTTTTGACACAAACCGTATCCACGGCAATTTCAAAGTTGTATTAATTGTGCAAACACACAGTATTTAGAATACCCTTCCGTGTGTTCTCTGTTTGCTATACTTTAAGTGCCTTATTGGAAGTGGTGCTCACCATAAAGCTGTAAGCTCAATATACATATTCAAGTGGATTCTGTCTGCATCCAGATGGGCCTGTATCGACAGAGCTGGATAAATACCAGAAGTTAAATAGCCAATTTGCCTTGAAAGTTACACTTAATAAGAACCCAGACTGTCTCTTAAAAGGTATCTCCACCTCTAAAAATATTTTGCTGTAGTGTAGTGGACCCTATCCCACCCCCAACTTCCATGTTCATTTGCAAACAAAATTAGCCAAAATGTACTTACTGAGCTTCTATGCCCCGGCGTTTTGGTATGGCCCTCTGCTCGCAGGATATTGCAAGAAGGGGGCTGGACTGGCAGCCGTGCACGTGATTGGCTGAGAGGCAGCCAATCGCAGACGCGGCTGCTGTCAGTGCAGAATGCCGGAGGAACGGAGCTCTGTAAGTACATTTTGGAAAGGTAAGAGGCAAAAACCTTTTCCCTCACAGGCTCCTGGTCTTTACTTTCTGGGACTTTGGACAGACATTGCAGGACAACCATTTGGAGCAGAGAGTTTAACACTGCACAGTGAGGCCAGTAGTGGGTTCAATTTTAGTTTTGGTTGTTGACATACCCTTTAATGCCAAAAAATCTTAGCCTACCTCTTCTGTATGGTAAACTTTCAATGTAATAAGCACTATGACTGTCTCTGATGAGCTGAGCTATGTCGAATCCAGAAAAATATGAAGCCCTGCCACTTGGTTAGAGATATTGTGGTAATAAGTTCTTTTTTTTGTGTGTGTGTTTTCTGAACATGTCAGGATGCCTGTAACCTTTTAGAACAATGCTGCCAGCATAAAATAGCATCTCTCCTTGCACTGTATGTTTGCCTAAGCAGGCTATTTAAGAGATATTTTAGCAGTGTCTGAAATCTAAATGCACTTTTGTTGTTTTTAATATATTACATTCAAATGCTTGCTATTTCTCTGTCTGATTAGTCTAGATTTTTTTTTTCCATTTCCAGTTATTACAGGGGTGCTGTGGGTGCTCTTCTAGTCTATGACATTGCTAAACACCTTACATATGAGAATGTAGAGCGTTGGCTCAAGGAATTAAGAGACCATGCAGACAACAACATTGTAATTATGCTGGTTGGAAATAAGAGTGATCTTCGGCACCTCAGAGCTGTCCCTACAGATGAGGCCAGGGCATTTGCAGGTAATATGCTTTACAGCTAGACTTTTTTTGTAAATTTAAGTTACCATGGAGTAGTGTTTTGTGGCTATGAGGTATACAAAATGCACCCTTCACAGTCCTACAAACCTCTGCAGTGGTGATTGTGAGTTCTTTAAAAAGTTATTTTGTACAAAACCATTTTTATTAAAACATGTTTTTTACATTTTATTTTATATTTTCATCAAATAAACTGCTTCAAATGGTTTTACCTTATTTGAAATTCGAGGGGAATAAGAGATTGGGGGAAGAAAGAAAGGCAGAAACTAAGCTAAGCTTTCATGGCACTGATAACAAAGATCACAGTATGAACAGCCAAAAGCAGCTGATAGAGCGCAATTGAGACACCCTGTCAGAAGCACTAGTTTCTTTAATTATCCTCCCACCCCTAACAGTATCCAGGTTTAGGACCCTAAATCAAGTACACAGTATCTTCAAGGTCTGTCTCGTGTCTGGGACTTTCAGAGGATGTCCAATGGAAAGATTTTTTTTTTTTGCAGTGTGTATCTTCCCATTGGCTGTTTGCATGACTCCCATGCATCTCTGATCTACTACAGTGTTATTATGGTGCAATGAGCTGGACTGTGATTGTACTGAATGTGTTTGATTTAAGGCAAACTCGGGTGATGACATGGTTTTTTTGCTCTTAACCTAAGTACTATTGGTGTAGGGTGTTGGTTCGGGGTAAAAAAAACAAACCGCTATAGCTCTTCTTTAAGGCCGTCTGAAAAATATTTGTATATTTTGCCCTATCATGCTGTCTTTGATTCCTGAGTGGGCTGAGATATTGAGAGTACCTGCCTGTGTGTACCAGCACAAATACAAGGAGAATACCGTACATTTTAGGGTCTTTCATAAAAATACAATCAAGAATATTTTGTAAATAATCTTAAGGGGAAGTTTTCTACCGATTTTGCTTTTGGGTGGGTTAAACATGTTCAGATCTCAGTAACTGAATTAACTTAGACTGATTCAAGGGACAAGGCCATAAACGGACACTAATAGGGGTCCTGAAAACAAGCAGTCAGTACTTCTGAAGCATTTATGTATGCACAGACAAATTGCTGGGTGGGCAGATACAGATTATTGAAATAGGAAAATACATATGTGCTTGCACTGAATTCCTTCTTTAACCGGAAAAAGGGTAAGAATTTGCATAATTAGGAGCAGACAATATTCTACATGAAATAATCCACTACAACTGATGCTGTAGAAAATGGCAGTGTAGATGTTTGCCGCCACTTAAAGCCCAAGCTTCCTGAAACATTTCCAGATTCATTTTTAAAAAGAAATATTTTGTTATTTTATGTTTTGGGAAACACCCTGCAGACATGGTGTAAGAAAATAAACTATTTTTGCTGGAACACTATTTCATGGTATGGAAACAGCACTTTTATCAATATTTTTTTTTCTCTCTGTCTTTTCAATGTTTTATAATTTTGAGGCAGATTGTAATTTTTAAAAAATGGCTACACCATAGTAAAAAGTGATGGCATCTATCACACGCATGCAAACAAACATGCAAAGGCAGGTCAACTTTGGAAAGATGAAGACATCTTTGTTGCATATGGTACATTTATTTGCAAATAAATACACTGCTTACGTGCTCTCTGTACTATCAGTAACCATTATTTATGTTTTAAACTAACATAAATTAACATAAAGTGTATTTTTTTTTCCAGAAAAGAACAATCTGTCCTTCATTGAAACTTCTGCACTTGATTCAACAAATGTAGAGGAAGCATTCAAGAATATCCTTACAGGTAACTGGAATAGTAGCCATTGTATCTTTATTCTTTAAATTTTTGAAACAAAGTGTTCAATTGCTATATTTTTAAGTCCATGTTTTTGAAATTATCCAGTTTTGTAAGTCAGTTCTTTTTCTGCTTTTTGAATGATTGAGAGGGACTCTTGTAACATTGGAGGTACTAATGTTTCCAAACAACAGTTTTTGAGAGTTTTTTGGTTAGTGTCCTTTATGTATTCTTTAAAATGTGCACTTAATTAATTAAAGGGACTGTCCACCCCTCTTTTCAAAAAGGGTTATGTTGCAGATAACCCCCCAAAACCTAAAGTTCGTTTTAGTCAAAAGTAAGAAATCATCTCCCACACAGAGCTATTATACTTACATGCTCCTCCTCGCTCCACCGCCGTGGCTCTGCACTTCCGGGTAAGGAAGTCAGTGATCGGCAGCGATAGTGACGTCAGAGCCAATCACTGACTGCCATTCCCGGAGCAGTCTCCACTGCGGCTGCTCAAGAACACAAAAAGGACAGAGCAGCCACAGTGGAGACTGGGAGCAGAACCTGGAAGCAGCGGTGGAGCGAGGAGCTTGTGAGTATAATAACTCAATGTGGGAGCCAATTTCTTAACTTTTGACTAAAATGAACTTTAGGTTTTTGGGGGTTATCTACAATATATCACTTTTTGAAAAGAGGGGTGGACAGTCCCTTTAATACCCTGTTTATTTTCTCTTAAAACTTCTTTAGAACTAAATGTTATGGGTTATGGCCAAGGAGTAGATAAATATGCAGTTGACTTCTGCCACCAGAAGCTTTCAGCAGAAGTAACTATACTGCTAATTTGCTTAGTTGTTTCAGGGAAATCCACTACAGACACGCTAATCTCAGTTGCCATTCCTTATTTAATTTCTTTAGTGAAGTAGTTGTGTAATATCACCAATTCTGGGAAAACTAGCCATGTAGGTAGGTCTCCTAATATTGACTTTTAAGCTTAAAGGGCACGTCCACCCTTTTTTAAATATTTTTATATATCATACATATTGATCCCCCAGCCCCAACCGCCGTAATAAAATTCTTAGAAAGTGCCCCAATATGTACTTACCTTCCCTCTATCCTCCGCGGCAGTCTCCAGGCCCTCTGCTTGCACGGAAATGCAAGCAGAGGGCGGGACCGGCAGCCGAGTCCCTGATTGGCTGAGAGGCAGCCAATCAGGGACGCGGCTGCCGGCTGCTCAGAACGCCGGAGGATAGAGGGAAGGTAAGTAACTATCGGGGCACTTTCTATGAAATCTGTTACGGCGGTTGGGGCTGGGGGATCAATATATATACAAGAAGATTCAATAAAAGTTCTTATCGTTTAAAATGGGGCTAATTTTGCCCCAACCAATCAGATCTTATTTAACATTTGAAAGCTAACATCTGATTGGTTGGGGCAAAATTAGCACCATTTTAAACGATAAGAACTTTTATTGAATCTCCCTGATAATATATAGTGGGGAATTTACACTAGGGGGAGGGAGAAGAAAACGGGAGGGAGAGGGAAGGAGGGGAGGACTCTCCTGCGCATGCCTCAACCTTGTTGAGGCAGAGACAAGCGCAGGATGAGTCTCTGGGAGCTTCAACACTACAATTTTCCTGGCTTTGGAGGGGCACAGCATGGCAACCATAAGGAGCTGGGATGTAAGGTAAGGATTTTTGTACACTACAGAGTGGGGCCAGTATGGGGTTAAATTTGAGTTTTGGGGGTGGACAT
Organism: Hymenochirus boettgeri; assembly: GCA_019447015.1. Taxonomy (NCBI): domain Eukaryota; kingdom Metazoa; phylum Chordata; class Amphibia; order Anura; family Pipidae; genus Hymenochirus; species Hymenochirus boettgeri. Next base: position 199,316,818 of record CM033469.1, on the reverse strand, counting down.
GCCCTTTAATATTGAAGTAACATTGCCTTTATTTATTTATTTATTGCAGAAATCTACCGCATAGTCTCGCAGAAACAGATTGCAGATAGGTCAGCTCATGATGAGTCTCCTGGTAACAATGTGGTAGACATCAGTGTGCCTCCAACTACAGATGGGCAGAAATCGAGTAAACTCCAGTGCTGTCAGAACCTGTGATTTGGACATGACCTTATAAGGGTTTGGCTGAAAATCCCTTTCCAAAAAATTATTCTTTTAACCATTCACTTCCACACCATCTATCATTTAAGCAGAAGTTGGAGCCAGGCCTGCCAGATGCATTGTTTGAAAGCCATTCTTTCATTTGCTGGATTATTTAAGGCAAATGGGAGATGCTCACTTCTGGAAGGATGTCTTATTTCAAGGACCCTGTTTCAATCAAGGGCTGTCTGACAGAGGAGCTTTTTCACTCCTTTTATGCAAGCCTACAATTTCTCCATAGTCTGCACAGCAACCATTCTAGTTAGAATGTCTTTGTCCCTATTTGCCATTTTTATCCACCTTTTTAAGCCAGTCTCCTGGAGGATAATTTCATTTGAAGGAATTGCAGACCCACTTTTTTTTAGTCTTACTGCTCAAGAGTATAATTTTGCCTAGCAGGGTTTTCTCCTAATTTTAAATGAATTCCATTCTGTGTGATACTATGAAACTGTTGTGTATATTTTTATAAGCATGTGATTGCAGTTGGCTGCGGCTCAAAAACGTGGACCATTTGCTCTAAAATGGGGCAAAGTCTCTGTGATAAAGCTACCAAATGAGATATACTTTTAGTAGTGATTTTGCAATAACAGAAGCTGAATAATATACACTCATAGAAGTTTTTCAAGTTCCAATACCCAAGGTGAACCTACAATACATGCATAAACAATATTGATTAGTGGCTTAGGAGATTTTCTAGAGGCACCATGTATCTAAGAGCTAGAATGTAGGTATGAATTGAACCCATGTACTTTATTTCTATAGACAACATAAAATGGGTATAGTACATTAGGCGAGGATGTGTTAAATTTCTTCTCTGGTGTGCTTGCTTTTCTAGTTGTTTTTTCTTAATGTCCCTCTTTGCATGTGCAGTGTTTTATTGTGAGGGACTATTGACTTTGTTGTCCAAAAATACTGTAAATGACTAATGTTAAAAAAAAGATCATGCAGTGTATTTTTGAATACGTCTTTGATTACTTCATCATAAATCTGTCAGTAGCATTCCCTCGATATGGCACCAATGTTTCCTTTTTTGGGCTTTACTTAAAGGAAAATGAAATCATGGTTATATCTAAATGTTCACTTATTCCCTACCCATAAGTGACCCCAGTTACTATGTTAAAAATGAAATAAATAAAAGTTGCCACTAAAAAATTGCCACTGATAGCCTCTACTCTTTGTAGTCCTACTTTATAGCTAAAAGGTATTTATTGATCTGGTTTTGTCATTTCTGCATGGATATAGCTGTTGTAAAATTGCCCTTAAGGGAAGCAGCACACTATTCAGCATTACGTAGTGCATTAATTTTTTTTTCAAATTCCTTTTAACTCCATTTGAATCCTAAACTAATTATCACCATATAATTGAGCTGTAAAATTTACATGTGTGTGTTAATGTATATTTACACAACAATATACAGATTTAAAATGTGCATTTACACATTTAAAGTATTGTTGTTCATGCTTAGAATTGCCTCATTCTTACTAGAGTACAAATATTTAAATTGAAAGTCCAGAGTGTATCTGTCGGAAGTATATCTAAAAAAAACATATATATAAAGGGAGCGATCTTCAAAGATTAACCACCATGCATGCACATCATATTTTTGCTGCATTTGTAGGTCTTCAATGGACCCAATACCAGCAAAAAATGGAGTAGCAGTAATATATTTATACCAGCCAAAATGAACATTATTGAGAAAAGATTTATTTAATTTTGGCCAACCCTGATACCTAATAATAATAGAAACGTAACGGCAATTGTTAGCAACAACCAAATGGCACATTGTAATATTCTCCACTACTATTTAAATCCAGATGTTTTACATTGCAGAAGCTGTCAACTCTGTGTTGGTCAATGTAGTTACTGCCAAGATGTCCTGTTCTGAGCTTTACCCCAAATATACCAGAAAGTAAGATTAAACTTGCTTTGCGGAGAAAAAAAAAAAAAGGAACACGTATTTTTTGGTTTTCTTTTGGGGTTTTTTAACAATCATTTTGAAAGAATGACTTGGAATATGATTGAATTTGATGCATATAAAAACAAATCTTTGATTCTCACTGCTACAGTAATATATTTTGGCAACATCAAGAATTCATGCACTTCCTTATGCATGTTCACTTGTATTTTTGATGTTCATTGTGAAAACATTTTCTTTTGTGATTTCTGCACAAGGCACGTCATTACATTCCAGTCTTAACGGTCTTGTTTTCTGATCATTTAATAAAGTTAGAGAGTAGTAAATAATTATGCCTTCATGTGATGTTATTTTGATCACATACATAATGCTCTGAGCTATTATGACTTTAAAAAATCCCTTAATGCCATTTCTTTGGTAGCCTAAACCAGAAACCTTTAGACTATTAAAATATAGTCTGCCATTTTCTATAAATCTTTACTTTGTGTACCCCAGCATTACAGAGGAAAGAAGAAGTCTGAAGGGGGAATCCTTTCCTTTTTTTTTTCTCAACTGGAAAAATCCCTGAACAAGATTCAATATGGCCAAAATACACATAAAACCCACGTTAACCCAAAGTAATATCGTGTTAACGTGTTTTACATGGATTTTGGGGCACAGCTCCATTTTCCAAATGGTTTCTGAAAAAGCGCTGTGCAACCAATACAAAACCTCTATGGTTAAGTTTAGCATTACCTCAAAACACGAAACTTAATGGGGCTCTGTATGGAACTTAAACATGTCTTACCTTTATGCAATCCAACAATGAAATACCAGACGTAATCTCATTTAGGTATTGCATTGCGGGATCATGCAAAGGTTAGTAACGTAAATCCTGGATATTGATTGTCCCCGATAATGTATTAATACCAGTAGTATCATTCATTTTCAAATTTTAGCCCTCTTTTAAAACTAATGAACCTGCCAGTACCACATCTACCGGAAAACAGTTACCATTCTCACTGTGGAAAAAAAGTCGAAACGTCTTTTAATTTTAATGCAAGCTCTTCTTCCTTATTTTGAATAAACGTATCTAAACTGTCTACAATACAGTATTTCGCATATTTGTTAATTTAACAAATTTCTGTTCTTTCTATTTCTTCTTCCCTTTTATTCTTCCTATTTTCTGGACTGTATCTCCTCCCACAATTTTTGACTTTGAGACATGAAATTCAGTATAGATGCGTGGGACACATAGAAGTGTGCTATTGCTTAGCTGAAAAATCAGTGAAAGCATTACTGCATTATCGTCAAATTTTGTGATTTCCCCCCCCCATTTGTAATGGGTCCAATCCCCAAATATGAACACTCCAAGATTTCATGGGCATGTGATCAAATCCCAACTATCACTTTCTTAAAGGACATCTAAACTGATTTTTCTTTAATTCTTTACAATTCTTCTGAAAACTATAATTCTTCCCAACCACCACTGAACCATGTTTTTTTTTTTATCTTCCCCCCCTATTTCTTTAGATATCCAGTCTGAAGCATCTTGCATTTCAAGGGCATGTCCATCCCCAAAACTAAAATTTAAAGGACAACTCCATCCTCATAGTAACATATTTTAGAAAAAATGGCCTTTTTATTTTGATATATCCAACTTTGTCCTCTGAATTTGTTACTGTATGTCTCATGGAAACTGAGCAATTTAGTGACCTTTGCTGAGCTTGATCATGCTTAGCATTCAGTCATTGGCTGTAATATCAACTGTCAAATCCATAACTGGAAGAGCCTGGAAGCAGAAACCGGGGCAACTGGGCGGTGTGCGGGATTTCAGGTTAGACTTGTATATTTCAGATTTTGAAACTGAAATTTACAGTTTTGGGGGTGAATTACCAGTATATAAGTTTTCATTTGAGGACTGGACTTGCCATTTAACCAACTACTGGCCCCACTGTAGTGTTAAAAAATTCTTACCTTACACCTCAGCTCCTTTATGGTTCTCCTGCAGTGCCTGTCCAAAATTCAGAAAAGTGAAGAGTAGGAGATGTCTGTGCGTCATCAGTTCTCTGCTATTTCCTTGTGCTCCTGAAGGACTCTGGCAGGGGAGCCCTCCCTCTGGATCCCTATCCTCTGATCTTTGCTGTAGTGTAGTGGAGATTTGCTGTAATGTAGGTATTTTCTTATGATGCATCAGCAATTTTACATGAGGATTACATATTGACCTAAACTGTAATGTCATAAAGCATCAAGTTGCTTTTGCAGCTTCTTTGCAATTATTGTTTATTAATTTGGCTTGAAAAGCCGGATTCCTGTTCTTTCTATTTCTTCTTCTTCCCTTTTATTCTTCTGCTTTTTTGGACTGTCAACTCCTCCTACTGTTTTCCAGCTAGAGACATGAAATTTGGTACAGACATGCAAGACACTTTTGAGAAGTGTGCTATTACCTTGATATGGAATCCGTAGAAGCGTTGCAGTGTTCACAGTCCTGTGATCTAATCATTTAGTTTTATGGTCATAAACTTAAACACCGATACCCCAAATCCCCACACACACTGGTACAAACACCTACTTACCTACCCTTTGATTCCCATCGTAGGCATACTTAAAAGGTTACTATTGTCAAAAAAAATTTTTTTACTCCCCAACCTGGTACACTGGTAACACATACAAACCGACCTACCCTTTTAATTACGTGGCAGACCTTTTTAAAGGGTTACTAGTCAGAAATCTAATTTTGGCCAATTATCATAAATTTGTTTTTTTTTACCCCCCACCCTGACACAAATACACCTACTGACCTACCCGTTCATTTATGTGGCAGACGTTTTTAAAGTGTAACTATAATTTTAAAAATGTTGTATTTCCCCCCCCACCTACTAACCTACTTGTTCATTAATATGGCAGCCACATTAAAGGGTTAAGTATCGTTAAAAAAAAAATTTGACCAATCATCAAAAGTTTTTTTTTTACCCAACCTGACACAGGTACAGACACCTGGTGACCTTAAAGAGACAATAAAGTAGGGGGGGAAATGACTTGCCTTTTCCTTTCCTATATTTTTAGAGCTGCCAAGAACTTGATCTCTTTTTGCTCTCAGTGCTCCCTGTCACTAGATCTCCCTGTGTCCACCCCTCCCAAAATTGGTATGCACCAAACACCCGTCTGGCACCGAATAGCCAAATCAAATTCGATGTTCATGTTACAACATTAAAGCCCTGAGTGTTCATTGGATGGGGGAAATCAAACTTTTAGCTGATACTATTAATATTCTTCAATTTCCCTGGCATATGTGCTTGAAAGAAAGCCTTGCAGGTATGCTTATCCTACTAGGGTCACTTCATGGGTGGTAAGCCCCTATGTTTAAATCAATTTCTCAGTAAATTGAAATGTCTGTATAATCTGGTTTAGGTTTTTTTTTTATCAATGTCCCAACAAAGAAATTGTGAAAAGAAAGAAAATTGTGTTTTATTAGCTATTTGTTTTTCATGTACAATCCCAAATTTGTAGCTATACCATTTACACTGCTTGCATGTAATAAGATTCTATTGTATTTATTTTCTTGTATTGGGCTTTACTTATTACTTATCTATTCACATTAGGCCCTGCCCCAAATACATTACACTGTGAGTACCATAGGGAGGGAATCCCACACCAGGACATACAAATTATTTGCAGATAAAACCAAGATAAAATTTGAGCTGTCGCCTTTTGGCAGCTTACTGCTGGGCTTACAGGGCATGATGGGAGGTAAGTTTTCTGTTAAAATTTTGAGGGAAAATTATTTGGGCACTGTAGTTTTCCTTGCAAGTGTCCTATGATAATGCCACAACTCAAGAAGTTTTTTTGGACTTTCTTATTATACGCAGGGGCGTAACCACCAGGGGAGCCAAGGGGGCCTCTTAATTTATATATATATATATATATATATATATATATATATATATAAAAATAAAATATAGCCTCCTGTAAGCATGGATGGGATGGGGCCCCATCATAGTTTTGTGGGAAGGCCCAGTGATATCTAATTACGCCACTAATTCTACAGTGTCTTTTACTCTTTATTTTATCATCTTCTGTATCTATACACATTTTATTTTAAAGGGTATCTCCACTAAAAATATAAAGTTTGGGTAAAGTAAAGGAGCTGTATCTTACCTCCTATAAACGATCAGAAGCCTGGAGAGAATGTAAGGAACTTACCCGATTACTCCCGCGCCGTGTAGTCTGACAGGTCTCAACGGACTCTGTTTTCTATGTGCGTGCGCAAATGTGATACGCATGCACATAGACCGTCAGACTCCTTAGCTTTTCTCCTGGCTTCTGATCATTTTATTGAAAAACATGACATAAACACTGCTCCTTTACCTCCCTTTTTTCAATAAAATTAAATTACCAAAGTTTTGCCCAAACTGAACTATTTTCAGTACTGATGCCCTTTAATCAAAAATTCACTTTGTGAGAGCCCTTTAGTTTTATCCTTTAGCCAAAATGGTAAAATATAAAGATCACCTAAATTGGTCCATGACCCTTTTTTGGTGCCATAGTACTCTTCCAATAATATAGATTTGGCCACATGATTACAAGCCTGCCACCACGTCAAGGTAGACTTCTGAGCAGGTCCCTAACCTACACTATCCATCCATTTATCAACTATATGCTATAATTTACTATTAAGGTAAAAGAAAGACAAGAGTCCCTTAGTTTTAACCATTTCTACTGATCCAGAGGAAGGCAAAAAACCCTTTGATAAAATGGATCAAAGGGGGGAAAAAACCCTGTCTGACTTAAATATGGCAATTGGGTAGTCCCTGGATCAACATTATAATGACAATATTATAGCTCTAACTAAAGGATACCTACCCTATATACCAATGTATCTATATCTGCCTGTCTATTCTGTCTGTCTGTCTTTCTATCCTGTCTATCATATATCAAATCCATCTGCCTATTTATATATCAATTTATTTATCACAATGTCTGTCTTTATTTATTTGTCGTAAACCTATTACGAACTGGCTCAGTGTGGAGAAACGGACGCACTGCTCAGACTCATTGTACAGGCTAACACACTGTTTCACCTCACTGAGCTGAGCCAGTTCCGTGACAGGTTTACAATCAGACTTTAGTTTGCTGTTCAGGATTTTTTTGTGAAGCTAACACAAGTCCAGGTCTCTGTAATTTACTGCCTTTACCATGTAACTTTAACCATTTAAGCTACGTTTGTGAATGAAGGGCTGGAGCTTAAAATGGGAGGTGTAATGAAATATAAGAATTTAGTCAGTTAGCTACACAGCTAAGTGACCTAATAAGGAAATATTCCACTGCACCTCCTATTCTAAATCCAGAGCCATATGTATTATAAACTATATTATTATATAATAAAGTGTTTCTCCACCCCTAGGGTTCCCTGAGATAGTTACTGAGAGTTTCTTTTGACAGGAATTGTACAGATCCACCATTGCCTAAAAAACATAAAGATACATAGGAATATAATTATTTGAGGTTCCCAAAGCAAATTAATTCAAAGGTTCCCCAAGGATGAAAAGGTTGAGAAACACTTATCCTTATAAATGCACATAAAATATATAAACATAAACTGTTATACCTGTCGCTGGAGATGCTGGTGACGTTACTTGAGGATGACTTCTTAAAATGTAGCAATGAATATATATGTACCTGCCAGCTGGTGCTGAGAAAGAAGTCTTGCAGCTTTCCTCTGTTGCTTGTAGATAACCTAAGCATCTCCATAAAGGACATTGGTTGGTTCCTGCTATTCCTCTTATCTATAGCACTGGGCGAGAATGTGGATGGTGTTTTCACCAGGTCCAGTGTGTTCCACTGAAGAATGGATGTTGCCTGATCTCTCCAGCCATTCCCAGGCACACAGATGGTTCCTTCTCCAGGAGCTAATGGAAACATTAACAGTTTTTTAAAACCAGACATAGATTATATTGACTGGTGAGTGAATTATCTCTTCTAATTAAGGGATTAAATCACCAACTTGTTAACAGATTTAATGCATGGGAGTTTGAAGTGGAAATGTTTAACATTATTGATTTTTTTAAAAACAAAGTACAACATACTCCATCTCCTACATTTAGAGCCAAAAGTTGCTTTGTTCCAGAGGGTGATTTCCCCTGTATTATGAATCTTGTCAAATCTGAAGTCTTATCCACTAGCAGTAAAAAGATAACCTGGAATGTATCTAAGCAAGAAATAAAAGCTCTCGAAGACTTAAGTAATAATAAGGATATCCAATTAAAACCAGCGGACAATGGTGGGTCTATTGTTCTAACGGAGTAAGATTCATACACACGTGCGATTGTGGGGGCAGACCCGTGACGCACGATGTGTATGCACATGTTTTGCCTGATAATCGTGCTATATATGTGGGCACTTTGATGGCCAAAATGGGCTCTCTGTTGAAGATCCACCAGTCGAGCAACAATCCCCAACCGAACAGCCACTTATCATCCAAAACGGGCATACATACACATCGTGTTTTGCGGGTTGGCCCCTGCAATCGCACTTGTGTATGAGTCTTTACTCTTTTTACAGAGACTGTATGCTGGTGTATTTGAACACAGAAGAATACATTAGACCAGACAGAGACTCCACAGTAAGTATTTCCAATAAGATAAAGGAATTATGTCATTTGGCATTAACTATGGACTGGGTCAATGAGAAACGTTATTTCTGTTATTTATGGAATGCCCAAAGTTCATAAGAATATCAACTATCCACCCTTTAGACCAATTGTCTCTTCGATAGGATATTTAACACATTTCACAATTTGTGGATCACTTTTTAAATCCAATGGTGAAAGAACTACCAGCATATGTAAAAGATATATAGGACTTTCTGAGACAACTGAACACCATTGGGAATGGATTATGTTAACACATTTCGTCAGTTTACACTAACATTCATCATGGCAAAGGCATGTTAGCTCTGAGACATTTTTTAGAAAAATCACATACAGGTTTTCCCCCCGTACTAAGTCCGTCGGGACCTGGCAGAGAAGCGAGAGATCAGGGAAGCTTTACCTTCGTTCCCGGCTCTTGAACGTTTTATTTTAGAATGGGAGGTAAGACACAGCTCCTTTACCTCCTGTTTGTCAATAAAACTGAATACCAAAAAATTATTTTACCCGTGGAGATACCCTTTAAAGCTCCTTGAACTAGGTTTGAATTAAATCCCACGATCAAGTATCAAAGTGTTTGATGTTTTAGTTGATATCAATAAGTTTATTAAAAAACTCATACTTGAGTCGAGACACATTACTAACCTAGAAGAAGTCAAACAGATGACCCCTCCGTGTGACAACTCACTTAATGTCATTACTCTTATCAAGTAAAATCAAAAGTTTGAATATAATTTTGATTTTAATGATTTGGTAATTGTTAATTTAATTTAGACATGAATAGACATTTGCATGTCACACATACAGGACTGAGTCAAAAATCTCAATTTTGTACCCTAAACAGCAAAGGATCATATATAGATTCTTAAAAAAAAGTATATAGGGATGTTAAAAAATTACAGTCCTTTGAATATAGCTTTAAAGGGGATGTTTCTATTGCTAGAGCCCTCAGAACCCTATCAGACAAACATAATATTATAATTTGCCCCTCAGATGAAGGGGGATCTGTTGTCATCCTAGATTCATATTATTATCAACATGAAGTGGACAGACCGTTTTCTGACAGTGATTCCTATACCCTACTCACTTATGATCCCACAGAACTCTCTAAGACACAACTGTTCGAGTTAGTGGATTTTGGGAACAGCATAGGGGTACTAGATCACCAAGAATCTGTTTATTTAAAGACTACACACCCTATTACATCAATCTTTCATATGTTCCCTAAGGTGCAAAAATCTATTGATAATGTGAAATGCCGCCCTATTGTATCAAGTATAGGATCCATCAATGAACATATGAAAGAATATGAAGTCATACTTCAAAGACACTACAGATTTCCTCCACAAATTACACAGTGTGGTTTGGAAACCCAATCACATCTGGGTTACTTTAGATGTAAATACCCTTTATACCTCCATCATACATTCTAAAGGCTTGGAGGCTGTGTCATTTTGGCTCAATAAATATGATCCTTTTTCACAAATACAGAATGGCTTTATAGTAACTTTATAGTATTAAGTTTTAGAACATCTTTTGAATACCAATTATTTTCTTTTTGATGGTAGCTTCGATCTCCAAAGGAGGGGGATGCAATGGGTGCACGTTTTGCCCCATCATATGCCAACCTCCTCATGGGATATTGGCAAGCATGTTTCATCTTTACCTTATCCAACAAGTTCTTTCAACATATCTTCAAATACTTTATGATGATTTGATACTTGTGTGGGATGGAGATGAGGATTCAGTCTAGGCATTTTTTGAATATAGCAATAACAATACTTGGGGCCTAAGTTTTACCTTCTCTCCTAAATCCACCATTTGTTCCTCATGGCAAAAATTTCAAGATAATGCTATGGAGCTATGGGATATACTTAGAATAGGGATACAGTGTTTCCCTGATCAAAGAAGCCTGTGAGAATGCAGTGTCAAAAAAACATGATTTACTTTCCTATAAGAGAGAAACCTTTAAACACAGACAGTGCCCCTGGCAATATAAAACTACTGTCACTAGTACACCCTATTTAACTATGACCAAAGTGGTCAAAAAGGTTTGCCAAATCGTGAGGAGACATTGGCATCTCCTTAAACTTGATCTGGTTTTGGGTAACCTTGGATAGCACCCATAAATTTTCTTTCTGGAGGGAAAAACAGTAGCTTCTGTCATATCTCCTAGTTTATTTACCAATGGAGATATATTCCCCAAATCAACATGGCTTACATATAAGGGTAGCTAACCTTGTGGATTCCCTAGGTGTACTACTTGTAGATATATAAAGTCTAAAATAACTTTTACCAGCACAATAACTGCAAGCACCTTTAATATAAAAACGTATACCAATTGTCACACTACATACATCATCTACCTCAGTGGTACCCAACACGCGGGCCGCATGTGGCCGATCATGATCTGGAGTTGCCCCCTTGGTTGATGCCCATAATAATGTAAAACCGGAAGTGCGGGAGCAGGCACTAGGGCAACACTGAAATGGCAGGTTGGAGACTCACTCTGTTCCGTGCCTGCTGGGGGTGTGGCTAGAATGGAGCTGCTGGGGATTCAGTCAGGAGAGGGAGACTGCAAAGCTCGAAGCTAGGTCAGTACAGATTGCTTGGATCTAACTGCAATGTCCATTTCTGGTGTTTTCAGTAACAGGCGCATCATTCTAAACTTACTAACCCTTCCCTACAGGGTCAGTAGTAGTTACTAGTAAGCAGGGCCGGCCTTATGATAAATAGCACCCTGTGCAACATTTGTTACTGGGACTTAAAGAATCCCCTCCAAAACACCCCCCTGGGCAAACACAATATGCTGCTGAATGCTGCTTTCCTTGGCCTACTTCAAATCAGGTCCGCCACCTGTGCTTTCTGTCTTTCAGTATCTGCAGTGCATGCTTATATATATCGTGCATCCATCATTACGTAACACATAACGCACTAAGGGGGTTATTCAATAAAAGTTTGTTTAAATGGTGCTAATTTTGCCCCAACCAATCAGATGTTAGCTTTCAAATGTTACATAAGTTCTGATTGGTTGGGGCAAAATTAGCACCATTTTAAACGATAAGAACTTTTATTGAATCTCCCTGTAAGTGCACAGACAGAACAGCACAGCATACATACATCTAAAGTAAGGCATAAAGGTGTTGGGGTTTTGTCTGTGGGGTAATGCTGATGCATACATTTGATCTGCAGGACCGTAACTGGGGGGGGCTGTGGCACTTATGCACAACTATGACCTACATGTCTGTGACCTAAGACTCCCAGCTGGCGCCCCCCTGGTATTGCAACCTGTGCATTCGCACAGGTCGCCCATATCAAAGGCCGGCCCTGCTAGTAAGGGTCAGAGAGGTGCAGTGCATAATACACAATACCCTTAATGTGCACGTACATACCTGGTGTTGGACCTTGGGGGCTATCTGGGTCTGGGATACTGTTTTCCATTATTCCATTTTATGTGTTTGTCAGTATATCAGTGTGTGTGTCATGTGTGTGTGTCAGTATAGCAGTGTATGTGCATGTTAGTATATCTGTGCATGTGTGTCATAGTTTAAGGTGTTAGTGTATCAGTGCTGTTATGTAAGTGCAACTCTGATGCATCTCTTTGGGACTTACTTCCTGTTTGACTGTCTTCCTGTTCTGTTTGGTTGTAATCCATTGTTAACATGGCTTCTGTGCAGTAGTCACTAGAAACATGGTGTCAGAAGCATCTGAATCCACACAGTTTCTGCACATTTGCTGCTGAAAGCCTGCCAGCCTTGCAGTGTGATTGTGCCTCCTGTCTCTGAGCCCTGACTGAAAATTGAAGCAAGCAATAGTAGCATCATGGCGGCCAGCAATATTCCATTACCTGAGCCGATGAGGGTAAGTGGCGATGTCTGTGATAACTGGGACACTTTTAGGGCTGAGTTTGATGACTACTGTCTACCCACAGGGTTAAATGATAAGCCAGCAGCAGTGCAGGCAGCCACATTGAGGTGGGTGATGGGCACTGAATGCTTCCATATTTACAAGCATAATCTAAACCTTACAGAGGAGCAAAAGAGTGACCCCAAAGCCATCCTGGATGCATTGGAATCTTTCTTCAGGCCCTCTAAAAATGTAATTTATGAAAGATACATATTTGGCTGCTGCAAACAAGAAGACTGTGAACCTATAGACAAGTTTGTCACACGGCTAAGAGAAAAATCTGCAAGCTGTGATTATGGTCCCCTGAGAGATGAACTTATTTGTGATAAAATAGTTCTGGGTATCACCAATGAGAGCACACGCCACCACCTGTTGAGGAAACGTGATTTAGACCTGCAAACAGCACTTGAGATATGTCATACTGCAGAACTTACTGACAAGCATATGCAAGCTATGGAGCAGAATAGACAGACCGACAATATCAATGTAGCATCATGCAAGTATTGTGGCAATTTGCATGTACGAGTGAAATCTGCATATGGTAAATTCTGTACTACATGTGGTAAGCCAAATCATTTTGCAAGGATGTGTCTCTCCTGTGACATGAAAGCAAGGAAGCTGCACTCAATTGAGCAGATGCCTGATCCTGAGGACAACAACTGCTTAGCACGGATATGGTTTACTCCTCAGAATGTATTAGTGCTGTAAACACAAAGGGCAAGAAATTGTTTACAAACCTCAGATTTAAAAATATAATCCAACCTTGCCAGCTAGACTCAGGCGCAACATGTGATGTAATGAGCTTGAAGGACAAAATGAAACTGGCACCCAGAGAACCCCTTCAGCCTAGCAGCACCAAACTAAAGCTGTATTCAGGGGAACTAATCAAATTGTTAGAACTTTTCAAAACAAAATGCAGCATACATGATCGTGTGCACAAACTGCACTTTGAGATAGTTGTAGCTGATCAGAAACCGCTATTATCTAGCTCAACATGTGAGCGTCTGGGACTGATGCGGTTCACTATTCCTGCTCAGCTGCACACTATGGATAATCAGGCAACGCAATCCCTGACCAGGCCTCTGACAAAACAGCAAATTCTACATGTCTACAGAGATGTATTTGAGGGCCCGGTAATCTCTGTTCCAGGAGAGGTGCGCTTTGAACTTGACCCTGCCATTCAACCTGTACAATGTCCCCCACTGAGTGTGCCAATAGCTTTTAAGCCACAGGTTAAAACACAACTTGATAAGTATGAAGCTGAGGGACATCTAACCTCTGTATCAGAGCCGACAGATTGGATAAGCAACATGGTAGTTATCAGAAAGCCTGGAAAGATCAGAATCTGCATTGATCCCAAGTTTCTAAATATGGCCCTGAAACGGTCACACTACCTAATGCCTACTCTTGATGACATTTTGCACAAACTACCAAAAGCACGTATCTTCACACTTGTGGATGCAAGAGATGCCTTTTTACAGTGCAAATTAGATGAACAAAGCAGCTACATGACCACCTTCTTGACTCCTTGGGGCAGAAAGAGATGGCTTAAACTTCCATTTGGAGTCTCTGTGGCACCAGAGGTCTACCAGCATAAGCAACATGAATTATTAGAGGGGCTCCATGGAATTGAGCCTATAGCTGATGACATTCTTATAGTTGGCTGTGGAATACTAATGAACAAGCTGAGCGTGATCATGATGAAAAGTTAATAGTGCTACTAAATCATTGCAGACAGGTGATTCTGATGCTTAGCATAAGGAAATTGCAGTTCAAGGTGCAAGAAGTCCATTTCCATGGGCATATCCTGTCTTCACAAGGCTTAAAAGCTGACCCAGATAAGATTAAAGCTATTGTCAAAATGCCACAGCCTGCTGATGCCAAAGCAGTACAGAGATTTATTGGCTTTATCACATATCTAGCAAAATTCCTGCCACATTTATCTGAAGTGTGTGAGCCATTAAGATGACTTCTTGACAAAGATGCTGTTTGGCACTGGCTTCCCGAGCACGACCAGGCGGTAGAGGAGTTTAAATGCTTGGTCACCTCTGCGCCAGTACTGAAATACTATGATGTCACAAAGCCTGTTACAATACAAAGTGACTCTAGCAAAAATGGCCTAGGTTGTTGCCTTTTGCAGGAAGGTCAGCTGGTCGCATATGCGTCCAGAGCTCTTTCACCAGCTGAACAAAACTATGCCCAAATTGAGAAGGAATGCTTAAGTATTGTATTTGCCTGCCAGCGTTTCCATCATTATCTTTATGGGTGGGATTCTATTACAGCTGAAACTGATCACAAACCCCTGATAGCCATATTCAAGAAGCCCCTTTTGTGTGCTCCCAAGCATTTGCAGAGCATGATGCTTACATTACAGCATTACATCCTCAATGTTGTCTACAAGCCAGGATGCGAAATGTATATCAGTGATGCCTTGAGCAGAGCTACGTTGGATAATGTGACACCTGGAGGTGCGCATGAGCATCAAACAATTTGTCTGTTGCTTCAGGAACAAAACTTCTTTGCTGACATCAATCAAGCGGACTATCTTAATGTCACTGCTCAGCGTCTGCATCAATCCATACAGCACAGACGGTGATGCAACTTTACAAGCTCTAAAGTCTGTTGTCTTGAGTGGGTGGCCAGACGAAAAGGAAGTAGTTCCTGCAACTGTACGGGAATATTGGTCCTTCAGAGATGAGATCTCTGTACAAAATAGTATCTTGTACAAAGGCCCAAGGGTCATAGTGCCAAAGTCACTGAGAGCAGAGATGTTATTACGCATACACTCCAGCCACATCGGAGGTGAAGCGTACCACAGATAAGCTTGTGATAAGCTTGTGAAATCAAGGATTTTGTCAGTAATTGTCCCACGAGCAATGAATATGCCCACTTACAACAAAAAGAAACCATGATGTTGCATGAGATACCGACACGACATCGCAGATTATTAGTATGGACATATTCAATTATGCAGGCAAAGAATACCTGCTATTAGTTGACCATTATTCGGACTTCTGAGAAATAGATCTTCTTCCGGTGCAAGGCTCAGTTTGCATGGTATGGCCAACCAGATAAAGTGATATCTGATAATGGCCCTCAGTTTTCAAGCCTGCACCTTAAATGATTTGCCATTGAATGGGAGTTTGAGCACGTTACTTCATCGCCACGTCATCCACAGGCGAATGGCAAAGCTGAAGCAGCTGTAAAGGTTGTTAAGAACTTATGCAAGAAAACACACAGTGATGGTAAGGACTCGTGGAAAGCCATTTTGCACTGGAGAAACACTCCAACTGAAGGCATGATAGTAGTTCAGCACAAAAAATTATGTCAAGGAGGTTAAAGACCTCCTTACCAGCAACAAATAATCTTCTCGGACCATGTGCCGTACAAGGTGTGGCAGAAAACTTACGGCTTAAAGGGTATGTCCACCCAAAAATAAACTTTTTATATGTTCTTTATATAATAGCACCAACCTCAAACGCCATGTTCAAAAAAAAAAATCTTGCCTGTGTTTGTGTCTGTCTCTCTCTCTATCTCTCTCTCTGGGCTGGCTGGCTGCAGCTGTTGATCCTGGATTTCTTCAGTACACATAACTTTACAGCTGTGATTGGTTGAGAGGGAAAATCCAGGGATCCAGGGGTCAGATAATTACTGATGCAACTTCCTCTGTTCTCACTGCTGGATGCTAACAGACATGCTCAAGAACATGAAAAGAACAGAGGCAAGGTAATGTAACCTGTCTCTGTTCATCGCTGTATTGGTCCATGCTGCAGGATTAAGCCAGCTACAAAGGTCTGTAACTTTTGAACCACTGGACCGATTTACATGCTGTAAAGTTTGTTTTGGGGCACTTATTTGGGCCAAATAAATATAAAAAGTTAGTTTTGGGGGTGGACTTGCCCTTTAAGAGACAAGTGTCAAAGGCTCGATATGATACATCGGCCAGGGATTTGCCTGGATTGAACATTGGAGAACAAATCCGTATGAAACCTTTACCTGGGGATCGGACAGGCCGTTGGAGAATGGGTACTTGTTTGCAAAAGGTTGCACCACGCTCTTATCTTGTGGACGTTGACGGCACTCTCTATTGCCGCAATCGTGTGGATTTACGGGTTGCAGAAAGACCTACATCACAAAATGTCACTGATAGTCCAGATTGGCCTAGTACAACAAGGGCACACGTGCCCATTGACTCTGAGGAAGGTGCCCAATGCCTCAGACCAATGGTACTGACAGTTCTGAGCAAGCAAGTATACCTAACAGCAATCAAGCACAAAGCATGCCAGTAGAAGGTGAGAAGAGCCAAGTAACTTTGTTTACAAGGGCCAGTCTTCACCCGCAGTGGAAGATGTTCAAAGCCACCTATGAGACTTAACCTATAGAATACATAATTGCTGTGTCTCATCATAATTTACAACGTTCATTTATAAATACTTAAAAAGGGGGAGATGTTATGTAAGTGCAACTCTATGATGCATCTCTTTGGGACTTACTTACCTGTTTGACTGTCTTCCTGTTCTGTTTTGTTGTAACCTACTGTTAACATGGCTTCTGTGCAGTAGTCACTTGTTTTGTCTTTATTTACACCACATGAAACAAGTGCCTGTGTGTGTCAGTGTATGTGCATCCGTGTGTACTTTGGTGTGTGTCTCAGTATCTCAGTCAATGCATGGGTGTCAGTTTGTCAGTGCATGTTTGTGTGCCAGTGTGTGTGTCATATGTGTGGGTAAGTGTACCTATAGGTACCTAGGTAGGTAGACAGACAGAAAGAGAAAACCTTTATATATCTTGTGCGGCCCTCAATGGTGTTCAGGGGGCGCACATGAGGCCCTTGAAGCCAAATAGGTTGGGCACCCCTGATCTACTTGGTCATATGTATATGTGGCCTTTAGTATGTAGGGAAGAACATATATTCAGCTAAGAAGCGTATATCTGAACATCTATATGCTACAAATAAGAGAGATGATAGCTCAGCTATCTCCAAACATGTATTGGAAATTCATACCTTGGTTTTTGGGGTGGTACTTTTATAAGAAAGGATTGTTTACTAGACAAGGAAATGCAGTAAACAAAATTGTTTACTCTGTCTAGAAGCATATTGGATGTATAAACTTAGTACTATTTGTCCAGAAGGTCTAAACAGTGACTTTTTGAGCTTAATTGTTTTTTGACCTCTAAATGTTTCACTTTAGAGGTCTAGGGTACCATTACCTATTATATATATGTAGATACTGTATATCATTCTTTCCATCAGTATATTCTATTTTGTGTCCTTGACCATCTATCTACATCTATATATATTTAGGGCTAGACCACACTAGCGTGATTGCGCATGCGATTTTGGTTAATATGGAAAACGCAAAAATGACTGTGATTTCCGATGAGCATGCGATTGCACATCCGTTTTCCGTTTTGCATGCACAATTTTTTTATGCAAACGCGTGTTTTTTTAGACACTTATTTATTTACTTGCTCATTATTATATTTAATGTACCAACATTTTATGTGTATCTCAATTGTATTTTTATGGCACTGTCCCACTATAGCTCTACAGCTATATAACTACAGCTTTATATGTAGGTTGTATTGTATTTTTATACGTTCTGCCTTTTCTTTAGGCGCTCATAAATGTTTTTATAATTCTTTTGCATGTTTCTCTACTTTCTGGCTATTTTTTCATTCACTTTTTTTTTTTTTTTAATCTCCATACAGTATCTTCAGTTTTATTACTTGCTTTACATTTTATGATGTCATGGTTGTACATGGTTGGAAGGGCCCTTGTGGCACTGACAATTGTCTTTTGGTGCTTAAGTGGTCCCGCAGCTCGAACCGGGACCCCCCTCCCCGGCACTTATAAGGGCACTTATAAGTGCCCTTGTGGCCCGTGTTGCTGACCTCTTCTTTCTTCCCTCTTCTTTCTTCTGCCATCACTCCGATAACTTCTGAGTTCTGCGGGGGGGGGGGGGGTTGCATATACATGCTAGGTTTGCTGAAGGACCAAATCCAATTGTGATTGTTTAATATTTCATCATTCAGCAATCATCATCATTAATCAATCATATTTGAATAAAATATTAAAATATGATTGAATAATGTGTGATCATGATTGCAAGCATTGAAATATTAACCAGTCACAATTGGATTTGGTCCTTCAGCAAACCTATATAAAGAGCTGCAGACCCCCGCAGAACTCAGAAGTCATTGGAGTGATGGCAGAAGAAAGAGAGGGAAGAAAGAAGACTTCGGATCCAGTGGTCGGCAACACAGGCGACGTTGATGTCACCATCATCGGCGGTGTCACTGGTGGCCGCCAGAAGGTCCTTTTTAGGACCAGGGGTTTTGAGCTGAAGGACCCCCAACAAAGGCACTTGTCAGTTCCACTAGGGCACTTCAAAGTGCCACAAGGGCACTTATAAGTCCTGGGGAGGGGGGTCTTGGTTTCTAACTGCGAGACCGCTTAAGCCACAAAATGTCCTTCCCAGGACCACAATGGTCCTTCTAAGAACCCGATAGGGGGTCCCGGTTTGAGGTGTAGGACCTCCAAAGTCCAGCCATGGGACTTTTGCCTTTCGATAATGCTCGAATGGCCAAATTCGAGAATCCTCAAAAGTTCAAGGATTCTCGTGTGTGTGCTACTTCCGTTTTTTTTGCTGTTCACATCTAAAAGTGTCACATCAAATTATGCAATGCAATTCTGGGATCATCCTAAAATATTATATAGAGACCACAATATATGTCTATCTGCCTTTACCTCAATTCTGATGGACCTCTTTTTATATTATAGCAATGAAATACATAGTGTTAATACCAATATTACATTTGTGTTATTTGAAATGACAGTTTAGACCTGGCAGCAGTTTTTAAATTGTAGGCCTAGACCTATGGGGCAGTGATTACAACACAAAAACTACCTCCACGTGAAAGGAGAGCTATCAAAAGGACAGAGCTCTGAGAAAACAAACAGGGAGATTCAATAAAAGTTCTTATTGTTTAACCCTTTCCCTGCCACAGATCGTATATTCACGATCTGTGCAGAGAATGCTTTAACTGCCACAGATCGTGAATATACGATCTGTGGCTTCCCCCCTGCAAAAAAAATTCCCCCTGCTAGGGCCGATCGGGGGGCAGCATTCAACTGCCCCCCTAGCCCCCTCGATCCCCCTCGGTGTGATCCAATCCGAGGGGGGGGATCGGAAGATACACTCACCTTTAGCCGGGTCCGCGATGTGCAGCCGGTCCCACGGGGAGAAGCGGAAAGGGAGACCCCGGTGACGTCACGGAGCTTCCTCCTTCACGGGTTCTCCTTGAAGTGGTAGGAGATGCCCTGGTGGTCTAGTTGAGGGGACTGCAGCTTGTCTCAATTTGATCATGCTGCAGTACCTAGTATAGAACAAGCTGTCAAGCTGCCAGCTTTCTATACATTTGTGAATGGAACTCAAAGTTCCATTCACAAATAGGATTTTCTAAGTCTTTGCTACTTAGCGAAGAATTAGAAAAAAAATGGGGACAGAGATCAATATTTGGTGATCACTTCTGATCACCAAATTATTGATCTTTGCCAATGAATGAAAAATCACTTCCGGGAAATGATTCCGGGAAGTGATTTTTCCGATCGGATTTCGAATGAGAAACGGGCATTTATGCCCGTATTCCAAGTTCGGTATCATTCCCTAAGATGATCTGATGATTATCTTTGGGAATGATCGGGGAAAAAAAGGGGGGAATACACAAAAAAAAATTCTTAAAGTGATACACACAACCTTTTTTTTTTACCCAAAACTATAAATTAGAAAAAAAAGTTGTCTTCTCCAAGCTCCCCAATGTCCCCAGTGATACGGGAAAGTAAAGCGGGGAACTTATTTGTTCAATTTCAGGGAAACTAAGCCTATATTTTATAGGAAATTTTGCAGAGGTACCAAATAAAGACCGTATTGAATTTTAGGATCAGTAAAGTGTGCAAAAACGGTGTGACTCTCATACTAACCGACTTCACTAAAATACCACTAAAAAGAGGGGGAGAGTGTGTGTGTGGGGGGTGGGTTGTGGCGTTTTTAAAATTTTTTGTAAATGCACTTCTAAATGCGTCCCATTTGAGCTAGTTGGTGGCCTCGTCTCTGTTTGCACCCACGCAAATGGCACACCGTTTGATTCAGGACAGTGGGAGATTGCTATTTAGTGGGTTTTTTTGCTTGTCAAGTGGGTTTAGGTAGGATTTCAACCCTTGAATCATCTCTTTTATTTCACAAAACCTCGTAAAAAACACGGAGTTCTTTGGACGCTGGGTCTGGAATTCTTCATGTATGCATGAAAGCATGAGAAACCGTAAGTAGCGAAGGTTGTGTAGATTCCAAAAATATATAGTTTGGGGGGGAATCTCCATGTTTTGGGACTGTTTCCTTAGAAAAAGGGTAGGCGTTCAAATTACAGAGCACTTTGATTTTTCTTGTAATTGCATTGTGGCATGCGTCCCATTTGAGCTAGTTGGTGGCCACGTCTCTGTGTGCATCCACGCTAGGCATACCGTTGATTCAGAACATGTGGGAGATTGATATTTAGTGGGGGGGTTTATTTGCGGGGGGCATTTCAAATTTTGGGGCTGTTGAAATTACAGAGCACTTTGATATTTTCTTGTAATTACACTGGTGCATGCGTCCATTTGAGCTAGTTGGTGGCCACGTCCCTGTGTGCATCCACGCATATGGCATACGTTGATTCAGGCATTTGGAAGATTGATAATTGACAAGTTTTTTTTTACAGACATGGAAATTTGCCATGATTTTTAACTTGAATTGTATTTTATAAATTTTTCCTGAAAATCTGGTAAGAAAGCGAAATGTACACAAAACTCGCACCCACACCCTTGGTGGTATGCATAAAAGAATCACCACCATTGTGTGCTGAAGGGTTGTGTAGAGTCCAAGAATATATAGTTTTGGGGGGTATTCTAAATAGAGGGGGGTTTAGTCTGACAAATCTGAAAAGTTGCTGTAATTGGGCACTGTTCATGGCTCACTTTGTGGCTAGTTGATTCACGTCTGCGTGTTGTAACCATACATAGGGCATACCGTTTGATTCAGAACATTTGGGAGATTGATATTTGGTAACTTTTTTTACATTACTTGGGATTTTGGCATGATTTCTACCTTTAGAGAGTGTTTTTTTTTAATTTTTTAGAAAATCTGCTAAAGCTGTGAACTTCTACGAAGAACTGCGCCCACACCATTGATGGTACGAATGAACAAACTACAGAATTTCGTAGATAAAGGTGTGTGGATTCGAGAAATATATGGTTGTGGGGGTTGTTTTGTGGGGGAAAAATTGCAGACTGTAAATTCAGATTTGACTGAATATTTTGCTGTTTTGAGCATTGTGCATGTTCACTTTGTGTCTTTTAGCTTCACGTCCACGTGGGTAACCACACATATGGCATACCGTTTGATCAGGACATTTGGGAGATTGATATTTAGTAGCTTTTTACATTCCTTGGGGTTTTGGCATGATTTCTACTTTTGAAGTTGTTTTTGTTAATTTTTTCAGACAAATGCGAATTTCTACGAAGAACTGCGCCACACCATTGTGTATGAATGAACAAACTACAGCGTTACGTAGCTGAAGGTAGTAGATCTGAGAATATATAGTTTTGCGGGGGTATTTCCAAGTTAGAGGGGTGTTCAGTTTGGAAAATCTGGAAAATGCTGTTATTGGCTCACTGCGTATTGTTTTACATTTTGACTAGTCGCTTCCACGTCAGGTGTGTAACCACACATATGGCACACTGTTTGTTCAGGACATTTAGGAGATGATATTTGGTAAGTTTTTTAATTACATGGGGTTTTTTGGTGTGATTTTGTAACTTTGAAATGTATTTTTCTCTATTTTTCCAGAAAATTGTGTAGAAATGCGAATTCTACGAAGAACTGCGCCCACACCATGATGGTATGAATGAACGAACTACAGTGCTACATAGCTGAAGGTGTTTAGATTTCAGGAATATATAGTTTGTGGGGGGGTATTTTGAGTTATCAGGGTGTTTTGTGGAAAAAAACTGCAGACTGTCCAAATTCGGAGTTGGCTAAATATTTTCGCTGTTTTGAGCCATCGTGCATTGTCTCACTTTGTGGCTTTTCGCTTCACGTCCGCATGTGTAACCACACATATGGCATACCGTTTGATTCAGGACATTTGGGAGATTAATTAGTAAACTTTTTTTAGATTCCATCAGGTTTTGGCATGATTTCTACCTTTTGAAGTGTTTTTTGTTCATTTTTCAGAAAAGTGCAAACTTCTACAAAGAACTGCGCCCACACCATTGATGGTATGAATGAACAAACTACAGCGTTACATAGCTGAAGGTGTGTAGATTTCAGGAATATATAGTTTGTGGGGGTTATTTCTAAGTTACGGGGGTGTGTTTGTGGAAAAAAATGCAGATGTCAAATTCGGAGTTGGCTAAATATTTTCGCTGTTTCTGAGCCATCGTGCATTGTCTCACTTTGTGGCTTTTCGCTTCAGTCCGCGTGTGTAACCACACATATGGCATACCGTTTGATTCAGGACATTTGGGAGATTGATATTTAGTAACTTTTTTTAGATTCCATCAGGGTTTGGCATGATTTTACCTTTTGAAGTTGTGTTTTGTTCATTTTTTCAGAAAAGTGCGAACTTCTACGAAGAACTGCGCCCCACACCATTGATGGTATGAATGAACAAACTACAGCGTTACATAGCTGAAGGTGTGTAGATTTCAGGAATATATAGTTTGTGGGGGTTATTTCTAAGTTACGGGTGTGTTTGTGTGGAAAAAACTGCAGACGTGTCCAAAATCGGAGTTGGCTAAATATTTCGCTGTTCTGAGCCATCGTGCATTGTCTCACTTTGTGGCTTTTCGCTTCCACGTCCGCGTGTGAACCACACATATGGCATACCGTTTGATTCAGGACATTTGGGAGATGTATTTGGTACCTTTTTTTTACATTCCATGGGGTTTTGGCATGATTTCGACCTTTTTGAACGTTGTTTGATTCATTTTTTTTTAAAATCTGGTAAAAGTGCAAACTCTGAAGAAGAACTGCGCCCACACCATTGATGGATGATGAATGAACGAACTACAGCGTTACATAGCTGAAGGTGTGTAGATTTCAGGAATATATAGTTTGTGGGGGGTATTTTGAGTTGGGGGGTGTTTTGTGGAAAAAACTGCAGACTGTTCAAATACAAAACTGGCTAATTTTTTTTGCTGCTACTGACATTTGGCCTGGTCACGCCTGGTTAGTTGACAGCCAGGTCTTGGGTACACCCATGAATGTGGCATACCGTTTTATTCGGGAGGGGTTAGGCTTTCATATTTGAGATGCGTTTGAACTTTCCTCCACAGTTTTTAGCTGAAATTCGCATTTGATTTTGTCTCTGATTTTACAGTTGAGGAAAAAAAGGAAATGTGAGAAAGTAACTACAATTTGACGAAGAGCCGCGCGGGTATCTGCATTTTGATCGAAACTAACCTCACTCGTAAAATCCGCGAGGTGTGGAGTTTCTAAAAATATCTCACTTGGGGGGGAGATTTTAGATAATTTGGTAGATATTCTATGTTAACTGTCAGTAGTGGTTACACATTTAATTTGGTGTAATATTCTAGGAGGTGAGCAGTTTTAGTTGGGGGGGTCTCCTGTACAGGAACGTCGGGGTACCTACATATATCTGGTATCGTTGTACTCGGGAGTATCTGAGCTTTAGAAACAGTAAGATTTTGTGTGTAACCTTAAGAAACTATAAGTTAAAAAATGGGAAAAATCCATGAAAATTTGCAAATTTTTCATTTTTTTTACAATTTACCCATAATTCCAGTAAAATTTCCAGAAAAGTTACCAAATTTTGTTACCATATTAAGTAGACTTTGTGCTGAAAAAAACAATGTATAATATTCCTGATTTACTGCAGGTTTCTACTGTAAATTAGTCTAAAGCGATTAAGGACAAAATCCTGAAAATTCTTCTGGCAGTTAACGCAAAAAAAAATGAAAATCTCCTGGCAGTGAAAGGGTTAAAATGGTGCTAATTTTGCCCCAACGAATCAGATTTTATTTAACATTTAAAAGCTTACATCTGATTGGTTGGGGCAAAATTAGCACTATTTTAAACGATAAGAACTTTCATTAAATAACCCTGAAAATGTCTAAATTGTCTCCTTACGATCCCCAGCTTGTCTCTCTAGATGTCTCTTGCAGCATTGTCTCTCCATAGCTTTTTCTTCTTTTTGTCTTCTTGAGGGCACGGCCACACTGCAACCCAAACACAATTGCAATCACATGCGATTTCATGTGCGATTTTGTTGCGTTTGCTCATGCGTTTTTTTCATTAAGTATTGAAAAACACATGCGATTGCGATTTAAAATGTGGAACGCAAATCGCAACGCACCCGAAAGCACGAATTTTCGGTGCGTTGCCGCTTTTTCAATGATGTGAAAAAATGCATGCACAAACGCAAGAAAAGTGCAGCACTGTGGCCTAGCCCTTAAAGGACAACTATACTGTAAAAATTTACTTTTTAAAAATGAAAAGTACCTGGGACAGGGAGGTAGGATTCATTATTCCTATCTCCCAATACTGTTTTTTTGATAGGAAGCTCAAAATTGTAAAACTTTAGCTACGTGGTGGCACGCGAAAGGGCGGCAATAAAAAGTTTGGCTCAGGCAGCTAAAACCCTAGAAGTGCCCCTGCACGCTGTTCTTCTGTGTCTGAAGCATGTGATGTGCGAACTCTTTGTCTGGGTTGTTAAAGCCAGGCTCTATTCTGTTATGCTGTCTGAGCTATGTGTGTTTTTATTAGGCGTAATTTTTTTTTTTTGCACATTAGTTATCAGTATGTCACTTTGTTTGCACTTTATCCTTGCACAAGGACTATTAGATCCCAATCAATAAAAGTTACTTTCTGGTCCGAATTGAAAGTGCCATGACCAAGTGCAAGCACGGCGTGGTGACGTCACACGTGTGCACGTTCACAGCAGCGACGTGTGCATTGCCATTATGTCACGTGTGTGGGACATCCAGAACTTACCTTTTGGTACCAAGGAAGCTGGAGGGAGCAGTAGATATCATGATGGCGGGGCTCCAAATGCCATTATACAGGAGGAGGAAGCCAGCAAGATTCAAGTAGTAAAGGTAGGCTCTGGGGGGAGGGGGGATATCCTTTAAAGTTTAGTTCTTGAAGATGTTTCTCTAGTCTGACTGGCTTTTTCAATTCAGAATGACTGAAGCTGTGGACAATAAATGGAAATCTCAATGTTATTATGATAGCTATCCATCAGGTTCATGCTAAATGTACATTCTTGTTATCTACAAAAGATTTTATAATGATTTGCCTCCAAATGTTTGAAAACTACAACTTGAGTTGCGCACCCCTGTGACCTGAGTGCCCTGCGTTCTTATCAGAAACTGCCTGTAAATTAATTCCACACAGGTCATGGATGCGCATCCAACATAAAGCACTTTGCATTCTCTTTTCTCTGATCCTTGCCAAGCCCCCTCAAGTCGGCGGGTCAGTTAGAGCAGGGATTTCATCAAACCAGGATGTGAAAGCTGAACTCTGCTCCGTGTAATTGCACTAATTTGTTACTAAGTGCAGGAGTAGAAGAGAAAAGTAAGAGGCTTTTTACTTTATTTTGCTTTAACCCTTTCTTTTAACCCTTTCCTGGAATGGGCTTTACTTCTCCTTTAAGTTGTAGAAAACAGTGTCAGACAGCACAACTAGAGCTAATAAGATATTGCATTGTATAAAAAGGGGTTTCGATTAAAAATATATATTATTCTCCCTCTTTACAAAGCACTGGCAAGGCTTCATATGGAACATACAGTTTTTGAAATTTTTGCATTTTGAAATCCCAGTTATAAAAGGGGCATCTTACATAGTAACATAGTAATTAAGGTTGAATAAAGACATACGTCCATCAAGTCCAACATTTTCACCCTTCTTTCTAACCCTACCTAATAGTTGATCTAGAGGAAGGCAAAAAAACCAGCTAAAAAGTGTGTGTGTGGGGGGGGGGGGATTCCTTCCTGACTCCAAACGGCAATCGGAAAGTATCCCTGGATCAACCAGAACTACAGTAAATGTATTAATACCAGTAGTTCTCAATATTTTTTAGTTTTAGAAACTTATCTAGGCTGCTTTTAAAGCTATTCAATGAACTTGCCATTACCACATCTGCTGGAAGACAGTTCCAGTTTTACTGTTCTCACTGTAAAGAAACCTTTCCTAACCTGAAGATGAAACTTCTTTTCTTCCAAAGGATGTCCATGTAGTAGAGATAGGATCTGGGTTCGACACAAACCCGTATTCAACATGGAACCCCTCGGTTCGGAAATCCGAAAGATCTGCCCGAATCCGGACAGATCCTCTGGATTTCGGGGCTTCGGAAGACATTTTTGATAAGTTTTGAAAGTAAGGGGCTATTTTCGATAATTTTCGAAAATAGCCTAGAACGTATCGAAAATACGATCAGAGACTATTTTCGAGTTTCCGTTCGTAATTTTGAAAATCGAACATTCAAGGCTATTTTTGCTAATTTATGAAAATAGCCTTGAACATTTGAAAATCTTCAAAAATACGATCAGAAACTTGAAAACGGTCGCCGATCGTATTTTCGATAATTTTTGAACGTTCAAGGGTATTTTTGAAAATGATCAAAAATAGCCCTGTACTTTCGAAAATTATCGAAAATTCGTTCCAGTTTGGATTTTTGGATCTTCGGGATTTTCCCGAGATCTGGGAATACGAAAACAGAACGAAACTAGTGAGTTTTGGCCATCTCTACCGATTAGTAAACAATGCACCAGAGAGTTTACTGTATGCCCCATTAATATATTTGTAGAAAGTGATCATATCCCCACGCAAATGTCGCTTCTCTAATGTAAACAGCCCTAATTTGTCTAATCTGCCTGCATAGTCAAGCACCTCCATTCCCTTTATTAATTTAGTTGCCCTTCTCTAAACTTCTATTTCCAAGATGTCCCTTTTGTATATGGGATTCCAAAACTGCACCGCATATTCCAAATGAGGCCTTATCAGTGCTTTGTAAAGAAGGAGAATAATATTTTTCTCTCTTGAATCTATTCCCCTCTTTATACAAGACAATATCTTGCTAGCTCTAGCCGTTGCTGTCTGGCATTGTTTGCTGTTGCTGTTATCTACCCCCAAATCTTTTTCCATTACAGATTCACTTAACACAGATTTATGGTGTAGGTGACACAGGGATTATTAAATCCCAATGCATCACCTTACATTTATCAACATTGAATCTCATCAGACAAATTGGACCACTTATGGATATTTATTCTGTCGAAGTGACAAATACAGGTTAGGAAATGTTACAGTAAGAATGGTGACAGTTGGTGTGTGTGAAAATAGTCAGGTCAGAGGTCAGAGCCTGAGCAAAACAAGTATTGTATTGAAGGAATGCAGCAACACACGCACCTCAGAGTAAGTGCTAATTACATGTATTTATTTATAGACAGAAAGGTACAATGATTAAACTATAATAAGGTTTGCAACTTTATTAAAAAAAGGAAAGTATTATTTATGCAGCAAAAAGTCTATGGATAAGGAAAGTATAATCAAGGTATAATTTAAAATGGGCCTTTAAAACAGGGCATGGTTAAAAGGTTTTCTATAATAACCCTTTCATAAATCCCTTTTGTACCATCAACAAAGATAGGACCCTATTTCATCAGTAAGTGAATCTATATATGAAATGTGGTAGTGGTGTATGTATATGTTTATTTATATAGGGCCACTTGGGGATGCAGTGCTGTACAGTATTAAAATACAATAAAGTCATACAAGGGGGATTAATACATAGATAGTTCAGTACATAAATATATAACATATAAATAGAAGTGCTAGGGCTTTGCCACAAGAGGTAATGAGGTCCCTGCCACGTAGAGCTTACAATCTAGTTGGTGTGGTAGAAGTTATTCAACCAATCTTTTGTGTAAGACTTTAACATATAACCAATAAGAAATGTGCTTCTCTATGTTTAACAATGTAATTGGTATAAAAAAAATAATGTCTGTTTCATACTTTGTGTATGTGCCATATGTGTCATAAATGTTTTGGTCACCAGGTGGTAGCGTTGAGCTGAAAAATAAGCACAGTCTGTATTTCATGTATACAAATATATGTATGGTCTTAGAAACAAAGGATTAATATGCATTGACATAAAAAATTATACAGTTATACAATGTGGTCCAATAAGGCTATCGAACAAGCTGTAGATAGAACAATAGATCGATTAGACTAGATAGATTAAATATTGATATGTGCCTGCGGCAAAATGTAAATGTTTTATTAGAATAGATTAGACAATATGTGAATTGTGATCCCGGCTTGAAAATAGTAACGCAACAGGTTAAATAGAGATTTTCTTAAATAAGGTTAAATAGATAGATTTCCTAAATAAGAGACTACAATTTTTCAGTATTACATTAGTTGTAATTTTTTTTTTTCCGGATGAGCCTGGCTAATTTCATGGACAATATTAGACTTAAAAGAAACTCAAATAGATTTGCTCTATATTTAATAAAATTTGTGGCTTTGTAGGTACAGTGGCTATAGGAAGTCATCATGCAGATTTGAACTAGTTACTAGTTTATAAATATTATTCTCTCTCTTTACAAAGCACTGGTAAGGCCTCATTTGAAATATGCAGTGCAATTGTGGAATCCTTTATACAAATCATCATGGAAATGGTTCAAAGAAGTGCATCTGAATTAACAAAAGAACTGGGGGAACTTAAAAATAAAGATAGATTGGATATGTTACAATTCTGCACATTAGAGAAAAGGCTCTTGCTTGGGGATATGATCACTGAGTATCAATACATTAATGGGTCATACAATAATCTAGTGCATTGTTCACCAATAAATCATGTCAGGGGACATGTGGACATGTGAGAACAGTAAAACTATGGAACTGCCTTCCATTTGATGTAGTGATGGCAGGCTCATTGGATAGTTTCAAAAAGAAGCTGGATGAGTTTCTAAAATAAAGAATGTTATACTTATACTGGTATTGATAAACAAAGTTGGAGTTGATCCAGTGATTTTGTTGATTGCCACTTGGAGTTAGGAAGGAATTTTCCCCACCTTCTTTCTTGTAATTGCACTTGTGCATGTGTCCAATTTGAGTTAGTTGGTGGCTATGTCTCTGTGTGCACCCATGCATATGGCATACCATTTGATTCAGCACATGTGGGAGATTGACATATAGGTTTTTTTTTACTTGTCAAGTGGGTTTAGGTAGGATATTAGCCTTTGAATCTTATTTTATTCTGTTCACAAATCTCCTAAAAGCAGAGTTCTATGGATTACAGCATCTGGAATTCTTTGTGTACGTATGAAAGAATGGCACTGTTATGTAGCTGAAGGTGTGTAGATAGAAAAGTATATAGTTTGTGAGGGGAATTTCCAAAATTCTATGAAGAACTGCGCCCACACCATTGGTGGTATGCATGAAAGAATGGCACTGTTGTGTAGCTAAGGTGTGAGGGGTGTTAAGTGTGAAAAATCTGAAAAAGTTGCTGTAATTGGGCCACTGTGCATTGGCTCACTTTGTGGCCATGGTTCCATGCCTGTGTGAGTAACCATGAATATTGCATACTGTTTGATTCAGGACATTTGGGAGATTGATATTTGGTAACTTTTTCTTACATTATATGGGGTTTTGACATGATTTCTACCTTTGAAAGTTTTTTTTGTTAATTTATCAGAAAATCTGCTAAAAGTGCAAATTTCTATGAAGAACATGAGCCCACACCATTGATGGTATGAATAAACCAACTACAGCTGCAGGGGTGTAGATTCCAGGAATATATAGTTTGTTGGGGTATTTCTGAGTTAGCTGTGTTTTGTGGGAAAAACTGCACATAGTTGCTAAATATTTTCGCTGTTTCTGAGACATTGTGCATTGACTGACTTCGTGGCTAGTCACTTCCAGGTCTGCTTGTGTAACCATATGGCATACCGTTTGATTCAGAATATTTGGGAGACTGATATTTGTTAACTTTTTTTCACATTCCATATGGTTTTGGCATGATTTCTATCTTTGATAGTTGTTTTTTGGTTATTTTTTTAGAAAATCTGCTAAAAGTTAAAATTTCTATGAGGAACTGCGCCCATACCATTGATGGTATGAATGAACTAACTACAGTGTTAAAGGTGTGTAGATTCCAGGAATATATACAGGGTTATTCAATAAAAGTTCTTATCCTTAAAAATGGTGCTAATTTTGCCATAACCAATCAGATGTTAGCTTTCAAATGTTAAATAAAATCTGATTTGTTGGGGCAAAATTAGCACCATTTTAAACAATAAGAACTTTTATTGAATCTCCCTGATAGTTTGTGGTGGATATTTCTGAGTTAGGCTTTCATATTTGAGATGCTTTTGAACTTTCCTTAGCAGTTTTTAGTTGAAATTCAATTTTGACTACAAATGTCTGGTATTGTTGTACTCAGGAGTATCAGAGCTTTTTGAAACAGTAAAATGTTTGTACGTAACTATAAAAAAAATTGGAAAATTTTTTTTTTACATATTTTACCCATAATTCCAGTAAAATTAGTCTAAATTGATTGAGGACAAAATCCTGAAAATTCTGCTGGCAAAAAAAAAAAAAAAAAAATTAAACCCTGCTAGTACTGAAAGGGATTAATTGTCCATTACTGAAAATAATAATTCAACCCAACTATTACTGTAACATAAGTTAATTCAGCTGTCAGTCAAGTACCTTTTCCTTTGCTGTGTGCAAGTACTGGATTTTTATGTAATTCCATCTTTCGGTGCTAGATGATCGTGATTACCGAGCATGCTCGGTTTAAAAAGACAGGTCTGAGGAAAGGAGGAGCCGGTCATGGAAGGTTACTGAACCTGAGCAAAACAAGTTTTGGATTAAAGGCTTCTTACATGTATTTAATAATAGATTAAAATGAGGCAAAGTAATTTTTTCAGTATACATACCGTTTAAGTGAGCATGGTTCTCCCCCGGGGTGGGGCGGGGCGGGTCAGAGGTCAGGTGATGTCACTCAACCTACTGGAAGCAGGACATTTGAACATTCACCCCAATATCATTTCTCACAGGTTCCAGCCACAGATGTGATTCAGGGCTCATTTTAGAGGAAATACTTTAGGCTTTCATTTAACCCTAACTTGTTTGAAAACCACAGTTGCCCTTTAAGTTTGGTACACATGTGTGATCACAAGCCTCAACCCACACTGCACAATGTGTACTAAAACGCCATTTTGGACGAGTATTGTTAAATGTATGGGCCCTTGCTGGGGCAGATCATCAACCAAGCCCAACCGAATGCCCTTTTTGCCCTTACATTTAATGATGGTTTCCCAAAATGGGTGTTTGATACACAGTGTGCATTGTGTGTATTGCGGGTAGGACAATGAAAAATACCTGGGGCAGGGAAGGTAGGATTGATTACTCCTACCTCCCAACATTATTTCATTAAGGAGATATAGCATGTGCAGTTTTTATTTGCCAGGTTAGTACCCTTGGCATTTCTGTATTAGAGATAGTGCTGAAGCCAGTAGGAAGCCTGGCAAAAGCAGTTTTCTTCATGCTGGTGCTCCTTAGAGAAACACAATTAGGAGAAATTATTAATTCTACCTCCCTGCCCTAGGTACTTTTCATTTTAACTGTTTTTGTAAAAAAAAATTAAATGCACAGTAGTTCTCCTTTAACTCTTCTCGTTCACACCTTCAGACTATACTGAAATAATGTTAGCTGATCATTTTGTGGCAAAATAGTGTGAAAAGATTTTTTTGTAGTAAACTTTTATGCTAACTTGTTTTACTTTTAGAAATTAATTGATTTGTATCTGATCACTCTGCACAACAATCAAGAAATAATGTGAGGCACATTTGTGTCAAAACCTTTAGCTATGACTGTATGCTACTAGCATACCAGTAATTTCTTAAGAGGTATCATACGTCATCAGGCTGCAGTCCACCGCAACCAAAATCTGAATAAAATGCATCAGCTAGGTGATTGATTAAAATACACAATTTTAGCCTTTGCTCTTTTATATTTTTTGTTAGTAAAAAATGATCTTTATTTTTTAGACTTTAGGTCTTCCACACAGAAAGTGTATTTGGAGTACACACAGTATTATTTTAGGTAACAGATAAGTAAAAAAAATGTGTTTGTTATAAATATTGCTGAAAGAAGGAATTTCCCTTCGATTTTGGATCTGAATTTCCCACAAAAATTAGTCATCATCTATGTCTCAACATTTCTTGTAAAGTGATGACACATATTTACATTTGAGGCTGACACTGTACAACATTGTGACTATAAACATGTAATGTTTGAAATAACTTAATATATTTAAAGGGATTTATGCATGGTGCAGGCTATAGATCACATCCTGGACATCGATCAGAATTTTCTGCATTTGTGGCAGAAATCTTGATAAAGTATGAGTAATAACAAAATAAGAAACACATTTTTCTGATCAGCCACTTGACAATATCTAATTGAAATCTATCTGCGGAGCAAGGTGAAGTTAGAAATCTGATAGGAATATTATCTACCCGTGTATGGGTACCTTTAGACAGAGGTTACTGTACATGGGTCATTGGCAAAATAATCTAAAGGCAACAAAATAAACGGTTTTAAGGGGACAAAATGACATTTTAATGTGAGGAGAACACACCATCTTTGTCTTCATGGAAAGGAAATTCATTGGAACCTAGAAGGATATTAAAGAAGTATTTTATACTAAAGAATGGAGATCTTTGGAAATAAGCAGGGCTTTGTTAAAGGAGACGAAGAAATGACTTTATTAGGATGGGAGGATCTTTCCCTGAACTTAACAAACAGTTATTTATGGCAGAAAAGCCAAAGACAGTTATAAAAGGAAATATGGGAGGATGGAAGACAAAGCAGACTGAGAAAAACAATTTGCATTATATGTGATAAAAAGTATGCATTTTGTATGTGTATATTTTTGCAGGAAATCTATGTCACAGAATGTAGAGAAATAAAGAGTTTTCCCTCCCGGATAAGTAAACATTGGCATGGTTTGAGGATGTGGTCTCTGTTGAGGGGTGGGGTTAAGGACCCCAGGGTCTTTGTGCCTATCGTTGTCTGAGATGTAAATCTATCCCTTTGTGGTACACAGACTAATGTTTAAACCAAATGAGGCCAAATGTGTGCAAAAAAGTCAACCAAACAGAGCAGAATACAGGATGATTTGCTGTCATTTAGTTTAGTTTTTTTAATCTATACAAAAACAAATGCAAGAGGTGGTTTTGATGGAAGTTTGAGTTGGGAACCACCAGAGGAACCTTGCTTAGGGCACCAAAATGGCAAGAACCCCCCTCTGAATTGATTAATAGATTGAGTAATGAAAGTAGTTGTCATTGAACTTTGTCTATGGGGACTACAGTTTTAAGTGGTATGTCACAGGGTTTTGTACTGGAGTCACTTATTTTTAAACTGTTTATCAATTATTTAAAAGTGGGTATTGGAAGCAAGTTACTGTTTGTAGATCACACAATTCTATTTCGGGCATTTAAAACTTCAGATGTTATGCAATTATATCAGGCAGATCTATACATGTTAGTAAAATAAGCAGAATATTCCGTGATGCTTTTTGGGTTTAAAAATTATTGTGCTGCTTATACTATAAATGGGTCTGTGATAAACCACATTTAAAAAGAGTCTTTAGAATATTGTACTTGCAAGGCAGCAACAGCTAGACTAGCATGATAGATTAAAGGGAGAAAAATATTCTCCCCCTTAACAAAGCACTGGAAAGGCATTGCTTGGAATATGCTGTGTGATTTTGGGTTCCTGTATACAACTACATCATGGAACTGAAAAGGGTTCAGAGAGGGGAAGCTAAATTCCCTTAATTGGGGGAATGATGGAGATAGAAACTATAGAACTATAGAAACAGACAAGTTAGGAGTATTCACAATGGCGAACAGGTGTTTGAGTGAGGATATGATCAATTTATACAAATGCATTAATGGGCCCTACAAGAACCTCTTTGGTGCAATGATTTTCACCAGAAGATCATTTAAGAGGGCATGTGGATATCCCTTAAGATTAGCAGAAAACCAGTTTATTCTTTAGGTTTGGGTATGATTTTTTTCAGCAAAAAGGATAAAACTGTGGCAGGTTCATTGGATACTTTGAAGATGGGTGATTCTAGAATTGAAAGTTACTGTTATTAATGCATAAAGTTCTCGCTAATCTGGGGGATTTTATGCATCTAAATCAGAGCAGGTAATCCAGTCACACAAGTTACCGATATCAGCTATTTTTAAAAAAAGGTGCGCACAACCAGCAGTTTAAAACACCGGTATCAGAGAGTCAGTAGTTTAAAACAGCTGATCCGCGTGCACCTTAACGCTCAAACAGCTGCCACCCCTAATGATTTTTCTTTTGCATACTAGTAATTATCAATCAAGGCTATTTTCTTTTATAAAAGTCTCCATAGCAGGCACCATTTTGTAAGTGTGTGCAGTAGAGAGAGCTGATTGTAGGAGTAATAGAGACTTTAACCCAATAAAATGCAACACTTCTGGGTATCTAAGTTGATACTTTTGAGAACTGATACATGTCCACCTTTAATCAAAAAAAAAATCTAATACGTTATTCAGGGCCTCCCAAAACCCCATTTCTGTTTTGCTTAAAAATTTAAATAATGTTCTCAGAGCGAGAAATTATACCTACAACCTCCACGACCCATTGCTGTGGCTCCCTGCTACTTCCTGGTAGCTGCTGCTTGTGAACGGAAAAGGCACGTATCGGCAGCGGTGGAGAGGGAGCAAGCGGAGGTCGATCGTGGAGTTAGTTGTACATAATTTCTCGCTCAGAGAACATTACGTAAACTTCTAAGCAAAATGGAACTGGGATTTTGACGGCCCTGAATAACATTACATTTTTTTATTAGGAGTG
The DNA here is from genome assembly GCA_019447015.1 of Hymenochirus boettgeri. Lineage (NCBI taxonomy): Eukaryota > Metazoa > Chordata > Amphibia > Anura > Pipidae > Hymenochirus > Hymenochirus boettgeri. The sequence goes on along the minus strand of CM033469.1, from coordinate 199,281,168 downwards.
GACATACCCTTTAATATAAAAAATAAGGATTATATGAGCCCCAATTATTAGAACCATTCTTAACTACATTGAATTAACTGCAGAGTAGCAGTATGGAAAAACAAACACCTGGCTATTTAAAACTGGTAAATGAGTTTAAAAGGACACTAAACAGATTGTATCTAGTTCGTTAAGTACATGAAAATTGTATCTATTATTCACAGGGAGGCGAGTGCTTATTCTCACCTCCCTGTGAATAATAGTATGCCCAGGGAACAGTACAACACTCGGCTCCTTCTCAGTTGTCAGTCTCGTTGTCCAGACTGAGCGTCTATCTTCGGGACATGCGCGCCATTACAAAAGATAAGCGCACGTTGGGGACAACATGCCTATCAGCTGAGAAGGAGCCGCGAGTGTTGTACTGATCCCTGGGCATTCTATTATTTACAGGGAGGTGGGAATAAGCGTTCTCACCTCCCTGTGAACTTTGTCGACCATTAAAAACTTCAGAGGATGTGCAATCGTTGCAGGAGGATCTAGATAGATTGTCACATTGGCTGCTAAGTGGCAGATGAAATTCAATGTTGAGAAATGTAAGGTGATGCATTTTCGACTTAAAATTTAAATCTTTGCAAAGCATTGGTAAGGCCTCATTTGGAATATGCAGTGCAATTTTGGAATCCTGTGTACAAAAAGGACATCTTTGAAATGGAAAGGGTTCACAAAAGGGCAACTAAATTAATTAGGGGATTTGGGGAGCTTGAATATGAAGAAAGACTGGATAAGTTACAATTATGTATGCTAAAGAAAAGGTGATCATGTGGGGATATGATTGCTGGGAATAAATACATTAACGGGCCATACAATAAACAATCTGGGGCATGGTTCACCAATAGAGCATGTAAGAGGACACGTGGACATCCCTTAAGACTTGAAGAAAAAAGGTTTAGGCTTCAAGCTCGGAAAGGGTTTTTCACTGTGAGAACGGTAAAGCTATGGAACTGTCTTCCAGTGGACGTTGTTATGGCAGGTTCATTGGTCAGTTTAAAAAAAAAGGCTGGATGAGTTTCTGCAAACAAGGAATGTTGCAAGTTACTGGTATTGATACATAAAGTAGAGTTGATCCAGGGAAATTTCCGATTGCCATTTGGAGCCAGGAAGGAATTTTTTTCCCCTTCATAAATTTGGTGGGTTTTTTTTGCCTTCCTCTGGATCAACAGTTAGGCAGGAAATGAGGATATTGCTAGATGGGTTGGACTGGATGGACGTATGTCTTTATTCAACCTCAAATACTATACTATACTGTACTATAAAATATAGAAGTCAGCCCTGTAATTTACTTGTTTTCCCCATGTGTCTTCTTACTAGTGAATAAAATGTTTCCTGTAGGAACACACACAATAGGTTAAACGTTTTGGGACTTTTAAATGTTTATTTAAAGACAAAAAAGGCAAACCAATAATAAAAAAAAAAATGTTAACTTGAAACAAGCACTTTTATAAATTACAGTTATTTAAATATAAAGACAAATGAAATGACATATTTCTTTTAAAAAGCACAATAATTTCTACAAATATATATTTACATTAGTTAAAAAATTTTTGGTCACCATGGTAGGTAAATCAGTCAATATGACTGGAATAGTTAACTGTTATTAAACAGTGATATGTAAGTGTAACACCTCTTTTGCATAAACCTGCAAGGCCTTTATATATTTTGTGCTGTGTACCTAAATAATATGGGAGATTTTATTAGGTTTCATGTACCATAAATGCATAAATGTTACTGAACGAGCAGCAATAATGATTTGGCATTTCAGTGCAGAGAATTACTGGCAACACAATTGGTCCTTTTAATAGTAATTTAGAGTTCAGTCTGTATGCGGAACCCTAATATTCTCGCTAGTATTGCCTTTACTGTGTAACAAGTAATACACGGAATAGTTAGCATTTAATACGCCATGGGGGAAATAATCATCTACTCACTTAAAGGTGATACAGTAAATGTTAGGTCAATTTTGGCCCTTTCGAATATATTTTTTCCAACACATTATGGTAATAAAACGGTAGGAATTGTAAACAGAGAGCAAGATGACATGAAAATAGAAAGGTTTACTGTGGGTATGAAATAAAGAAAGTTAAGTGCTGCCCCTCAGTAACGTTAATGTCCCCTCTACTCCTTACCAAACTAATATTATTGTTAACTAGCAGTTCCAAGAAGACTGGCATCTAATGCAGAGCAGACCAGCTCCTTTTATCTTGCATTTGAGTAATAACTCATTGGGCAACTCTAAGTGATGCGAGTACCACATTTGTAATACCATAGAGTTCCCAGCATTGCTTGTATCAGGGCTCTTCTCTAGCCACCAGTGTCTATCCAGTAAGCTTTGCCTCTGCAGGACGGATTTTGATGGTGGTGGATTTTAGTGGGTAGTATCTGCCCTTCCAGGTCTTCCAGAATATGCCTTGTTTCCTTTCATGCCTTGCACGAGGTACAGAGTGAAAATATTTCCCATTGAGGTTTGAATGGCCACATGAGCTAAACCACCATCCACCTGTTAAGAGAAATCTTTGTTACTGGTGACATTACACGCAATGGAAATACATAAAATAAGACATACAGATAGATTGATAGATGCTAACTGATATTAATGTAAGATGTGTAATCCATGTAAAGTTTTTCTGCTTTTATGAAATGTACTGGTACTAAAAGACTAAGTTGATTTTATTGATCAAAAACAATGCATGGCTGTTTAAAAAGCTTTAGCTCATTTACAAAAACAAGCGGATTATTTGTAAGTCTCATTAAAGTGTTTTCACTAATGCCAGCTTAGGGCTAAGGCTAAACAAGGATTAATTAATCAGTAGGGGCTCTGCAGCAAAGTGGATCATTCAACTGTAGACTTTAAAGCCATAATTTGCTACATATTAAAAGATTATAAAACACAGATTAGATTTATTTAAATAGCAAATGGCACTTAAAGGGTATCACCACTGAAAAATTATACATACTGTTTTAACTTTAATTGAAGAATGGGAGGTAAAGGAGCTATGTCTTACCTCCTGCTCTTCAGCTAATCCAGCAGGAACAAGCAAGAAAACTTTTAAACTTACCCACAATCACAATCCTCTGCTTCTTGCTCTCACAGGTGGCGACTTTACCTATGCTTCCTTACAATATACACACATGCTCATACAGTATAAGGGAGCATAGTAGTTAACTGTCAGAGGATCGCAATTGCGAGTGAGTTTAGAGAGTTTCTTGCTGGTTTCTGTAGACTTAATTAAGGATGGTAAGACATAGCTCCTTTACCCCCGTTTTTCACTGTGAAAAACAGTATGTACAATTTTCCAGTGGAGATAACCTTTAAGAAAAACCAGCTTCAACTGACCTGAAAGGTGTTTAGCGCAGTTAAAATCAGATTTCTTGTCTTGGTCACGGTCACGAGTGGAGAACTGCAGTTGCTGAAAATCCCCCAGTGCGTTTTCTAGCTCCCCTGTCACTGAGCCAAAAAGCTGGAGAGCAAAAGCTTCATCAGAACTTGCTAAATGAAACTTAGCTTCCATGTACTTGACGTTCTTGTCCCAGTCTTGCAGCTCAATGTTTATGAGATATTGGCCTTGTTTACTGATTCTGTGCAACTTTTCTAGTCCCAGCCAGAACTCACCTACAAACATAAAAAATTATTTTAACAATGTTAAAATTAAACAGCAAGCAAATTTGCAACTAGTGAAGTAAAATAGCAGTTAATTTTGATATTATGTTGTACCTAGTTAGTTAGGTTTACTCTAACGGTCATACAATTATGATCGTACATCAATCATAACCTGCGGTATCGGAAATTTTCGATACCACGGGTTACAGAATATGGCCCATAGTATGCTAAAGTATAAGTTTACCTTACATAAAATTTAATTCAATTTGCATTGACCCTTCCTTTTAATTATACTTCCTTTTAGTCTTTTCCCTTTTCCAGAATTTTAATTCTTTACCTGGGCTGTTCCTTTCGTTACATTGGTCAAGAAGTGGGCATGTACCCAAATCAGATTAGCACCAGGAAGGGAGACTTGTGCTACCAGACTACAATTTGACTAATAGAATAATCCCTGGATCCATTAATAGTATAAGTTCAATGTAAGTTAATATATATTTCAATAACACTTAATTGTAACATGGTACAATGGAAAATGCAAAAATATTTTACCATTAAGGTTTCCAAAACCATCCTTGTAGGCTTCCCAGAGCTGGTCAAAATCCACTGAGCCATCTGTGCGTCTCTGAATAACTGTCCATCCTGCATCTGATATGGGAATCAAAAAGTGGTATATTAGTTACAATACCAGGAAAATATTCCTGGTGTGATTGGTATCTGTATGTTATCTACTTGAGAGCTGCTTGCTTATTTTACAAAGATGCCTTTAACACAAAAAAAACACAATTTGTTTTACACTTCTGAAGCAGTGTTGGTGAAATGTGGCATCTATACACCAGTTATATTTCACACATCTACCTTTCTAAAGATGAATGTTGATGTTAACATAAGTTAAATGCAAAACATGCCTATACATACCTGCTCCCATTTCACAATAGACTTCAAAAGGCTGCATCCCAGCTGGTTGAATTGTAAAGATACCACTAGACTTCTCCCCTTCTAGAAAGATATGGTGACAGTCGGAAGGCAGCACTGAAAGGAATAAAAATACATTATGAAACCCCCATTTTGCCTTCAAATAGCAAAAAATATAAAAATAGTCAGCAAAACATGTTTTCAGCTATAAAAATCTCACTGAAGTGAAAGGTGAGTAATGTTCTTAGGGCCTATTTAAATTATTTAAACACACAATAAAATAAATTAATACTTAGCTTAGTTTTTTATTTATTTTGGCCAAAACTAAGGCACAATATAATATACAGCCAGCTTTTTTAACATTTAACTTTCGTTGCTGATTATTTAGAAATGATCCCATGTGTTATTTAATGTTAAACAAATTTCAGCACTCTATGTGGACTTCAATCCCTCTCTTTTACCTGTGCCAACGTGACACTTTTTTAATGACAATGACTAAAGTCCATTTTAGTTAATGTAAATCCAGGGTAAATCTGTTGTATATAAACAGAACCTATCATTAATAGAATTTTCATTATATTTTCTTTATTTTACAGTTAATCAGTAACTTAATCTCTAGGTGTACAAACAGATTAGAGTTCAATGCACAGTGGGACTGATAAGGGTCTAGTTAAAATAGCAGAAGGTCAGAAATTGGTGTTTTATTTATAGAGAGTTAAAGAATTATTAATATCACAGCGTTTAACATCCCTACTCATCTACTGTAAACATCCTTGTGGAATGGAAAAATAATATGATGGCACCAAATGTGTTTTTCAAGCTTTGTGTAGTAAACATGAACTTTCCCCCATTCCTGAAGATTTTCTCTATCCTGATATAGCTGAGGAATGTCAGACTTAGCCTTGAGGGTGTTTACAATGTCAGATAGGTCTGCTATTCATAATATAGGTGTATTGAATTTCCACTATTATAAAAAAAAGGAAATGCATCTTATATTTGCATTATTTATTGTGAAAGACACTTTTTTGCAGATGCGTTTATCACATAATTTCAAACATGATTTCCAGAGGTCAAAAATACACTATAGTACCACATACTTGCTAGTTAGTAAATGAGACCTGCCATGTTTGTATTTTCATGTAAGTGTGGACTTACTGTATTTTGTGGCTAATTTTGTTGAATTCTGTTGGACAAAAATCAGTTTAAATAAAATAAAAGCACTACAAATTATGGGGGTGGGAGTTTGTCCAAAATGATTGTTTTTAAAAGGGAGCCCTTCATATAATTGCCAAAAAATACAGCAAATTAAAATTTTGTGTACTAGAGTTTGGTGCAATTTTTCTATTAAAAGTATGTTTTTTTTTTAAAAATAATTTGTCAGCAATATTTTTGACAGGAGTACTTGGTGCTTATCCATATTATATAGATGTAGAACTAAAATTTTGTGAAATTGAATAATATTTTAAACTAAATTTCTATATTCTGTTTTTCTGCGGTTACATCTACAAAACCTGAATTGTCACTAGTATAGGTCTATGGGGTTTTTTTGTTAAGTATATAGGCATTAAAGGCAAGTGCATAGATTTACCATGTTAAATAAATGTAGCTTGGTTTTGAATTGGGTTTGTAAAATCAAATGTAAGTCAAAATAAATATATATATATATATATATATATGCCTCGTATAACAGTGTATGTGACACATTCTAAAGAATTACATCAGCTGTGCAATGTGAGAAGTAGGGGAAAGGTTACTTGAGGAATTCTGTAGGGCTTCACTGATTTTTTTTTTTGCAAAACATTATAATCATCTCTAGCACACCCACAATTGTAGTTATGTGAACTTTTACCTACTTCATAAAAAGTGATTCACACAGAATTAATAACATGTGTGACTGCTTATTTCTGGGGAACACACTGTAAGGGCATACAAGGTACATAACATGCCAGTGTGACAATAGCCTTTAGCTCATCTAAAAACTGAAGATAGATACATTTTTATATTTGTTATTTTTCACATTTAGGGCTAGGCCACACTAACGCGTTTTGCGTTCGCAATTGCGCCGGCTATTTTCGTTACAATGGAAATTGCGGGAATGCGGAAATTTCCAATGCGAATGCGATTGTGCATCCGTTCACGTTTTGGTAAAGCATGCGTTCACCATTTTTGGTGCGTTAACACATGCATTTCCATAACGGAAAATGTCAAAATAGCATTTGCAAAACACACAAGAATTGCGCACACAAACGCGCGGGAAAGTGCTTGCGATGTTGTGCACGATTCCTGTGCGTTGCAGTGTGGCCTCAGCCTTAGGGATTTTTTCTAGAAGGGAGATGGTCAGTATTGAAAGTCTGGCCCTTCAGCCTGATTGATTTGTGGCAAAACTACTATAGGACATGATATTATCATCTTTGTGTTATGATTTACATGAATTGACAGTAAAATCGTCTGCTGAGCAATAAATGTACTGAATGAACAAGGTTGCTTTGATGCAAAAGATTTGCGAGCTGAGTTCATGAAACACTGTAGGGGTTAAGTCTCTGTCTGACTTTCCTTATCCCATTGAAGACTAAATCCTATTATTCCTCCTATAGGGCTGAACTTTCACATAGTTGGAAGCGATCCAAGAGTTTTCTGCTAAGGGCACCCAGACTCCCTCCTCTGAAGGTGATGTTGCGCCTCCAGCACATGGAACACGACTTCAACTTTCACACACTTGGCCTTGGGCCAGTTCACCCCATTCTTATTTGTTTTCTGTGTGCACAGCAGAGGCTTTGTACTGATTCCAACATAGTACTGCAGGTTTTATCAGGACGCAGATGGTCCATATCTCTGACATTTTTAGCAGAAACTCACTTTCACATTTACCAATCTCCCTAGTTTGACTTTATAATCTAAGATTTATAAATTAAATGTCATCTTCTATGTCCCCAAAACACAACACTATGCTGAATAGATAGATAGATAGATAGATGGTAGATAGAAGATAGATAGATAGATAGATAGATAGATAGACGATAGATAGATAGATAGATAGATAGATAGATAGATAGATAGATAGATAGATAGAAGATAGATAGATAGATAGATAGATAGGTAGAAGATAGATAGATAGATAGATAGATAGGTAGAAGATAGATAGATAGATAGATAGATAGATAGATAGATAGATAATAGATGATATATGATAGATATATAGATAATAGAAAGATGATAGATAGATAGATAGATAGATAGATAAATGATAGATAGATAGATAGACAGACAGATAGATAGATGATAGATAGATAGATGGACAGACAGACAGACAGATAGATAGATGATAGATAGATAGATAGATGATAGATAGATAGATGATAGATAGATAGTATATTATAGTTATAGTATACCTAAATATGTAACTGAAAATTAATTCTGCTTCATTAGATACTACTGACTTTTCACAATGCACAGAAAATTTACTTTATGAAGATAAATTTCAATATCGGTTAGCGAGACTTTTAACCCATGCAGACGGTGATACTTATTCAATACGCCGTTTGCACTAGTTTGTGTGCGATTAATTATCGCCAGCTGATAGTTGGCATAAAAGTCTTGCAGCAACTGAATCCCTCCCAGGATATATCCACACACATAAACTACGTATTGAATCCAGGAAGGGAAGGAGGTTTACATATATTGGTACTGTAGGTATTTTGACCTTGGTATGAATAAAACACAAAAGGTTGATGTACATTGGAAGTATATCTTATAATAGTGGATCTATGTAGAGTTACCTCAATTCTTCTAATGAGTTATCTGCACAGATAACACAGCACAGTACAGTGTTAGTCAACGCACTAACAGAACGGCATGTACAGTAGATGACGTGCAGTTATACTTGGCAAGGAAGCAAATCTGCACTAATAACATCCTTCAGTGCAAAGTGCTCAGCCCACTATGAAATGTGTGAATGGACTTAAACAGAAATAGAAAGGAAGTCAGAAGTACAGGCCAGTCTTTTAATAAGCACATGTCTAGCCTGTAGTCTGAGAGCAGCTAAAAAGGCTTGGAGAGAAAATTATCCATTTCAATAAGCATTTGTTTTATATGCTTTGTATGTCTTTAGTACCATTGCAATGCTGTCATTTTAAGTAAGTAGGACAAAAATTTTCTTCTACTTTTAAAACAACTGTTTTACTTTTTTTCAAAATGTTATGGGGTTGGAATGGTGGGTGGCAAAAAGGGTACGGGAGCTGCAGTGGAACATTTTCTTATAATAATCACTCAGTGACATAGCTGAGTGATTATTACAAGAAAATATTCCACTGCTGCTCCATTATAATGTGCATTATATACTGTACATGTAATGTTGAGCTGTATTTTAACTTAAAATGAAGATTGTAAACAAAATGAACACTCAACACATATGCGTACGCAGGCTACAAGCTATACAGCCAGTCATCCATAATATGCTTCCCTTACACCATTAGCTGCCTCTGTAGTTCCCTCTATGCTCTGCCTCCAAGCATTGCGACTTGTAAACCCAAAGAATAATGTGTAAGGACTTAAATGCAACTCAAATTAGTGAAATTGCTTGTTTATTCATCACACATGTTTCGGACGTCTTGGTCCTTTATAAAGTGTAACATACTCAGTGAACTACCACCTATTAATAGGGGAAGGAAATGACATCAGCAGAAGAGTCCCGCCTCCCCAGCTGACCTTACAGTGGGGGGAAGGGAGAGGGGTATATGTGGTGTTTTTATATGTTTATACCCCTCTCCCTTCCCCCCCCCCTGTAAGGTCAGCTGGGAAGGCAGGGCTCTTCTGCTGATGTCATATCCTTCCCCTATTAATAGGTGGTAGTTCACTGAGTATGTTACACTTGATAAAGGACCAAGACGTCCAAAACATGTTGTGTGATGAATAAACAAGCAATTTTACTAATTTGAGTTGCATTTAAGTCCTTACCTGGTACCTCATCATTATTCTGTTGGTTTACAAGCCACAGACAGTCATTATAAAATCTCTATTATGTATTTTTTACTTACCAAGCTCTGTACTGCTGTCATTCTGCTGGACTTCAGCATCATCATTTTTCTTTAGCTTTGTCCTTAATTTCAGACTATCTATCCTGTTATTGTGAATCTGTAATAGAAGCAGCTAATTAGCCACCCATAATTTCTAACATAGAAATGGGCTCACTATAATGTATTAAACATATATAGTTGATTTTCTACTGTAGATTTCCCCAATAAATCTGAATAACCCATACAGTGTCCTCTTAATTAGTATGGTAATTTCTATAATTTCTATAAAGACAGTTGTAAAATTGATGCAAATAACTACATAGTGGGGGTGATGTATTAAAAAGCCTTGCTCAATTCAGCAATTTTTAACAGTTAATGGATTGTGGGATCATGAAAGTTAAGGTGCACTCCCTTTCACCAGATTTACAGCTAGAGCACCCCCTAAAAACATAATACTAACACACCCCAGAAGTACTGTTATGCAGTTATGCTATCCAATGCCTGTCACTTCCCCTCTCCTGAGTGCTCTGAATGCTCAGTAAGCTTTATCAGCAAGCATACACTCAATGAGCTTTTTAAGCGGTCAGATAAGGAATCTCTGTGAATAACCTGCAGTCATTGGCCATGATGCCATCTCTCATGGCCATCACTGCAGAGTCTACATGGCAGAGCCAGGAGCTGCAGTAAAGATGCAGCAGGCATCTGGATGATTAACTTTTTCTAGCTACATTTTTGAGCTGTGTGAGTATTCTGCTTCTAGGGTTTGGGGAGTGACCTAACCATTGACAATGATAATTTTGGGGGTGGACATACCTTTTAATTTTTGCTTTGTGCTAAGTAAAAGTGAAAAAAACTTTTATTGTATTGGGTGTGCTCTGGTGTTTCTAAAAATGGTATAAACCCCACATTAGGAGTCGAAAACCCACATATTAGAGTTGGCATTTGGGAATGGCGACTAATATTATATCATCCCCATTATTTCTCCTAATAAAAAATGAATGAAAATATGATCAATTCCATTTCAATGATTTCCCATTCCCTTTAAAGCATGGTCATTTAAACTGATGCAAAGCCCTTTATCACTGTATTTTTCTCTTACTCAGTCACTTCATACATCTCATGTGAGTTAGCCCTACATTTTAGTACAATGCTTACTAAAGTCTGTTCCCTGTAATTTTGATTCTTTCATATTACACTGCTTTAATAAATAACTATATTTCCTTGTTAAAAAATACCAACTTACTGCATTTTGTAAGGTTTTAATCTGCACATTTTGTTTGTCCAGCTTGTATTGTTGCAGTTTAATCTTCTCTAAAAGCTCATCAATCCTCTGACCCTGAATCTCCATTAAGGACTGAAATGTAATAGAAAATGCCACAATTAAAATGATGGGCGTCATCACAAGATTTCCAATTAATGTTATATCACATTCATTTTCACATGCACTTATAACTCTCCTACCACTAACTAAGCATTTAGTGGGGATCAAACTTACAACACTCTATCTATCTATCTATCTATCTTTTTTTTACTAGTTCATGGCCAATTCTCCTTCATACCTTTTTACATTTACAGTTTAAGGGTGGTTTAGGCAGTAGAAATGAGCCTAAAGAAACTTGCTGATGCCAAATTGTAGCAGATGCTTCACTCCCCTCTGACTCAGTGAAACACGAGAGTAGTTAGTTCACCACCCACTGCATGTGCAGAACGTGCTCAATGGGGGATGCTGAAGAAACTATCTAATATTTAGTGCCCTTTAATACTGCACATCTATACCTTTGTTGAAAGAACAAAAGCACAAATGAGCTGTCGTAATTAATAGTTCACTTGCATGTATAATGCACAGCTGAATACTCTCTAAATACAGAGCAATAATTAATATTATGGTATTTAACACTATTTCTGTTAATACTTTTTGTTATTTGTAGACATTGTAAAATAAAAATCACAGAGAAATATATACATAGCAAGTGGAACCGCCACCCACACATATATATATAAGGAGACACTAAATGACAGCAATGGATTATATTGATGAATAAAAGGTGCAGGCTATGTTATATGGATTAACTTCTGCATTAAACATGATGATATATAAGAAATATACAGTTTGATCTATGCTGTTACATAGCACCTCATCACTTTCCATGTTGCTAGGCAACATTTCTACTTCTAAATTCTATTTTTATGGACCCGTTATCTGCTACTTTAAATGTATTATACAGAAACATATCTATGCTTTTTATAATCTGTTTTAGAGCAACACTTGTTTTCTTAATAGAACAGACAAAAAAAATCACAAGTGCAGTAACCCAGAAAAAGAAATCCGACATTTGCTTTTCTAAAATGTGACATACACTACACTGATTAAATATATTTACATGCTTTATCTTTAACAGAGGTACCTACTTGTGCTATGAACAAGCAGGTCCATCACCTGCTCCTGTCACTCTGCCAACTTACCTGGATGCTTAGGATGTCCTCATTTTCACTGCGGTTCTGTCGCCTTCCATTTTCCAGAAGTTGGATCTTGGCTTCCACGTTTTGAAGCCTCTGGTCTAGGAGCTGCCTGTCCATGCTGACCTCCTGCACCTTTTCCCTTATTCCTTCGGACTGATCAAATAGCTGCTTGTCTCTATCCTCCAGCTCCTGCACCCTGCGCTTCAAGGCCTCCCCATTCTCTTGGACCTCCTTAGTTTGCCTCATTAACTCTGCCAAAGACACATTGTGCTGTGCTAGCTTGCCTGTTATCTCTTTCAATTGCCCTTTAGTCTTGTCCACGTGCTCTTTTAGCCCATGCCCTAACTGCAGTAGCCCATGTGCTATTACATTTACTTCATCCCATGAAGCAAACTGCACCTTTTTCTCTGAAGAGAAACCCCAGCTTTCCCCTCTCAGCACCAACATGCTGACTGCTAAACTTGCAAGCAACAGCTTCATCTTTGTATATTTCCTCCTTGTGCTCTACCTAGCCAGTCTTATTTAGTTTTGGTTTTCTCGTCAATACCTTCTTTATATATTCCACAAACCACTCCTTCCACCCCTCCTCTGTACAGAAATACCTCTCTGAATGAGATGGGGGAGTGACCAAAGGCACAGTGACATGTATCAGTTCCTGAGAGTGAATTCCTTCTGTCAATCTCTCAAGAGACTTACAATGACGGACAAATGTTTAGTAAAAGATATGGCTCAGCCTTTTATACTGTATAACATGTATACAGCAGAGAAAATGTATTTATTTTGTTTTATTTAGTGCCAGTGTCAAAACAAACTGCATGAAATTAATTTTATATACACCTGTAAAAGTACTCTAAATAAATACCTGGGTTCATATACCCTTTACAAAGCGTTTTATCTCCTTTTGTTTCAAGGACTTGTTCAATTACAACAATGCTGGAAATAGCTCTTTTAGAATGTATATTTATTAATCCCTTGTTATTTCACTAGACACTTTCCAAAGTGGGGTGTTCAATGTACAACTGTACATTTTAAGTTTGATAGCACACACATTGATCCTATATTTATCCTCATATTCAAGGGGACTACAGTGCCCTCTAATGTTGATTTGTCTTCCCCCCATCATGTTTTACTTGATGAAATTAGTAACATAGTAATTGCATGGGACACTAGGACACTATCAAGTACTGAAAGTACTATCAAGTACTGAAAGGAAGAAGAGATTACTAATGCAAGCAATGCACTAATAGAATCTTTTGCTGAATGTTATGTTAAAGACCCATTGTTTAAGAACAACTAGAGTATCCATGCATTTGAATCTATATGCAAAAAAGACACTAGGTATTTGGAGTAGATCAGCCATTTTATTTAACTTCATTTTTCCTGGCCCAATTCCTTTTGTTGGCAACAAGACCCATGGGAAGACCAGCTCTGCAATAAGTGCATCTTACCTTGGTTCGATCACAGAAAGAAGGGGTGTAGCTGGACTGGTGGGGGAAAATAATTGGTAAGTAAAACACCTGATCTACTCTAAACTAAGGGGTGAGGGCCCAGAGGTTTGGGTCCTCACCTTAGAGACTCTTAATGGAAGGGAAAAACAGAGGGTGGGGGAATGTAAGTATAGTTCTCTTTTAAAGGAAAGAAGGAAGAACCTTTGCTTTAATAAAGAAGTACTTGCAAGGAAAATGTCAAAGATCTGCGTACACACTGTCCTGAGCGTTCTCCCTATACACAGCATAGGGAGAACATTCAGGATTCCATATTTCCCACGACCACAGCCTATACTTTAGTACAGGGAGACGCCCGTAGCCGAGGGACTTTTCCGAACAACTGTGAGGCCGATGGGAGCATTAGTCTGCTTTGTGATTTTTTTTCTACACACAGTAACGACAAAGCCCCTATACTGTCAGATTTGATGATATAGGGGCTTTGTCACTGTGTGTGTACCCAGCTTAAGAGAGAAGTGAAATATATTATTTGAGCAGAAAACCTCTGCTATGTGCCTTGTACAGTATTTGTAATGAATTAAGGACATGAATAGAAAAATTAGGACAAAATAATAAGCATAATAAGTTGCCTTACTCGCACTGGGAACATTATTTTAAGTTTTAGGCAAAACTTATCCTAGCTGTTGGGGGTGCCTGAATAACATATTTAAAGTTTTTATTAGGGGTGGACATACCCTTTAATGGAAAGTGGTTAGGTTAAACTCTGAAACATCTTTCTTTTTCAGTAACAAACCATTTGATATAGCAATGTGCAACAGAAAAAGTTAATACAGTGGTTCTTTCCCTTTTTAAAAAATTGAGAAGCTGATGTTTAAGATAGGCAAAGAGGAAGATTTCATGCTGGAAGACCAATAAATGAAAGGTTGGAGTAGTCAAGGTGTAAAATGGAAACAGAACATACATTTAAGGTGTTGAATGATAAATGAATGGGCTTGGTTAGAAGGTTAGAGAGTCCAAGATTACCTTGAAGGCATAGTTCTGACATAACAAGAGTAATTTACATAACAGAAACTGAAATAAGAAAAAAATAAGATTGGGTGAAGCACAATTTGGTTGGAAAAATTATTCACTTTGATTTATAATTAATATGAGGTGGCAGTTTTGCTCCCATCAGGGAAATGCAAGGAGACAGATTCTTCAGTGAACATTAGAATTTACAATTATGGTGGATGATTAGATTTCCATATCACCTATACATAAAGATACAGAAAGCCCAAAAGAGCATGGTGAGAAAAAAGTATTAAGAAAGGAAGAAAATATTATTTAAAAAAGGATTAAATTTGTGCAATGTATAAAGTAAAAGTCAAATCTAATAAATACTGTGACCTTGTGTATTAACCTATACAATCATTTGAAGGAGAACTAAACTTAAAAAAAAAAAAATCCTAATGCAAAAGCTTTTCTCTTCAGAACACCTATACATTGTAAGATTCTTCTCTAGTTGCATTAAGTACACACAAACAATAGATTTTGTAACTAAGGGCCCCTTTTATAAAAAATCGGTATCGTTATCGTAAAATACCGATCGTTATCGTAAAATAACGACCGGGTTTTAACCGATAACGACCGTTATTTACCGATAACGACCGGTATTTACCGATATCGTTAAATACCGGTCGTTATCGGTAAATACCGGTCGTTATTTACCTATAACGATCGGTATTTTACGATAACGATACCGATCTTTTATAAATAGGGCCCTAAGAAGGCTACCATGTTTTTGCCAGTGTAACTCATAGCCCATGTTGGCTTTAAAGAGTCACACCCCCTGAACCCAGTACTCATTGTCTCTATACACAGACTTTCTAGCTTCTGTTTCTAGCAAAAGATACATTTTCTAAAATGTACCTATACTTTTTGTTGTACCTCTGGTGGCACAACATGTAAATGTCATATTTTTAGAAACACACAGCCCAAGAAGTCACAGGTTCAAAACCCATATCTTACATTTGAAACTATACAAAATATTCTATTGCTTTTTTGTTTGTTTCCATCATGTTTTTAGAAAAATACAATGTTTAAATACATGTACAAACTTAATATATAGAAGCTCTTTTCTTCTAATTTACCAACCAGCATGAATTGCTGACAGCCTTCCTGTAGCAATACAAAATAGTCAACTTATTTTGCTGGCCTTTTTTTCCTAGCAAAAGATAAGGATTCTAAATGTATCTGTTTCTTTTGCATGTGTTCTAGTTTTAGAAACACACAGACCATTGGGTCACAGATTCAAATCCCCAGGCTTACTTGTTTTATTTTTTTGTTGCCATTATGTTCCTAGTACAAGATTCTATATATACTCCCATTCCATCTAGAAGCTATTCTGGGATAGTGATAGAAAGCTTTCTTTTTACCAAATTACAGTACACGAGGTTGCAGGATGGATTCCCCAGCTTCCCAGCTTCCTGTGAAGTGTACTGCGAACATTTAGCTAGATGTGCCCAGCTAAAGTGAATTATGGGAGCAGACCCCTAGTGCCAACAGGTTAATTTCATAAATCACCCAGCAGCCACAGCAAAGGGAAAGGTGAGACACAGTATTTGGTATGAAAGGGCTCTTTCTATTGGGGAAATGTTCCCCTTTAAAATGAATGTTCAATGCAGATAATAATGAGAATCTAGGAAAAGGGGCATTAATTTCAGGATTTTGTAAGATCTGCAGATTAAAGTCATGGGACCCTTGAATTCCTAGAGGCAAGACTGGCGGTGCACATAGTTCGTTTTTCCAAATATTTTATTCATACTTCATAAATAAAACAGAGTCCATCCGTATGCAGATTCCTAACCTTCACCATAGCTCTCAGATTCTTTTACCCACACCCCCTTCTACTGCTCTTGAATCTTTTAGTCCCATGACCCAATTAGAGGTCTCGTCTCTGCTTTGGTCATGTCTGTTCACTACATGTCCTCTCAACCCCATGCCCTTTTCCCTACTGAAGCACTGTAATCAGGCAGTCACCCCTATACTAAACAACATATCCAACACCTCCTTGTCATCTGGTATTTTCCCTTCCTTCTTTAAACACGTGAAACCCATAATCAAAAAAGCCTCCCTTGACCCTTATTGTCTTGCTAACTACCACCCGGTCTCTCTTCTACCGATAGCCTCCAAGCTACTGGAATGTCTTGTCTTTTCCCGAATCGCTAATTATCTTAATTTTCATAACTTACTGGACCCTCTTGCAATCAGGGTTTCGTCCTGGGCACTCAACGGAGACAGCCCTGTGCAAAGTTGTGAATGACCTTCAGGCTTCCAAAGCCAAAGGCCACTTTTCTCTATTCTCGTCCTTCTCGACCTCTCCTCTGCTTTCGACACAGTTGATCATTTCCTCCTAATGCAAAACTCCTTGGGCATCTGGAATGAAGCGGCATCCTGGCTACAATCCTACCAGAACCTACTCTATGTCATATGATAATAAAACATCCTCTACGGTTCCTCTTAATGTTGGGGTTCTGTAGGGCTCTGTTCTTGGACCCCTGCAGTTCTTTCTCTATACCATTTCCGTGGGAGAAGTCATCAGCTCATTTGGTTTTAACTACCCTCTGTATGCCGATGATACGCAAATATATTTTTCCACCCCCACGCTTAGTCCTGACACCCAATCACGCATCTCTTACTGTCTCTGTGCTGTCTCCTCAGGGATGGCGCACCAATGCCTCAAACTTAACCTGATTAAAACTGAACTAATCATTTTCCCACCTAAACCTGGTCCTCCTATCCCGCCTTTTTCCATTTCTGTGGACAACACCCCCATTTTCCCTAATCAGACGGCACTTTGCTTAGGGGTTATTATTGACTCCTCTCTCTCCTTTTCCAATCTCATTAACTATGTTGCTAAAACCTGTTGCTTTTTTCTTCGTAACATTGCGAAGATACGTAGATTCCTTTCTCTTCCAACTACTGCTATGCTTATCCATGCTCTCATCCTATCACGTCTGGATTATTGTAACCTTCTGTTTTTTGGTCTACCTGTTTCCCCTCTTTCTCCCATTCCATACTTAACTCTGCCGCACGCATTGTCTCGCTCTCTAACAATCAGGATATTAAATCTCTTCTCTGACGCACATCTACCTGGCACCCCATTAAACAACGCATTATCTACAAAATCCTTCTCTTAACATTTTAATCCCTTCACTCGGCTGCTCCTTCTTAAATTTCTTCTCTTGTGTCCCCTTATGTTCCTGCTCGTACCCTCTGCTCATCACAGAACCAGCTCCGGTACAGTCCCCGCCACTCACACTGCCTCCTCTTACCTCAAACCTTTTTTTTCTTTTGGCTCCTTTCCTCTGAAATTCCATTCCCCTCTCTCTACGTCAAGAAACCTCAATAAACAAGTTAAAATCTAACCCGTCAAGCTATCGCTCTGAGCACTGCACAACAGCACAGCATAGGACTGTTGATACTGCACCAGTTATTACTTTAGCACTTCCACCCTTTCCTATGTATCTATATGTTACCCAACTAAGTAGATTGTAAGCGCTAAGGAGCAGGGACCTCTTTCCTCATGTTACAAGTTTTAAGCACTTGTATATTTCATGATGCTCATACTTATTTATATATTTAATAACTGATAGTAGAAGATCCTCCGCACTCCGTACCTAAGTATTTTCAGCCTGGGTGCTACCATTCAGTATTACAAGCAAATATATTTACAGAGCACTCCAAGGTCTTAAAAGCAAATGGTTTGTTCACATATGCAGGATCTAATCACCTACGTGTTTCAGCCTCTAGTTAGCAGGCCATCATCAGGGTGATTTTTACTGTCCCCCTTGTACGACTTTTTGTATTCTATATTGTACAGCACTGCGTCCCCTAGTGGCGCTATATAAATAAACATATGCACACATACATAGAGGCGCAATCTTTTAAAATTTCATTCATGCTTTTATCCACACCTATGTGTTTATTCATCCATAATGTGTGTAATTTTATATTTGTATAAAATAACTTACATGTTTTTTGATTTTTACAAGCACATCCACATGATCAATTTTGAGAGCTCCATAAAGTGGCCAAAAATTGGGGCTCAATCCGGGCTAATCTCAGGAGCACAACTGTGTAAAAAAAAAAAAAATCATGAACTGTTATATTCAGATATTCAGGTTTTTTTTACTTAACCTTTACCCCAATTCAAAAAAATCCCACTGTTTTTTCTAGTTGCTATTGAGTACAATAAGAACATTTTTGAAGATGTGCTAGACAAGTAATGTCTACCTCTCTTTTCTTCAAAATCCAGATTTGACCTGTAGGTTACTGTGTGAAAGTTCATATGAAATCCTTTCTGCTTTTAGCCCTTCCGCATGCTGATCATTTTCCAAACAAAGAACTTTTGTTGCTACCAGAAAAGTGACGACAACCTCAGCTGGACTCCCATATCCTGCTCTGCCAACGATTTATTAAGCAGAGACAGAAAGAAACTGAAATACGAACCGCTGGAGGATGCACATTCTTGCAGTTAATAGGTTAGGTAGATGATAGACATATATTGATGTATAACTTAGTTGTCTAGTATTGTCATGTAAACTGTTGTGTCCATCACTTTCCATTTAATATTTGATTACAAATGAACGTTGAGGCCGGGGAACATCACAGGCTGCACAGGTACGGATAGGCAGCCTGTCTGTAAGGCCATCAGTGGCAAACAGTTGTGAAATGATCATCTTAAGAATTAACAATCTACCATATGTATGTATATTTACCCATTCTTGGAATTACAGTTCAATTAAAAATGCAAGTGAACAGACTTTAAAGCCTAGGTTCCACGATTCAGAGCGTGTTTTGAGCACCGTTCGCAATTCCAATTCGCATTGCTAATGCAATACTATTGGAGTGTTCTGACTGTGTGCTGCACTCCGATCCGTTATTGGAGTGCATGGATGCACGACTTTTGTGTGTATCAAAGGCATTTCAGTAACACAGATGGGTGCAGGATTGCAGCGCACATAACTTATCAAGTACAGCGGTGCATTACAAAAATCCTGCATGCGCTGCTGTACATGACTGTGGGATCTAGCCCTAACTGAATACTGAATTGACCGATGACCAGAGAGAGTCATCGGTCCCATACAAGAGTCCCATACAAGTTATTACTATGAAGTTATTGTATAGAAATAAAAGTGAAAGGCACTAAATATATATATAAAAGTTTGATTTGATTATCAACTTATTGAGTATATACATACAGTATATCATTTTGATTTATTATTTTATTCAAAACTAGTGCCTGTCACTTTTTGGCTGGCCAACTTGTAGTCAAAAGTAACATATTAAAGGCCATGTCCACCACTCTGAAATTTTTTTAACCCCACAACTTTCCCACCCACATTCACAAGACTTACTTTTTTCCCAGTCAGAAGGAATCTTTTATTGAAGTCCGTCTGCCCTTCTCTTTTACAGATTTGTGAGCCCTAAGTGAGCTTGTGCAACCATAAAGCAGACAAGCCTTGCACCACTATGGTCTTGACTAACAGCTAAAATGCAGTAAAGATACAGAGAGTGGCAAGGGACTATGCCAACCACTTTATGGGCCTTTGGTAAAGTCTCTTTCTAAATAATGTTAATAATCCTTTAGGGCTAGGCCACACTGAAACGCAAACGCAATAGCATGCGATTTCATGTGCGATTTTCGTTGCGTTTGCGATTGCGATTTCTTCAATAAGTATAGGAAAACGCATGCGATTGCGATTAAAAATGCAGAACGCAAAACGCAAACGCATCGAAAAACGCGCGTTTTTTTTGCGTTGCCGCGTTTTCAATAATTTTGAAAAACCGCAAGCGCAATCGCAATCGCAAACGCAAGCGCAAACGCAAAAAAAACGCAGCAGTGTGGCCTAGCCCTTAAAGAACATATAATGACCTTTTTAAGATATATTGATGGTTTGATCCTAATATAGAATGGAGAGATTGGTTTGGTGGATTGGTTTGTGGAATATTGTAATGACACAAAGTAAGGGATCAAATGTACATCCCACACAAATCCACTCAATTGAATATTTGGATATCTTGTTTGAAGTTAAGGGGTCATGTATCTCTATCAATCTTTCTAATAAGCCCATCACTCAAAACACGTTGTTACATACCAAGTAAAGCCATCTCCGGTCAGTTATAGAGGGCACACCATTCGGCCATTTTATTCGAATATATATGCGACGCATATGCTTGACTTGGTATACCTTTCAAAGTCAGGCTATGTCACTGGGACTGTTTATAGAGGGGGTACAGAGTGAATAATATAAAAAATAGCTTATGACAGAGCAGTGTCAGAACTCCTAGAAACTAAGAAATAGAGATGTCCGAACTTCGCAAAATCCGGTCCGCTCGAGGATCCGCGAATTTTCAAAAAAATTTGAAAATTCGAAAATCCGCGAGTGGACCCATTAAAATGAAAAATACCCTCGAAATTACCCTCGAAAAATTTTCGAAATTACGGGTTTTCTCGTATTTTCGAAAATACGAGAAAACTAGTATTTTCGGAAATTATGGAAAATATGTTTTTTCGAAAATACGAATAATCCTCGTAATTTCGAAAATTTTCGAAAATATGTATTTATGGAAATAAGAGAAATCCTTGTATTTTCAAAAATTTTCGAAATTACGTGTTTTCTCGTATTTTTGAAAATTTTAAAAAATACGTGAAACTCGTAATTTTGAAAATACGAAAAAACGCGAATCGGAAGTTCGGAAGGTGGAAAATCCGGAAAAATCCGCCGTTCGTGAACGGGATAAATCCGGCCATCCCTACTAAGAAATAGAAAGAAAAAAAGAAATAACCCTGTTCCTAATATTGACTTATTTGTGGCCAACAAACTCTGGATAATCATGCTAAACGATCCTGTCTTAGGGCTAGGCCAAACATGCGTTTGCGCATGCATTTTTTTCATATCATTGAAAATGCGGCAACGCACCGAAAACGTGTGTTTTCGGGTGCGTTGCGATTTGCGTTCCACATTTTAAATTGCAATCGCATGCGTTTATCAATAGTTAATGAAAAACGCATGCGCAAAGCAACGAAATCGCAAATGAAATCACATGCAATTGTGTTTGTGATTTTGTTTGCTTTGCAGTGTGGCCGTGCCCTTAGCTGGGATTTTATCAGACATACCAAAATTCTCTTTTAGAAAAGCACTAAGTTCATATGTGGCCATTGGAGGTTTAAGGGTGCACGAAAACCCACTTGGTTTAATACACCAGAGAACCAGTGGCCACATGAGATATGCAGTATTTCCATTTATTTGTTCTTCTAAAATATTTAAGAGTACACACAGAGATCAAGAATATAGAATGAAATATTATATCAACTGTAAGACGACTCATATAATATACTTGGCAACCTGTGAATGTGGTCTCTAGTATGTGGGGAAAACCATAATATGGGTGGAACAAAGGAGACACAAGGTAGGCAATTGCCAAGCATATTATAGAAGAGCATGGAGGTTATCTCTGCTTATAGACAGAATTGGAGACCAAGTGAGAAAAGGGGGTAAAAGCCTATAACACTTCTAGGAATGAACAGGGAGCTTTCATTAAGCTGTTTCTTAGATGTGCGATTCTACATAAATGTGAAACCAGTTGTCCTTAAAATTACATAGTCCAAAGAATAATAATTAATTTGGCTTGAAAAAGACAAAAAAAGACATATCCCCTCAACCAGACACAGGTACACACACCTACTGATCTACTTATTCATTACAGTGGCAGCCATACTTAAAGGGTAACTAAAGTAAAAAAAAACTAATTTAGATTTATCCTCAATAAAAGATAGTTTTATGGTTGTAAACACAAAAAAGACATACCCCTCAACCAAACACAGGTACACACACCTACTGATCTACTTATCCATTCCAGTGGCACCCATACTTAAAGGGTAACTAAAGTAAAAAAAACTAATTTAGATTTATCCTCAATAAAAGATAGTTTTATGGTTGTAAACATAAAAAAGACATACCCCCTCAACTAGACACAGGTAAACACACCTACTGACCTACTTATCCATTACTGTGGCAGACATACTTAAAGTGTAACTAAAGTCAAAAAAGCTAATTTTGATCAATAATCAAAAAAGGTTTGTTTTTTTAACCCCCCAACGTGATACAGGTATACACACCTACTGACCTACCCCTCCATTACTGTTGCAGCCATACTTAAAGGGTAACCAAAATCAAAAAAACTAATTTTGACCAAACATCAAAAAAGTTTGTTTATTTTAACCCCCAACCCAACACAGGTACACACACCTACTGGTCTACTTATCCACTACTATGGCAGCCATACGAAAAGGGAAACTAAAGTTTAAAAAAAAACTAATTTTGATCAATAATCAAAAGTTTGTTTTTTTAACTTCCAACCTGATCCAAGTACACACACCTACTGATCCACCCTTCCATTTCCATGGCAGCCATATTTAAAGAGTAACTAGAGTAAAAAAAACACATTTTGACCAATCATTAAAAAAGTTAGTATTTTATCCCCCAACCTGATATGAATACACACACACACCAACTGACCTACCTTTAATGCATGTGACATATTTAAAGTATGTCCTTTAAATGTAAAAAACAACAATGTCCTCTTTAGTGGCATTATTGAGTTTAAAAATCTGCAGCACAAACACACAAATTCCGTTCCAAAATGCAGTCTTTTAAGCCAAATTCAAAGTTTATACTTAAACTTTCCCTTTCTAGTTGTCCATTATAATACAATATTTTATACAGTACACATAGATATAGTATTTACCATAACTAGCTTATTTACATATTATATATTGATTATGAAGGGGATATTTTAAGCGATACTTTTTTTAAATGGCGTTTTGGAGAACAATAGTTTAAAAACAATAGATTAAAAACATTAGAACAAATAGCTAGGGATACTAAATTATTTAAAAAATAAAAAAGGTGGTTATGAGTCATGATAGTTACCTTTACTGGTTACTGTACTGGAACAAACATTGCTACAGTATAGGTGACATGCTTTACTACACTCTCTTAAAACATTCAACTTTTATAATTGTTTAATTATAATGTATTAATTATATACATCGTTGCAGTTAAATTTATTTTATATAACTGTGCATAATAATTGAATTGTCAGTTTATTTTTTGTAATATTTTTGTAACATTCTATAATGTTTTTAATCTTTTTAATATTTTTTTTAATGTGGTTAGATAACCCCTGCCCAATTAAGTGTATTTAAGGGTTCATCTTCAGTAAGTGTCTAGCCTCTGAGGAAGTGACTTACACCACAAAATGCTTTAGCGCGACTAGTCCGAAATAGCCATTTGCTACAGTATGTGTGTGGCACACGCTCAGCCATCAGGCCTTGTCATTTAAATCAGATCTGTTTAAGGAGCTTTAGAATCCTTCTGCCACCTATGATTAAGGATGGTGCCTGAAACGCGTCAGGTGGTTGTTTTAATTCTGTTCTACTAATAAAGATTTTCTAATTTTGAAGAAAGTGTGGCCTACCTTAGAACAGTGCTTGAGTTTCTGCACACTGCGGAGAGAGTTTTTGGCCTACACTCCAGCATCCCCTACAGATCTGTGAGCTGTCCAGCTTGTTTGTATGTACATTACAATGTGAAAATGTGCAAAATTGCGTTTGCACATTTTACATGCGTTACCGTGCATTTATACTTCGATTCTGCTAACATTCACAGAGCACATGCATGGAAATTGCATGCCTTTTTTAAGCCTGGCATGTATTTCTCACATACGCATGATGCACGCTAGTGTGGCCAATCCTAAACTGCAAAATACAATGCAAACACTAATAGAATATCCTAAATGCACAGCCACTGACTACTGCTGTTGTGCATCACCTTTAAAGGTGGTGCTGCTGGTGTAAAATAACATATTCTTCCTAAACCAAATAGGGAACCATACAGCCCCCACAGTACACCTTAATGGAGCCAGGCACTGTTAAACAGCTATATTGAAAATAATTATTCACCATACACAGTACATAATGCGAATTATGCAATTGTGCAAATATCACCATCACACAAAATAGTAATACCCATTACACCATTATAAAATTGCTTACAGGTACAGATACAGAACTCGGGGCGTCCCCCGCACATATAAAATCAAATGACCGGGAATCCCACTTCCCGAGTGCCCTGTGTAAGCAAAGTTAGTAATCCCACAGTCTCAGCACTTGGTATAGCTAGTGCTGAAGTGATAAAAGCTGTAACATTAGAACCTAATGGGAGACCACTCGCTTCTCACGTCCCCCAGGCTTACGGCAGTACCGGACGGGGCTATTGTACTGCCTTAGGCTATCCGCACACTCCTCCATCTCATCTGGTGTACCGCCGTGACTCCACCCGATGGCTTTACTCACAGGCTCTTCACCCGTCTGGACTGCCTGTCCTGCACAGGGATTTCATATGTGTGGGGGACGCCCCGAGTTCTGTATCTGTACCTGTAAGCAATTTTATAATGGTGTAATGGGTATTACTATTTTGCGTGAAGGTGATATTTGCACGATTGCGTAATTTGCATTATGTACTGTGTATGGTGAATAAATATTTTCAATATACCGTATATACTCGAGTATAAACTGTCCGGAGTATAAACCGAGGTACCTAGTTTTAGGTAAAAAAGGAGGAAAACCACATTGACTCGAGTATAAACCGAGGGGGTAGAATTTGCCACTAAAGATGTTTGGAAACTACAACTCCCAGCATGCTTTATTGCTGGGAGTTGTAGTTTTCAAACATCTTAAGTTGCAAATACTTACAAATAAGAGTAAAACCTTCTTTAATTGTGCATACTGTATGCACAAATATAGGAGGATTTACCCCTATTTGCAAGTATTTGCCACTTAAGATGTTTGAAAACTACAACTCCCAGCAATAAAGCATGCTGGGAGTTGTAGTTTTCAAACATCTTAAGTGGCAAATACTTGCAAATAGGGGTAAATCCTCCTTTATTTGTGCATACAGTATGCACAAATAAAGAAGGTTTTACTCGTATTTGTATGTATTTGCCACTTAAGATGTTTGCAAGTGAATGTTTCTCCTACCTTGTCCGGCGGCCGCGCGATCCGCATCCTCGCTCCACAGCCTCTGCGCATCCGGATGATGTCACTACCCAGCGCCTCTCACTTTGCGGCGCCGGGTAGGAGAAACATTGACTCGAGTATAAACCGAGGTAAGATTTTCAGGCTTTTTTTAAAGCCTGAAAACCTCGGTTTATACTCGAGTATATACGGTAGCTGTTTAACAGTGCCTGGGCTCCATTAAGGTGTACTGTGGGGGCTGTATGGTTCCCTATTTGGTTTAGGAAAATACAATGCAATGTGACAGACTTTTTTAGGGTGCATTACAGAACCTGAGAAGATATCCTGAGCTTGGTGCTAATAATGTAAATTGTGTCTATAATGACGGGGAAAAAAGCTGTATCATTAGGGACTTTCCTTGCTCTCTTTTGTTTAAAACTTTAAATAAGGGGTTTATGTGCTCAATTTTGCCGGTTATGTAAGAGACTTGTCTAAGTCTTTCATTGGTTACTAGGTGAGAGTTCACGGTGTTTCCTTTCAATGTAACGGAGTTCATAGCTATTACTAGCATTTGGAATTCATTTCCTCCTTGCCATGCTTTCTTAATTAACCACACACATATAAACATCCACAGTGGGAACTGGAAAATACACAATAGACCTGACCAGCAAGCTGCTTCTTCTAAATGCTGGATTTACTGGAAATGTGCAGTGTATTCTGCTTTTAAATTTGCATTTGGACCAGAGAAAAGCAAATGCTGTAATAAGATGTGAACTCTTTCTCTGTTATGAAGGTTTTGACAGTTGCAAAATGTAAAATGGGAATATTTTGAATAATAACAACTTTAAGGAGATTTTTTTATTCTGAGGGCAATCTTATCTATAAGAATTCAATGGGACGTTCAACGGTGTGACGGGGGAGTTCGGTGGGTGGCGCCAGGTATTATGGGGCTCTGCCCCAGCCTCGTTCTCCCCAGTCACATTGTTGAGAGTTATGTTTTCATATAGGGTCGCATACAGTGCTTTGTGCATATAGCTTACATTTCCAAAAATATATGTTAAGTATTTTGCTAGAATGTACCTTGACTCATATTAATCAGCATATTAATATAATAATATATGGTTTAAGATAGGAATTAAGTGAGTTTTGCATTTCACATATTTTTTTTTAATATCAGCAAATGACTAGGTCTTAAGGGGCATGTCCAGCAATAAAATAAAATTTTGTTGCCCCCAACCGTAGTTTAGTTTTACTGATCTTCCCTAAAGATGCCCCTGAAGATACTTACAAGACCCGGTCCGCCACCGCTCTGTTGTTCTTCCCCACTCTGCTTAAGGGTTGCAGCTATTGCCAGTGACACCACTTGCCATGACCCGGAAGCACCTCTCTGCTGTTGTGTGTGCAGTGTGCTTGAAACCAGCTTGTAACTGCAGCAGGATGCGGCACACAGGGAGGGAGGGACCTGGTCTTGTAAAGATCTTCAGGGGCAGGGGCATAATTGCAGGAGCCTGGGCCCCCCCCCGGGTGGATCCGTGAAATCAGCTTTGGAGTCAGGCTCGGATTCAGGTCCATCTCTACATACTATGCTGTCTTCCAGCTCATCAACCAAATCCACTTGTTGCATCAACCGGCAAACGTCAACCACCATAGATAAAACTTAACTTTACACAGGCTTGTAGACATAACATAACACCTTAGTTTTGCCTGACGCGTTTCATGCTATACCTAACACTTCATCAAAGGTGTGGCTTGTAACATGTAACCAGACTTTAAATTGGTAGGACACATCAGTACAGATTCATCATTTAAAGAAACATAACCTTAATATACAGCAACCCTTAAGTTATATAAGGGAAATAAAGTGCACAATATCCCCTAATAGAAAAAAACCCTAAAAAGTGTCATGCCAATAAAATCATTTGATACAAACATATGTTAGGATATATAGAGACATCTACAAACCTATACCTATCAGCAAATATGGAGTAAAGGGGGACCAGTTCGTAGATAAGGATTAAATAAAAAAACTTCCGTAATATAGCATAAAGTCAAACATTAATATATTAAAAACACTTTGAGAATCAACCAATACTTATATATATAAATATATATATAGGTAAGTATGTAGATTCAACGCACTCTCAGGATTTCTTCATCAAAAACCATTTATTTAATACATCACTGTGTAGGCCTACACAGTGATGTATTAAATACAGGGGAAGTTGGTGGGCCACCTTTTTTTGATACTTAAAAAAAATAAAAGTTAATTAAAAGTAACACCATGTGCAAAGTGAGACCTGTGGGGGAAAGTCGATAACAAATACTTCATTGAAGGGGATGTGTGATTACAGGAATCAAAAACAACGTCTATGTGATTTCACGATCAATTGAGGTAAGGTGAAGTTGACGGCAATCAGTAAAATCGAAAGAACGCAAGATAATCAGGTAGTTAACCTTGTGTCACGTGCGAATAAATTGGAAAAAAGAAAAAAGTCGATGCAAGTTAGGCCAAAGTTCATGTGGACAAAAACCACAAAAGTGTGTTCTGTGGATGATAAAACAAATTAGAAATGTTTGGGCCAATGTGATCAAATGTATGTTTGGAGGAGGAAGAACAAGGCCTATGAAGAAAAAAAACTTGCTACTATGAAAGGCATGGCAGGGTCAATCATGATTTTGGGGAGGGCTGTTTTATGCTTGACAGCTAAGGGAAGCTTCAGAATGTGACAGGTATCATAAATTCTCTTCGAGTACCAAGGAGATATGGAAAAAAATGGATGCAGTCCGTCCAAACCTGAGGCTTGGGAGACTTGGACAGTTCAACAGGCAATAATCCCAAGCTACCTCAAGTCCACTAGAGCATGTTTGAGCAGATTAAATCTGGAACATTTTGGAGTGGCATCGCAGATCACCGAACTTAATACCGTTGAGAACCCTGTGGCTTAAGAAAAGCAGTTGCAGTGCGCAAGCCTAAGAATGAGACTGAACTGGAGCTTTTGCCCATTTAGAATGGGCTAAGACCGTTAGACCGCTGAAAGACACTATGTTTAGCTAGGCTTCACGTTTTAAAGCTGTTATACTGAAAAAGTATGTTGTTCTAGTACTAAGAATGACATGTCACTTGGGGGTTGAATAAACTGAAATAGCCATATTTCCCAGTTTAGTGTTCCTTTAAAGGGCATCTATAGTGGGAAAATGAACTTTTTTTTCTTTCTTTCCATGTGTTCTATAATTCCCTACAACCCCCAGAGTGTCTTCACTTTTTTCAGATTCCCTCTCTGTCCTGAGATACACCAGTTAGAAAAATACGTGATTGCATTCCTCTACTCCTACTTGGACTGTCAATCAAATCCCTGTGACTTGATCCCCCCCCCCCTGCTAATGCTGTTATCTCTATGTTTATTACAGAGCAGGGAGGGGGGATCAAGTGGGGAAGGGCATTCAACAATAGTACGGTCCTTACAGTCGGAATAAAGGATGAGGAGAAAAAAATGAGAGGTATTTGTCCAAATCCGTGGGTAAAAATTGCTTTAATACCTTGATTGCTCTTTACCGGAGTTTAAAAGGGGAATTATTGATAATCCCACACAGTGTCTCTTTTCAGAGAAAACAAACCCTTATGGTTACTACTCTTTTATAATTTCTGTGCCCTTTCCAGTTCAGAGTCACTTGTAGGGACTGATGCCCCAACTGCACGCCCACTTAACATGAGGCCATAGAAGATCTATAAATGGGCTATATTCTGTTTTCCTTTCGCTTCATTAACTTTATTGCCCTATCATTACAGGAAGTATTTTTTATTTGGCTTTAATCAATCTGCCCTGGCACTGCTTAAAATTATCCACAGATTTTCCCTGTGCTTCTTAAGAGTTTTAGCTAGGGGGGTAGCTCTGACAACTTTTCATTTTTGGGTATATCAAGGATTCATGTTGTTTTTTGCCGCAAGACCATAACTTTTGCATTTTATTACATTCATTTTGGATTTGCATTTTGCAGCAGTTTCCCCAATTTTATTTATTGCTCTGCAAGATGAAGACATTTGCACTACGCCTATCATCCTGTCCTGAACACAATTTTCAATCAACATCAAACACGAGGCCAGCTTTGCATTATTGGCTAACTCACTATAATTTTACGTTTAGACGGGCGAGGTCCCGGGGAGATATCTTATAATGCAGGTGAAGATACATTATAATCAAGGTGGAGCTTGCTCTGCTTGATTTTAGTTGTGTTCTGCCCTTTGTCTCTTTTCAAGTGTAGCCACTCACTGACTGTGCAGCCTCAAACGTATCACGAGCTCCTCTAAAGATAGGATCTCTTGCCTCTTGTGTTTGTCCTCTATTCTAAGCCCACTTGGCTAACATAACAAGGCACCAATTGTCCACTCCCTCACGATGCCCTTCAATGCATCGGCCTCTGCTGTGTTGGCTGGCTGCATAGTAACGGTTTTTGTGCTGGGCAATCACTTTGATTCACCACCAATGGCAGCACCGGTGAGCTCCACATCCCCTGTTTTATATGAATGAAAGGGGTCATCATAATATAATTCAATTACCACGTGTGATCTAAATGATTCAAATACCTAGACCTAAATATACTGTTCTATGAGCTTTCTTTAAAAAGATATCAAACTGACGGGCCTAAAATTTCATGGCTGGCAACAGGATCCTACTTTATGGTCTATCATTAACTTGTTGGGAACACAGTTGCCCTTCCAGTTCTGTACAAAATAATGATGCCATGCTGATGTAAATTTTACATTATAAAATGCACCCCAGACTATTTGAACACTTTAAATATATGAATAAGATCAACAAACCCATTACAATACTTTTAGGTCAATTCTGCACCAAGTCATGCACTGCTTTGTTTGGGACAAATTCAATCTGTACAAAATAATATTTCATGCTGATGTCCTAGGCATCACAAAAAAATACCCCCAGGCAACATTTGGACACTATTAAAAGATTCTAGAATAAAAGTTTGCACCCTGGTGAAATGCTTTTTTGGATTCAGAAAAAAAATTGCCATGGTTAGATCAGTTAATGCTCCACTAACCCCCTGCCCCTGGGGGAACACTCTTTAATAAGGTAAAACAAATATCAATTTTTAATAAAATGTTTTTTTTTGGTCAAAATTCAAATTTGTACAAGATTATGATGTCCATGCTGATGTCATAGTGCACACTAAAAATGCACCACAAAAACTTTGAAACCTTCATAGATAAGAATAGAAGTCACATCAATGAATTGCTGTGTCATTCTGACACACAAAAAATGCACCCGATTAATTAAACACTATCAAAAGATACAGAATAAGAAACCAACCAGTACAATGCTTTTTAGATTTAGAAGGGACATGTCCACCCCCAAAACCAAACTCTCCTCCCCGCTACTGGCCCCACTATGTAGTGTGTAAAAATCCTTACCTTACATCTTTGCTCCAAATGGCTCTCCATTAATGTCCCTCCAAACCCAGAAAACTGACCACCAGAAGCCTGGTGAGTCCATATAGTACTCTGCCTCCTGTCTCTCCTCCGGGAGAATTTGCACATGCTCAGAATTTTGCAGCCCCCCTCTTCCCTCCCTCCCTCCCAATACATGTTAGATTTCCTCTGCCCGCCCTAGTGTAACTCTCCCTTTTGCTGTAGTGTGGGCTCCAGCCCCAACCGCTATAGTACTTTGTCCAGAAACTCCCCCGATCTGTACTTACTTTGCCTGTTTCCCCCACATTCTCCCACTGTCGCGCAGCTGCATCCGTGATTGGCTGCCTCTCAACCAATCACGGACGTGGCTGCTGGTCCACCCACCTGCTGGCAGTTTCATGCAAGCAGAGGGCCGTGACAGATTGGCCGGTGGAAAGAGTAAAGTAGTACAGTTGGGGGAGTTTCTGGACACCTACTATAGTGTTTTGGGGTGGGGAGGGAGCCCTTCACTACAGCAAAAATGTTTAAAATGGGTGGACATGCCCTTTAAAATCTGCACCCAAGTGCAATGCTTTTTATGGGTCAAAATTCTAATCTGCGCAAATTCGGTCATACACTTCGTAGAGAATAAGAACCACACCATGTACAATGCTTTTCAGGGTCAAAATTAAATTCTGTACAAATATAACAATGCCATGCTGATGTCATAGTCACATCACAAAAAGTGCACCTAGACTTTTTTGAACACTTTTGAAAAGGTATAGAATAAGAATCACACCAAAATACAATGCTTTTTAGGGAAAAATCTGCATCAATCGCAATGCTTTTGGGTCAAAATTAAAATCTGTACAATTATGAGGTCATGCTGATCATAGTGACATCACTACAAAATGCACCCAGCAACATTTAAACACTTTTTTAAAGATAAAAAATAAGAGGTTGCACCAAGTGCAATGCTTTTTGGGGTCAAAATTCAATCTGTACAAAATAATGTCATGCTGGTGTCATAGTGACATAACTAAAAGATGTACCCAGGTACATTTGAACACTATTAAAAGATATAGAAAAAAAGTTGCAATGCTTTTTTGGATACAAAAAAATAAAATTGCCAGGTTAGATAGCTACACGCTCTACTAACCCCTTTCCCCTAAGGTAACATTCCTTATAGCAAAAAGAACAAAGAAAGAGGTCCGCCGCACCAACCACCTCTGGTGTACTCGATATGCAACAGGATCAGGCGGATTTTTTTTTCTTTAAAAAATCATCCTTTATTATCCAAAATTTTACTTCATTTACCAAGGAGTGCTTCGTACCCGCTCTCACAGCTCTTACATTGCGCTGATTTATGATCGGATAGGGCGGACATTAAGTCTCACTTTGTGGCGGCTGCATGAGTACCGGAAGAGGCACTCCCGCAGCTGTTGCAAACCAATTTACCGAGGCTGTCTGGCTTTTTTGCGCGCAAGTATTTAAGGCCAGATAATAGCTGGTGTAAATACGTGCAGCTTAGATTCCACCCAGAGTTGCACGCCTCTGGTGAATCTTCATTGTGAGTTTTCCCAGAGAGCTTACTCCTCTGCGTGAATCTCCCCAATAGAATAAGAATCACAGTGCAATTCTTTTTAGGGTCAAAATTCCACTTCTGTGCAAATTATGATGTCATGGCTGATGTCATAGTGACAACTAAAAAATACACCCGACACATTTGAACACTATTAAATGATATAGAATAAGAATTAGCACCAAGTGCAATGCCTTTTAGGGTCACATTCCAAATCTTTGCCAATGATGATGGCATGCTGATTCATAGTGACATCACAAAAAATGCACCCAGATCACATTTAAACATTATTTAAAATGTTAAAAAAAGAAGTTTCACATAGGGTCACATTCCAAATCTTTGCAAAATTGATATTATGCTAATGCCATAGTGTAATCACTAAACATATACCCAGAAACATTTAAACACTATTAAAAGATATAGAATAAGAGCACACCAAGTGCAATGCCTTTTTGGTCAAAATTCAATCTGTACAAATTAATGATGTCATATAACATCACTAAAAAATGCACTCAGAATTATTTAAACACTAAGAAACCAAAATACAATGTCTTTTAGGGTCAAATTAAATTTTGTACAAAATAATAATGTTCTATAATAAAAATCACACCAATGCAATGTATTTAAGGGTCAAAATTCTATTCTGTGCAAATGATGAGTCATGCTGATGTGATAGTGACACTAAAAAATACACCCAGACACATTTGAATACTATTATAAGATATAGAATAAAATTGCACAACTGCACTGCTTTTTTTTTCGATCAAAAATCTAAATCTGTACAAAATCATGATGACATGCTAATGTCAATTGTGACATCATTAAAAATTGCATCAGACACATTTGAACACTATTAAAAGATATAGAATAAGAAGTTCAACCAAGTGGCAATGCATTTTTGGATCAAAATTCAATCTGTAAAATTATGATGTCATGCTGATGCCATAGTGACATCACTAAAAAATGCACCCCTACATTATTGAACCTATTAAAGATATATAGAAAAGAAGTTGCATCAAGTGCAATGCTTTTTGGGACAAAATCCAAATCTGTGCAAAGTTATGATGTCGTAGTGCCATCACTAAAAAATGTACCCACCATGAATGTGTGTGCGCGAACATCAGGGGAATAACTACGCAGCCTCTCCTATGTGAAATTGGAGACTGGGCCCCCGGAAGAATGTGTTTTTGTTAATGCAAAACTTCCCACAGGCAGCCCTCTTGCTGCATCAATTTGTAGAACATGTATGCATCCCCTCCAACAGTACTACTCCTTTATTGGAAAACTTTAGAAACTACATGGTGCAGAGCTGCAAGTGGCATCCCTCCAACATTCCCCTTTAATATTTACAGTTACAGAAACAAAATGATGCAGAGCTGCAGGTTGAGGATATTCTAGAACCTGATCTTAGCGCAGGTCTGTGCAATAAATTTATCATTACTGAACTTAAATGTGAATTTGGATGGTAGGAAGTTGAAGAAAATGTGATATATTTCAACAGAGTACTTATTTAGAGGGGAATGTTTAGGGTATAACATAAAAATACCCTCCAAAATGCCCCTTTTCCACTTTTATTTACCAAAATCATTTTACCAAAATCATGGGGCAGAACTACAGGGGGTAGGGTAACAAAAATAAACCGATCTTAGAACGCTAATGTTACCATGCTACACACTCTTCTCTACCCTCCAACATTCCCACTTTAAGAATGTACACTTTCCACTAATATTGCTACAGATGACAGGGAAAGCTAGAGACTTTCACACTACAAACCAAGGCCGTACCTGAAGGAGCCCAGGCCCCCCCGCAAGTTTGGGGGCCGGGCCCCTGACTCCCTCCTTCCCTTTCATGCAGGTCTCCGCAAACTCCCATATCCATGCAGCACAAGAGCCTTTTTAAAGTGCTGATCGCTCGTATGACAAACATACTCGCGATCAGCTGTTTAAAGCCAGACCCGAACTTCCGGGTCTGGTCAATTGGTCCAATTTTAAACAGCTGATCGTGCATATTTTTTTCTCATATGTGCGATCACACTTTAAAAGGCTGATGCTGCATGGATTATAGCTTCTGGCGGGCCTTACTACCGCCCGGGTCCCCCCGCAGCTGCGGGGTTGGCTGGGGTGGTAGTTACGCCAATGGCTACAACACTGCTACTAGTAAAGTTGTTAATCGGTGAATCCCTCTACACCACCCAGACACTTCTGCTATTTAATATTGATGATTTAATATTCCTACATCAGAAGGGTTAAGACGTGGGATGGAAATCAAACAGGTGCAGAAAATGTAATGAAGTCAAAAGTGCTGGCAGGCAAGGGTAATTGTCAGCTTCAGTTTGGGGAACAAAACGAACTGAAAATGAGCTACAACAGGAAAAGCAAGGCACCTGAGTGGGATATTCCATGCTGAGAAGGTTGTTCAGGGAAGTACTTTCGAAGGGCTATGGCCACACTAGCGCGTTTGCGCCGCGTTTCGCGCTCGTGATGCGCACGCGATTTTTGCTAAAAGGAATCGCGGAACGCAAATTCCCTGCAATTTCCGATGCGCATGCGATTGGCGCTTCCGTTCGCGTTTTGGTACGCATGCGCAAAACGCGAACGCAAAGCTAACGCACAGAAAAGCGCACACTATCGCGTGCGATAACCTCGCGATTTTGTGCGCGATTCCTGTGCGTTGTAGTGTGGCCTCAGCCTACCTCAAATTTTCATTTTTTGGGTTTCATTCTCCTTTAATTTGATACATCTGATTTGTTGATGCAGATTACACACAGGCAACCTCTTAATTAAAGGGGAAGTTCAGTGGAAATACATTTGCTTTTTAAGAAAAAGAGCAGTATTTTTTTCATCCCAATGACCTTAACCTGCCAATTCAGATTTTCTCTGTGCAAATAACTGCAACCAAAATACTGACTTCCTGTTTGGGTTGGGTGGGTTGATTCAGTGCTCATAGATATCTGAGCATCTTTGACCCATCCAACACAGCAAATCAGTAGAAATTACTGTTAGGAACATTCCAGGTAGTTGCATCCTGGAGAAGAAGACCGTTAGAACCTGAAATGTCAGCTCACTAATGTCAACAGCAGGAACAGCAAGGGTATGAAATCAACTGATTTTTCAAAATGGAGAGAATATGTAGAATAACTAGAAGGCATTATACAAACCAACAATTTAACAAATATGATATTTCCACTGAACTGTCCCTTTAATGTGTTGCATTAAATTTACTGCATACATTGGGATTTTTTTTATTTGGCTAATTGCATACCTCACCACAGTCTCGATTTCCCCGTACTGTCACAGATTGAAGGGTCCCTGGATGGTCAGGCTTATGGAGTGTGGGTGTTCGTGATATTCGGGGGGTGGGGCTATTGGTTGCCAGATTGCCGGTATTAGAAAGTATGAATTGACTAGCAACTGTGACAAAGCAAGGCCCTGGTGTGCTGCCTTGGAACGTATTCTCATTTATACTGCTATGCGCATGGTTATATAGTTTGATTCACATCTCTTTATTACAGAAACAAGTGTATAGCCAAACTATAGTTTGAATTTAATGACTTATAGTTAAATGATATATATTAGAAGAAATGCTGGGATAGTGGTGGAAGGTGTTTTATTTTCCCACAGATTTCTCTCTTATATGTATTTAGCTCCAGGTAAGTAGCTCAGCAGTGAAAGGGTGTTCTTTACTGCATTTGGCTTTTTGGAAAAGCCGTTAAAAGTGGCCCCTGGAGCGAATGGAAGTGAGCGGGTGGGACTTCCATTCACCAGACTATCGCAGGTGATCCTGGCTAATTAATAGCCTCATTAGGCTGCAGGGGAAAACCCTTTGAAAAGGTGTCACAGGGTTCTTTCTCTCTCTTCCAGGGAACTGTCTGGAGGCAGTAAGGAGAGAGCCAGACCAGTGAGGAGCTACCTGTTGTACGGTGTTATTGCAGAGTTGGATATTAGGTCCTCTCTGTCATAGAGGGAATTCTGAATGTTAGTTAGAGCCGAACGGCTAGGATTTATTTTTATTTTTTATTCTGGATGTACACCAGGCTCTGGCTGGTGAAATAAGCTTGATGCAGTCAGCTTAAACCTGAACTGTTGTTCACAAACTGTTGTTTTTGTCTTCTGGAGTCATCCTGGTCCCTGCAATCTGCGCAAACCCCCCCAAGAAACTTTAACCTTTTGGGCAAGCCCTTTACATATGTACCCAGGTTTTAAAAATGATGGTTTGTGTATTTCCACAATTAGGGATCCTCGCCCCATTTAATGTAAAATATGTCTGGTCTGCAACAAGCTGATTATACTGTATGTGTGAGGTAGTTTGAAGATTCATATATTTTACACACTGCATAGTTATTATGATAATGGACCTTTCACTCTAAATTATATTCTCTTCTTCCGTTGGAACAAACACATACATAATAAAGACCCTTGTAGTTCATGGAATAAAAAAAAATATTGTAGAATTTTTCATCATTGGTATATATGCATTATAAAACATTTCATTACACTTAGCAAAATAAATTGAAGGGAAACTAGAGACAAAATATTATTATTGTGGGTTTATATAGCGTCAACCTCTTCATATCGCTTTACAATTACATGTATACTTTCACATCAGTCCCTGCCCCGAAGAGCTTACAATCTAAGCACATTTATTTGACACATACAACCTATCATTAAGTCTTATGATTATGGGAGAAGCCAGAGTGCCGGAGGAACACAACATGTAGAGAACATACAAACTCTGCAGATGTGTCTCGGGGGAGATTCAAACTCACCATGCTAATTGATAAGGCAAAGAATGTGATTACCATTCCATTGGGATCTGTCACAATATGTTGTGGTTATTGTATACATGGACATGACTTTTGATAGGCTGTATGCGATAGTTAAGCCAATCATATTACCTCCCTCTACTTAAAGTAAATTTACATTGGTATATCGTCTGCATGTAGTTGGTCATTTTTGGCCCCAACATCGTCCCAATTTTTAGGCGACAATTCAATAAGCTAAAATTTGTGATTTACTTTTAAATAAAATTTTTTTTTTGGTTTTTCATTGTGCATCTACTGCCCTTCAAGATTAAGGCAAGCCAATGATGTCCCTTCCAAAAAACGTGCTGCTAAAACTAAGGTCATGTCACTGTGTCCCTCGAAGTGCATAAAATGCGCAAAAAAAACCAGGCGGTTAAAATGTACTTTTGCTAATATTAGAGGCATTGAGTATGAGCAAACATGAGCTAGCAGATCTATTTTATGGCAGTCTAAGGTTTATTGATGATATAGTTCTTCATCTGTAAAGCTGGGTACACACACTAACGATAAGCCCCAATACCGTCGATCCGACAGTATCGGGCTTTATCGTTATTTGGTACGCTCGTTTCCCGAATGAACGCGCTGGCCGCCAACATCGGTCCCGAACGCTCGTTCGGGAAAGGCCGAAAATTTCCATCGGCCGCGCTAGAAGTTCATAGGGAGACACGCTCGGGACTGTGTGTATGCAGATCTTTGAAAGATGACAGACGGATCTTGCAGATCCTGTCTGTCATCTTTCAGAAATCTGTGCTGTGTGTACCTAGCTTAAGTATGAAGTATGGCCAATCATATTAGCTCCCTCTACTTAAAGGACAACTCCACCCTCATAAGAATATCTTTTAGAAAGAATGGCCTCTTTAAAATATGTTGATATATCATACTTTGTCCTAGAATTCATTACTATATGCCTGCTATGCTTCTGGATGCCTCATGGAAACTGAGCAATTTTAGAACCTGTACTGAGCCATACTGAGCCTGGGCATGCTCAGAAGAGGCAGATAGGAGATTAACATTCAGTCATTGGCTGTGATGTCAACTGTCAAATACATAACTGACAGTTACTAACTAGAAGAACCAGGAAGCAAGAAACAGGGGAAACAGGACATTGTGCAGGATTTCAGGTTAGACTTATATATTTCAGATTTCAAACTTTTACAGTTTAGGGTTTTGGCGGGGTGATTAACCTGTATGTAGTTTTCATTTTGGGGATGGACTTGCCCTTTAAAGTAAATTTACATTGGTAGTTCGTCTGCATGGTGCTTGGTCATTTTCAGCCCCAACATCTTCCCAATATTAGGCAAATCCTGTCTGATCTGAGGGGATTTGTGTAATATAACCATATGTATGGCAAGCTTTAGGCAATAATTTAATGAGCTGAATTTATCATTTTCTTAATAAAATTCTAGAGTTACCCATTTATTCTCCATTAAAATAAATATTCCTTTTTTTTTTTTTTCAACTGCATCTACCGCCTTCAAAGATTAACAGGCAAAGCCTGTCCTGGCAATAAAAAAGTGTTGCTAAACTGAGGTCATGTCACTGTGTCCCTCGATGTGCAGTAAAATTACACAGGAAAACCAGGCTGTTAAATGTACTTTTGCTAGGATTGAGTATAGCTAACATAAGCTAGCAGATCTATATTGATGGCAGTCTAAGGTTTATTGATGATATAGTTCTTCATCTTAAGTAAGGACCTGTTCTTGCTTTTATGAAATTATGTTCACTGCTTACTGTTATATAATTCACATTTATTAACAAGATGTTAGGGGCAATTATTGATAATCTATTTTATGTAGCAAACACAGTACCCAAAATAAAGTCATCTCTTTCCAGGAACCAAAGAACCAATGAAATTTATATAAGGACCCATTAATCAACAATACTGATCATACTGGTATTGTCCAGTTGGTATTGGTCCAATAAAATTTTTGTAGTTTTTTGATAGGGAAAAAATCAGACAATCATCAGACTGGTGGCCACACATGGCAATGAGACAATATCGTAATATCCCAATATCATAGGATTTCTGTTTACCTCAGGTAGACACATTACATGTTTAATCACAGCTCAGGGCAATCAAAAAATTTAAAAGTTGGGCATACAAACACTGATAATAGGTCAATCCTGTCTGATCCAACAGGATTAACCTATATTAGTCCACGTCTTTGGTGAGAGATCAGCTGATTCCTTGCTTGTGAATACTGCTGTTGTTTTCAGCATTGGTCGATTCTGATCATATTTTTTGTCACTGTTGACTCCATATACTGATGTAATCGCTACATGTGACTACCTGAATTATATTTCTTATCCTCCTTATACCCGTGTAAGGGGATAGAGTTGGGAATGTGTGGCCCAATCTGTAGCGCAATAAGAGACAGAACCCAATGGACTCTACATGTGATCTGCTAAAGATTGGTACCGTATGCACGCAGATTTAAAGTAATAAGTATTTACAGTTGTATACTTTTGTAAGCCCATGAAAGAAACCCTGCACCAAATGAGCAGATGTACAAAGAGATGCAAATAGGCCACCTCCCTTGTACTCTGTCTCTAAATCTAAAGGTGCATAGACATGTGCCATCGCAGGGGCCCACCCACACATTAATGTGTATGCACGGCTCGTTGCCTGATCTGCCAGGCGTGTATGAGGCTTAAGACTTTCTTTGACAGTCTATGAAAAGATACTGTGTACCTATTGTAGTGCTTAAAACTTAACAGCCATCTAATCTTTGCATTTGATAGCTTATAGTTTGATATAAAAGCCTAAACAAACACTTTTACCCTGTAAATGTAAAAGTGATTGTTTAGATGATGGCATCATACTGAAAGAAAAAATACAGGGTTATTCAATAAAGTTCTTATTGTTTAAAATGGTGCTAATTTTGCCCCAACCAATCAGATGTTAGCTTTCAAATGTTAAACAATATCTGATTGGTTGGGGCAAAATTAGCCCCAATTTAAACGATAACTTTTTTTGAATCTCCCTGTAGTTTTCTAAAATATGCCCATTACTGGAAACTATCATTCTTCCCAACCACCACTGTTACCATTTATTTGTTGATCATTCCCCTATTTCTTAGATATCCAGTCTAATCATCTTACATTTCAGCTGTCAATCAGGTGCCTTATCATAAACTCAGCTGTAGCTGGAATGGTGACTGTTGGTATGTGTGAATAGCACACTTTGAACCCCCCCCCCCCTGTGCTTACTCGTAGTGATAATTGGGCAGGCTTGACTTCTCAGAAAGTCTGCAAGATGAGAGAGGGTCAGTTAAGAGTGGGAGCAAATCAAGCACTGGATTAAAGGCATGCAGCAACACACACACATCAAGTAAGGGATTCAAACATGTAGTAATTTAAAGATTTAGATAAGCCAAAGTATTTGAAACAACAGACTTGCCAGTAATTTCTCAGACACTCACTGGCTGCTTTAGATATAATTACAGCTCCTACATAGCTGAGTATTAATTGAATGTATCTGAGAGCTTTTCTGAGTACCACTTGTTAAATTCACTCTGGCAACACCTTGTGTGTGTTCTGCATCAAAAGAGACTACCTCTTCTTTATTTATGTATTTTTGAGGAAAGACTGTTGTATTTAAAACAATAAAAATGTGTTTTTTTAATTGTTAATTGTTACCTATTTGTATGGTAGGAACGCGCAAGGGGGTTACTTATAATTATGGTCCAAATTGATCTCCTTAATATTACTGAGGTTGGCTAGCCATAATTCTGATAAACAAGATGCCGCACCATACACATAACTTTCTATTGTCATCTATCCTCTTTTGCCTAAATAAAGTGTTTGCCAGTTGGCGATTTTACTTTCCAAAGTTTCTGAGACACTTTGTTTGGTGATCACAAAAAATATTTTTCCAGAGGGTTATTCGGATGTCGCATGAACCTCAGGAAATACCCAGGGAATATCAAAGGTAAATTATAGTGTACGGGGACCTTGACCTTGAATTTAGGTAATCAACAAACATACTCAGCCAAAGAATTCTAGGGATGATGGATGGGGAAGCCCTAAAACTTTTACAGACTAGAACGTAGAGACTCACAGACTAAGATCACTGTATATTTCCTCTTCATCATTGAGAAATATTACACAAAAAGAGCATTGTTAATTTAATCATTTACATTTTAGGACAGTATAATATAACACACCGTTTATGTTAATTATTACAATATATTTTGTGACTGGATCCGAACAAGGTTTTCATATAAATTACTGTAAGAAAACAGATAGCTATATATTAAAGATTGTTTGCTTCCTTGCATTCATCCTCAAGTTCTACACACTGTCATGCTGTAATATACACTCCGTTATTATCCAAGGATAACTGTTCACACAAGCCATTCACAGCATTCTGTCAGTGACAAGTAATTCCCAGAGCTTCCTCCTGTCAGTTCATTGCATTTTTCCCAGAGGAAGAACATGTTGATGAAGCAGCACATATGTGCCTAAATAGAATATTGGTTTACATAAAGTGAGACCCACCACAGCAACATTGTAATTAATCTTCTCCTGTAACAAGCAAGGAACTTATTCACTCTGTGCAAGTGTCTCGCACAGCCACAACCTAGTGTTTGAAGTCAGGTTACCAATTGCTTTAACAGCTATACATATGCAGGGAGATTCACCCAGAGCCGCACTTGTTCCGGGCAAATCTCCTGGTAAATCTCCTCTGGTAAATAGGTTTGCGGCAGCTCACAAGTGTCTCTTCTGATACTCGCCCCATTGACCAAACTAGAGGTTAAAGTCACTTATATACATATTGAATCGGTTAGGGAGACTTTAACACAAAATGTGTTAAAGTATGGCTACCTGCTAATTATTTAGTTCAAGTTCTACACTTATAAACCAGAAAACAAGCTCTCCTAAGCATGTGTGTAATTTATGTTAGTACTATACGTAGATTACCAATCCCAAATAAGTGTAAAACACCCAATGTAATATCAGGTTAGCGTAGGATTTATATGTAAGTAGTGGGGCCTTGCGGTTGGATACCTGATAATAATAATTAATAATATGAAATGTTAGATTTTGCCCAACTATGTAGAATGAAACTTAAAGGGTTTGTCCACTCTCCATAATTTTTTTTTATATGTGCAGGAAAGGGCACAAACCTCGACCTCAGAGTTTTAAATATCTGAAAGCTCTCGCCAAATGTACTACCAGCCTCATTCCCTCGCTGCTTTGTGCTTGTCTTCCATGCTTGATTCCACAAAGCAAGCAGAAGGGGCTTGACCATCATCCGCTCCTGTGTCACAGGAGCAATGCGCTTGAGCCACTTCTGCTTGTCTTCCGTGCATGTAAAAAGCACCGAAGACAGGCAGAAGGCAGCGAGGTAACAAAGTTTGGTAAGTACAGTTGGGGACAGCTTTTCAGATATTTAAACCTTGCAAAGTTGTGTCCCATTACCTCCACATATCAAATTTTTGCTTGGGGGTGGACATACCATTTAATGTGTCCTGAAGTGAAGCTAAGCGGCACTCTTAAACCTGTTGATGATCCAGCTGATTTTGCATGGTAGGATCTAGACAGTAGAGCACATCTTCACATAATGTGCGTCACCCCCATATCTGTAGCGGAATTGCTAAAGTGACATGGATAAACTTTAGATGGCTATGTGATGGTGCAGCTGAAAAAAGTTGATCATTATTAAAATTGAACTTTACCACCAAGAACCATCTATGCGATTTTCACACTTTTCCGACAGATCCGTTTAGCTTTCATTCAGTATTGCCAGGCATCTATCAAATGGATGCCACCGATTCGTTGATCAAACCCAACAAAAAAGTCGACAAGTGTATGCTACCTAAAATGTTTTTATTTTAAGATCACTATTGTGTGATAGCTTGTTTAAAAAACGTTAAACTGGAAAGTACTTGGGACAGGATATAAGATTGGTATTTCTAACTTCCAATTTTGTTTCTGTGGGGCATGTTCACCAATACGCATGTCAGGACACGTGGCCATCCCTTAAGACTTGAGAAAAAGTTTAGGCTTCAAGTTCGGAAAGGGTTTTTCACTGTGAGAACAGTAAAGCATATGGAACGTCTTCCAGTGGACGTTGTTATGGCAGGTTCATTGGTCAGTTTCAAAAAGAAGCTGGATGAGTTTCCAGGGAAATTTCCGATTGCCACTTGCCAGGAAGGAATTTTTTTCCCCTCTCATAAATTTTGGTGTTTTTTTTTGCTTTCCTCTGGATCAACAGTTAGGCAGGAAAGAGAGGATATTGCTAGATGGTTTGAACTGGATGGACGTATGTCTTTATTTAACCTCAAATACTATACTATAGTCCAGGACTAACCTTGGCAAATGAAAACTGTATGTGCTGTAGCTCTTCAACAAAACAATATTGTGGAGTAAGAATAATCAACTCGACCTCCTCCCCTAGGTACTTCTATTTTTAGAAAATTATTTTTAGAGTATAGTTACCCTTTAAATGTTTAATATTTTACATTTTATTGTAATAGTGACACCTTGTGGCTATTCTAGTATTTCTTCATTACAATACTTACATTTTCGGTGTAGTGTTCAGGCATTCATTTGTCTATTTTAGCACCACTTAAATCATAAAATAGGTCCTATTTTCAAATAACAAACCTATACTTAAAGTGTCACCAATAACAAAACACTGCATTTTAGCCATAAAAAAAATCTATCTATAATATCTACTGATTTTCAGTAGGGTTGCCAACTTCAATGCTTAAAATAGAAGCATGAGGGGTGTATTGTGGGCACTCTAATGTTGCTTTTAAGGGAATGTCCACCCCCAAACACCATAATTTAATGTTATTGCCCATTATCCTAGCTTTAAAAAAAGCCAAACCGCATAAAAATCCATTCAGACAATTTTAAAGGATAAGTGCACTGTAAAATCAAGTTATGTTCATTTGGAAGCTGCAGCTTTAAAAATAACATTGCCATATTTTTTTTTAATATGCCCCTCCAGAGAATAGCTTTGTGCCTTGAAAGTTGCTGACATCTTGTTAGCTTCCAAATGAACATAACTTGATTTACAGTGTACTTATCCTTTAAGATAAATACATTTTTACCACCTTTTTTTTGCAGACCAGGAACATCTCAGTGTAAATCCAAGTTCTACCATCCAGATCCATCCTCGCTCCCCCTCCACCCAGCGTAAAATCCTTTTACTATATGATAGCGCCCCCCTGCCCAGACCTAAACTGTAAAAAAAAAAAAAATCGAAACTGTATTTCAGCCCTTGTTTCC
This sequence comes from Hymenochirus boettgeri, assembly GCA_019447015.1. Classification (NCBI taxonomy): domain Eukaryota; kingdom Metazoa; phylum Chordata; class Amphibia; order Anura; family Pipidae; genus Hymenochirus; species Hymenochirus boettgeri. The sequence continues at coordinate 199,236,615 of CM033469.1, read as the reverse complement.
GTGGCGCTCTCCTGACGTCGCCGCATTTGTGATTGGCTGTGTCCGCCACCATCACAGACTTTGCTGCGGTCCGGCCTCCCGCTTGCTGCAATCAATGCGCTGCAGGAGCAAAGGGGCTGTAAGTAACTTTTTGATCATTATATAGAATAAACTGGCAGTTAGGGGTGGGCAGGGAGATCTACCATATATATAAAGATGATTTTTGTGTGGCCATACCCTTTAGGTCAGCTAGTATTTTTTATTATAGTTTTTAGCAGCCTGAACAGTAAATCTGTGGCATTTCTGGTAAAATATTGCCTGTCAGTCCAGCAAACCTGCCATGGGGATGGAGAAGGTAAAGCATATACTTGGTCCAGGTTTGATTAAATTCTCACTTGTCTGGGCTATTACTTTAAGAGTTGTCTGGAAAGTCACCTATATGTGATTAAACACGTTGCATTGAGTTTAAGGACTGTAAGTTGGTACCTGGCACTAAAGCTTGTGCTTTAAATGTTGATACATATTCTGGTAGCTTTAACACCTGTTGCTAGTCCAATAGAGAGTTACATAATCATAGGAACAAAGTGTGTGAAACACAGTGGAGAGGAAGAAAACAGCCTGAACATGTGGTGAGACACACAGGTATGTGCTATGGATCCTCAGCACTGAAAGGAATCCAACAAGAAGTAGTGTCTAGGATATTCAATCACGTGGCATAAACCAGCACTGTGGCTTGTTTGATGTGAACACTGTGTAATATACAAGCACTACTTACCTCTCTAGTGTGAACTTGAGAAATCTAACTACTTCAGAAGCTAAAGTACTTTTATACAAAGCAAGTAGATCTCTAATTATATACTGTGAACTATTAATTAATCTATTTACCCAGTCAACCAGGAATGACTATTGAATTATAGGTCCTTATTGATTGTTTGATATGGTGCTATGTATATAATTGCTCTACAGCTTTTTACATTTTTAACTTTTTTATGGTTATAACTGTATTAATTGTTCTACTGATTGGGCTGGCCAGCCAAGTGAGCGTATATTTTTTATTTTCACACTTTTGTTTTATCTGATGAGATTACGGTATCCACATTGCTAGCAATCAGATGGTTTGTGTTATGTATATTTTCTATTACTTTAGCAGACCAGAGGCGGCCCATAATGTACTTCCTATGGCCCAGAAAATGTAGCAGATGCCCTGCCTTTGGGTATCCATTGCCCTTGGTATTACAGAATGGAAAAAATGTTCAATTAAACAGCAATTGATCTATGTCTGACTATGAATAAGAGTGTAATGTGATGAACATCCCTTCCCTATATACCGGTAGACTGTATATTAAATATGTTGTCAGACATGGAATATAAATACTGCAGTACTTACATACTTCCTCTGCGAGGCAAGCTTAATTCTTTCTGTAATAAAGAGGGAAAACTATTAAGCCAAGGTATTGGAAAAGTTTACTGTTTTCTTATATTTTGTTGAGCAAAATTTAATTTGCTGAATTAAAAAGAAATTAATCCCTAAATAAGATTAGTTTCTACCATTTATGATAAACACAGTTTTAATACAGTAGTTTAATTTTTCGCCAGAGATTTTGACATACTGGTTATTATTTTATAAAACTGTTTATAAAGTATAAAATGTGTTGAATTTTTTTGTGATAACATTTTTTCATTTTCTTACAGAATGTGCTGCTGACTTTGAACATAAACTGCTATGTAATCCTATACTCATCATAGAAAGGTAACATACCGTTACTAGGACGGCTAACAAAAGCAACCTTGGAGTGCTACCCGGGCTTTAGGTAAATTGAGTTGGACTGGCTCTAATGTAGCAATACAATGGAAATATAGAATATAAGCAATGTAAACTAAATGGAATGTGCATCATTCCATTTCGTTTGTGTGGTATATTACCTTTAGTACTTAGTTATAAGGTTTAGATATCCAGGTTTCACAATATTCAATTACACAGAGCCAAGCCTTTGGTAATTGAATATTGTAAAAAATTTATATAATCCTGGAAAAATCTAATGCATGAATTTAATGCCTGCAATTGGTGTTTTTTTGAGAATCCCACACAGCCCTGCTTATCCAGTTTTAAATACACACTTACCCATTGAAAAAATGTTAGGGCCATTGTAGAGATTAAAAAAATACCCTGTAGATTATAGGGTGAGTTTGATACACTTTCCCTTTAAGAGTGGTAATTGCCATGCACCCCCTTTATCTCTTTAAAGCATGTCCACCCCCAAAACTATAATCCCCCCCCCTACTGGCCCCATCATGTAGTGTAGTTTAATCCTTACCTCACATCCCAGCTCCATAAGGTTCTCCTGTATCCCCCCCCCACAAAGTCCCCAAAACTGCCCACCAGGAGGATAATAGAGTCCATATAGGACTCTGCCTCCTACCTGGCCTCCGGAAAGTTTGGCATCGTACTGCAGCCCTTCTCCCCCTCCCTCTCCTCTCCTCCCGATTAGGATTCCTCCCCCTAGTGTAAATCCCTTGTCACTAAAGATTCCCCTGTCCCTCCAGCCCCAACCGCTATGTTAATATTATTAGAAAATGCCCGAAACATTACTTACCTTCCCTCTTGCCTCCGCCGCACTGAACTCCAGCAGCCGCATCCGTGATTGGCTGCCGCTCAGCCAATCACAGACGCGACTGCCGGTCCCGCCCCTCTGCTTGCTTTACTCGCAAGCAGAGGGCCGGGCAGCCGGTGGAGGCAAGAGGGAAGGTAAGTAAAGTTTGGGCATTTTCTAATAATATTAACATAGCAGTGTGGCTGGGGGACAGGGGAATCTTTGCTGAAAAATTTTTAAGGGTGGACATACCCTTTAATAATAAAATGCCTTGGGAAATAAAATGGAATGGAAAGGATGAAAAAGGCATTTAAAACCTTTTAAGTCAGAGGGAACGAAAGGGTCTTAGGGATTATAAAAACTGTAATAAGGAGTGTAAGAAAGCAATCAAACTAGTTTAAATAAATAATAAAATAAGGATAGCTGAACTAATCCTATTTTTTTTAAAAAGATATAATAGTAAGAATATGAGGACGGAAATATGGCACCATTATAGATAAGTTAGTTACAGAGGATGGTGATAAAGCAAATGTCTTGAATATTTTCTTTTCCCATAGAAATATCCAAGTACAGATATCACAGAGTATAGTAGCATATGGTATAAAAGATGCAAGTGCACTTTGGTTAACCGAGGAAACAATTAATAAGGTTAATTTAATAAATCTCCGGACTGATAAATACATCCTCGGTCCTTAGGGAGCTAAGTTCAGTTTTTCTAGACCATTGTTTCTAATATTTGCAGATTCCCTCATGTCTTGATGTATGCCTCTAGATTGGAAAAAAAGCTGATGTTATTCCAATATTTAAAAAGGGTAGTCGTTCACAGCCGTTCATTACAGGCCTATAGTTTAACTTCTGTGGTGGGGAAGATACTGGAAAGTTTAATAAGGTATGATTCGAGGACTGACCTTTTAAATAGAAACCAGCATGGATTTAGGAGGAATAGATCTTGTCAAACTAACTTGCTGGGCTTTTATGAGGAAGTGAGTAGAAATTTAGCAGTAGATAGTATGGCATAATGTAGTATATTTGGATTTTCAAAGGCTTTTGATACAGTCCCCCATAGACGACTAATGTATAAGCTAAGGTCTAGGGTGGCACATTTGCACATGGGTAGAAAATTGGTTGATGAAAGGATGCAGAGAGTAGTTGTTAATGGGGCTTCATCAATATGGATTAAAGTGCTAAGTGGGGTGCCACAGAGTTCTGTGTTGGGCCCGCTTGTATTTAATCTGTTTATTAATGATTTGGAAGTGGTATTGTCAGCAAGGTTTCTGTGTTTGCTGACGACTAGAGATGGTTGAACTTCATAAAGTTCGGTCCGTTTTCGAACTTTCGAACTTCAGTAAAAGTTGGAAAGTTCGAATTCGGACCCATTAAAGTCAATTGGGGGTGATAGTTCGAAAAGTCCGATGATTTACAGCTAAACCAACAATGGTAACTTACTGTAAATGGCTGTGGCACCTGGAAAATGGTCTGGGGAACATCCACTTTCAACAAAACTTGTTAAACAACTTCTTAAACATGACGGGGCAATTGTCAGGTTTTGTGCAAGCTACATTCGAGGGTTACAGCCAATTTGAGGTTACCGAACAATACTTTTCAAGGGTTACCAAAATTTATTGGACGATAAATTTGAGGGTTACCAAAATCAAACTATATTTTCGAGGATAACAAAAACAAACGATACTTTTGAGGGTTAGCGAACGATACATTCAAGGGTTAGCAAAAACGATACATACATTCGAGGTTTACCGAAAACGAATGATACTTTCGAGGGTTACCGAAAATTGAAGGCTACATTCGAGGGTTATTGAATGATACATTCGAGGGTTAGCGAAAATGATCTGTACGTTTGAGAGTTACCGAAAACGAACATACTTTTGAGGGTTAGCAAACGATCATTCTAAGGTTACCGACCGTCCGTAAAGTTCGGCTCGAACTCGGGTCTGAGTTCGGTTTTGTGTCCTCTACTGACGACACAAAACTTTGTAACCATTTAAAGCTTCAGAGGATGTGCAATAGTTCAGGGGGATCTAGAAGATTGTCACATGGGTGCTAAGTGGCAGATGAGATTCAATGTTGATAAATGTAAGGTGGTGCATTTTGGACTTAAAAATCCTTGTTCTGCTTATAATATAAATGGCTCTGTGTTAAGTGAATCCCTGTTGGAGAAGGATCTTGGAGTTTTGGTGGTTAACAAACTTAAAGGTAGCAAAGTAGAGCCAGGCAGCAACAGCTAGAGCCAGCATGTTATTGTCTTATATAAAAAGAGGTATGGATTCAAGGGAGAAAAATGTTATTCTCCCTCTTTACACACCTTTGGTAAGGCCTCATTTGGAATATGCAGTGCAATTCTTGAATCCTATGTTCGAAAAGGACATCTTTGAAATGGAAAGGGTTCAGAGAAGGGCAACTAAATTCACCAATAGAGCATGTCAGAGGACATGTGGACATCCTTTAAGACTAGGGATGGACTAGAATTTGAACCCGAGTTCAAGCCGAACTTTATAAGTTTGGACGAACTCGAAATATTCAAACTAGTTCTGGTCCGAACTAGTTTGATTTTCCAGACTCGCGGGACTATTTTCGAAAATCCTCGAACATTCGAGAATTCACGAATGTACGAAGATTTCCGAACGTTCGGCAGGCATTGAATGTTCTGAAAACCCCTTGAACGGACGGAGATCCCTGAAAAACGGCCGGACGAAAATGGGACCCCCTCCCTGGTCCTTACAAGGACCATTGTGGCCCTGACAAGGGCCCTTTGGGGCTTAAGGGGTCCAACAGCTCGAACCAGGACCCCCCTTCCTGGCACTTGTAAGTGCCATTTTGGCCCTATCAAGGGCCCTTTGAGGCTTAAGGGCTCCTGCAGCTCGAACCGGGACCCCCCCTCTCCAGCCCTATCAGGGCCCTTTGGGGCTTAAGGGGTCCCGCAGCTCAAACCAGGACCCCCCTCCCCGGCCCTTGTAAGGGCCCTTGCGGAACTGATTCAATCAGATATCGCAAAAACGGAAAATATAATTTGGTTAATGTAAACCATGTAAACCAAGCATTGAAAAATTGACCAATCAGAAACGGATTAGGGTTTTCTGCAAACCTATATAAAGAGGAGCAAACCTCCGTGGAGCTCAGAAGTCATCGTAGTAGATGATAGAAGAAACAAAAAAGAAGCGGATAGCAAAATCGGCTCCGCTGAGGCCGGCAGTCCCAGCGGGCTCACTGTTGGCTGCAGTGAGCCTGCCTGGCATCGGCGACTTCAGTGGTGTTGGTGTCGCTAGCACGAAGATGTCATGTTGGATCAAGACGCTGGTAACATTGGCCTCGTTGAGGCCACCAGCACCGGAGGTACCCCTGGCGTTCGCAGGGGTACTTCTTAGGGTCGGTAGCCTCAGCGGAGCTGGTGTCACCGGATGAAAGAAAACGCCGCCCAAGGGCTCTTTTAAGAGCCGATGGGGGCCCCAGTTCGAGCTGCGGGACCCCCAAAAAAGGCACTTATCAGTGTCACAAGGGCCAGGGAGGGGGTCCTGGTTCAAGCTGTGGGACCCCTTAAGCCCCAAAGGGCCCTTCAAAGGGCCACAAGGGCCGCAAAGGCACTTATAAGTGCCGGGGAGGGGGGTCCAAGTTCGAGCTGCGCGACTCCTTAAGACCCAAAGGGCCCTTGTCAGGGCTACAAGGACACTTCTTAGTGCCGGGGAGGGAGGTCCTGGTTCGAGCTGCGGGACCCCTTAAGCCCCAAAGGGCATTAACATCATTAACATCAGCCGTTTCAATTCGTCAGCTTTGAGCTGGCAAAAACGGCCGATGTCCCCGCCAGGGAGGGCAGGGGTATACGGCCACCCCGACGCGGGTGGTCGCATCCGCCATATTTTCTGAAATATGATTGGGTACTGTATAACCATGTGATACCAAGCATTGAAAAATTGAAGAAAGAAGAGTATAAAAACATCGGCTCTGTTGAAGCCGGTGGTGCCAGCGGTAGGCCCGCCTGGCATCAGCGATTTCAGTGGTGCTGGTGTCGCTAGCTGTGAAGAAAGAAGACGTTGGATCAAGAATCCGGTAATATCGGCTTTGTTGAGGCCACCGGTGCCGGAGGTACCCCTGGTGGCCCCAGGGGTACTTCTTGGGGTTTGTGGCCTCAGCGGATTTGGTGTCACTGGATAGAAGAAAGAAGAAGCCACACAAGAGCTCTTTTAAGAGCCGACAGGGATCCTGGTTCGAGCTGCGGGACCCCTTAAGCCCCAAAGGGCCTTCACAGGGCTGCACTGGCCCTTCCAAGGGCCACAATGGCACCCCAGGGAAGAGGGGTCCCGGTTAGAGCTGCAGGACCCCTTAAGCCCCAAGGGCTCTTGTCAGAGCCGAAAGGGCCATGATAGGGCCAGAGAGGGGGGACCTGGTTCAAGCTGCTGGACCCCCTAAGCCCCAAAAGGTACTTGTCAGTGTGAACGCAGAGGGCTGGGAGCAGCCACTCCCAGCCCCCTGCTCCATACGTCGGGTTTGAGCTCTCCCTTCGCCGCGATACTGTACTTAGCGCATTTTGCTAATTACAGTATCGCCGCCAAGGGAGTTCAAATTACCGCCGCACATCGCTGCCGTAATGCTTTTCGCGGCTATGTGGTTCGCCTTTATAAATATGGTGAAAACAGTATTTTCGCCGCGTTGATATGCGTCGGTAATTTCTGGGCACTATTAACGGCCCTTTTTAAATATGCCCCTTTGTCCCACTATTTTTTTTCTTTCAAAATGTCTCTAGATTGGGCAGATGGAGATATTGCCCAGGGCCCTGTGTATTCATTAAACCCAGCAGACCTTTAAATCTGTAGCACTGCTGCTCTTACACTACACTGTTAAGTTGTTGCTACTGCTACTTTTGCATCTTATACTTGTAGCAGTATGCATGAAACTTACAGGGAGATTCAATAAAAGTTCTTATCGTTTAAAATGGTGCTAATTTTGTCCCAACCAATCAGATCTTATTTATCATTTGTAAGCTTACATCTGATTGGTTTGGGCAAAATTAGCACCATTTTAAAGAACTTTTATTAAATAACCCTGTATATTGTTTTCAAAAGTGGTCCTAGAATTTTTCCCTAGAAAGCCTCTATGGAAGAGAGTGTTAGATTCAAAGTGAAGTAACCTGAATGGATCTTTTGGCCCAATAGAATGCTTTGTAATTTAAGGTAAAGCCCTATTGTAGTGTAGGGAACAAGAGAAGGAACAGTTCAGTACCCTGACTTCCATATGCCATATGATTAAAACAGGATCTCAATATGAACAACTAGTTAAGTATTAATGATAATTTTAATTCTTAGGAAAATGTTTCTGAAATAGCTGCTACTTGTTTTTAGGATTATCTCTGTAAATCCTCTTATTTTATGGCTTTGTTGTGTACAGAAAAGCACATGAGCAATGAATAAACATTCTAATAGGACATACAATATTTTATTGTAGTTTTAACTTAAAGGGTAACTGTGGTCTCGAATTCTTCCAGACTAGTAAGAATTCTATAAAAAGCCTTCCATCGTACCTTCAAAATAAAACCTAAATCACATCTCTAGATAAAATTTGTGAGAAGCTATTGCTGGAAAGGTTCAGCAATATTACTTCCTGCTTGAACACTTCCTGTTTTAAGCCATGTGACCAGCCTCTGCCTGCACTAATAGGCTCCTCTTCTCAACTATCATGTCCCCCCCCCCCCCCAGGAACTTCCTGATTTCCCCAGCATTTAGTCTTTACTGAGCATGCTTCTCGGGGCAGAGGGACGGGCAGAGGTAAGGTAATGTCACTAAAGCAACTGGAAGCAGGAAGTTTGAATATTCACCTTAATATAATTTCTTACAGAGATGTGATTGTCGGCTTATTATAAAGGAAATACTGCAGGCTTTCATTTAATCCTAACTTGTTTTGAGACCACAGTTGCCCTTTAATGGAAAACTAAAGCTTAAAATATCCTTTGTACCTAAGATTGGATACACACGGGCTAGCTCTTCGATATTCCCTTTGTAGTACCAATCCATAAGCAAATTGGTAGTCTGTCAGATAAGAATTAAAGGGGTACCAGAGCATCTGATTGAAGACCATGTGATAAGCCAAAAATGACATGTCCAATACATCTTTGGGCAATGTTATAAAAAAAACTTGAAAATTCCCATTGATATATCATTACTTTTGACTGAATTGGATCAAACTGTAGAACCTAAGATAATAGGTGCTTATCGTTCTCACTAACACCGCAGCAAGAATAGGACATTGAAGATCTTTTACAATAAAGTTGTTTATGGGGGGGGGGGTGTGTGTGTGTGTGTGTGTGTGCGCCAGTTTTCTGGGTTATTTGAAATATAATTGTGTGTCCATAGTTGCCAACATTCCCAAACATCTTAAAGACAATGGTGTGCTAAGCATGCTACTGCACATTTTGACCACTTGTCCACACCTACTCAATAATCCACTCAATTATGTTATATACTGTAGTATATAAAAATACACTCCAGTGGCACTGTTACTTTTCCAATTCCTGACCTTGCTTTGGCTATGTTCTAAATATTATTATTGGATGCTGACCCACAAGGTAATAAAACCAGTGGAGAAAATGTTAAATGTAACATTTCATTGAATTTTGTCTGTTTGGCCAGAATTTTGACATGCATTATTGGGTTAGTGTGGGTTTTACACTAATTTTGTAGAGGCTGTGCAATTTCTGAAACGGTTTGGAAGTAGAACAGCCTATGTTATAGTTAATGTATTTAAGAGAGAGGGGCAAAATAGTGCATCTTACCTGACCTTGGCGAGGTATGTGTGTGGCCATGCAGGGGCGTAACTACCAGGGAAGCAACCGCAGGGGGCCCCATCTTCTTATTTTTCCTATGGCAGATATAGCTTCCTTCAAAAAAACACTGTGGATGAAGCATGGATCGGAGCCTCATCTTAGTTTTGCTGGGGGGCCCAGTGATTCCTAGTTACTGCACTGTGGCCATGTGGCGAGATAAGACATTAACAGTTATGGCCCAATTTGTGTAGCAATGGCCCATGGGAATTCACCCCTCTGCCTACTGGCCCATCCTTTTTTTGCTGACTCTACCTCCTGTGAATTTCTGCAGAATTAAGTAAGAGCCTGAATAGTTAGGTCCTCAGCCCTTTGGTACATTAGATAACAAGCAATGCCTGCTGGTCCAGTCCAGCTCTGACCCTCCCCCTGCTTTTGTCTGGGGGTTGGCATACGGGAAGAGGCAAAAAGTGTATCTTCCAATTTGTGTGAGGAGGCAACAGAGATCCACACAATCTTAAATAAGTATTGCTGGTAATTTAATATACCCCCAAGGTTGAGGACCTAGCCATTTCTTACCATGGAAAATTAAAAGGGATGAGGTGGTTTGGGGGGTAAAATTGGGGTTTCTTGATTTTTCCTGATTTTTGCAGCACTGGATCTAGACATTTCTATATAGTTGCATGTCCTTATTCATTTCTCTAGTCCCTTTTCTGCTCTTCCCCTGCTAGAGCTATCAAATATCTACTAGAATCCATTAAAGGTGAAGTTCAGTGCAAATACAAATGGTTTTCAGGAAAAAGAGCAGTATTTTTTCATCCCAATGACCTTAATCTGCCAATTCAGAATTTTGTCTGTGTATAAATAAATGCAACCGAAATACTGACTTCTTGTTTGCAGGACCCCTAATAGAGACCGTTATGGTCTTGCCCTTGACCCAGCGCCTGGGTTGATTCAGTTGCTCAGTAAAGATCTGAGCATCTTTGACCCATCCAACAGCCAATCATTAGAAATAACTGTCAGGAACATTCCAAGGCATTCTGGGAAGAAGAAGGACAGAACCTAAAATGTCAGCTCACTAATGTCAACAGCAGGGAACAGCAAAGGGTATGAAATCAACTGATTTTTCAAAATGGGAGAGAATATGTAGAATAAATAAGAAGGCATTACACAAACTAACAATTTAACAAATATTGATCATTTCCACTGAACTGTCCCTTGAAGCCTTAAAATATTTTAGCCTTAACCGGCATGTCCCCCATTAAGCTCTAATGATTATTATGTTATGGACCCCCAAATGCAGGGACTATGATACTCACCTTCCCCCTCCCCCCCAGACCCTTGAAGCATGATATGGCTCTTGATCTCCACCAGTCCTCTCTGTGTGCTGGTGTAGCAGCCATCAGTCTCAGCTATGATGTTACATTATGGCCTATGACATATATTTTTCTGCATGAGCTCAATGAGCTTTAAGAGAAGGTTTGAAACTGCCAGCAGAGATCAGACGGAAAACTCACTTCAGGAACCAAAGGAAAAAGGAGAGTATCATGGTCTCTTTGAAACATGTTTCTTTTGTCTTGTGCTTCTGTTAGGTGTCAAATAATTTAAAGGTAGCAGTCATATACAGCATTATGATAGCTCTTACAGTGCAGTTCACACATAGCACATGAACAGGGAAGAAAAACAAATTTAAAAAGTTTATTTAAATTGTTTGCAAGATACCCCCAGTAACTGACATTATTACCTAAAAAGATATTTCTAAAATATTTATACAAACCTGTTACAGTCCATATTAGGCAGGAGGAAACCATGTGACTTAAAGGACAACTAAAGTTTCAGATCAACACTCTTTCAGAAGTAAGAGCACCTTAATATAAAAGCATTAATCTGTGTCTCACTTCTCATTTTGATATGGTTGTTGTGAAATTTACCTTTCTAACATAGGGTTTGTGTTTTATTTCCCAACATCCCAGTGTCACACAGTTCGGTCACTGACCATTGTGTTCTTTACACATGCTCAGTCCTAAGATACTGCAGGAACTTGTTACAGTTGGTCACACCCAATAGTAGCCTTTAGCCAAACCTTTTACATAACAGGAAGCATGTGACTGAGATCAGGGGTGTGGCTAGTCACTGTATATACAGAACGTTATTTTATCCAGATCTTCAGGGGGTTACAATTACTTTAATGTTATTTATTGCTGTGTTATTTTACAGTTTATAGGTGCTTTTAGGATGGATACTTTTACATTCTTGAGTGTAAAAATTTGGGTTTATTTCTCCTTTAAGTAAATAGGTGTGTCCAAATGTTAACATAAGTTGATGGGACGATCACCACATACAAACAGGGGCCAGACGTCTGTGCCTTTTAAGGACCGTGCTTGGAGGTAAAAATATTTGTAATCACATTTTGTCAGGGGAATAGACTTCTCTCTAGACACAGTACCCCCTTTAAACCAGCACTCACAGCTGAATAACTACCCTAAGTATTAATACCAATGCAGCACCCATTAAAGGTGCACATATCCTCAATTATTTATCGAACCAAGTGTACCTAAGGCCTTAATTGACAATTAAGCCAGCATATTAAATGACAAAAAGAAAACATCCTTAATTATCATATTAAATAGTATAAGCATATAAAAAGCATACCCAGCATAATACAAAAACAGTACCTTTAACCTCCCCCCCAAAACACCAAAAAGAGCTCTCAAGAAAAATGTGCATGGTCCCATTTTAAAAGAACGGGCCGAGACAGGGCTGATCTACCTAGCACACCTGGATGACCAGAATATTATTGAGCGACAGTCCTCATCATAGATTTAGTGGACAACAAAACTCAGTCTCTGCGGTAGCCACTGCTTGGAAGTTGGTGTCCAATTAGTGTGCATACAAATAGGTGGATCATAATACAAATGCCGTTATGTGGGGTCAGACCCCATTGGGGGAGTTCATGTTACAGTCTGTGAGTATAAGTCCCTCTTAGAGGTATGAAGTATAGCGTACCAGTTTATCAGACCGGTCGTCCCCGGCCTCCACACCAAACAATATACTCACGGCGCCGCTATTCATAAGGGATCTCAGACGTGGAGTAAAATTGATGGCACTCATCCTTAGTTTGTCCACATGACTTGATCCCCCACGATGATCCAGACACAAACTCAGCCCCAGTCTCGGGCCCAGTAACACCTACGCGCATTTCTCCCCAACTAGGCGGAGCTTCATCAGTGCATCCAAATGCACGGTTTTCTTATCCAGTTCTTCAGGGGGTTACATTTACTTTAATGCCATTTACTGTAGTGGTAATTCACACTTTATTGGTGTTATATGGAGGGATGCTTTCAGATTATGGAGGTAAAAAATTTTGGTTTACGGTAGTACTCCTTTAAGTAAAAAAAATGTTTAGAATGGGAAATGGGTCTGATTCAGATCTGAGTGTAACTGTCAGATGACTGGGAAAGTGACTCATTTCACAGCATTCATGCCAACTAGTAACGCTTGCTAACCCTTTATCCGCATAGCGTCTGATTAAATCAGAATCTTTCTTTAGTAAAAGAATAGTTTCCTTCTTTTTGCTTGGCCTTTTTAAATGGCTAAAGCCTTTTATATAGTATTGGTCTTGTTCTCACGAAAGCTCAAAATCCAGAACTAACCCAAGTGCTTTAGATATTTTAATTTGTGATTTTCTAAAAAAAAAAAGTCTATTTTTTGTTTTTTGAGTATATTAAACTATTTACCCCTGCATCCCTGGATCCAATATTTCAAGATCAAAAAATGGTACCTATGAAGCTGGTACCTAGTGTCTGTAATAGCTGGTGACATTATCTGGATCCCAAGAACCCCCCTATGAATAGGCTTATATATAAATGTGCAGTCTGGAAACACAGACCTCACACGTGTGTTTAAAGTTACTAAGGCAGGGATCGCCGTAATTACTAAAAAAACAACAAAACAACCCAACACCTCTGTCTCTTCAATGTTTTAAATTTTTTAAAGACTTAGGTTATGTATTTAAACCCAATTGGCATTTGCAACCAAAGTTTCAATCAATCAGACCTAATATCTGAGGTCATTTTCTGTTGCAATAGTGTCAAATCGAACGGATGTTTGAACTGACAGGTCAAAAAATTTTGACCGATCATCTTGTCTAAAATGGACCACATGATTGGTTGTGACAAAGTGTGTCTGGACTACCTGCTGCATGGATTTCTTTATATTTTAACTGCTGCATCTGTAACTGACTTTAAATAAATAATTGAATGGCTAATCTCTTTGTATAGATTCATATTTCATATTTCTTGTCATTGCACAAGAATTTTTCAATGAAATAGCAACAAAGTTTTTTCCCAAGTTCCGTAAATCTGAAAAAGGCGTTTCGCCCATCTCTAGTTATAACCAGTGCATAGCTATGACATCAGTTATAAGCAGATATTAGGCTATTGTAAGTTACCTTGATGTTCCATGACCACTTTAAAAGCTTCTATGTGGTCTTAGAACTCCTTAGTAACAGTAATAGGGCAATTTACATGGGTGCGCTGCTGAGCGCTACTTTCACGCCTAGTTTTCCGCAGCTGCCACATGCCTATTTAACAGAGTCAGTGCCACGTATTTAACTCTAGCTGATAGCTGGCATTAAAGGGCATGTCCAACCTCTTTAAAAACTTTTGGCACCATCTAGGGCATACCCTCCCACCCCCAACTGCTATATTCACAACTGTAAAAGCTCTTTCAATCTGTAGTTACACCTCCTCATTCCTGCACTGTCCGGCTTCCCTGCCCGCTGGAACTGCAAGCAGGGGGCCGGACCGGCAGCCACGGCTGTGATTGGCTGAGAGGCAGTCAATCACAGTTGCGGCTGCCTTCACTGTAGAACGGCGCTGGAACGAGTAGGTGTAAGTACAGATTGGAAGCGCTTTTACAGTTATGAATATAGCGGATGGGGGTTGGAGGGTATGCCCTGCATGGTGTCAAAAGCTTTTATAGATAGATAACTGCCAGCCACGGAGGGATCGGGAGGGAGAGGGGGGAAAGGGCTCTGCTGAGCATGCCTCGTACCTTGCTGAGGTTAGCAGGCAAACAGGCACCGGATGAGTCACTGACAGCTCCTACCCAGCAGTTTCCTGAACTTTGAACAGGAGAACCACAAGGAGCAGGGATGTAAGGAAAGGGGGGGGTTGTACTGTGGGGCCAGTAGTTGGTAAAATTTTAGTTTGAGGGGTTGAAAAAGCCCTTTAAATATTTAAGTGCAGTTGAATTTCTGGGTGAATCTTCCTGTAAATCTCTTAATATTTTACAATATGCTATATAAAATTAGCAATATTATCGGGGGCTTATATGTTAGTGGAAACATAGCCACTGACATATAAAAACAGTAAAGCACTCTGTACCAGCTGGTAAAGTTGCTTGCCCACATTTTTGCTGTTCATGCTAACATATAGGAACATTTTAACATATCTAGAGAACTTTATATTGCACCAAAGTTGTAATAAGTGTTATTATTCGATTTTCTCCAGTCCCATTGACTTGTATTGGTGTCCACAAAATGTAAAAATGCATGTGTTTTAGGCAACACACTGGTGGGAACAGGAAGTGTTGAATAGTATAGAAAATTGAATGACTGCGGTATTGCATACTATATGCACTATGCTACAACGCTCTTTGACTGCTCTTCCTGACTATATGTAAATTATGCCAAACTTCTTTTATGTTGTCTCCCTTGCCTGTATGACATTGATAAGACTTTATTTCTGTAATGTATTCTAATATATTCTACTCTGCTGATTATCTAAAGCTTTAGTATATACCCAATTGAATTTAATGCTAAAACCATGCAGTTATATAATTTGAACAATGTTTTAAACAAAATAACAAACCGAACAACTTCAGTAAATATCTAACTCTAAGTTTCAGAACTAAATGCTGGACAGCATTGCAGTGCACATAATAATAACATTTACCTGTAACCCTCTTCTTCTTAAAATGCTAGACTCATCCATGTTCAGCCGCCTTTCCTGATCCTCCTTCGCTTCCTCACCCTCCAAGCTTTATTATTTTCCCTTCCTCTGCTCCAGCTCTTCCTCTGTCTGTCCCAGCCACAGATTTCCCTTTGCTGCCTGGTTAAATTCTTCTCAGATCTGCTCAGGCTGCAGTGAGCAACAGTAGAAGTAATTCAAGAGCTTTAGACTCCCCCTAGTTGGACAGCCTTTGTCAGCTGATCTGATTCTTTTTAACCCTTCCAGTTCCAGCGCATTCTTGTTTTGTAAGCCAGTGGTGTTTATTAAGTGTCTTTCAATCTTTCAAAAGTGTTATCTTACGTCTTATGCATTTGTTTCAATGGTTTTAAATGTTAAAAAAGAGAGAAGTGTTTTGTACTTTCTATTTCAATGTTAATTTGTAAATCAACATGATTGATGCCTTTATTTCCCTACTTTTTATATAGTGAGTTATAAGATCATTTTTAATTAAGAACCTTGAATTCCATTCTTTCTTTGGTCTGAACCATCCCTGTAATTACAACTATTGGTGTATTCATCTACATATTGTTTCTCCATACAATACACATCAGTCACTGGCGAATTAACGAGTGGGGTTAGAAAAAAATCTACTAATTAACAATGTAAAATAACAAGAAGGCAGCAGTAAAAACGGTTAATTTAATTTCTATAATTTCAGACACTAATAATAATACTAATGATACTACTGATAAGTACTGGGTATATAGAAATGAAAAAAAAAACACACACAAAATACATAACTACTGTAAATGTTTCTCACTATTCTTACACATCCTGAAAGATTCTGAAAACAATTACAGGAAGTATTTATTTTTAACAGGGAAATGTACACTCTTACATGTCCAGATCAACATTATACCAAACCATCTGCAACTCATTGACTCAACAAGCAGAAATCAAAACCACACCAAGAGAAAAGATATAAAATAATAAAGTTACACAAATAAAATTCAGAAAAAAATAAATCCCAGTGCCGGAATATTTGTGATCAGGCCTTATAGCCTGAATGTTGCTGATATTATCAACAGCCCCCTGGCAGCCACCCCACAACCCCCCACCAATGCTTTGTGCTCTAACTGTATAAAAGCCTTGCTAAATAATATGGCAAACTCACAAGTTTTGTTCCAACAGTGGTTTCACACAGCTGGTTCTGAAAATTCTATTCCAACCCAATTGAATATGAATTTTCCAAATTTAGGAGTAGTATTTTCACTGACTAGATTGCATTTCTGTCTTATTTTTTGAATTTTCCATTTTCAAAAATTTTATTTTTTACCTAATTTTCCATTTTCTAATATTCGAAAAATCAGGGAACCTGTGGATTTTGAACCCGGCAGTTCCTAATCAAAACCAAGGTTCATTTCAAAACTGGAACTCATTACTCCTAAACAGCATATAGACACCAAAGAAATACATGACTTCCCTTAAAGCAAGGCATTGTTTATCTGCATTGACATTTTTGAACAGCATGGGATACCCCCTATTGGTGTCACATGTAACTCTTAAGTTTGCTGTACCAATTTTCTATGTGAGAACTTTTCACATTTACAGAACAGCTGCCCCAATCTCCCACGCTGACAGTTCATTACAAATCAATGTTTAGAATTTTTACATAAACAGACATGAACTTTTTCATTTTTCTGTTTGGGAATTTTCACATTGTTTTTATTGGAAGTGATAATTTAAACTGTGGTACAGGATACACTGCCAAAGGCAAGTCATTGTCCAAGAAAAGACCAAAATTTACATGCTTATTTATTCTTTTTAATATAATTTAATTTGGCTTCCATACATTTCGATATGTGAAATGTGATAGGTGTTTTTGTATTATCTTTATATGTTGTTCCATTAATGTGTTTTTAATGCATCTATAGTTGGAAGGTTGCTATATTTTCCCATATATCTTTCTATTTCCCTAACCATGGCTGTATGAGTGCCTCTGGGGTATCCTAGAGTTAAGTGAGTTTACCTTTTTTTGGTTTTCAGTCTATCTAATTTAAATTTTTGCTTGAGTGTCAGAGTAATAATCAGCTCTGATTTCTCTTATTGTATTTAGCTATGTCATAGAAGCAGGCTTTAAAACGCACAGCACACAGACACTCAAATTAATAGAGCTTTGAGCCTTTCAAGACAAATTCACAGTTTATAATTAAACGTACTCTTTATTGGTTGTAGTTTGTAGCCATCCTTTTCATAAAGCAATCATTTCAAATAATATCTTGTCCTAGAGTGCTCCATTAACCTACAGCTGTAGTTGACTACAATACCCAGCATTCTCTCTACCATCAAACCTACTGTATTTGAGGGTGCTAGACACTGTCATTCAGGAATTGCAGTAGCCATTTTGGGACCCCTGCCCTTTTCTGCATTATATGGAACCCCTTTTTGTTTTAAGAAATACAATGATATGAATAATGTTTCCAGACAAGGATTATCATGTAGAGTCTGAGACGGTATTTCCTGCCACAGAGCTTATTCTGGAATTAATGCTCTTATATAAATTGTTGGGTCAGGGAAGCAATAATTGTGCAGGAATTAGGTTTTTTTCCAGCTAAACAGAGTGAAAGTTTGTAAATTAGCTGAGTGTCCAGATATTGAATATATATTTGCTTTTGAGCAATAGAGGGTCTGTATAATTAGACACAGGAAACGCTGAAGGACACAGCAAGACAGAATGCCAAAGAATTAATTCATGGGGAGGGGAAAGAGAAGGATCTGTAATTATTACAGAAAATACAGAGAGCTGTCGGCATCTTGCTGGCACAATATTAATTATTAACTTGAATTAAAGTTTCACAGCTGAATTAATTTAAATAATAACCTGGGTACTTGAAAGACTATGCACCAATGGATTGGAATTAGGACTACATACATTTTTATTAATGCTGTGTACAGTAATATGTATAAAAAAAATGTTTATTGTGTTTTAACAAATGATATCACCATAAAGTCCATCTATATAGTTCAAAGCAACCACTGATTACATATATGTCCAACCATGTATATTCACAATGTGTTAAAGGGGAAGTTCAGTGCAAATGCATATGCTTTTCAGAATAAAGAGCAGTATTTTTTCATCCCAATGACCTTAATCTGCCAATTTAGCATTTTGTCTGTGTATAAATAAATGCAACCCAAATACTGACTTCCTGTTTGCAGGACCTCTAGTAGAGACCGTTATGGTCTTGCCCTTGACCCAACGTCTGGGTTAATTCAGTTGCTCAGTAGAGATCTGAGCATCTTTGACCCATCCAAGAGCCAATCAGTAAAAATTACTGTTAGGAACATTCCAAGGATGTGGTGCATCCTGGGAAGAAGAAGGTCCGTTAAAACCTGAAATGTCAGCTCACTAATGTCAACAGCAGGGAACAGCAAAGGGTATGAAATCAACTGATTTTTCAAAATGGGAGAGAATATGTAGAATAACTAAGAAGGCATTATACAAACCAACAATTTAACAAATTTTGATAATTTCCACTGAACTGTCCCTTTAACAGTCATGGCAATTGTATGACATGGAAATTCCATTGGCTACATGCCTTGCTGATGTACCCTTATTCCTTTTTCAATAACCTTTCACTGCTTAAAAAGCAAATAATGTTGGCATTGGAGAGAACAAGCCAAAGTTTATTATTTTACCTTACACAGTCATAAACAAATTGGCTGGAGACAATGTAAGAATGTAATTTATATGGCAGTCAGATCCTTGGCCTATCTACTAAATATCAGACAGGGTTGTATTTCTGTATGGTTAAAATATGCCCACTCTTCCAATATTCATCTTAAAAAAATACAACCACCCCCACCCCCCCAAAAAAAAACTGTGGATAAACAGAAAAGTAGTTAATGATCTCTTCCACACGACAAATATGCCAATGTGAACAATGAACTAAGATGCCAGAAACCAGGAGCATTCTTACTAATGCATTCACCAATTAATTTCTCTGTGCCCATAACTCTCTCTAAATGATAGGTACTTGGTAAACTTTGAAGCCTGTACTGATTTCACCTAAATACAATTTTATTGTTCAATATTTTTTAATAGTGAATTACAAAATGTTAAAATCTAAAAAGCATTGTACTTGGTTTGGTTTCTTATTCTGTATCTTTTGATAGTGTTTAAATTAATCTGGGTGCATTTTTTGTGGTGTCACAATGACATCAGCATGACATCATAATCTTGTACAAATTTGAATTTTGACCCAAAAAAAAACATTTTATTAAAAATTGATATTTGTTTTATCCTTATTTAAAAGGAGTGTTCCCCCTAGGGGCAGGGGGTTAGTGGAGCATAACTGATCTAACCTGGCAATTTTATTTTCTTGAATCCAAAAAAGCATTTCACCAGGTGCAACTTTTTATTCTAGAATCTTTTAATAGTGTCCAAATGTGCCTGGGTGTATTTTTTTTGTGATGTCACTAGGACATCAGCATGAAATCATTATTTTGTACAGATTTGAATTTTGTCCCAAAAAAGCATTGCACTGACTTGGTGCAGAATTCGACCCTAAAAAGTATTGTACTTGGTGTGATTTCTTATTCTATATATTTTAATAGTGTTCAAATATGTCTGGGTGCATTTTATTAATGTAACTATTACATCAGCATGGCATCATTATTTTGTACAGAACTGAAAGGGCAACTGTGGTCTCCAAACAAGTTAATGACTGACCATAAAGTTAATGGGTTCGAGGCTGACTTGTGACTGCACAGTGCCGCCGGTAAGCACAGCCTCAGACTCCCTCAGTGTGTGAAGTCCTGACAGAGATGGTAAGGGAATCTACAGCCCTTCTCTTTCACTGTGTGAAAACATGCTTTTCAGGCAGAGTTCTCACTCTGCCTGAAAAGGCTGATTCCACAGTTTTCTGTACGGGGGGTCTGAGTAACCCATGGCACCCGTGAGTGGGCGGGGCTTAGACACTTGTGAGTGGATGGGACTCAGGCACCCACAAGTAGGTGGGGCTTATGCACCCACGGGTGGGCAGGACCACGGCACTTCTTATTGCAACTTCTTATGCTAAAGTTTTAAAAATGATTAAATGTTTTTGGGTGCATTTTTTAGTGATGTAACTATGACATCAGCATGGCATCATCATTTTGTACAGATTTAAATTTTGACCCCAAAAGCATTGCACTTGGTGTGTTTTATTCTATATCATTTAATAGTGTTCAAAAATGTCTGGGTGCATTTTTTTAGTGATGTAACTATAACATTAGCACAGCACCATTATTTTGTACAGAATTTAATTTTGGCCCAAAAAAGCATTGCACTTCGTGCAACTTCTTATTCTGTAGCTTTTAAAAATGTTAAATGTCTCTGAGTGCATTTTTTAGTGATGTCAATATGACATAAGCATGGCATCATAACTTTGCACAGATTTTGGATTTTGACCACAAAAAATATTTCTTATTCTATATAATTTAATAGTGTTCATATGCATCTTGGTGGATTTTTTTAGTGATGTCACTATGACATAAGCATGACATCATAATTTTGTACAGATTTTAATTTTGACCCAAAAAAGCATTGTGCATCTTCTTATTCTATATCTTTTAATAGTGCTCAAATGTGTCTACCGGTATATCAATTTTAAGAAAGGCAACAATGATATCAGCATGACATCATATTGTACAGATTTGAATTTTGACCATAGAATGATTTCTTATTCTATATATTCTAATAGTGTTCATATGTGTCTTGGATTTTTTTTAATGATGTCAATATGAAATCAGCATAACATCATAATTTTGCACAGATTTTGGATTTTGCCCTCAAAAAGCTTTTCTGTTTTTCTTATTATACGTCTTTTAATACTGTGTTTTTTTTTATTCTATATCTTTTAATAGTGTTCAAATATGTCTGGGTGCATTTTTAGTGATGTCACTATGCCATCAGCATGGCATAGTGAACTGAATTTTGACCCTAAAAAGCATTGCACTTCATATTCAATATCTTTTATTAGTGTTTAAATGTTTCTGGGTGCATTTTTTAGTGATGGCACTATTCCATTAGCATAATATAATTTTTTACAGATTTAGAATTTGACCCAAAAAACAATTGCACTTGGTGCAACTTCTTTTTGTACGTTAATGCTTAAATGTGTCTGGGTGCATTTTAATGATGTCACTATGAAATCAGCTTGACAGCAACATAATTTTTGCACAGATTTGGATTGTGAACTTAAATGGCATTGCGCTTGATGTGATTTCTTATTCTATATCTTTAAATAGTGTTCAATATCACATTATTTTGTACAAATTTGGATTGTGACACTAAAAAGCTTTAAACTTTGTGTGATTTCTGATTCTATGCAATACTTGTTTTCCAGATTTTTTATTCTACATTAAATAGTGTTCAAATGTGTCTGGGTGCATTTTTTGTGATGTCACTATGACATCAGCATGACATCATTATTTTGCACAAATTTGGATTTGGAAACAAAAAAACATTGCACTTGGTGTGATTTCTTATTGTTCATCTTTTAATAGTGTTCAAATGTGTCTGGGTGCAATTTGCACTTGGTGTGAATTCTTATTCTATATCATTTAATAGTGTTTAAAGGAGAATAAAACCCAAAAATTCAAAGTTTGAGTTAGAAAGTACATGCCTCAACAACCTTCTCAGCATGGAAGATTCCACTCAGTTGCCTTTCCTTTTCATCAATGAGCTCATTTTAACACTTTTCCCCACTGTGTTTAAACAGTAAATCAGCTAATCATTTTCACTGCTATCTATGATTATTGGCTGGGAGACACTAAAGGTTCGTACACACGTGCGATCGCAGGTGCCGACCCACGAAGCACCATGTGTATGAATGGCCGCTTCAGGTAATAATTGGGACGTGTATGGGCACTGTATCGGCCGAAACAGCCGTTCGTTCAGAGATCGCTGCCCGACCCGCTGGTGGATGTCCAAACGAGCAGCCGTTTCAGCCAATTGCATGTGTGTATGAACCTTAAAGCTAGAATGCAGTAGGTTAGGATCCTGCACACCTAAACCAAGCAAAAAAGTAGAATAAAGTGCTGGGTGCTCCGGCGCTGTAGCCAACAGCCAATTCATATGTAGAAAAATGTAGCTGGGCACACCAGTCTTAAGTGCATAAAGCATTTACTTTTTCTACAACCTTAAAGCTAGGTACACGCACTACTGATAAAGCCCCGATATCGTCAGATCCGATGGTATCGGGGCTTTATTGGCACTGTGCGTTGCTGTTTTTTTTACGTTTTTCCCCAAAAGACAACTCGTCTGACCCGAAAGTTTGGCAGCCACACACTAGTTTGGGTCAGGTGAAGTGGTCTTTCAGGAAAAAAAACGTAAATTTCCCTCAGCCACAGTTGAGGGAAACACATAGTTCCGAATGTCCTCTCTATGCTGTGCATAGGGAGAATGTTTGGGACTGTGTGTATCCTGATCTTTGAAGGATGACAGACAGGATATTGCAGATCCTGTCTGTCTTTTTTTTTTTTAATCTGTGATGTGTGTACCTAGCTCAACAGGTGGGGACTTTGAGGTCAACTTTTTTATGCAGCTTAGCATAAGGGGAGATGGAAACAAACACAAGGCACCTAGTTAGCATGTGCAGAGGGAGTTTTGGGTCCAGGACCACCAAAATAGGCCAGCAGTAACATCATAGATTGCCAGTACTCTGAAATGTTCAATAAATGATTTCACACTGAGGCTAAGTTCAGACTGAGAGACAAATAGTTTTACTAAGTGACAGTTAAAGAGCCTGTGGAGCTGCCTTTGTGTTTTGGGTTTTTTGTTCTTTAACAACAGGGGAAATTATTTAATCTTTTATTAAATAAGCCTGAATTGTCTCTTCTAAGGTGTTTTAATGTGTCTCCTGAGTACACACAAGGATTGTTTTATTATTCCTTTTTTATTTATCTTTAAACTGATTTGTTTATCAGTTCAAGCAAATAAATATATTTGTAATACATGGATTACTCAGTCAGTCATTCACAGATAAGGCTTCAGTTGTTTTCTGCCTCGTAAAACATATCAATAACAATTGGATGATCTCACTGTGGGATATTTAAGGATAAAGTTCAGTATTCCTTGTCCAAATGCCATTAGCTCTATTTTATCACTTAAACGTCAATAAATCCACAAAGTTGTGAACTCTGGTCTCGCACCTGCCATCAGTCTCTGAGATAGGATTTATAATCACTATGGGTCCTAACATGAGATCTGTGGGGTTTGTTCACCTTTGTGGTTTGGCACACGTTGGACACCCCCTGATCTAATCATTTTAAAGGAAAAAATAGATTTTTCCCCCCGTGTATTTTCCATGCACAGAAGCAAGCAGAAGGGGCCAGACTGGGAGCCGCTCCTGTGATTGGCTAAGAGTGGCTGCTGGTCCGGCCCTTTCTGCTTGCTTCCGTGCATGGAAAAGGCATGGAAGACAACAGAAAGGCAGCGAGGGAACAAAGGCTGGTAAGTACATTTGGGGACAGATTTTGGGGGATTCCCTACAACCATACCAAATCTTTGCTTGGGGGGTGGACATACCGTTTACATTTTTGTTCAGTAAAATATGGGAATAGGTTCCTTTTTTTTTTATTAAAGTTTACCTGAATGGTTGTACTTATTAACATTAGATCAACTGAATTTGAAGTTCAGTTCTTGAATTTCACAAGACATTCGATTGGCTTTTTCAATTTAGAATGACTTGTACAAGAATCTATTAAATCTACCAAATACCCTGGAATGGTCTCAATCAGCATATTGGTACTGTGTGCTGTCACCCTACGTAAAATTACATTTTATTCTATTTATACAACAGAGGGGCTCAACTTTTAACACAAGATATTAGAATTCTTGTCAAAGACTGTAAAAAGCAGCATCTTTAAACAAATGTGAATTGTTTAAAAATAAAAAACAACATTAACAAAGAAACATAGTCTGGTCCACACAGGCTAAATTTGACCTAATTTTCTCTCCCAATGTATCTACCAATCAATCCAGACGTCTGCCTGTAAAATGACCTCAACATCTGATCATTCAGACCAATGAATTATCATCAGCAAATTATTGGTCATTAGATCCCTAAGGCTGGGTACACAGGGGCAAATTTTTTGTCCCGACCGACCGTTCACCTGATCTGGGCGATTAAACTGTTTCCCTCTACCCCCTCACAATAATAACCAGGGTTAGGACCTAAAATGCTTGGCCCTCACCCCTGAGCTTACCCTAGAATACAGACAATCAGTAATTCGATTTCTGATCACTGGGCTAGTTTGTGAACAACACACACACAAACACACGCACCTGTTCTGGAAGAAGCATTCCCTTTTGCCAGGTTCCAGACTTCAGGGGACCATAAATGCACCAATCCCAGTCAAACAATACAATTGTATGATTTTCATATGATTTTCTTCCCTATCTGAAACAGTAGAAATTTTTTATCAGACCAATACCCATCGTATGGTGCCACAATTGTTGGCTTGGTACTGGTGCAGATTGGACTTTCACTGACAAATTGCAGCGTATTTACCGTAATATAAGCTCAGGGATGTGTGTAGCATTGGCAACTTTTATTGCATCAGCTCTCTTCCTCTCCTCACAATCTTGACATATTTGTCCAAATGCAAGAGGTTCTCATTCAGTCCAAATGCAAGTGACTTTTTCATCTAAAATGTTGTGTTGTGTTTGAAAAGCTCAACAAAATAAAGTGTATTAAACGCACCTCAGAAATATGAAAAATGCTATATGATGCTGTCAAGGTATGTCACTGCTTGTTGGTTGTTTAATTACATAGGGAAATGCCCACTGATACCGAGTAAAAAGACTAACCATTGACACTATTGGCTTGGCAGCTTTTAGAATAGTAAATAAAGTTTTTTTATTTAAACCTTCAAGCTGTATAGATAGTAAATCAACCAACACTTGCAATAAGCTAAAAAAATTTAAAAAAAGCAAATGCTGAGCTGATTATACTCTGCCAAATAGCATTTTAAATCTGTGTACGGGATAGTAAATAACATTTTCTGTTAAATTGCACAAAATCAGCCTAAATGCTATTTTTTTACTGCTTGGACTGAGATGCAACACTGCCAGACACTAAGCAGTGGGTGGGGGGTTCTCCCATAAGGCTTTGGGGCAAATGATTCATGTAGGAGAAAATGATCCTGTGTTTTAATCATGTTAAAGAGAAGGCTTGCAGCCTCTGACTCATCCTGTTTAGCAAAAGCAGGTTTTACAGTAAGAATCTCTGCTGCTTCACATTTATTGGATATGTTATGAACATCAAAACAGATGGTCGACCTGGCAGTTATGTAGGATAACAAAAAATATTCTGTGTATAGGATCTTTCTGAATTCTTCTTTCATTGCTTTCTAAATTCCTGTGTACACTGCATACAGTATATATATATATATATATATATATATATATATATATATACCTTGTATGCACACCTTTGCTTAAATTTCTTACCTTTATTTTAAAGAATTGAAACTGCATCTTTACTATACTGTATATAATTAGCATCAGTACAACACTATTTTTATATAAACGGACACTAAAGAAAAAAAATGACTTTATCCTTGCTCACTACTCTCTGTCACTAGATCTCCTCATGTCCTGTTCAGCTCACTCCTAGTTAGTATGCATGTCTCCTCTCTCTGATGCACAGTAGGAGATGATCTGTGCCTTCCAACAGCCAATAGTATTCACCCTCTCATTTTGTGTTATAGTGTAAGTGAAACTGCTTTGCTATAGGAAGATAAGCAGCACTGGCAGCTGTTATCACTGCATGAGTCAAGTAAGATTTTCTTTTAGCTGTAGGAGTTTGAGGGGGAGGGTGTGTGTGTTGGGCCTTGGAAGTGATTTTTTTAGGTACAGTGCTAGATTGGGACAGTAACACAGACTAACTGCAAGATTAGGCACAGAAAGAGCACAGAGCAACAGATAATGCTTATTGGCTTTCATGATCTTAATGCTGAATCAATTAGACATACAGTGACAGAGAAATAAGGTTTGCTTTTATAGAATAGTTTTTACATGTAGAGTGCCAGGGTGAGGGTCTGGGAGTGGGTGATTGACAGTTCTTTACTGACTAGCCATGCGCCACACCTTTGAAATGTAAAGCTCCCAGAGCTAAAAATTAAGGGATAGGAAGGTCAGAGAAAAAGAAAAAGAGTGATTCGGTACATCACATAAGTTGTCCTTAAATATACATTATAAACAGTATTAAAAGGTATTATAAACTTATCCGATTTGGTATTGGATATATGGGACAGTAAGGGAAAGCCAGATATCTTTCCCTGAGTTTCCAAGTGAGATTCGGTTCGCCATGCCGCTCCGTTAGAATCACTGGTCAGTGTAGTGTATCCTTCAGTCATTGGAGATGCTCGCTGTTATTCTGTGCCCACCGGCATCAGTCATGGTATAAAGCCAATGGGACCAAGTCTCATGATATTTTCGAGTTGAGCCTTTGATTAGATGGTTCAGACGGTCGTTTTCGCATATCCACCATATTTTTGAGATTAACTGGGTCTCTGTGGGGGAGGGTTGTTTCCATGTGGCTGCGAGGAGGCTGCGAGTAGCATCACAGAAGTTGTGTATAAGATTATTGCTAGGTGTAGATAACTGGGGGATGTTTCAATCGAATAGGGCTGTTGAAGGGTCTAAGCTTAGTGTGGTATGAAGTGTTTTGTGAATTAAGTTCTCACATGCCGTCCACATCTTTTTGGTCTCTTAGCAGGTCCACAGCAGCAGGTTGGCCGTCATTTGACAACCTCTGTAGCAAAGAAGGGAGGCATTTGGGTAAAGAGATTCTATGAGTGGACAGGTACTAGTGGTGGAGTATTTTGAAATTCTTTCCTTGTAATGTAATATTTTAGGAGCATTTGCGGAGAGATTAAAATATGTTTGTCCATTGTGCGTCCTCTAGTGTGGAGCCCAGCCAGTTCTCCCATTTGCTCATGAATTTTAGTTTGGGTGTGTTTGAGTGTCTGGAGTTCAGTAGTGTATAGATTTGTGAGATAGTATGGGGGGTGCGGTTGGGTAGGTTGGCCAGAGCTTCAAATTTAGTTGGTTCCAATATATTGCGGTTCGCAAAGGTGCTTTGTATAAAGTGCTTGATTTTGTGGTATCGGAACCATTCTGAAGGCGGGATTTATAATGGGTCCATAACCATGTCCCAGGGTAATGGCTGTCTACCTGATATTAATTGGCCTACACAATGTGTCTGTCTGTCGAGGCGGACCAGCCCTTTGGGTTTCCCTGGGGGGGGGGGGAATTCGGAGTTATTAAAGATGGACATCATGAGAGAGGGCGTATTACATATTTTATAGGACCTCTGTGTGTCGTACCAAGTTTTAATGTGGTGTATATATGTATATGTGTGTATGTATATATGGGTTAGTTCCACCTCTTTTTATTGCCAGAGTGGCTGAGGGGAGCCATAGTAGGTTTTTTAGTGGAGTGTTTGGTACCAGGTTTTGTTCCAATTCTACCCATCTGGGTGGGTCCTGTAATTGGCCCCATTGTAGGGTTTAAGCTAGTCTAGCTGATAAAATATAGTGGTGTAGGCTATGCAAAGCTGCTCCTCCCATTTCTCTAGGACGTTGTAGTGTCTTCCTGCTTATTCTAGGGTGTTTGTTGTTCCATATGAACCTAGAAAGTTGCGATTGTAAAGATTTTAGGTCCGAAGGTTTAAGTGCAATAGGGAGGGAGCAGCATATGTATAATAGTCTTGGTAAAATTATCATTTTAATACTGTTGACTCAGCCGAAGACAGTGTTCTCCCTAGGGTCTTTTAGCCGGGCGGCCCACCCGGCTACTTTTTCATGCCACCCGGCTGGAAAAAAATTCTTGAGAGAACACTTGTGATTTAAAAGAATTTAGAAGTAGGTTTAATAGGTGTGCCAATAGGTCAGTAAAAACTCCCGCCAAAACTGCTCAGTCCAGACCCCTTTTTTACACCTGCAAGAATATTTTAGCATGTTAACTAGCTTTTCCAAGATCTCCAAGGCCACAAAAGGGTATCACATGTGCTTGTGCTGCTATGTTACATGGGTTACCTGCAGATGTTGACGAACTACAACTCCCTGCATTCTACAACCATGGAATGCTGGGAGTTCTAGTTTTCAAACATCTAGTGGGATGAAAGTTAGACATCCCTGACCCATATAATGAGCATGATGCAGTGCACATTTTCCCTTACCACCAAATTTCCCCGTCCTACCCCACCCGGCTACTTTTTCATGCCACCCGGCTACTTTTTCATGCCACCTGGCAGGAAAAAAATTCTGGGGAGAACACTGGAAGAGTGTGAGGTTGTATTTGGTCCATGTCTTCATTTGTGATAAAAGTGTTCGGATTAGGGGGAGTAGTTGTTGGTATATAGGGCGATAGGGTTGGTGCAGATTTTGATTCCAAGGTATGTAAAGTAGGAGGGGACCCATGTATAATTAAAGATAAGTTTTAGTAGCTTCATTGTAGTGGGTGGAAGGTTAATGGGGAGAATAGTTGATTTAGTGTTATTAATTTTGAAGCCTGAGGTGAGCTAAAGTTAGAAAAATGTGGGAGTGAGGTTAGTGGGTGAGTTAGCGTGAAAAGGGCGTTGTCTGCAAAGATGGAGAGTTTATATTCTGATTGGCCTATTTGCATTCCTGTGATATTTGAGTCTTTATATATGGCAAACAGCAAGGGGGATAGGGGGCAGCCCTGTCTTGTCCCATTCTTTATCAGGAAGGATTGGGAGGAGAAACCCATGTTAGACACCATGGCAGTAGGGGTGGAATATATGCTCTTTATAGTGGATAAAAATGGACCCATAATGCCAAAGTGTCCTAAAGTAGCTTTCATATATTCCCAGTCGATTCTGTCAGAAGCCTTCTCTGTGTATAAGGAGAGTAGTACAGAAGGTAGATAAGTGGATTGACAGTAATGGGCCAGTTGGATTGTTCGTCTTATATTGTCAGTGGTTTCCTTGCCGGGGATAAATCCTGTTTGGTCTTTGTATGCAAAACATGTATCTTATAAACAAATGTGTTTATTTTTTAAATACTTTATACATATGTTTAGAATGTGTTTGTAAGATGTTGCATCTCATAAATTTATTAAGAAAGTCCCTTTCATTAGAAGAGGAGACTTCTGCATCTCTGACTAGAAAGGACTGTGGAGATTTGAGAAGAGCGAGTGGTTGTCCTTTTTTATACTCTGTCCGCGAACCAGCCACATCCTAAAAAATAAATAAAGCTAAAATAATTGGTTCATTGTCACCGGATATTACAGTCCATGTAGACAGTAATGCCTTCAGTTGAATGCAATCTTTTAGTATCTGAAAGTTGGTCTAGGCTTGGTTGTGGCTTCCTCTCCTAATGTAATGTATTACTAGGGTGCAATTATTGACTAAAGGTGACCATACATTGGGCCAATATTACGATCAATCCAACATGCAAGAAAATATTTGCACAGGATTGTTGACATTGAACTAGTTATTATTATGGCATTTCTACCCTTTCCCATGTATCTGTATGTTACCCACCAAGTTCTATGATCGTAATATGATCTGGGAATATTACCGCACTTGCACATGCACATAGAAGACAGAGTCCGTCGGGACCTGTCACACTACGCGGCAGAGGAAGTTCCTTGGCTTGTCTCCTGGCTCCTGCAGGTTTTATTGAAGAACGGGAGGCACAGACACAGATCCTTTACCTCCCGTTTTCAATAAAACAAAAGTGTGTGTGTGTGTTGCTGGATGTTAACAGACATGCTCAAGAACATGAAAAGAACAGAGACAAGGTGATGTAACCTGTCTCTGTTCATCGCTGTATTGGTCCATGCTGCAGGATTAAGCCAGCTACAAAGGTCTGTAACTTTTGAACCACTGGACCGATTTACATGCTGTAAAGTTTGTTTTGGAGCACTTATTTGGGCCAAATAAATATAGAGAGTTAGTTTTGGGGGTGGACATGCCCTTTAATGTAAATGGCTGTGGGACCTGGGAAATGGTCTGGGGAACATGTTCGAATATCCAGGACATTCGAAAAATCAATGTTACTCTCACCAGCGCTATTTTCGAGCTCTCGCGTTCGAACATTCGATGTTTGCGTCTAGGTATCATGTACATTTTACTCGCGGATTCGATGCTCACGTATAGGCTTTAATGGACACTTTACTTGCAGATTCGATTTTCGCGCCTAGATACCATGGACATTTTACTCGCAGATTCGATGCTCGCGTATAGGTTTAATAGGCATTTTACTCGCATATTCGAACGGTCGACCAT
Source organism: Hymenochirus boettgeri (assembly GCA_019447015.1). Lineage (NCBI taxonomy): Eukaryota > Metazoa > Chordata > Amphibia > Anura > Pipidae > Hymenochirus > Hymenochirus boettgeri. Next base: position 199,206,023 of record CM033469.1, on the reverse strand, counting down.
TCGATATTTATCGAAAGTCCGAAAATAGTGAAAAATCCAGGTCCGGGATACTTCGAGAAGTCAGAATTCGAATAGTTCGGCTCGAACTCGGGTTCAAGTTCTAGTCCATCTCTAATTTTCATTCAGATTAAGGTCTGGGTTCTGCCTGGGCTGTTCTAGAATGTTGATCATCCTGTGTTAAATTATGATGCTTTCACCACCATGATTTACTGTGTGGTGTTTTGAATATGTGCCTTGTTATTTCTGCACTAACCATATGTGTTAATTGGGAATATGGTCAAATAGTTCAATTTGGTTTCATCAGAAAATTATTTATTTTTCCACATGGTTGTGAGTGATTGTGGGATACCCTTTTGCAAAGTTCAGCTGGGCTAGTTTGGACTTCTTTGTGAGTAATGCGTGCCATACACTGTGTTAATATTACATTGATGAACGTTAATTCAATTGTAATGTCAACCAGTGCAATGCTTTTATCTGGCGATAGTCTCACTGCATTTTTTGCATGATCATCAATTGTGATTGATATTACAATTTTCATAATGCCACAGGAGGTAAGCTGAGTTATCTATGGGCACTTGAATGTGTTTTATCTTTCTACAATACCCCACAACTGAGACATCTGAAAAATGCAACTGATTGCTGTCACACGTAAGGAACAACCAGAATTTGCATAGAAATCCTGCAGCTCCTTTAATGTTGATGTAGGCCTCGTTTACCAGTTTTCTCACCATCCTTGGAGGGACATCACTGTTGATCCATATTATTTTTTTTATTTATTAATGGCTGTCTACATTGTGCCCCATGGGTTGTCTTTTGTTTTATATAATGTACGTGTGTACAGATACATGCCCCTGTGACAACATTTAAAGGATATGTCCATCCCAAAACAAAATTTTGTATATGACCTAATTGTCCCCTAAAACCTTGACCTCACATGGGCTAAACTTTTCAAATCTGCTCTTAAATATACTTACCAGCCCTCATTCTCCCAGCCTCTTCTGCTGGTCTTCCATGCCTTTTTTGTGCACAGAAGCACATTGCATCTCAGCCAATCACAGATGCTGCTACCATGCATATAAAGACACAAGCAGCAAAGAGAAGAGATATCTCGTGATATTTTAAATTACAAAGTGATTTGCAAGATCCCTAAGATCTCTTTCCTTACCCTAATGGTGGCCAAACCGACCGATACTTTGATAGACAGATGTACAATGTTAATTGTACGTAGATGTACAATAAATATTGTTCGACATTCAATTTGTTTTGTGATTAATGTCGAATATCGTCCATTGTGAGGTTACATTACATTAACATTTAATGGAAACTTCAGAAAACACTAAAATCATTTTACCAATCGACTTAAAAAAACAACTTTCCCGATCGTAATTACGATCGATTTTACGATCTAATGTCGCATGATAAGAATGGGAAAATGTACAATTTTTCGGCCAATCGATGGAAATGTCTGATTGTATGTCAAATTGTACATAAAATCGGCCTAATGTATGACCACCTTTAGATCTCTTCCCTTACCCCAAGATCTTTTCCATTCTGGAAAAGGTATCTTCCTCCTCCCTCTGCTCAATGAGCTTTTTAAAGAGAAAAACAGCAGTCATTTTCTGTCTGTGATGTCATCAGTCATAGCCTTGATTTACTGGATGAAGGGAGAAGCCAGCTTACTCTTCCAGAATGGAGGAAGTATTGGTTAGTATAACATCTAATAAAGTGTTGAAAATATCAGTTGGGGTTGGGGGGAAGGTAACTGACACTTTTTTTTGTTTTAAGGGTGGAAATGCCCTGAAACAGATGAAATGTAAGATGCTTGAAAATATAAAGAAACGATGGGGTAATTATCTGTGTGTGCAGAGCTGGGCACAACTTATTTTCAATGTAGTTTGGGAGATCTGGGTATGTTATATGTACCTATTTGTGTGAGCTGGGCATGAGGGCAACTTGGTTAGGTTAGTTAGGGCCCTGCTGAAAGAATCTACCTTGATGTGGTGGCAGGCTTACAAATCTTTTGAAAAAAATCTTTTATTCTATAGGAATTATGGTGTGGATAAATGTCTTTTTGATATCGCGGATTTTCCGCCTTCCGAACTTTTCCGAAATGCGTTTTCGAAAATTTTCGAAATTACGAGGATGTCTTGTATTTTCGAAAATACGAGAAACCCTCGTAAATTCTAAATTTCGCGGATTTTTCACATTTTTGGATGGAGCAACCCACATTTTCGGGGTCCGTATTTTCGAAGAATCCTCGTATTTTCGAAGAACGGATTTTGCCGAACTTTCATTTTAATAGGGTTTAATGGGTCCGCTTGCGGATCTTTAAATTTTTTCGAAAATTCGCGGATCCTCGAGCGGACCGGATTTTGCGAAGTTCGGACATCTCTAAATGGAATGCTTAACACTGGCATCAAACAAATGTTTTTATTAGTGAACATGCTAACCCTATCAGCCATAAAGAAGCTAAATACACTTCTACATAATCTCATTTATGCTGCAAATGACAAAGCAATGCCAGAGCCCACACCATCAACTGCTCATTTTGGATGGGAACATAGCAACAGATGGACAGTGTTCACATATGTAGAGTAGGAGGACACGCTTACAAATATCATTTAAATAGACAATACATTTGAAAATGGGCTTTCAGTCCTTTATAAGCTATCACATGCACTGGACAATGTTGGAACTATCAACAAAGGTTCAATCTCAACCAATAATAGGATAATTTAAAGGAGATATAAATTGAAAAACAATTTGGGATAAAGTGCAGTGCATACTCCACTAGCTCAAAGTCACAGCAGCCCAATGACAGTAGTAATACATGGTTTTAAAGTTGTCCCCTGGGAGCTGCCATCTTTGCTCTTCCTCCTTTAACCACTGGGTATCACCCATCCCCAGTAGTACTGAAGCTAAATAGCAAGCTCCTATACAATTGGCATGTCTTTTTATTTACTTATTACTTACATTAGATTAGATATATTAATGCCTTTTCATGTGAATTAAAAGGTGTGCTTATGGATTTTAAAAGCATTGCCATCCAATAACCAATTCTCTATCCAAACTAGGCCAACAGTCCTCAGTTTATACATTAGTCACCTATGTGGCACAGTATCAGCTTTAGCAAAATCCAAGTATACCACATCCACTGCTGTGCCTGAATCTAAATTCTTACTCACTTCTTCATAAAAAACAAATAAATTTGTCTGGCATGATCTATTTCTCATAAATCCATGCTGACTACTACTAATAAGATCAATTTTGTAGAGAAAGTCAAGGAGATGATCCCGTAACAAAGTTGAGAGCACCTTCCCTACCACTGATGTTAGGCTTACATGTCTATAGTGACCAAGTTGGAAATGACTACCTTTTTTGAATATTGGTATTACATTGGCTTTTTTCCAATCCAGCAGCACATCACCAGACAAAAGTGAATCTGAAAAGAGTTACCACAGCTTGTTTTATTTCAATAGTTAAAAACTTCTGTGAAACTCATTTTAATGTGTCCCAGGTTAAAAAAAAATAGTGGCCTCAAATCAACAATTTCCAATGCTGTAAACAGGGGAGTAAATAGAAATCAGTGGGCCCCCCAGCAAAATTTTGGATGGGGCCTCACACGCCACCCAACCACAACTCCCTCCTCCCCCTGACTTGGCTATAATTACCAAACAAATAACCACATAAGAAGTAATAAACTAAACTGTTTTCCACATAAACCACTTTTAGTAAAAAGTGAATGGTGAAAGTTTTCTTAGTTTGTGTGGGGGGGTTGTTCTTAGTTTTAGTTGTAATTAATCAGATCAGTAAAGTATATACCTTTATTAATAATATAATACACACACTATTAAAGTCATACTACTGGGTTGTATAAATCCTTTCTGGTTAATATAACCAGAATCTAGAATTTAAACCAGTTATGTCTCTTTATAAATTGTGTGTCATTATTATCTTATTAATAACCAGAAAGTTTTTTACATGTCCAACTTGCTCAGATTGTTAGTGTGTGCATATAATAATATAATGAACTGGAAGGCTGACTTTACATTGATGAACTGGAGGGCTGAATTGACACTGACTGGTGAACTGTGGGGCTGAACTGACACTGAATGGTAAACTGGATGGCTCACTAGACATTGACTGGTGAACTGGAAGGCTGACTTGACACTGACTGGTAAACTGGAGGGCTGAATTTACACTGGCTGATGAACTGGTAAATATAACTGTCCACAACACAGACTGGTAAATATAAGATGCCCACACAGACTTGTTTGTAAATATAAAATGCCTAGCCCACATAGACAGGTAAATTTAAGAATCCCACACAGAATTTTAAATATAAAATGCCCAGCCCACACAGACTGGAAAATATAAGATGCCCTGCCCGTAAAGACTTGTAAATATAAAACTCCCTTATGTTCGGCACACACAGCCTGTTACATATAAGATGCCTTTATGGCAAGCCGACACAGACTGGTACATACAGTATAAGATGCACTCACCCCCATCCCACACAAACTAGTACATCCATCCCACACAGACTGGTACATATAAGATGCCCTCATCCCTATCCAACACAAATTAATACGTATAAGATGCCTTCATGCCCAGTTCACACAGACATACATAAGATGTGCCCAGCACTGGCCACACAGACACAGAGGCACTTACCATGAGTAGAGCTTGAGTGGCTGCATGAAAGAACTCCTGGGCGTTGCAGGCCATTTTCAGTTTGCTTCTTGTTAGGCCCCTGCTTAACACACTATCACCTTTTGCTAGCAGGTATTAGTGCAGGTCTGGGGGGTAGCTCTAAGGAGCACATGCTGACAGTATCAAGGCACATGGCCAAACGCAGTCTCACCCATTGAGCTTACACATCTCCCTTGCTCTGTTCCCTCTACTGTGACCCCTGGTGACAGCATTGCCAGACAGTCACTACAGCCTTCGTGGTACCCGTACACCTTTAACAGCTGATCGCAGTAGTCTTTCAGTTTCCACGATCAGCTGTTTAAAATAATGCAATACAGCTCATGTCAGTATTTTAAAACAGCAGATCGCAGAAACTGAAAGAATACTGCTGTTGAAGGAGTATGGCTACCGCGAAGGTAGTGACTGTCCAGCAATGCTGTCATCAGGGGCCACAGTAGAGGAACCAGGGGACGGAAGGAGAAGCTCAACAGGCAGGACTAAAAACCTGACACATTAAGGAATAAAAACGGCTGATTTACCCGAGCCATTATAGTTGCGCCACTGGCTGTAAATTACTATATCCCACTATGAATTAACTGCTGCATGTATAGACAAATACAGCATTAGGTGTTGGGACGTGAGTACAGTACTCCCCTATGACTAAGGGGGCGGACCCTGAAACACGTCAGATGAGCCTGACTGTTTGGAGATTTTATGCTGTACTAAATAAAGTTGATTTTTGGAGCTTCCGGAAGTGCGGCCTCTACTTTCTGTTTTCTGTTTACAGTACTTCCAGCCTTCAAGTCTAAATCTCAGTTTCCCCATGTAGATCCCTTTTAAAACAAATATAACTATGCAATTTTTGGCAGATATCCTTTACTCTGCTTTTTCCAAAAAAAAAATCACATAATCATCAGCCAAGTTGGAGGGAATTACCTTTCAAATCTTCAGCCTTTTGATAGAATTTCATCTCAGAAAATTTTAGTTACTAACTTTTCCAACCACAAATGTTTACAGCACTTGTGTCCAAGAATTGAACCCCCGTCCACATCTATTTGACATTCAAGCTAATATTGGGACCTTCTATTGGCTTACCGCTTGATGTTTATATTATATAATACATAAGCCCAATTCTTTAGGGTCTTTTTTTTGTCTGTCCATTCTTCTGAAAAATCACTATTTTGACCAATTCTCACAAATTGTTTGAATCTTTAAAAAAGTTACCCTCCTGTATGGCATGCTTTAGTGCATTTTTAAACTACAGTAATAGTTAATGCCTTAGACAAGAGCCAAGAATGGAATATTAACTACTCTTGTTTTAAAATCAGAGGAGACTTGCAGAACTGAAGATGGTCCTTATCTGCCAGCCATTTCTGTTTCTCGCAGTAAAAGCCTGCATGGGGGCTCATCTTGCAATTTGCACAAATAGATGATACTGAAGGAATGACACATTTACACATAGCGTCTGTAAATTTGCATTACTCAGTCTGTATACACATACACATGCACACATATGCTCCCTCCCTCCCTCTCTGCTCTCCCTCCCAATGGCCAGCTGTGCCTAGTACACTTATTATCTCTGGTTTTGCTGATAACATAAGGGAAACAGCAGACGGAGAGAACAAGACAGGAAGACTCAAGCTGAAACCATCGCTGCACAGCCATGAAATCCAGAAGAGACAAGCTTAAAATCCCATCTTTGACGTTAGAGTGAGTATTCCAGCTTTCATAGAATAGCCTAGCTCTAGATCTTTGCTTAGACATGGTTAATAAAATGAAAGAGGGAGAGAATTGTTGTATTTCAAACAGTATTTAAAAATGGTTCAACAGCTGCTGAGGTTTAACCCATTTACTATCAAAAAGGAGTTTTTTTCATGATTGAGAATTATTCACATAAAGTGTTATATGTTATTTGGGTACCATGGGTTATTTGGGATATAATTCAAACTGATTTCCTGCATGAGGGGAACCTTTTAGACAGTTACAGTACATTTTTTCAGTAAGACTGCCCTGCAGATTGATTTATACAGTATATTATACCAGCACAGCAAAACCAAACTACAGTACAAACCTGTCGTATGTCACAGTGAGACTGAATTTACTGGGGAAAACCTATTACCATGAATATAGAATTGTTGTATTGTGTATTATAAAAGACACCTGTGATTTAGGGGTGCTGTTCCTAAAGAGTAAGACCAATTGTAGTAAAGTTGTCACTGAGGAGCAATGTTTTTGAACAAAAGCTTACTACCATGTGGAAAATGTATTTAACTGAATTTCTACTATATTTTAATAAGTAACATTAAAGCACCAATCCGTGATTGTATTAAACCTGTGGCCTGTAGGTTGTCAGCATTAAAATTTTACTATGTTGGTTTCATTGTTGATATAACTCCAGTTCTAAAATGTAGAAACTTATGTCCAATGGTGTTGAAATACATTAAAGGAAAACAAAATACTAAATAATACATTTTATGGAACATAAAGCAGCTATTCAGCACCCTGAAAAATATTATTTTTTTTGAGATCCACTCTTCCAAAATGCACATAGGGCTAAGGAGGTCACTTGCCTTCACCATGCTGTGCATCTGGCACAGGTGAATAAAAACTCCCCCTGCTGTCCAATTAGAGTGGGGCACTTTAAAACAAGGTGCATTTGTGAAGCAACATGTCTTACAGGAAAATAGGAAACATTCTTTTTTTTAGGGGTGATTAGGGGGGGGGGGGGAATAGCTAAGATCTTTAAGGCCTTTATAGGAATAACTGTTTTCTTCAGTATTTTCAGTAATCTGCCAATGGTTCATTTTTTGCATGGATCCTTGGCTATTTAAAATTGTTTGTGTTTTAGTTATTAGTTTAGAAGTAATTTTCTAGTTTTTACAGCATGAGAACATTTTTTTAATTTAGAAAATACATTTCTTCTACCCTACAAAAATTACCCTTATTATAATAATCATCTTTTACCCAGTGAGTTTATTCTCTAGCTATTAGTCATTTTTTAAATATATTTTTGTATATTTGTGTGCATTGCAAGCATCTGTCATGGTGCAGAATGTATGTTCATTCATTACTGTTTTTATGATTCAATCTATGACCTTTTATGACCATATACCAATCATTGTATAGAGATGTTTTGCATTTGATGCATTTATATCATCTACTGATCATAGCTCAGTACTGAAAACTAAATTATTGTTTTAGTTGTGCTTGGGGTACATTGAACTGCTTAATATTATGAATAAACCTTTTGAGCAACTGTGTCTCTGTCACTGCATCTTTCATTGGAATTGGCTATGCTTTTGCATCTGTGTGGATTTGTGTGCTTACAGACAGTCATATTATTGTAAATCAAAAGAAATACATATACATTGTGTTAATCAGCTGAAAGAGCTATCATCAATCTAGCAGAGGAACTTAAAATTTGTTTGTCTGGCCTGACTTCCCTCAGTAAATCTTTTTGCTGTGGTACTGATGGGGTTACCATGGAGACAGAATTCTCTGGCTTGGAAAACTCCCCTCCATTTATAACTCTGCTACAAAGCACTATCTTCCCCTCCTTTGTGAAACTATCAAGCTCTCTCTCCTTCTAGAAAAGATGGGGTTCCATCACATGATATATGAGCTCCCAGTTTATGCTGGTTATATTTGCACTTGGTTGCTTAGATACCAAGAATCCAGACTTTTATAATTAAAATTTTAAAAATCTTTCAGCTAATTTGTAATGCAACTCTGTTGTGAATTTCTTTTGTACTGTCATTTTGAAAAAGTTATGTGTCTTTCTTAAAACATTACATGATATTTTATGTAACATTATCCCTTATAAGTAGATTACATATTGTAATGTCATTATAATAATTATGATTGTTTAAGATTCCATTTCATCTATTTACTTTGGACCATTACAATGTAAAAAAAGCAAATATATATCAGTGTCTGTGATCCTTCGTACTCCATTCCTCAATTTCGCCCGGGTGCTACCGCGGAATTAACATAGATAATACATACTTGTAGGAATATAAAGTTGTTTATTAATGTTATTAAATAGATTAACTATAAATGCTGAAAGTAAATCTACTTTAAAAAAAAAAAAAAAAACAGCAGATAAACTTAGAGTATTTGAAAGTTGAGAGACCATAAATACAATGAATTCAATAAATATTTCAACATGTCCAAAAGAGAACATGAAGAGTATATGAGGTGTCTTTTTACACAGATACGATAATAGTGTTTATAAAAATTAAAGATCTGTTTCAAAACAAACAAAAAAAGGGTTTTCATGTTACTACTGAGGTCCAAAGAAGCTTCATGACCCAGTCAACAGTTATTTGCTTTTACACCACAGGAGCCAGTAGACCCAAAAAGACTGGCATCCATAGCCCCACCCTAAACAAAGGGGTGGTTTTTAAATTCCCCACTGATATTTTATGCTTTATATTACCATGGTTATTCCAAAAAAATATCTTTAGATTTGTACCTAAAAAATGCCAACTCCTAGAAAACAGAATTGCATTAGTCTTTTTTAACATTAACATAGTTGTGAAGCCTACAGAAGAGGATAGTCACATAAACAAAACACAGCTATTAAGAGCTGCATACATGACAAATTAAGTCTTAACAATGTTCCTTAAAGAGTATGTTTCTTTAGGTGAATGGGAGGTACAGTAAGAGAGCAGTCTTATCTCCTGTTCTTAACACTTTACCATTTACTGCAACAGTTCCTAAAGTTTTCCTCATCATGCTGCTGACAGGTTCCCCATACCCAACCCCCCCAACCCCACCCTCCACTATGAAATATTGTATGGTGAAGGTGCGGGAGGCTGAGACCGACCTCAGTCGCCCATTTGTCTGAAAATCATGGCCAATCATCCTGTTTCTTTCTGGACCGAATAAACGGTCATGGCAAACTGTCGCCTGCAGCTACTTTTGCCACGACCGACGGTGATTTGTCCCACCCAACCAATAGCTAGCATCAAACAGTCATCCGACACAAATATCTTTCCATGTGTACCCAACCTGGGATCTCCTAAGATTCCTCGTATCAGTATTGCCATGACATCATTATCTTAATGCATGGCTGTTTCTGTTTTTTACAGTCTTTCCTGGTACCCTGTTCTTGGCATCTTTTCCTGCTTTTGTTCTTTGTATTTGTATCCCAAATTGACAGGATATGACTACAAACACAAACCACTTTGCCTCATGGATATTCTCAAGCTTTTTTACAAAAATGATATGGCAGTCCCACAAAGTACCTTACACACACAAATAGATGTACCAGTAGCAAAGGAAAAACAGCTATTTGAGAAACAAAAGAGAAAACAGTGGTACTCAGCACTGCCTAGTAACATTACATATATATATGACCAATAAAAATCAATTTCAAAATCGAGCACATGTAACAAGTAAGGTTAATGCGTATTCCACAGGAAGAGATGGAACCTGAGATTTCTAACCCTTGAGCATTTGGTGTTTGAATAAGTGACTGTACAGAGCATAGAACCAGCTAATTAGGGTCTGCCTTTGTGTAATAATTAACATGATCAGAGATGGTGAAATACATTACTATGGCAGCTTTTTTCCTTTAACCCTGTTGCTTCTTTTATACATGTGCCTATTCTAACTGGTTTGGTATAATTGCTCTGTTTTATTTTTTTCTTCACTTTTTGGAGGGCTTAAATATTTAATGGGAATCCAACGGCAAAGAAGACCCTTCTCTGTATATTACATGTGCTAAACCACTTATAGTATGTGGTTCTGTTCACAAAATGTATTTAATTCTTCTAAAAGAGACTACATTTTCTTTTGTTGAAAATGTGCAAATAAATGCAACAGAGAATAATTTATGGAAAATTTCAAAGGTCTCAAAAAAAAAAAAAAAAGAAAACACATTTTTAATATGTACACTTTATGTGAATTACATTTTCTTTTGTTATCATTAAATGTATAAAGTGACACCTAAATTAAATGGTTTAACTTATCAGCTGTTTTGAAAAGGAAAAAATGGTTTTATATTAAATGACAGTTTAGTACTGGGTTAAAATGCTTTATTTTAAATGGGTATGAAATTGTTTGATTTTAGCCTTTTACTCTTCTTTCTTTACGCGGTGTCTTGATAAGTCTTGAGCTATTTAAATGACTAAATGTGATTGGATGTGGGTTAGTCCTATGTATTTGTTTTGGTGTTTTACAAGAGACATGCTACAAGAGTCAGACTTTGTAGATGTGTACCTGGACTAGTCATTCTGCATCGAAATAGAAGCAAATATAAGCATTGGCTTTTTTGTTCCCCCTATGTTTGTTACTGAGTATGCAGCAAACATAGTACACATTCTATTAGAGAAGTGGGTAGTCTAGGTAACATTTTGTAAAACATTTCTCTGAAATACAAACAGTAGTAGAGACTGTCCTACACACCTACATTAGGTGAGTATAAGCTGGGTGCTGCTCAGGGTACCATAGCCAGTGTGGTGTGGTCCTGGATGCACACCAGACTTGAAAGGCAACAGTGTGTATTTATAACACGCAAGTCTGGTGTGCGTCCAGGACTGCTTTTCTTCTTCTTTCTCTAAATTGGTAACATGTTCCAACAATAGCCTGTTAAAATATAGTTTATTGAATTTAAAACAAAGCAAACTTCCACAGGAATGACAAAAACAACTATCAATAGCAACTATCAACTGATCCATATGCAATTATGTTTTAAAATCAGTGTTAAATGTGCCCATACACATTTCCCTTAGGACACAAATTCAGGTCAGATTCCAATCGGAAAGCACAAATACAAAGGGACGATATTCCATACATACTTTATATGGAATGATCATTGCTCTGCCCATACACAGGAACAATCGTATTGGCCCCCCCTGTTGAAGCCAAGGGAGCTGATAGCCAATGAAAAATTAAATCTTGCGCTGTGCAGCACGTAGAGAGGTGGTTGATCGCTCATTTTAAAAGGTAGGAACCTGGCCTTTCATTTAAAATCAACTTGTTTGGAGACCACAGTTGCCCTTTAATAGCAGAACTGTGCTATTGAACACATTACATGGATGCTGTCTATCTAGACTAGTAAACAATCTTTCCTTACACCAAAGCAGTAAGAATTTGGAGTTCCTTTAAGTTGCATATTTGCGTGCCAGCATCCACCTATGATAAACAGATCCTAATATGTGTGTAGATTACTTAGTGCAGAACAAAACTCCCATGGGTAAGGTAATTTTCAAGATGCTTAAGATGCAAATGGCTTATGTTACAACATTGTTCTTCCATTATAGTTTACAAGCATTAATTGCCACTTCGTTGTTTTGTGCTACATAGCAACTGATACTTAGCTCTAAAGATCTAACTAGCTATCTTGTTTATGCCATGGAGAAAAAAAGTGTTTCCAGTTCTGTAACTTAGGATACCAAAGAGTAAGTTAGTGGTAGAGAGCAGTTTCCATGGAGAAATTGTCTTCTTGTTCAATAAAGTGAACTTTCAGGATATACACTCCTAGAAAGCTGGCTAAACCTGTCTATAATTTTGTAACAATACACTAGAATGTAGTGGATGGCCTATGTGTAAAACAAATACATTTTTACCCCCCAAAAAAGTATTACAGGATGCCTTACACATAGGAGTAATGATCCAAATGAACCAATTTATTGTAAAATAAATAACAAGTATTTTGTTGGGGAAAAAATATTGTCCTGATAAGAAATTCTGTACTCTATTTGTGTGCAGTTTCGGTTTATAGCACCACTTCTTCATATGACCTCGTTTTCATGTTACCCCCTGTTTTTTCTGCCCTCCCTGGTCTCAGACGGGACACTATTTTCTCCCCAACTCAGTATATTGGTACTGCTGATATTTAAGCCCAAACGATCTTGTAGCCCATTGCATGAAATTCATTGTTACAAGCCTTATTCAATATCACTTCAGTTGCCATTAAAGAATTCAGTAGATAACTAACTTGAAACCACCATTATTCTGAGGACTTTATGAAGTGTACTAGACATTTCTATCATTCAGTACTTTCAAGCAAAATCATCCAAAGAATATATATTTTTAACTTTGTTATATTTGTAGTATTATTTACTTATATCGAGTCAGACAAGGCCACTAAATGTAATGTGCAAGAGCTAATCCTGTGAGATTAATCACAGATCAGCAACATTATATATGTAACAGGAAATTGTTACCATCAAATTCACCTGAATGTATCACTGGAAAAAGAAAATGGTAAAACTGGAAAAAGAAACATAACACCCTATAAGAACACATATAAATCGGAATCCCTGTTAAGTCCTTTAGGGGTTAAGATGTCCGATCTATTGATACATTAGCCTTCCTTACTTTTTATGGCTAGTTATTGATCCCAACTCCTCATAGGATCAATGTGTACCTGCTCTAGGATCATAAATTTTATTTAATCAGATGTATGGCCCTTTTCCACATAATGTTGTGGTACCAGAAATGTCAGCTGCCTGGTTTGGATAGACAACCTATGTTGGATGAGTCTCATTTTCAATTTTTGGGTGGTCTCGCCCACATATAAGAGACCACATGGGCAAACCAGTATATATTGTAGGGATTAATCTAGCAGGAACTCAGCCTCCTCGGTTGGGACCAAAGTACAGGGTTTACACAGGCACCCAAAAACACAGGAAACAGTCCAAGGTTTAAACTGGCAGCAACCAGTTTACGGCACACAAAAATAGGAAAAACAAAACAATAAACCTAGGTCAGTTTGGCCCTAACTAATACAAAAGGGAAAACCACTCACTAACAGGAGTAGGGCCTAGGACCCAGTCCCAACAAGCAGCAACAAAACAAACACAGTAAGTAAAGTTTACCATTTGACTTACAACAGGTTTGTCTCACACACAGCACCACAGTACTGTTCCCAGGCTAATTGAGAGAGAGACTGATTACACCTGGTCTGTTTAAAGACCTCAGCCTTCCCTTTCCAGATGCAGCCTAATTAGGCAATTGGAAAGGTAAGTGAATGGAGGACCCACCCTGCACTTCCTCCATTCGCTCCAGGGACCCACAAACCAGCTTTTATTAAAGCTGCATAGAAAACAGCCTAATTCCACAAGTCATTCCCTGGAGCTTAAACAATTGACAGGAATATGGGTAAAACATAAACGCCATTGATAACCTGTCCTGTGCTTCTATTACAATATATACATATAAATATAGTGAAGAAACTGGTGCAATCCAGGGACTTCTTTATAAACCTTTATTGGGTAAAAAATACAGAAGCGACATTTTGGTCTTCACACTATGACCTTTAAGAAAGGGTTCTGAAGAAGTCCCTGGAGTGCACCAGTTTCTTCACTTTATGAATATACATAAACACTTTCTGGTAGCACCAGGCCCAAAATCCTGAAGTGAGAGTGGCCTCCTATAAAATCTGTATAGTAACAACCAATAAATATATAGGCTCTCTATACTTCGAGTACAATACATAAAATGACCTGCCCCGTCAAGTAACAGAACCTGCAAATCTAAATTAAACGTAATCACCATTGACATAGTGATTAGAAATGGGAAAGGCTCCGCTATATAAAACTACGCCACCATACGTTTTTATCGTAAGACTTCCTCAATGGTTGGTTCTAAAGTCTCAGGATGAAAACATGAAACATGTATGTCAATATGAAGCTATACAGCAGATGATGGAAAGAGGCCAATCCTGGGCATATCTCTGCAGACATCTCACAATGCAAAAACTCATTTCAGGGTGGTGCAACTTCTAGATGACAGTGTTTCCACAAGCTCTGTTCTGTTTGTTTGCATGTGGTGGTGGACACAAATTTTAAAGGTGTCTGCTACAAAATAAACACAAAAGAGGTGGTGCAGTATTTCCAAGGCAGAATTCCTAAAAGCAACTATTATGGGTAGTGTTTAGCTCACCAACATTTCAGCCATGCCCTTATTTAAAGGCCATTCTCATGTTGAGAAGTATACCTTCATTTTATTTTCCTTGCCCCTAGTGTGTGTAAGCTCCGTGGGCATCAACTGCATTAAAGGGGTTATTGGATGTTACATGAGACAATAAGGACAATAAGCACAGAGATGATAAGTTCCCATTGGTGCTACTGTGTGTCCCTAAACAATTTACACATACTGTTTGGATCAGAATCTTTCCCCTTTCAGGATGACACCCCTTCCAATTTTGTATGATTCTGGTCATCTGTAATTCACCCTCAAATAGCCCTTGAGGTAGAAATATTTCCTATATAATTAGTCAGTGCTGCTACACTTTTTTAAATTTCTATTTAAGCATGGTACACACCCTGCAATATTTTGGCCCGATCGGATGCGACCGACCGGTCGTTTGTCCTTCCTCCTGGCCCACCGGTCGGAAGAGCCGAATGGTTGGTCAGGAGAAATATTGCATGGTGTGTACCATGGTGTGTGCCTTACAGTACAGTGGTTCTTATTTCAGCCTTATACATCCTTTAAGACCATGGGTCTTTTTAAAAACTAAAAAAATAAGGCTATATTTGTATGTATTATTGAAGCTAGTTAAATGAGCAAGGAATCAATGAAACTCAAAAAATGGATTAATATACAGCCAGGAAACTTGAATCTGTTCTCACTGTAGGAGGTCATTAGCAGAGTTTCACCACTCCAGCAGAGACATTTGGAATACTGTTGCTTCAGCAACGATTTCTGTATGAAGGGCATCTCCCTCCTTCTCTTGGCCATCGATTTCCAATGTCACATGCTCTGCCTCAATGTGCGATGAGCAAAAGGACATTGTTTATTGAAGGTATATTAAAGTACAACTCTGTCATTTACTGAGATCAATTCATACATCATAAATTCATAAATGTGGTGTGTATGGGATTTTTTCCATGTCAAAATATGTATTTTGACATCTGGTATTTCATATAAGATATACTGTATCTGACATAGAACAGTGTTTCAAGAAGAAAGGGCTTCTTTTCCTGAAATCATGCAAAGCTCTTTTAAAAACTGAATTGATGACAGTTCTATTGATAGCCAGGCACTATCATTATGGTGCATAAGACTAGAACATGCAGTATTGACTCCCTGTCATTGTGGTGATCCCCAGTCACATAAATGAGCCCCAATCAATGAATTATGCTTAAAGGGTATGTCCACCCCCCAAAAAAACTTTTTATATTAGGTTGGCAACCCGCCCAAAACCTTAACCTCACGAGGTTTATAAAATCCGAAGATGCTTCTAACAGTACCAACCAGCCTTCTTTCCCCCGGCACGCTTCTGCTTGCTTCCGTTCCTTTTCCGTGCATGGAAGCAAGTAAAAGGGGCCGGACAGGCAGCGTCTCCTGTGATTGGCTGAGACATTGCGGGGTAAAGAAGGCTGGGTAAGTGCAGCTAGAAGCAGCTTTGGACTTCGTGAGGTCAAGGTTTTGGGGGGTTGGCAACCAAATCGAAAAAGTTTTTTAGGGGTGCGGACATACCCATTAATTGCAATATGCATTCTAAAGCAATTCAAAGGTACTTGTTAAAGGATTTGTTTGCATAGGTCACCATCTGAAAGGTTGGCATGCTCAGTGTGTGTAATAAAAAAAACAAGGAGCTATAAACCTTATTGCT
This sequence comes from Hymenochirus boettgeri, assembly GCA_019447015.1. NCBI lineage: Eukaryota > Metazoa > Chordata > Amphibia > Anura > Pipidae > Hymenochirus > Hymenochirus boettgeri. Next base: position 199,189,762 of record CM033469.1, on the reverse strand, counting down.
ATAAAATGTTCTAAAGAAAAAATGTTCTAAAGAAAAAATATATAATCAGATAGCACAAACAGACGGCCTAATCAGCACCACTTCAGTCAGGCTTAAAAGAGACTTTTCCACAGTCCGACTTGTTAAAAAATAATCACCTTTATTGACACAGCATTTAAAATCGCTTCATTGCAAACATGTACGGGTACAACATCCTGGTCTGACGCGTTTCGGATCGACGATCCTTACTCATAGACCCACAATTACAGTGTAACGAACAAAGTTTAAAAAGGCTCACTGAGCCAATCAACAGCAATCAAACAATTAACCCATTAATCCACTGTTAACCCTTAATTATGTTAGATCAGCATGCATAATACAAAACAGTCTAAGTTAATAGAATAATATAGAATTATTAGCATAAATGTTGACACATTAATCAATTATGGTTAACTTTCTGGAATATAATTTTGAAGTTTAAGTAACATACTAACATATTAGATAATATAATTTAAAGTTTAAATAACATACTATCAACAAAATGAAAAAAACTTTAAATTATATTATCTAATATGTTAGTATGTTACTTAAACTTCAAAATTATATTCCAGAAAGTTAACCATAATTGATTAATGTGTCAACATTTATGCTAATAATTCTATATTATTCTATTAATAGTAAGTTATTTGAATATTCCCTTTTGATATTATATTATGGATAATTATAGGATATTGGCCATAATGATTGATTTAAATTCGAGTCCCTTAGTAATGATTAAGTTAAAGTAATAATGTGACATCTATTAGACTTTCTGATTGTAACAACACATATAATGTCAGTATTTTATAACTTGGTAGCTAAGAAGCTTATTTGAACTTAGACTGTTTTGTATTATGCATGCTGATCTAACATAATTAAGGGTTAACAGTGGATTAATGGGTTAATTGTTTGATTGCTGTTGATTGGCTCAGTGAGCCTTTTTAAACTTTGTTCGTTACACTGTAATTGTGGGTCTATGAGTAAGGATCGTCGATCCGAAACGCGTCAGACCAGGATGTTGTACCCGTACATGTTTGCAATGAAGCGATTTTAAATGCTGTGTCAATAAAGGTGATTATTTTTTAACAAGTCGGACTGTGGAAAAGTCTCTTTTAAGCCTGACTGAAGTGGTGCTGATTAGGCCGTCTGTTTGTGCTATCTGATTATATATTGACTGGGGTTTGGAACAACCCATGACGGCAGCACGCTGGAGGCGATTGATACGGGTGAGGTGTCTACCCTGCATGGAAGGAGTTTGGAGGAAGGTAAATCGATCAGTGGCTTGTTTGTTACTATGTGCTAAAGAAAAAATGTAGTATAGGAAGCAGGGTTGGACTGGCCCACAGGATACAGGAAACCTGCAGGTGATCCCACAAACCATTCTCTCATGAAATCAGATAAAATTGTTAAAACTTAGATACAGAGACAAGGGGAAAGAAATTAAATGAAAATAAGTTAATTAAGCTAAGAAGACAGAAGAAGCAAGACTGATATGTTAAAGAGGTTGAATTGAAAAGATGGATGTTTAGTGGGCCTCTTGTGTTATATGTTCTTATAATACATAAGTGTGATATTTTATAATAGGAGGTGCAGTGGTATATATCCTTATAAAAATCTCTCAGCTATGTCACTATGGGACTCAATTCTTATATCCCACTGCTCCTCCCATTCCATTGTTCATGCCTGAACATGAACACAGTGTTTAACTCCTCCACTAATATTTATTTAACCACATAGATGCTGGGCTGGGATGTTCCTTTCTACTGGGTTTAAGCTACAGTAGCTTGGGGGTTTCAATTAAGGTACGCATAGGGACAAGGCTAAAATTTAAAATGCGTATGGGATGAAGTAATCAGATACTTATGTATTATAAGAAATAATGCTCCCCTCGTGCTTCTATATTGTCAGGGAACTCCTCGGTGGTGTAAAATGCTTATATTACAATGTAAGGGGCGAAAATCCCTTATATTACCCATGGTGGGCACCAACATCCCAGTCTGACACTGATAAGAAGGAGAAAACGAAAGTCACTAGGGGGAAATAGAAAAAATAAATGAAAAGCAAGGGCTTTTTAGTGCATTTTCAAAAGAAAAACAATTCGAAAAGTCTCAACAAAATAAGTCCAGCCCTTACTTACATACAAGTAAATCACCCCCCAAACCTTTAACGGTAATAGTTTGAAATGTGAAATATATAAGTCTAACTGAAATCCTGCACAATGTCCTGTTTCCCCTGTTTCTGCTTCCTGGTTCTTCCAGTTAGTAACTGTCAGTTATGGATTTGACAGTTGACATCACAGCCAATGACTGAATGTTAATCCCCTGTCTGCCTCTTCTGAGCATGCTCAGGCTCAGTACAGGCTCAGCACAAGTCACTAAATTGTTCAGTTTCCATGAGGCATCCAGAAGCATAGCAGGCATACAGTAATGAATTCATAGGACAAAGTAGGAAATATCAACATATTTTAATGAGGCCATTCTTTCTAAAAGACGTTATTATGAGGGTGGAGTTGCCCTTTAACGTTGCGATGTGTTACAAAAATGCACTACATGCAACAGTTGTACTGTATATTGTAATGCAGTGCATTACTATTGCACAAAATCCCCCCCCCCTGCATTTTGCATTGGCTAGTGTGAATCTCTTCAAATAAAACATAAAAAGAACTGTTCGTGGAACTGCTAATAGCTCCCAGACCCTATTCAAACCATCCCTAAATATTCAGGAATGTAAACATAAAATTTCCTAATCCATATTAATTATCTATTTAACCTTTAGAAATGTAATGGCGAAAAATCTCAGAAAGGGAAGCAATTGAACATGCTCCTAAGGTTTAAAGTGCTTTAGCCTTTTGCTACTAATGGCTAACATTTGCTTTTAGAGCCCCATGCTATAATCTTAGCCTGCCAGATCTCTGCTTGTTAACCCCTTTAGCTAAATGCCTACATAGAATTAAAGACTTTAATATAAAAACTGTTCCCATAAATAGAGCCATAAATTCATGTTAATCTGTGCAAACAAGTAATACGCTTCCCATTCTGTACCCTGAAGAACACATCTCTAGTTGTAACAGGAAATGGGTTGTGCAGTTCAGGCGCATGGCTGGAAATCGTGGTTGATGGGTTATGCTGTAAACTTGAGATCAGTACCTTGGTGTCTTTGTGTAGTATGGAAGTTTTCCAAAGTATTTAGCAACTTTGTTTCCTGTTTATGTGTCAGCTAATAGCTAATGTTTGCTTATACTGTATAATGGTGTTACTAAGATCTATCTATCTGTAGAATTTGATATATTCTTATAGAAATGTCCTAGGAGCTGAACTCATTCTTCCTTTGCAGTTTATCTCCAAACAACCAAAGTCCGACTCTGCTCAGCCCTTGTAGTCCCTGCAGTCCAAACAGTCCTTTGCAAACACTGCACCCATGGAGGTAAGATGCATACTGTTATTCCTTCAGAAATTGTAACACACCTATCCCTATTGGAAGGACCTATCATTCATTCTATTATACACTTTTATTTTATTTATTTGTTTGACACATTGTTGGTGTGTGTGTGTATATATATATATATATATATATATATATATATATATATATATTATAAACAACATACAATGTGTAGTAAAATAATGTGTGTCATGTTCCATATGATCTGCGAAAACAAGCATGGAATGAAAAAAGGAGAACTGCAGTGTTGGAAAATAGCAGAAATTTAGTTTGCTCCCTGTATGCATGTTCCTATAAGGTTTCAAGAATAAAAGTGAATTCATTATCAATACTTCAGAATATCCAGTTTGGTGCTTGTTCACTGTAAGTAATTTCAAAGCATTCCATTGATTCTAAACAATAATGTTAAGGTTGCCTTACAGAAAGTGATACTATCATATTATATTCATTATTGTACAATAATCTTATCATTAATAATGAACAATGACCAAATCAGACCAAATTTCTATTGAAATGTCAATATGAATAGTATTGGTACAATCAGTAGATGATAATTTGTCTGCATTTTTAATTTAAGGGCATGTCCACACCCAAAACTATAATTTAACTCAATACTGGCCCCACTGTGTAGTTCCTTAGTATCCTTGCCTTACATCTCTGCTCCTTATGGTTCTCCCGCAGTGCTTGTCCAAAGTACAGGAAACTGAAAAATAGGAGCTGTCTTCCTTTCAAAAGGTTTCTGCCTCCTCCTTGTCCTCTGGGAGTGATTGTGACATGCTCAGGGGAGACCCCCCCCTCCAGATCACTCCATGGATGCCCTTCCACCTAGCATTAAAAGATTTTTCTGTGGTGTAGGGCACCCCTGCACACCCCCAACTGCCATGTTAAATTACTAAAAAAGAAAGTAGCAGAAACATACTAACAGCCCTTTGCTCCCACAGCTCTCTGCCAATCACAGGCGCGGCTGCCGGTCCGGACCATGTTTGGAAATTCTGGCAAACAGAGGGCCGGATCAGAGCACCGCAGGAGCGCATAGCTGTAAGCAGATTTGTGATGCTTTATTTAGTAATCTAACATGGTGGTTGGGGGTGGGCAGGGGTGCCCTACAATATATTAAAAAAACTTTTTTTAGGGTGGAGATACCCTTTAAACTTTAAAGGAGACAGAAAATTATTTTTTGTGGGCACAACTGCTCTTCTTCCCATGCTCTGGTAACACCTCACTGTGAGCCAAATCTTTATTTATTCACCAGCAGCAAATAACCATGGGCAAATGGAAGAAAAGAAGCATCAAACGATTTTAATGGTTTTAGGGAATTTGTTATCTTTCAAAAAGTAAAAATGTAGCAGTAAAGATTACCATAACACGGAGAACCACCTCAAGTCATTGAATTACTAGACTTTCATTCTCCTTTAAAACAATAAACCAACAAAGTTTGTTAGAGATTAAGCAGGAAGGATAATAGCCTCCCCCATCCTTGATGCACAATATAAAATGGATGTTTACAAAATGTATGGGGGAAAAGGTGGTCTGTGCTTAAATCACAATTTGCTAATGTAATAACCTTTTTCATTGAAAGGCTGTCTGGTAAACATTAGTACAGTTTTCTGTATGCTCATAACCATTATCTTCTCTCTATATCATCACTTAGTTCTGAGTAAAAAAGCTTGTGAAGGGTGTAAAATACTGGAATATTGTGGCTGTATAATGTGGCTGTTTTGACAACTGCTATCCTGTAGATTCTAACCAGATCTCAAATTAAATCATGATGGAATCTACTATAATGCAGTCACGTTCATTTCAAATAGAATGATTCTTGAGGGTCTCCATCTGAAGACTCTTTTTTGTGTTTCCCACTGACCTCCAGGCCACACTGCACACATGCGAATATTGTGGAAGATGGCAGTAAGCCAGCAGAGAGAGAGAGAATATTAGAAAAGGAAATGTCATACACAGAAAGGAGGGGATGTCCCTCGATCCCACAGCACGGTAGCTGCAGCTGTAATGAGCATGGAAAGGAATCCATGGCGTTTCCAGGGAAACACCGTATGGCTCCCAGCTAACAAAGAAATAAGGGAACCAGTCAGTGCTGGGTAAAGGGAGTGCGGAAATTCCATGCAGTGTAGAGTGGGGAAATTCCATAAAGATATTTTCTCTTAACTTTTAACACAAAAAGGAAAACTTTATCCAATAAAATATAGTTTATGTTTATGTGCATGTCAGTTTACATAACCAATAACTGGGCCAGTAGAGAGTCAGAGAAACAAATAAAGATGCATAGTCAAAAACATGAACATCGGTGAATTAAAACAAGCCCACTTTCACCCTTCTGTCTGTGAACTGGTTCAGGAGATACATGCAGGGAAAGTCTGTGATTATAAAGTCTGGAAAGCCCAGACTCCGCTCACTCTGGATAGACATTTAAACAGAGACATAAATGTTGATGGAATCCACACAATATTTGCTTTATTGTGTGTTTTACAAGTAACCATGTAATCATTAATGTATGATTGGAAGAGATATAACATATTTAATAATAAATAAGGGAAACCTTAGTGCTTATCTTTTTTTTGTCAGTGGGCTAGAAACAAAGTACATGTTGCATTGTACACAATGCACCAACTTACAGTGACATCAGCCCAATTACAGGGAAGGTATGTGGTTTTAAAGTTGTCCTATGGGGGCTGCCATCTTGGCTCCTCCTCATATACCCACTGGGTATCACATATCGCACAGGCCTAATAGCCAAGCCTTAGGAACTAAGGATAAATAGCAAACTCATCTCTATTTTGCATGTATAGTTACTTATCAGAACTAATTAATACTGCAAGTATATTAGATTAGAAACAATAATGAACTTTTTATGTGCACTAAAACTGTGTATATGGATTTTAAAAGAACAACCTTGCTGATTCCTGTTTAAACTACATATTTATAAAATATAGTTATGGTTGCATGTTTTTTTCTGCTAGTAAGTTGAACAATACAACTGTTCTCTGGGAAACTTTAAGGTCTAAAGGTTTATACACATATGCGATTGCAACGATCCTCGACCGAATGCACGTTTTGGCCGACAAAGTGCCCATACAAGTCATGATTATTGGCTGAAACGGGTGTGCATACTCCTCGTGGATCACCGGCGATCGCACGTGTGTATGAAGGTAAAGGCACTTGTTTTCTGTGTTTCCCGGATTAAAGGTCCATACGTACATCTGATAGGACGCACAACTTCCGTGTGCAAGACCTGTGACAAACATCCATTTTGGACGATAGTCGCACATGTGTATGTGTTCCCTCGGGTTACATTAGTTGATACCCCATGGCGGATTGAGGAACGATGCACGTGCGAACACATACACACGTGCTGAAATGTCTGTAATTAGTTTATTTCTTTTCTTCAAATTGTGTTTAAGGATAGTAAAGATTTTAGCCAACCCAGCTCATAAAATTTTTAGTTTGTAGGGGGGGTTGTTGATGTGTATGTTAAATTATGTCAAATTAATATTACATATGCTACAACATATTCAATATTGTGTATTGTGCAGAAACATACGTTCCAACAAAGGTACATTTATAGAAACCACATACAGTAGTGAGGGCTGCAGGGGAGGGTAATGAAGTGAACCTGATCTAAGCACAGTTTTGTGCAAAGCATTTTTGGTTGTGAGAATACCATGTGATTGTAAACTATACAGCATTACCGCGCCTTTTTAAATATGGCCCTAAATTCTGTGCAGCATTTCTAACCTTCAAGCCTAAAGGCAGTAGCATAACTAGGAATCACGTCCCCCCAGCAAAACTATGATGGGACCCCTCTCCGTGCTTCATTCACAGTGGTTTTCTGGGAAGAGGTTATATCGGTCATAGGAAAAATAAGAAGATGGGGTCCCCTGTGGTTGCTCACCTGTAGTTACGCCCCTGCCTAAAGGTTATTTTTCCACTGTAGTTCTCTTTTAAAAATTACTAGTAGAATCTATTTTTACAAGGGTGATTGTGCTTTCCGGCCGTTGCGGCTGTAATGTTGAAATTGCCTAGTATTTCGATACCGCCTGGTATAGCCTCATTGAAGTCAATTCAGTGAGGAAATAAAGGATAATAATAACCACATGAGCTAGAAATATGATGCTATTTTTTAAGATGAAAGTATACAAATGCATCATTCATAGGTCATATAATCATAATAAAAAAATGTAGAAAAATAATTTTAAAAAATTAAATTCAAAGCTTCATCATCAAATAAATGACATTTTAATTGTCAAGAACTTGTTAAAACAAACATGCCATATATTTTTTTCCTTTAAAGATAATAATTACCCTACAAGTAACATTAATACAAGTAACATTAATACACTCCATCTATAAAAACAATCACTAGTACAATACGAAAATGTATGAAATATTAAATATTTTTATCTAATCACTATGGGGCATATTTATAAAGGTTTGTTAAACTTTTCGCCTTCTTTAACGCAGCCTTTTCGCTTTTATAAAGCAGTGATAACCAGTGGCGAAAGGTCATTACTGCTACATTTCGCTTTTCGCCATACAACGCTGTGGTAACCGCTCAAGCTTATTTATAAAATGGCGAAAAGTGTATTTTTGCGTTAAGTTCAGACATTCCAATTCGCCAAGTCTGAGGTGGCGAAAACACATAAGTGGCCATTTATTTAGCCTGCCTGCCAATAGGTCCATGGAGGTGTCAGTACATTGTGGAGTGTTTCTCAATACTAATAAGTACCCAGGGGGGTGTTAAACTATTTTCCAGCGAGTTCGCTATTTTAAGGTTAATTTTTCGCTTTTTAAAGATCTTTTTTTTTTTTAAAGGTTCCGATTTTCTTTATTTACCAATAAAGTCAAATGGGGGTCTGAGGGACATATTTATAAAGGGGCATTAGTTTTGTTTTTTTTTCACCACCAGCCTTTAACACAATTTTTTAAACTTTCATCTTTTCCTTTCATCAAAGTTATTAAAAAGGCGAATTTTCATCAAAAGTGAAAATTATCTAGCAAAAAGTAGCACTAATAATGCTGAAAAAGCTCAGCACATATGATGGTAAATAGGTAATACTCCCTGGTGGTTTTTCAAAGTAGTATTAAATTGGTTAATACACACTCAACACCTATCCTTGTTATTTAAAAATAGCCTAACACATTTGGTGTTTTTCAGCCAAAGATATAAATAGTATAAAACTCAAAAGGCAAACTTTCTCTATTTTATTAATAGGATAATAGTGTAAAACTCAAAAGGCGAATTTTCTTTTTTATTAATAGGATAATAGTGTAAAACTCAAAATTTTCCCTATTTTATTAATAGGACACATTTTTTAGTATTGCTTATTTTCAGCAAACTGCAGCTAATTATCAAACCAGTTACATTAACATGGGAACATACCATAGTGCTGTGTAAGAAATAGTCATGTTAATGGAACATTCCAGTAAGTAATGATGTTTGGTGAAAATTCTGGTAAAACTGCAAAAAAAGAAAAAAAAGGGAGAAAGGGGGCAAAAAGGCAAAAATTCACCTATTTATAAATAGCTTTAAATAAATAAAAAAGTGACAAAAATAGCTCTGAAATTACACTAAAGAACAATTTCTCTTTTCGCAGTGATACCACACTTAACGCAATGAATAAGGCGAAAACTACTGTCACACATCGCCTCAGCGATACTTTTCCGCAAAGGTGAAAACAAGAGGTTTTATAAATAAGGTGAAAATAGGGATATTTGTCATTGCAATGTCCTGCAATAGCAAAATGGCGAAAATAGCGATCCTTTATAAATATGCCCCTATGTTCTGTTTTTCATGACAAGACAAAAATATTTTACATTTTTATTAGATTTAATGTCTGTTAAGAGTCAAGTATATGGTATTAAAAAAAAACAACTTACATTTTGAATGTACTTTAGTATAGCAGGTAGGATTAGGTATTCCTACCTCCAGGCCAGCATGTTGCTGAATATTGCTTCATTGTCATATTTCTGAGCTTCCAGGTCTCCTTTGGGTCAATTTGGAAAGAAAAACTTAGTATAAGTGTAGGTTATAGTGTCCTAGGAGACTATTTTAGTTAATAGCATCCTAGTATCCGGTAGATCGATTACCGTATATACTCGAGTATAAACTGAGGTTTTCAGGCTGACAAATCAGCCTGAAAATCCGACCTCGGTTTATACTCGAGTCAGTCACTTCACCTGCAATTCCGGACGCCATTTGCTCACTGCCTGTTCTGATTTTCCGGCTGATGTCACTGTCCGGCGCTTAGTAGTGACGTCTGCCGGGTAGTAACTAACTGCTTTGCGCTCTATTAGTTTGAGGTTCGCTCTGTTCGGAGAGGATGTGCGGTAACGGAAGCTATCAAAGGGACAGTTTACTCAATGGACTCCCGCTCAGTGCAAGGCTCTGGAAGAGTTTCGCGCCGATCTTCTGGCCATGGCTGTAGAGGAAGAGGGGATCTGGGTGTTCCAAAGCAATTCCAGGTACAGGCAGGTGATTCCAGGTACAGGCAAGTTCAAGGGAAAGTTCATTTCGATCGGAGCTTAAGTGAAGTTATTACCTGAGGAGTCATCTGTCAGTGTCAGTGCAGGCAGCAAGTGAGAGTGACTGCTGGAATACGACAGATGGAAAACCCACTTACCGTTCCATAAGTCCTCTTGTCCGCTGAACTGGTGGGTGAGGGTGGTTGCTACTGCAGATGTTTTGGAAACTACAAATCCCAGCTAATAAAGCATGCTGGGAGTTGTAGTTTCCAAAACATCTGGTGTGCCAAGTCATGCTTTAGTTGCCTTTTAAATGGATAGCAGAAATCTCATACAGCAATAGCCAAATCCAGTATGGCTATTACTGTATGTGACTACTGTATGGGAATTCTGCTGTCCATTTAAAGGGCAACTAAAGCCTCAAAACAATACAGAATCAGAAGGCACTAGTGTTCATATTTTGCACCCTCGGTTTATACTCGAGTCAATCACTTTTAGTATTTTTTTCAGGTAAAATTGGGTACCTCGGTTTATACTCGGGTCGGTTTATACTCGAGTATATATGGTAGTTGAAAAGTATTTAGGAGTTTCGCAAGACATTTCACCATTACTGGCTTTCTTGCCAGTATACCTATACTAAGGTTTTAGTTACATGTTTTAAGTCAAAAAAATGAAAAGCCTTCCAACCACGTCAAGGTAACCCTTGTATAGAAGGTAACTAATTACTTTGATTTAATTTTGTTGGGAGAGATGTCCCAGCTTCATACACACGTGCAATAGCGGGGGCCGACCTAGGACCCATGATGTGTAAGCACGGCATACACAAAGCATCCGTACGGCCGATAAAGTGCCCATGCACAGCACGATTATCGGCCGAAAACAGCTGTGCATACACATTGTGGGTCGGCAAACAAAAACAGGTCACCATGCAGCAGGTATTAATTCAACCTTTAAATAGGTTTAAAGGGACACCAAATATGATTTTTAAGTGCTTGAAATCTGTATCTATTATTCACAGGGAGGTGAATGCTTATTCCAACCTCCCTGTGAATAATAGAACAACAGGGAACAGTGCAACTTACCTTACGACACTCCATTCAGCTGACAGGCGCACTGTCCTGATCAGGCACCTATCTTGTATTGACGCGCATGCGCTGAAGATAGGTGCTCGTCTGACAGCTGAGGAGCCATGTGGATCACTGGTAAGGTAAGTGTTGCACTGTTCTCCGGGTCTTCTCACCTCCCTGTGGATAATAGATACTTAATAAGGTACATGAACATGTCCCTTTAATGGTGTGAGAGGGTACACCAAAAAATCCTAAAACTTTCAGACCCAAAGGGGTCTAAAACATGTTGTGCCATATCACCAATAAATTACATTAAACACTGCTAAAGCTGGCTCTTGTGTGACATCAGATTTAGTATAACAGGCTTTCACTTCCATGCAAAACTTTTTATAGGAGGAAAGTGGCCTTCCATCTACCCATAATGATGGCAAGGTCACCCTGGATATGTATGTTAAAATCACAACATATTTAATCAGAATATGCTGTTAAATCAGCTGTGTTGTTATCATTTTGCAACCTGCAAAATTCTTGCGGTTCGTGTATGGCAGATCGACAATTTTATTTTTTTTTATTGTCGGGCCAATGGAAACATTTTTACCATACGATCCTCTGATGGTATGATCAGGATTGGTTTGCCTATAGGCCTATAATGCTAGTAGGAACAAAAGGCCACCTCTGAAAGAACTGTGATACTTTGTGTTACAGGCAATATCAGTGGAGAAATGACAGGGCTTGCCTACTAATTTGTTCCACGATATTCACTAGCAAAAAAAGGTATATTTTAGGTTCAATACCATTTAAACCAGGTTGACTTTAATTGCTATAATAGCAATAGCTAAACTACAACAGGGATACACTAAATGGGGGATTTATCCAGAGCCACTATCGCTTGGGTCCTATCAATCTTATATAGCAGTTTCAGTATAGCAGTGTTAGAAGTTGTGCTAAAAAAAAAAAAGCAGCAACTTCTATATTAAATAGCAGATATGGTAATGGAAAGTTCATTGAGTATCTTTAAAAGTGGGCTGGATAAAACTAAAAAATATTGAGAATTACTGGTATAAATACATTTACTGTAGTTCTGGTTGATTCAGGGATTCTTTCCATTTGGAAGGAGGGTGTAAAGGTTGGACTAGATAGACGTATGTCTTTAATAAACCTTCAATTACTATGTCACTATGTAAATAGGTTGCGTCGGTTGTACAGGCATCTTAAGTGATACCCAAGCAGCCATTGCAACTAATGTCTTAAATGGATGCTAACTGCTGGTAAATAGGTTAGTGTGACTTAAGACACGTTTTTGAGCAATGTGGCTCTCTGTAAATTGCCCTGTGAATTTTCCTCTCGGTCTACAGTAATATAACAATATGGTACATTACCAGTTAAGTATGCAGCTAAAATAGAGCATATAGTCCTGTACCTGTATAGTTTATGTACCTGAAAAGGTAAATTACTAAGGTATAGAGGTTTCAAGAGACACCCTGTGGCATGTCCAGGTATTACAAGTAGTGGTAAAAATGCATGTATTTAAATTCAGATTTGCTCTTGCAAGCAACAGATTATTTTCATTAAATTCACAATAGAGGAAACCATTAAAACAAAATAACACTACAAACAATTATTTGTACCATAATGTATAGTCAGGAGAATTTACATTATAATGAAACTGCAGAGGCATGAGTGAGAGAGATTTTTATTTAGTTTGTCTTAATAAATCTTCATAGAATCTACCTTGTTGTGTATTACAAGTTTAAATCATCATGACTCCATGTAGAATACTACAGAACATTACGGAATTAGGCAAAATGCAGTGATGTGATACAAGGCCTGGCATTATTTGGTTATATATAAATAATCAGGGCTGGCCTTTCATATGGGCATGTGTGATTGCACATGCGCAATACCAGGGGGCGCCAGCTGGGAGTCTTATGTCACAGATATGACAGTCAAAGTTGTGCATCAATGCCACAGCCCCCCCCAGTTATGGTCCTGCAGATCAAATGTATATATCAGCATTACCCCACAAAGCCCCAACACATGTATGCCTTACTTTAGATGTCTGTATGCTGTGCTGTTCTGTCTATGAACTTAGGGCGTTACATGTTACGTAATGATGGACGCACGATATATACAAGCACACACTGCAGATACTGAAAGACAGGAAGCACAGGTGGGGGGCTTGATTTGAAGCAGGCCACAGAAAGCAGCATTCAGCAGCTTATTGTGTGTGCCCAGGGGGGTGTTTTGAAGGGGGTGCTAGGCCCTAGTAACAAATGTTGCACAGGGTGCTATTTATCCTAATGCCCTGTAAATAATATATGTGTGATATTTTATAATGGGAGCTGCAGTGGTATATATCCTATAAAAATCACTCGGCTATGTCACTAAGTGACATTTTTCTTATATTTCTTATATCCCACTGCTCGTCCTATTCTAGTGTTCATGCCTGAATTTTTGCAGTGTTTAACTTCACTAACCTGCTGGAGCTTCCTGTCACCCTATCACCCTCCTATGGACTTCATCCATACAAAGGGGCCATGCAAAACCTGTTAATAAGGCCTCTGTTTAGGTAATCAAGCTATGTTTACTTTCAATGGAATTGTGCTAAACACAAAATGGTTTCCATCTTTACTTGCTCAAAAATGCTCAACGCTCCTCTTGGGAAATAAATTAGCTGATTGGTGAATTCCAGAAACGTGTCTGGGCCAGTTGGGGAAAGAGGAGTGGTAAGAAGTGAATAGATGGATTGAATTTATACATGTGTATCTCTTGTTAGGAAGTAACTACTATAAGAAAAAAAAGTGATAGATCATTTTGATTAGCAGTTATTATGGGAAGATTTTATTTATCCCTGATCTCCTTTTAAGCCTATACATATTTGTGAATAATACAGGAGTTGAAAGCAGGGGAGCAACCGCAGAGGGGCCCAGAAACCAAGGGGGCCCCATCTTCTTATTTTTTCCATGAGATATAACCACTGTGGATGAAGCACGAATAGGGACCCCATCATAGTTTTGCTGGGGGCCCAGTGATTCCTAGTTACGCCACTAGCTAAAAGTGCACAATATCGTATAACTATTCTTAATAAAATGCTCAAAACACCCAGCACTTTGAAGAAATTATCTATTTTATTCTGCAGATGTCTGGCTTTTCTCGAGTTCTAACACCCACCTAACTGAGTGTGAGTTGCACATGCTCAGTGAGTTATCAAACCCCCCCTCTATCAGCATTTTCTAGAACTGTAAAGTAACTATTGGGTGACTGTTTTATGACCTCTACGTATTAAAGAATGAGCAGTCAGAAAGCCAATCATTACTTGAAAGGAAAGAAAATTTAGGAAAACCCAGAAACCCCCATGAATGCTTTGGTTAGATTTGCAACTATCAGGTAGGTAGGACAAATATAATCTATTTAGTTTAATCCTGCATTAATGCAATTCTATGACTATATATTGCTGCTTATTCCCCAGCTTTTTAATAATGTTGATATGTATTTGCATAGGTAGAACATTTATATTTGTGTCCCCAGAATCCTCTGCTCAGGAAATACCATGTCATACACATAAAACAAGTATCTGTGGGAGGTGGAGCACTGTGAAATATCACACTTTAGAAGATCAATCATCCTTTTCCTGTGTTACTCACCTCACATTTTATTTATATCTCTGAGAGCATCTAGCCGATGTGCTAGATGTATTTGTAGGGTAAGGTGTTGCCTGTCTCTAACCAGAGAATTAGTATGTCAGCATCAGAGCCCTTTTGTTCTGTCTTTTTATTATAAAAGATATATTGTTAATATTTAGGTTGGGATGTGCAAAAACATTATGCATTTCTGACTGTTATGCACATTTCTCATATATTTCTCATCTTAAAGAAAAATGAAGTATGATTTTTATACATCTTCTAGTTGTTATTAGTATAGAGGATCTAAACAGTTTATTAGCATAGCATAGACACTGTGAGGGGTATTGAACTTAATGAATGGGGGGAGGGGGCAGTAGCAAGTATGATAGCCCTAGGGAAGAAACTGCTGAATAATCTCTTATATCTGGTTATGATACCTTCAAGGACTGTACACAGGTTAAATCATTGTCAACCAATGAATGACCGATTTGGCTAACAATCTAACATGTGTGGCAGCCACTGTCATTATTTTTAGTGATCTGTTCTGCCAGATCACTGTAAGACGTCAGGAGTGGAGGGGGAAATCTCTCACTTGCTCCCCCTCCCCATACATTAAACAGGCTGCTGACTGGGTACTACCAGTCTGTTTGTACTGACATAGTTGTTAAGGCCGATAATGTGAAGCTTGGATCTGGCATGAACAGAAAATGGAATCCACCATGATCAATGCTTATGGCCAAATTAAAGCTAGGTTGAGAAAAAAGGATGCTCTAATATAATTATGTTGCTATACAATGTATATGTCACATTTACCAGTGGCACAGAACTGGCAAAACTATCCATATCATTGATAATTTACTGAATTATTAAACAGTATGCTAATTAAGTTGGCTCTCTGGTCAAAATTCCTTTAGGTTAGGAAAACACGGAGGGTGTCCGAATTTACTGTCAGAATTTACTGACACATCCGATCAAACGTTCGTCCGATACGGACGAACGAACGATTGAGGTGGGTCGCGGCCGGCAGCCACACACCACCAGATATTTTCGTCCGACCAACCAAAAGTGCCGCGAATTGGTCGTTCAGTTGAAAATATCTGCTGGTGTGTACCCAGCCTTATATCAAATGCCCAGACAGAGCATTGTTATTTTACTTGCCCTTGTCGCTGGTGCAAGGGTATTGAGAATATTTACAGTTTTTAAGACAACTTAAAGATTTGTTGTTTATGCATTTTCAGTTCTAGCAACACTTATCCTATTCATTCTGCCTCACTTTCAATTTAGAGATTATTTGGTTATCACGTAGGTTAAAACATAACATTCGCTTCTATTGTTAAAAAACACACATATTATATAGAAAATATTTTAAGACAAAAAAGTCACAGTCTGCCATGGAGGAAATAAGCGAGGCCAGAGGAAGACTTTTTGCTTCCCTCTGACCCTGGAAGTCCACCTGATGGGCAAAATGTGTCAGGGCCTTTCCTCTTTTTCTTTTTTTGTGATCCCAAATGGTGTACAGAGTAGGGTGGTCCAAACTCTTGTTACTACCTACACCTATAGCTTGGAGAATGCCAATAATTAATTCTTGCTGTATGCTGCCATTTGTCTAATAAACTACCCGGTACACTACTCCTCCATAACCTGGTTATTTTAACGCGCATCCTAGTCTTCCGTATACTGTATATACTCTAGTATAAATCGTCCCGAGTATAAACCGAGGTACCTCATTTTACCTGAAAAATGGAGTAAATGTGATTGACCAGAGTATAAACCGAGGGTAGAAAATATGTCCTCTACTGCCTTCTGATTCTGTATTGTTTTGAGGCTTTCGTTGCCCTTTAAATGGACAGCAAAATTCCCATACAGTAGTCCCATATAGTAAAAGCCAAATCCATGTATGGGAATTCTGCTGTCCATTTAAAGGGCAGTTAAAGCCTCAAAACAATAATCAGAAGGCAATCTTTTCAACCATCCTCCTTCTGATTCTGTTTTGTTTTAAAGCATTAGATGCCCTTTTTAATGGACAGTAAACCCATACAGTAACCCCTATTCCTCTGCACTCCAGAT
The DNA here is from genome assembly GCA_019447015.1 of Hymenochirus boettgeri. NCBI lineage: Eukaryota > Metazoa > Chordata > Amphibia > Anura > Pipidae > Hymenochirus > Hymenochirus boettgeri. The sequence goes on along the minus strand of CM033469.1, from coordinate 199,173,072 downwards.
GTTTGGGAACTACAACTCCCAGCATGCTTTATGTCTTTGCAGGTCATCTAATGTAAGTAGTGGTCATCATCCTTCTAACCCATCGGCCCAAAACTTCACCTTATAGAATAAACGTGCATCGAGGGCGTACCTGCAGGGGCTCAGCCCCCCAGAGAGATTGGAGGATGGGTCACTGACCCCCTCCTCCCTCCACGATCTCTGTAACGACCAGACATTTTTAAACAGCTGATCGCACGCATGAAAGTAACATGCGCAATTAGCTGTTTAAAAGTCCAGAAATTTCCAGAAACCGAACCGGAAGTTACGGACTTTTAAACAGCCGATTGTGCGTATGTTTCCTTCATACGCTCTGTCACGAACGCCAGTTCGCTGGGCACGTGATCTGACCAATCAATCGGTACAAACTGCCACCACTTTAAGTTATAGCCTTAAAGACGCCCCAAAAACACTCTTGACTCTCAATGACTATGCACACCCGTCCTGGCAGCTAAATGGTTAACACTACACCATTCACTCCAGCAACTAACTGGTTAATTAGCATCATTCCTTCACAAGCAGTCACAGAGTTAATAAGCATTTACACTGCAAAAGATTCCATACAACCACATATAAACTTATCAGATGCTAACTGAGTTCTTTTAGAGCATCAAAGACAAAACGTATTAAATTTTAGATTTAATATTCCAAAAGGTGGACAGAGCATATAATACAAAAAATAAAAGAAAATGGTGTTACAATAAAATGACATACAATAGGTACAACAGTTATATAAAATAAAAAGGATAAAAATATTCACAGACCCTACTTACTAGAAGAAGTCCTGTATCCTGGGGCGGGAAGAAACATCGGGTCCATACACATGGTTTTAGCATGTCCCTTCAGTATGAACAAAGTTATAGGGGCTACAAGGGTTTTTAAACCCCTTGTTGAACCACCCCCCTCCTGGGCTATGCATGAGGTGGGAGTGTCTAGGAATGTCCAGATTTTACGACTAGCCAAAAGCATTCATTCCCCCTCAGTTAGGCAGATTCCATATAAATGTAGATATGTACTTATGGACTGGGATATAGACCACATATTCCTCTCCAGTATTATTATTATAATTAATTAATTATTCCTGCAATACCAAACATGACCTGTGTGTAATACATATTTCCCAAGATATTAGTAACTCGCCTTGGCAAGGGAATAAGGTCTCCATGTTGGGTATCATTTTAATGGGCCTACGTTCCCATTCACAAATATAATATTGGTTTCTCTCTTTCATATTCCAATACCGAAATACATTTATTTTCTATGTATGGTTGTCCTTAAAATGACCTCTTAAGGTACCCACCAGACCCCTAGCTGAGAGAGAATTCCAGATACACGGTTCGGCCCCTCATTGTCAGTGAAGATCTGGTTCCATGCTTCACTAGTAATATAAACCATAGGACTGTTCCAGGGTAGAATGGCATTTTATTGGTCCTTTGAAAGACAAAGTACCAATAGTTAACCCATTCTTGCAAAGTCACTACACACTTTCCTGACACGCGCGATCAGCTGTTTAAAAACGTCTGGTCGCTGCAGAGATTTAGGGGGTAGTGGAGGGCCCTACTACCGTCCGGGCCCCGCGCGGGGGTGGTAGTTACGCCACTGCATACTTCATCACCAAAAACAACATTCAACTTCTCATGGTTCTCCTTTAGTTTCTTCCCTTCTCCTAGAATAGGAGAGAAGGGATATATATGTGGGGAAAAGTTTGGGCATATGTTTTATTGAAGAACAGGAAAACCTGCAGGAGCCAGGGGAGAAGGTAAGCTACTTACCCAATCGCTAGCTCCTCCGCTGCGTACTTGCATATAGAAGACAGAGTCCGTTGGGAGCTGTCAGACTAAGCTTCAGTGGAGCAATCGATCGGGTAGCTTACCTACTCTCATGGCTCCTGCAGGTTTTATTGAAGAACAGGAGGTAAGACACAGCTCTTTTACCTCCGGTTCTTCAATAAAACTTAATGCCCAAACTTTTTTTTCAGTGGAGATACCCTTTAATCATATACTCCAGATGCAAACAATACACTTAAGGGAATCAATCTATTTATATGTTATTTAGGAGAGTAATAATGGATGTGATCAGACCTTAGGAACATCTTAGTTTTTTTTCTTATGCATAATGGCATTTTAGGAGGCATTTCTAATATCATTCACATGCTTTTCCCTTGCATTTGTTTAAAGGATATCTATACTTTAAAAACTAACTGTTTAAAAATGGAAAGTACCTGGAGCAGAGAGGTACAATTGATTACCGTATTCCTAACTCACAATATAATTCTTTTGAGGAGCTACAACACTAACAGTTTTCGTTTGCCAGGTTATTAAAGATAGTGCTGAAGCCAGGAGGATAACTGACACAATCAGAATTCTTTGGGCTGGTGCTCCTCATAGAAACAATATTGGGAGTTAGGAATTACCAATCCTATATCCCTTCCCGAAGTAAATTTCAGTTTAACTGTTTTTTAAAATAAACTTTATACACACGATAGTTTTCCTTTAATAATATCAAATACTTACCTGGAAGGCTCTGCAAAAATGTCTCAAGACTGACTATGAAATCAAAATGTTGCAGTGCATATAAACCATGTGGATATGTAGTTGTGAGTGTAGTTTCCCACAGAAATACATTCTGTACTTGTTTTCTCATTACATCATTTCAACATCTGAAACCACTTAAACCGCCTGTGTGAAAAAAAGGGTTAAAGATAGCTAATCCCAATGCAAAAAATCGTTTCTTACCTCTGAGTGGCTAATGGTGGCCATAGATGCTTAAAGGAGAACTAAACTTAAAATTTTTAAAACCTAATGTCAAAGTTTTTCTCCCCAGAACACCTATACATTGTAAGATTCTTCTTTAGTAAGTTGCATTTAGTACATGTGAGAAATAGATTCTGTAAATAAGAAGGCTTCCATTTTGTTGCTAGTACAACCCACAGCCCATGAAGTCATCAAAGGACCACGCCCCCTGACCCCAGTATTGACTGCGTCTATGCACAGAGTGTTTTATATACACCAATATGAAAGTCCCTGAAAAGACATTGAAAGCTGATTGTTTATTGTTACCATAATTTAGTAACCATTCAGTGTGAGTTGCTGGAAAATAAACTGCAGGGTAACAAGCAGCTTTCAAAGTCTTATCAGGTTCTTCCATATTCCATTTTTTATTTAGGATTTGTTTAGCAAAAAATTAAGCTTCCAAATGTATCCAGGTGCTCTGCTTGTTCAGTGGTGGCACACTGGGTAAAGGGCCAGGATTAAAAATACAGAAGGTCACGAGTTCAATACCCCAGGCTTTTCTTCTTTTTTGTTTCTATTATGTCCCAAGCAAAAGATGAAGCTCCTAAATGTACCTATGAGCTCAGCTTACGCAGTGGTAGCTCACCTTGTAAGATGCCAGTTATAGACACATAGTTCAGAACGTTGCAAGTTCAAATCCCCATACTTACCTTTATTTTTTGTTTCCATTTTGTTCATAGTAAAAGATTCTACATGTACCAGTGTTCCATATATTATCTCTGTTAGCCTAAACGTAATAGCTCTGCTTTTAGCAAGACAGAGTAAATGTACAAGTTGCAGGTTCTATCCCCTGAGACTTACTTTTATTTTTTTTATTTTTGCTAAAATGTAAGTATTCCGTTTCTTACATCCATGCTATCTATGAAATACACTGCAAAGATTACTTTTAATTTTGTATGAAAAGTAAAGGATTATATCATTAGGACAGGAGCATTGAATGTGTTTGAAAACAAAAAACTGAAATCCTTTTTCTGGGAGAGGGAGGATCTCTGTGCTGTAATCTGATTGGCTATCAGCTTCTAGGAAGCAAGAATGCAACTTCCTTGTTTTGATTTCTTGAGCACTACAGAGCATGTGCCTGTACGCAGACACTTATCCGGGGGTTTACCCAGCTAAGGTGGATTATGGGAGCTGACCCCTAGTACTCACAGGTTGTTTCATAAATCACCCAATGTCCACAGCAAAGGGAGAGGTGAGACACAGCTAGTTGTAAGTTTGTGAATGTGCTCTGTCTATTGGGACAATGTTGTCTGGAGACTTTAGTTCCTCTTTAAATCCCGGTTGTACGATATCAGGATTCCCCATCGGGCCAGTTGAAAATATTTTGGCCGACCGGCAATCCAACTGTATGACCCGTGGATTGTACAATCAGATTGTAGTGACTATGGCCACTATTACAGACACTGTGTAATACCTCAAAGGAAACAATTTTTAAAATGTAGTCAAGGAATTTATTCACTATATGGGCAAAGTTCCTCTTTTTTGGGAAATATATGCTTTATAAATCTTGTTTAGAGCGCTCTTTAGACAATCATTCTAAACAGGATTTAACCATACCTCTACCCTCCCATACAGTACTGACTGTTCTGAACTATAAGGATGGGAGGGGGGATAGATCAGAACTCTCACTCCCCAAAATAACAGCATTAAGGGCTAGGCCACATCAAAGCATTTTAACACTAGATCTGATCATGTGTAAAAAAAAAGCGCAAATTAGTGTGGCCCAATTTTAACCACAATAAGTGCGCTGCAATCTGCATGTTTTTCGAAATCGCAGTGCACAGCGGCGTGCACCGGCAACAGGTGAGTATACGAGCGCTTAGGGTTTGTTCACACTAGAAACAGCCAAAAAAAGACAGATTTTATTTATATGGAAAACGGTTTTGGAGAAACAGATGGAAATGCATGCAAGGGACCGGAATGCAAACGGACACAATAGGAAAGCAATATTGTGAACAGTACTATTGAAGTCTATCTGTCCTGCATTTTTCAAAACGGTTCATTCAGAAAAACTCACCAAAATTGACCTAGTGTGAACAAGCCCTGGGTAAGGCCACACTGCAATGCACTGTAATCTCACGCGTTAACAGTGGTGATTGCGTTCTGTCACAAAGTACGCTTCGGGGCGTGCTTGTGATCTGCCAATCTTGCAAACTAAGAGAGCATGCAATTGTGCGTGATCGCAGTACAGCTACTATGGCCATGGTAACTGGATAACATTAGCATGCGCTTTTTAACGGGCTATCGGATGGTGTGTTAAAACGTGCAAGTGTGGCCTAGCCCTAACTATTTTTGTCTGCATCCTGGATCCCATTGTTTTCATTCCCTTTCAGACAGACACCCCATTGCACTTTCTCATGACATAAAGATGCCAGGACTGCAGCTGCTATAAGACAGCAGTAGGGGGGGGGGAGGAATTAAAAGTAATGTTAACAGCCAACGCAGTAAAGCATCTCCCTGAGCACTGCACCGTCACTGACCCAGAAACCCACGAGCTGCGGCTGCCAAGATCCTTCCACCTACAGAAACCGGGAAGTACATTTTCTCACAGCATGCCCAAGGAAGTGCAGGACAACAAGGGAATAACCGAAGTTGCGTGCGTCGTGACGTCACGCCGACGGAGCCTATTGATCACAAACGGTCTTACGGAAGGCTGAGCAAGGGTCATGAGCATGGTTGTGGGTGTTTAAAAGTTGTTGTCCTGGTTCCCGTCTTCAGCTGATAGCAGCGGTGCAGTGCATGCGAATCGGAGAATGTAAGAAACACAGCCACAGATTTACCGGCTTATAAACAGGCGCCAAAGGCTCAGCCAGGACCACAAAGTCCCATCAATCCTTGCGGCAAAAGCACAACGAGCCCAACATATCCGAAATGGGCACCTGGCACCGAGCTAGACAACATTGACTGCTCTGGATCCTTCCATTGATCCTGTGTGAATGTTTGTTTTTGCTGATGAACAATTTGCTTCATTTTGATTCTCCAGGAATAAAAATGCTCACTTTCTGGGATGTATGTAACTTGTGGTGCTTTGTACTTGTGTTCTAGGATAATTTCTGATGCTTTTAAAGCCAATATACGGATTGCACATGGATAGTACACACCATGGTGAGGAATTGAGAGAAAAGGTAGAAGAACAATGGGCTCATACAATCTGTTCTAGGGACCAGAGATTTTGCACAAAATGAGCAAAATCCTAGACATTGTTTTTTGTGGCATGTTCTGCACTGTAATTTATTGGGGTTCCAATATGGCATGTCCTATAGTGGCGAAGTTGGCATGTACCTAGTAATAAAGCTCCCCAGGCCGTTACTGGACGACAGTGCTTCTCTGCTAGACATAAAAAACGTGAATTTAGGATGTCAGATCCTAGCTATTGGACAGCTTTCCATGGATGCAAGGGTCGCATGGCAAAGGGAGCCTTATTGCAGAGATCTAAAAGGTAATAAATGTGGTGAGGATACTAGATATGTCTTGTGTGTGTTTTAGTATCCCTTTCAGGTTTACATTTTTCAAATCTCTTAAATGTTTTTTAAAACTGTTTGAAACTTAATTTATTGGTTTGTGTGGTCGTTAAAACACTTTTGTCATAGCCTAAAATCATGCAACAGACCTTAAAAGGGGAAGTTCAGTGCAAATATATATACTTTTCAGTAAAAAGAGCAGTATTTTTCTTCCCAATGACCTTAACCTGCCCATTTAGCAATTTGTCTGTGTATAAATAAATACTTCCGAAATACTGACTTCCTGTTTGCAGGACCCCTAGTAGAGACCATTATGGTCTAGCCCTTGACCCAGCGCCTGGGTTGATTCAGTTGATCAGTAGGGATTTGAGCATGTTTGACCCATCCAACAGCCAATCAGTTGAAATTACTGTTAGGAACGTTCCAAGGATCTGGTGCATCCTGGGAAGAAGAAGGACCGTTAGAACCTGAAATGGCAGCTCACTAATGTCAACAGCAGGAAACAGCAAAGGGTATAAATTCAACTGATTTTTAAAAATGGGAGAGAATATGTAGAATAACTAAGAAGGCATTACACAAACTAACAATTTAAAAAATATTGATCATTTCCACTGAACTGTCCCTTTAAAGAATGAGAGTGTAAAGTCAGCCCTAGACAAGGGAGCTATACCTAATTTCTGGTCAGTTGCCCAAACACTCATTATCGCCATCAGTGCTTTAATCAGTCTCAGACCTGGTAGAACTACTTTGTCAGATAGGTACTTAAACAGGGCAACAGCCCTTGTAAGGTTGTCTCTTAATTCTTGAAGAATAATTCTGCCTGCCCCCTATTAGTATTTGGTGTGTAACAAAAATTTTCAAAAACGGCAGTTACTTTAACCTATATTGCGTCTATTGCTGGCTTTAGTCAGTAGTGTAAATACACTTGTTTTCTCGAATGCAAGTGGATTCTGTATTATGAAAATTTACTGACAAACATAGTTTTATTTAGGGTTTATAAATTTGCATTTCGCATAAGTTGATGCCACTGATTTAAACTCGCCTTAAAGAAAAGTTGAGATTTTTTTTATACAAAGTTTCTATATTGAAATTATCATTATTGCTCATTATTTAACTTCCAGATTTAAGGAAAATATTCACCCGAAAAACAACTTCCTGATCACAATTAGATTGAGCTTCCTTTTACATTTCTGTAAACCATAGTCAGTGTTCTCCCCAGAATTTTTTTCCTGCCGGGTGGCATGAAAAAGTAGCCGGGTGGGGTAGGACGGGGAAATTTGGTGGTAAGGGAAAATGTGCACTGCAGCATGCTCATTATATAGGTCAGGGATGTCTAACTTCTGTCCCACTAGATGTTTGAAAACTATAACTCCCAGCATTCCATGGTTGTAGCATGCAGGGAGTTGTAGTTCGTCAACATCTGCAGGTAACCCATGTAACATAGCACACAACCCATGTGACACCCTTTTGTGGCCTTAGAGATCTTGGAAAAGCTAGTTAACGTGCTAAAATATTCTTTCAGGCGTAAAAAAAGGGGTCAGGACTGAGCAGTTCTGGCGGGAGTTTTTACTGACCTATTGGCACCCCTATTAAACCTACTTCTAAATTCTTTTAAATCACAAGTGTTCTCTCAAGAATTTTTTTCCAGCCGGGTGGCATGAAAAAGTAGCCGGGTGGGCCGCCCGGCTAAAAGACCCTAGGGAGAACACTGATAGTACCTGAGGGATCTGCATAAAATGCTGTATTTTGTTTGAGTTAAACATCTGTCTCCCAGATGAAAATTGATCCTTTCCTTCCTCACCTCTTCAAACACCAAGACCTCAATACTTCCACTGCTGTAGGATATCCCTAAAATCGAGCATGTGTGATTTCTGAGAGTTGTTGTGCGTTGCTCTGCGTTTGCGTTTTGTAATTGAATATTATAAAAACACGCATTTGCATAAAAAATGGTGCACGCGTTCGCATTGTAAATCGCTGGATTTTTTGCATTCTTGCGATTTCCATGTTAACCAAAATTTCATGCACAATCACATGCGCAAACATGGTAAAACCACCCCATCTAAAATCTGTTTGAGCTCTTTTATGAGCTTTTCATTACTCACATGAATAAGACTGATGCTGCTACCTGGATAAACTGAAGGGGTGCAAACATCAGAGTGAAAATTTGCCTGCAAGAACACCCTACAGCTGGGGAAGAGGAAGTAAAACGTAAATTTTCATTAAGGAATTGACATGCCACTTAACATTAGCACCCCTTTAGTTGTCCACCGGGCTACATAATGTTAGGTAGGGGAGCTGGTATAGAATAAGGGTTTGCAGTTTGACTTACACATTTTCTTTGTCCGTTTGTCAGTTTCTGCTTTCCTGTTCATATCCAAACAAGGTAAAGGCATGCATGCAAGCCATTAATTATAAATGTAGTATTTTTGTTTTTATATTTTTATAAATTATTATATACATATGGAGGGTTAATACCAAAAATTTCAGGTAGCTTCAAAGGCACTAGAAAGTGTTCAAAATCTGAAAATTATTTTTAAAGTAAAAGTTCAAGCTAAAATGGATTTTTACTTATTTTGTTGTGCTGACTATATACCTGTTCAGTTGTGGATCGTTTCAGTACTTTTTGGCCAGTTGTGTGATTTTTCAATAACCTGTACAATCGGTCATGCCGAAATATTATCTGGCACAATTTCATTTACTCTGTTTACAGAATGTTGTTCAATGGATCAAAATACCAGGCAAAGTTATTGTAGACCAGCAATTAGTGGTCTTGAAAAACAAATAAAAACAGGACCAGTTTCTGACTATTTAGTGGAATATACTGTGCCTTACTTGTTTTATATCACAGTCAATAGTTCCTAAAATTGTTTAGAAGTATTTTTACTAGTTCCAGCAAATTATATTCAAACAAAGGTTACAGGAATTTCCTGTAGCTAGATGCAGTTTTTTTCATTAACAATATTTCTAAAAGTGAACTTCACATTTTAAAAAAAATCTAAATCTTTTTTGTTTTGGCTTAAAACTGTAATGATAATACATAATAGTAACATGCATGCCGGAAGAACAATCTGGAGTTGTGATTTTCTCAGGATGGAAATGAGTCATTATTGCGAACCACTATAGCTGCCTCTGTTGATGAAAATTTTGTCAGGGGAGGTCATTGTGCAGGAATGTTGATACTACTTTATTTACACAACACTTTGCAAGTGGTCGATTTTTTACATTTGGTTCTGGCAACCTAGCAGCCAGATTGGTTTAACTGAAATTAATTAAATGATTTGCAAGAAAAGTTGTTTTTTTCTTTTTAAGGCTCAAACTGCAAAAACCAAAAGCTAAAATGTGTACAAAGTCCTGTCCTGCTGCTTTATCTTCTTACAAAGTTAGGGAAACTAATTATTACATTATTTTTGCAAGTTAATAATTTACATAGAAGGCTTATCCAATCAGAAACCATCTGCAAAATGAGCTTTTCATCCTGCTTGTGAAGGTTCTCATTCATCCAGGTCATGGTATATCTGTTGTATTCAATTAGATCCTGTTGTATTCAATTAGATCAACTGGACTTGAAATGTAGTTCTTGCAGACGTTTCGCTAGGCATCCGACTGGCTTTCTCAATTCAGAATGACTTGTACAAGAATCTGTGGCAATTATGTACCCTGGAAATCCCATTAGCATATCACAGCCAGGTGTTAAGGGTGTGATTGGATAGTGGCTAAGAGGTGTTATAGGAACGCCCAGAGTAAGGTGTTAAAACCGCATTGTACATGGCAGACAGTTGGTGTCGAACGCCCCCACCTCTATTTAGCGTGGTTTTCTTATTTTCACATAAATGGCCTCCTTAACACCTCTCTTGAACCAGTCACGTTCCTTCGCCAGTATGTTAACATTACAATCTTCAAAGGTATGTCCTTTATCCTTAAGATGCAGATACACGGCTGAATTGGCTCTTCTGTGCTGGGCCATACGTTGATGCAGTTGCTGTTTGGTCTCCCCCACATACAAATCAGAGCATTCTTCACTGCACTGCACTGCAAATTTGATGTCGCTTTTCTTGTGTTTAGGTATTGGGTCTTTCGGATGTACCAATTGCTGCCTTAGTGTGTTCGGTTTAAAGCAGACAGGGATACAATGTTTTTTGAAAATTCTTCTTAATTTCTCGGAGACCCCTGCTACATATGGGATGACCATGTTCTTCCTCCTGTCTTGCTTTTCCCCTTCACTGTTGGTATTTGTGTTCTTTTCTTTCCTTCTACTTCTTTTGACAAAGGCCCAGTCTGGATATCCACAAGTTTTAAGGGCTCCTCTGAGATGTTTCATTTCTTTAGCCTTCGCCTCTGTGCTAGTGGGGATGTTCTCGGCTCTGTGTTGCAGGGTTCTGAGGACACCCAGCTTGTGATCTAAAGGGTGGTGGGAGTCAAACATCAAATACGGATCTGTGTGTGTTGGTTTTCTGTAAACCTCTACTTCCAGTTTACCATTTTCCTTAACTTCTACCAAGCAGTCCAAGAAAGCCAGTTTGTTGTTTTGTACCTCTTCCCTTGTGAATTTAATGTTTTGGTCTACCGCATTAATGTGTTCTGTGAAAGCTTGTACTTCCTTCTGGTGGATTTTAACCCAGGTGTCATCAACATATCTGAACCAGTGGCTGGGTGCTATGCCCTTTGAAGATTGTAATGTTAACATACTGGCGAAGGAACGTGACTGGTTCAAGAGAGGTGTTAAGGAGGCCATTTATGTGAAAATAAAGAAACAAGCCTAAATAGGTGGGGGGGTTCGACACCAACTGTCTGCCATGTACAATGCTGTTTTAACACCTTACTCTGGGCGTTCCTATAACACCTCTTAGCTACTATCCAATCACACCCTTAACACCTGGCTGTGATATGCTAATTGGGATTTTCCAGGGTACATAATTGCCACAGATTCTTGTACAAGTCATTCTGAATTGAGAAAGCCAGTCGGATGACTAGCGAAACGTCTTCAAGAACTACATTTCAAGTCCAGTTGATCTAATTGAATACAACAGATATTTTTCATCCTGCCATTTGACTGTGCCATGTTCTGACAGCATGGAAAAAGTTTTCTCTACCCATTTACTTCTGGGCCTTCATGTAGGAAACCAAGAAACAGTTTCTGGTTCCTGTTTTCCAGTCTGACACTGAACAAGATTTGGCAATATAGTACTTCCTTAGCTCACAAGTTGTGTTAGATCATTAACAGCACTTAAATTCTTTTTTCCCAGTTAAAGGAGAACTAAACACTTTCCCCTAGTCCCTCCCCCCATGAGGCCACTGAGAAAAGTGTTTTGGCCCCATCATGAACATGGGGACAACAGCAGCGAAGAAAAGTTTAGATAAGTAATGCTGCTTAAGGGCTAGGCCACACTGCAGCGATTTAACATGTGACTGAGCATTAAAATGCACACGCTAGTAGTGTTGGTCAATTGGTCTGGCCATGCTCTGATTGCACAACATTGTGGGCGACATTGCAATTGAAAAATGCACACGTTTTTTCCTCCAATATAGTGTGGCCTCACCCTAACTAAGATGAACCCAGAGGTGAGAACCTAAAGGTTTAGGTCCTCATCCTGTATACAATCTTTGGGGGGAAAATAAGGAAATGAAAGTAATTAAACCTGAATTCTACTCGGCAGAAGGCTTTTTTTTTTCATGCCTCAAAAGTCCAGCAAAGCCAGGAAACCAGCCACATGTGTAACTTGTTATCCAGTAGTACAGTACATTCCCATTGACAATTTAAGGATCAAGCCAGCAAGGTCAGGCACTGTTCCAAGCCACAGAGAACCATGAAAAGGAGTATGATTGTATTCTAGTTTATTAAAACTTTTTTTTTTTTACTTTAGTATAGTTGGTTTTTCTCCTGGTCTTTAATATCTCTAAAGCTCAAACAAAGGTTAACATGATGCACAGCTTAAAGGGCATCTATAGTGAAATGTATAAATTGCTCCAATACAGACATAATAAAAGGTTAGTGTATTCTGCCTTATTCCCACCTTCCTCTGTGGCTCTGTGTTTGCACACAGTCTGATTTACTGCAGAGCTCCCCACTCCCCCACCCCTCTCTGGGCATTCCCCTATTCATATAATCCGGCTGTGAACCCAGCCTCTCGTGCATTAATCCTCCCACACGTCACTCTAACCTTTAGTCTCTCTTTATAAACAAAAATAAAAAAAAAACCTCTGTATGTAAGCCTGGTTGTTCTGGAGATACTTGCTACATAAGGAGTGGGAGGGGGTTAGGAGAGACCCGAGTCCTTCCTTATCACTGCAGCCTGATCTCTCTTTGACAGGCAATACATTGGTGAAAATTGCTTCTTTCTCCTTCTCTTTTCTGTTTTTAACTTAGTATTTGCCAAGCATTTTAGTGAGTAGGAAGGAGTAATTGGGAGACTTGCTGTAAAGCTTGTGTAAGCCTACACACTACACTGGCATGCTGTAAGGGAATTTGAGTGACAGCTCAAGCAGGAGTGGTGTATTGAAATCTTCACTTCTTTTAACTTGTATATCTCCGGACAGGAGGAAATTGAAGAAATTACATGTACTCTGTTGGTTGTGGGGAATTATAGAACACATAGAAAGAAAAACATTTTACATTTTCCCACTGTAGATGTCCTTTAACATTGAAAGGGCATGTCCACCCTTGAAACAGGTTAGCGCTTTATAATTACACAAATTCATACACATCAGGCCCTGCCCCAAAGAACTTACAATCTGGTTAGTAATAAAGTGCAAAATATATCCGTTGCGGCAGGTAGCTGACAATTGACCAGTTTTTTGTTTTAAGGGTGAACATTTCCTTTAAGGCAAATGGTGCGATCTCTACTACTTGGAAACTTTAAACTCTAAAGAATAATGCAGAATACAATTAAGTTGCAAATACAGAACAATACTTTTCCACTATACAGGCAATACTCTGCAATGCTGCTCATTTTAGATAAAAGTAGTAGAGACTTTTGGTTTCTACGGTCTCCAAAGGGCTTAAACCTAAGATGGGATATTTCTTATATCTATTAGACCTCTTGTACCTTTCTATTTGCCCCTGATGGAAGAAATAGCAAATTGAACATAAATAAGGGATACAATGTTGTTTAAATGTAATTAACATCTTGGTTTGTAAGAAGTAACTTAGTGTTAAAATGTGGTTCAAGATAATGGATATTTGTCTGTAAAAACAGATATTAGAATAATTGTGTATCTCCTGAACTGGAATATGGAAGATTTCCCTTTAATCATGCAAAGTGAACAATGGGTTAACTGTGGTGTTTTTTTAAATCAATTATGGACTGATTTTAAATAGGTGGATTGTTGGGCAGAGTTTGAGTCTGAGTAAGGGCATTGTAGCCTGAAGCGCGTAAGACTACGTGTTTCTATTGTTCATATGTGAACTCGCCTGTGTTACATTGGTGTATCAATAAAGAAGACTTTTTATAAAGAACTATTGAAAATTGTTGCTTCTCTGGGTGGTGCTGAGATGATTTGATTTTCTATACTCTGCAATGCTGCTCATTTTAGATAAAAAAAAGTAGTAGAGACTTTTGGTTTCCTTGGATGAGAGTTGCATCTCGCTATGTTATAGTTTTTTTTTTGACTCCTAAATGTACTTACCAGCTCTCGTTCCCTTGGCCCTCTTCTTCTGCTGCACTGTGCCTTCCCTGCCTTTTCAGTGCACGGCAGTAGCAGAAGGGGCTGGACTGGCAGTGGCGTCTCTGGTTGTTTAAGAGGTGGACAAACCCTTTAAGCCTTGTATACACAGTGGCTGGGAGTGGCTAAAGAAAGTCTGATGGACAGCCAATTAAGCCAGCAATCTTTGGTAGCTCTGTTGGCATCTTTCATTGATCTGGCTGGACAGATCACAAACAACATTTGAGCGTTTTGTTGGCCACTTTGGCTGACTTCTTCTGACAAGACTTTACAAGACTTTAGTTTGGAATTATGAACTAAAAGATAACAATAGTGTCCAAGCCCACTCCTCACCCTGCCTAAAGCAGTGTTTGTCAACCTTTTTATCTGTGAGGAACCCTTAAAATAAATTTTGGGCTGTTTGATGGTCTGGAACATTAAAGAGTAATTATGTCCCCCCACACCCTTTCCCAGTGATAGTACCCAGGTTTAGGACCTTAACCGCTAGGTCCCTTAAAATTCCTTATCACTGGGAACCATCCCTTTGAAGCCTGCTTCTGAATGGAGGCCTGGACATGCCCCCTTCACTTCTACATATTCAACCAATGGTAAAATGTGCTCTTCAAGGAGTGAGTTTCCCTTTTAATTAGCTCTGCTATAGTCCAGGACTATGGCAGGGGAGCCCTGCAAGCAGCTCCTCAAACCATAAAGTAAGACCCATGGATGAGGACCATGTGGTTTTGGTCCTCACATTTTACACTATATCAGCTCACATACCTCATACCAGCTCTCTAGCATGTTGGTGGAGGATTAATAAGTTGGCCTTGTTTTGCAGCCACAGGACCTGGATAATTTGGTGTTATTGAGGTAACCATGAACTTCTGTGTATACTGAAAGGGACACTAAACTGACAAATTGAAGTGGCTGGATGGGTCCAATTGTACACAGTAAAAAGCTATCCTACCTCCCTGTAATTATAGATCCACCTGGCAGCTGAATTTAGTCTCTTTTTAAGTATTCTTAAGGCAAATAGGAGGCCATCTGTCTAACAGTTTATGCTTTGTGGAAATTTGGTCATGCAATAGGACAGACAGTAATACCAAACATATCAGCAAATGCAGCTTCTTGATTATGGGACAGAAACAATAGTGAAAGCCTGCAAGTGCAGGGAGAGGGAGAAGTAGACTGGGATCTTTAGGGGGTGTGGCAGTCCTAAACAATCTTGCCTATATTTAATATAAGCTAGGTACACACATTAACGATAAAAGGATGATTCTGTTGGATACAGAGTATAGGGAAGATTATTCCGGTGTGCCACACACCTACCAATTGTAGTTGGCTCTCTATACTGCAGTACAGGGAGCCAACAGCAACAGAGAGAAATTTTTGGTCCTTACCACCCGCTCCTATTGGTGACAGGGAACATTAGTTGGCATCAGAAATGGTTGTTTTTCCACACAAATCAATAAAGGGCCAATCCTGTAAGTAGCAAAGGGATTAGTTCTTTATCACTAATGTTTGTATTAATCCACAATTTTCTAACTCAATTCCTGCTAATAACAAGCCAATGTACCTTTTTAGGTATCCAATTCCATATACATCTATAGACACCCTTTAGTTAGTGGCCAGACATGCATTTGTATGGGCATTGTCTGCCTGGCTCATGCAG
This sequence comes from Hymenochirus boettgeri, assembly GCA_019447015.1. Lineage (NCBI taxonomy): Eukaryota > Metazoa > Chordata > Amphibia > Anura > Pipidae > Hymenochirus > Hymenochirus boettgeri. Next base: position 199,157,476 of record CM033469.1, on the reverse strand, counting down.
TGTTTTCCCCAGAATTTTTTTCCAGCCGGGTGGCATGAAAAAGTAAGCGGGTGGGGTAGGACGGGGAAATTTGGTGGTGGGGAAAAATGTGCACTGCATTATGGCCATTATATAGGTCAGGGATGTCTAACGTTCATCCCACTAGATGTTTGAAAACTATGACTCTCTGCATTCCTTGCTTGTAGAATTCAGAGAGTTGTAGTTTGGCAACATCTGCAGGGAGTTGTAGTTCAGCAACATCTGAAGGTGACCCAGATGTAATATGGCAGCACAAGCACATGTGCCACCATTTTGTGGCCTTATGGATCTTGGAAAAGCTAGTTAACGTGCTAAAATAATCGTGTAAAAAAGGGGTCTTGACTGGGCAGTTTTGGAGGGAGTTTTTACTGACCTATTGGTACACCTATTAAACCTACATCTTAATTCTTTTAAATCACAAGTGTTCTCTCAAGAAATTTTTTCCAGCCGGGTGGCATGAAAAAGTAGCCGGGTGGGCCGCCCGGCTAAAAGACCCTAGGGAGAACACTGCTCATGGTATTAGTATAATCCTGCCATATACTGATTCACTCCAAAGAAGGGTTAACACTATTGATATATAATAAACGACAATTCAAATGTATACAAAAAGCCAAAGATGCACATTCCTCTTCTCTAATTCTTTTTACCTGTTGCTGGGAATTTAGAAGATTATTTGCAAAAGTGCCTATCTTGTGTTTTTAGTTGCTAAGCTGGTAAGTTTCCTTTATATGTGGTATTACATTTGATCAACTGCTCTTGAAGTTTAGTTTTTGAAGACGTTTAGCTAGTCTTCCGACTGGCTTTCTCAGTTCAGAATGACTTGTGCAATAATTTGTTGGCAATTATGTACCCTGGAATGTGTCTTGATCAGCATGTTACAGCAATGTGTCAAGGACTTCCTAAATGCAAGGTGTTGATTGCATTGTAGCTAAGACAGGGATAGACAAATCCCGGTCGCCCTGGCGACTGGGAGTTCCTTAAAAGGTAGCAGCTTTCATTTCCCAGTGTTAGAACTGATCTGTTCGTTTTTGCTGAGCTCCTATTCCCCTTCCTTTCACTATGTTCTGTACATACAGCGTTTGCAACATTGTTGTCGAATAGGCTGAGCAGAGTTTCACACCCTTCTCTGCAACAATGTTGCAAACGTAAGAAGGTGAAGGGAGGGGGAATTGGACCACTGCTAAAACATACAGGAGAGCAGTTCTAACGCTGGGAAATAAAAGCTGTTACCTGATTTTAGAGATGTCCGAACTTCGCAAAATCCGGTCCGCTCGAGGATCCGCGAATTTTCGGAAAAATCCGAAAATTCGAAAATCTGCGAGCGGACCAATTAAAATGAAAAATACCCTAGAAATTGCGAGATTTTCGAAAATTTTCGAAATTACGGGTTTTCGCGTATTTTCGAAAATACGAGAACTAGTATTTTTGAAAATATGTATTTTCGAAAATACATGTAATCGTAATTTCGAAAATTTTCGACAATACGTATTTATGGAAATAAGATAAATCCTTGTATTTTCAAAATTACGTGTTTTCTCGTATTTTCGAAATTACGTGTTTTCTCGTATTTTCGAAAATTCCTGAAATTACGTGAAAACTCGTAATTTCGAAAATTTTCGAAAATACGAAAAATTCGCGAATCGGAAGGCGGAAAATCCGGAAAAATCCGCCGTTCGCGAACGGGATAATTCCGTGGCGGATCCGGGTTCGGATCCGCGAACCGGCCATCCCTACCTGATTTTTAACACACCAAGCAGCATCTGTGACAGGCAGTTCAGAGACCCCTATCACTTTTTTATACTGGCACTGGGAATGTCAGTGGTAATGGGAAAGTCTGCTTGCACTGGGAAACTTAAGTTCTAATGGGGAAGGGATCTCAAACTCCCCCAAACATCTCAAATTGTCTGTCCATGTATTCTTCTCTCTATATCAATCTTTCTGTTTGTGGAAAAAAACGCTTGAGGCTCCGCTGTCCAATAAAATTAGTTGGTATCAAACTCATTTGTTATGTTGCTGTAGCTGGAATGGGGACAGTTGGTATGTGAACAGCATGGTTGGAAATTCCCTCTACAAGTGATGCTTCACAGGGATTACTGAGCATGCTTGCCCACACAGACCGTCATAATGGGGGACTAAGCTTGAGCAAAATATTGCATTCATTTATAGATTGAAATGAGGCAAAGCCATTTTTTCAATGTACAATTCCTTTAATTTAGTTGTATTTGTGTAATGGGTAGGGCTAAATGTGACTGGGTAGAGCTAGGTTGGAAGGGGGTGGGTCACATGTCATTCATGGGACAGGGTGGTATAAAGTTGCTGGCTCCTAACTTTTTAGAGCTGGCTCCTCAATAATTTCATGATTTGTCCAGCCTTGAGCTAGGAAGTTTTATCAAAACTGCCCAGGGTAAGGCGTTAAATCATCATTGTACATGGCCAAACATTGTAAAGTCACCACCTTGCGTTCAGGAGATCCCTAAAAACTTGCTGTTATATGCCAATTGGGACACCGTCGGGGGTATTTTTTGCCAACAGATTCTTGTACAAGTCATTCTGAAATGAGAAAGTCAGATGACTAGTGAAGTGTCTTCAAGAACTACACTAAATTCTAGTTGATCTGACTGAAAGCCTCGGATATACCACGACCTGGACGAATGAGAACCTTTACAAGCTCATAGTTGGTTTTGTAATATTTTTGCCTAGTTTGGGTACATTTAGGGTAAATCAAGCAAATAAGACTGTTCAGTTAACCTTAAAAAATAATCAACAGCATTTTTTCTGAATTTTTTTTCCTGTAGTTGTAGAAGCAGCAACAGAAAAAGTCTAGTGGTGGGTTCTCCGTCACCAACACTGTCTCGTCCCCTCTCTCCTCTTTCAGTACCTACAGGTAAAATTTATCCTAATTTAAAAATGAGTTCTTACAGTTTATATTGGTCCATGTGAAGAAAAGCCAAAGCTTGACCCAGCCCTGTGACCTATAGCAACTCCTCTGCAGTTGACGTTTACTGGTATATTACAGGTAGAATATAAAAGCATAAACATGATTGGTTGCTATGTATTACAGAACTAAGATTTTGCTTATAATTTTTTTGGTAAATTGTGTAATAGTGTAAAACATGTACAGTATACTAAATATGTGTGATACATTTTTTCATATCATAGTTTGTAATTTTACTAGCTAACACAAAAAATCAATAATTTTAAACATAATAAAGTGTACTTGCGGTGCTCAAGATATTTTGAAAACCCAAACCTTTCCAGTGTGCTCATTCCAGCATAATTAGCAAGATGCAATGGGAGATGAAGCTGTAATTAGCATGTTGAATTGGTATAAATAAAAAAGTAAGGGCCAATGCACATGGTTATCAGTGTTCTCCCCAGAATTTTTTTCCTGCCGGGTGGCATGAAAAAGTAGCCGGGTGGCATGAAAAAGTAGCCGGGTGGGGTAGGACAGGGAAATTTGGTGGTAAGGGAAAATGTACACTGCATCATGCTCATTATATAGGTCAGGGATGTCTAACTTTCGTCCCACTAGATGTTTGAAAACTATAACTCCCAGCATTCCATGGTTGTGTGTAGAATGCAGGGAGTTGTAGTTCGTCAACATTGCAGGTAACCCATGTAACATAGCAGCACAAGCACATGTGACACCCTTTTGTGTCCTTGGAGAACTTGGAAAAGCTAGTTAACGTGCTAAAATATTCTTGCAGGTGTAAAAGGGGTCTGGACTGAGCAGTTTTTACTGACCTATTGGCACACCTATTAAACCTACTTCTAAATTCTTTTAAATCACAAGTGTTCTCTCAAGAATTTTTTTCCAGCCGGGTGGCATGAAAAAGTAGCCGGGTGGGCCGCCCGGCTAAAAGACCCTAGGGAGAACACTGGTTATGTCTAAGCTAACCTTATATCTTTAATGCTGGCCATAGATACCCAAGAGATTGCCTGTTTATTTTGCAGTATTATTTTTGATATCATTAATGTGGACACTAATCTAGAGTGCCAGAATTGATCTTTGTTCTGAATAATTGAATGCCTGCCTTTCTGCACACCTACACATTTTTCTTTCTTGTAGCAGGAAGCAGTCCTTTGGATAGCCCAAGAAATTTTTCTACTAGCGCATCTGTTAACTTCCCTTTCGCACGCAGGTAACTTGTTTGTGCCATATTAGAGCACTGCTTATATTATGTTCATACTGCAAAAAAAAAAAAAAAAAGAAGAGAATGTATAGGAAAAAGTTTAGTCATTTTCTCCATTTAGTGTTTCAGTTGTCTATAATAAACCATTTAAAAACACCAATAACAGTGTATATGATTTCTAGTTGGAAAATATTCATACAGATCCCTTCCAGAACGTAAGTGTTCTTATCTCCTCTTTAGAGCTGATGGCCGTAGATGGTCTGTTGCATCACTTCCCTCCTCTGGATATGGAACAAACACTCCAAGTTCTACTCTTTCGGTAATGTGCTTTTTAACATCCCTATGCTACTTTTCACCTGTGCTTTATCTACTTCTACTCATGTTCCTCTTTGCTGAATTGTTGAAAGGATTATGTGTGTGGGACACAGGCACATATTTTACAATATACATAGTAATATTAAGAAAGTCATACACTTAAATCCAAACTTCACACCTTATATGTAGATCTCTAGTGTTGTATAAATTAAAGGAACAATATAATTCTATTTTTTTTCTTTGTTTAAATATTTCTAGAATTTGGTAGGAGTACTTGCTTCTATCTTCCATACTGTCTTACAAGCTGAGATATTCGCATCAGACCCATGATCCTGCAGCTTTGCACTGTGTCCTCTCTTGCTCCTCCCTTTCATCAGACTGCTGTGCACACCCACGCCTCTGCATGATGAAATGGGGTGTGTTAGAGGCACGACCAGAAAGGATTCAGTGCAAGTAAAATAAAAAATGTTTGATGTTGTGCTACTAAAACAATTATAAAACATTTCTAAAATTTATAAAAAAACAATTATAAAAGTTTAAATAACAGACTCCAAGGTTCCAACCATCAGTACAGGCAAACAATGTAGCCAAAGGAGCGCACACACACACACAGTTACATGAATCCAAAGTTCTCCACAATATAATTGAATATAAACATTTGATGTTGTGTAACAATACTAGAATGATTAGTCCAGTTCAGTAATACAAACACAAGCCAAATAATTATCTCCAGTAATATTTATAAAGACTGTATATACTATACATATACTTACATACATAGCACTATGCCCCCTCACACAAGTCCAAATGTCTCTGCCCATAGTATTAGTTTTAGTATTAGTGTTATATAATGTACCATATATTACAGGGGATGCCAAGTACAATGAAGAGGACCCTAATTCAGTAAAACTGTGCACACTAACGCAACCAGCTTTTTTGTAGGTTTTTTTTTAGATTTTTTTCTACAATCTAAAAGTATTTGTCTTTCCTTTTTATTTTTAAACAAAACCTGGCCATTTTGTAGGGTGAGTTGAGTTTTATATCTACTGTACAGACATTCCACCCTGGCAATTTCGATTTCTGGGACAACCCAGAATATATATAAATAAAGTAAAGTCTTGAAGACATTTTGCTAGTCATCTGAGTGGCTTTCTTAATTCATAATGACTTGTACAAGAATCTGTTGGTGATAAATACCCTGAAACATATCTCATTTAGCAAATTGCCAACATATTTGTGTATAAGTCTCCCTGACACCTTGCTGGTACATGCTCACAGTCGCATTACAGGGTATTTATTGGCAACAGATGCTTGTACAAGTCGTACTGAATCGAGAAAGCTAGTTGGATGACTTTTCTACTAATTTTGCTGCTTGGGTAAATATATTTGCTAAAAGTTTCTAATTAAAAAACTATATTTGTAACCTAAAAATGTGTCTCTTGCAGTCTTCCTCTTCTTCCCAGGAAAGACTGCACCAACTTCCATTTCAGCCAACAGCAGATGAGTTGCATTTTCTTTCCAAACACTTTCGAAGCACTGAGAGTGTCACAGATGAGGAGGGAAGGCACTCCCCCTGCATGCGCCCCCGATCCAGAAGCCTCAGGTAAGTTTTTCTTTAAAGCTGATGTTGGGCTAAAACACATTTTATGCCTTTTAAAGGGCATGTCCACCCCTTTTTACAACATGTTTCTGTAGTGTAGGGCTCCCTCCCCCAACCCCAAACACCATATTAAAACACCCCAGACACAAAACACCCCGATCTGTACTTACATCACCTCTTTCCCCCGTCGATGTGTCACAGGGGGCCGGACCGGCAGCCGCATCTGTGATTGGCTGAGAGGCAGCCAATCACGGTCTCGGCTTCTGGCTGTGCAGATCAACGGAGGAAAGAGGTGATGGAAGTACAGATTGGGGGTGTTTTGTGTCAAACTACTATGGTGTTTGGGGTTGGGGGAGGGAGCCCTACACTACAGAAAAGGGGTTTTGTGCTAGGGGGAGGGAGAGAGAAACGGGAGGGGGAGGAGGTCTGTACTGAGCATGACAAAATTCTCCCGGAGGAGAGACAGGAGGCAGAGTCCTATATGAACTCTGCAGAGCTCCTGGTGGGCAGTTTTTTGGACCTTAGGGGGGGATTACTGGAGAGCCATTTGGAGCTGAGATGTGAGGTAAGGATTTTTCTACACTACATAGTGGGGCCAGTAGTGGGTTAAATTGTAGTTTTGGGGGTGGACATGCCCTTTAAAGTATTTTCTTTCAAAAGATATACCAGTGTGAAATTAGTTATTTCTTTCACTGCAAAAAGCCCTTCAGTAAACCTGGACTAATGGGAAAGGGACAAGAAGTAACTTTCCTATAGAGGAAATCTATAGAAACTTGAAAAAGCCAGAAAACTGCAAGGCTATTTGTAATTTTAAAATGCTGCTGAGACATTGGTAATATTACTAAGGAATTATAGAAATCCATAAAGTTTTATTTATGTTTGAGCTTTTTGACAGTTGTCATACCCTTTAATTTAATCAGGTGAGCTCTAGCTGCACTGCCCATCTTTCTTTGTGATAAGAACTGATGATTATGCAAACCCAAAGTACATTGTTATTTTGGATAACTCATCTCCCTTTACAAGTGTTTATAAACCCTTGTAACCTTTAAATGGAGCATTAAAGGGCATCAATAGAGGGAAAATTAACTTTTTTTTCTTTCTTTCCATGTGTTCTATAATTCCCCACAACCCCCAGAGTATCTTCACTTTTTTCAGATTCCCTCTCTGTCCTGAGATACACCAGTTAGAAGAATACGTGATTGCATTCCTCTACTCCTACTTGGACTGTCAATCAAATCCCTGTGACGTGATCCCCCCTCCCTGCTCTGTAATAAACATAAGCATTAGCAGGGGGAGAGAGGTAGCTTTGATGGTAGATATAAGGCTGCACTTGACCCCCCCTTCTTAATAGCTTTCACTGATTGATGATGGGTCACAAAGTGAGAGATCATAAACTGTACTGTTCTCCTTCTTCCGTTTCTCCAGGACAGCTTGCTTTCTATTGGCCACTGGGCGTGGGTGGGTTTTTCAGGATGTTGAACTTTTAACTCCTACTGCACATAATAAGCTTGTCGGTTAGCCGGAGTTGAGACATGGAGGAGGTAACGGGGGAGTGCTGCACAGAGATCTGACACCATGGTTAAACAAAGTCACTGACAGAGATAGGATTAAGGCAGCACAGAGTACATGAATTTAACTTTGTAAAGGGGCAATGTGTTTTTTTCACTATAGATGCCCTTTAATATCTTAGGCTGGTTACAAACAGATGAATTTTTCATCCTGACTGACCGGTCGCCACAGCCAAGACCGATCACTGGCAAGGTGAATACTGCCACTGCTGACAGTTTACTTCAGGCAAAAACATTTTTTTTTTAGACAGTTATAACAATTTGTCATTGATTATATGCATTACCCTGTATCTTTGTGCAAGTACCCATTTTCTTTTGTCTTACAGCCCTGGTCGAGCTTTAGCCAACTTTGACAATGAGATAGTTATGATGAACCATGTCTACAAAGAGAGATTTCCAAAAGTAAGCTTGTTGAATCGTGAAAAAAAGCAAAGAAATCCTATTTTTTGTATTATTTTTCAGAAAGTGCTGAATGGGAATGTTAGGATTAGAATAATACATTGCTTTCTGTTTTTATCTGTTTAGGCCACAGCACAGATGGAGGATCGGCTACAAGATATTATTACTCATTTCTGTCCCAGTAGAACATTACCACTGGCTGATGGTGTTCTGGGCTTCATTCACCACCAGATTATTGAGCTGGCTCGAGACTGTCTGGATAAGTCTAAGGGAGCATTGATCACCTCTCGTTACTTTCTAGAACTGCAGGAAAAGTTAGAGAAGATGCTAGAAGATGTAAGTTTTTGCATACCTCTGTTCAGAATCATCTGATGTAAACAGGAAGGGCTAATTGTAGATTGTCTGTATAATAACTGATTATTATCTGTGTTGCCCTGTTTCTATGCTTTAATTGACTCTAATCTAGTATGTAATATTGAAAAGTAATCACAAAACTTCCACCATCCATGCTACTAGTCTGCCATTAGTTACTGTTTGTGGTATTCTGAAGGAATGAAATATTTTTGATCTGCTTGTTTCTTCTTTTCATCAAATGGTTATGACTGAGAATTGGGTTAAAACAGTGATTTTAAATTGTTGAAAGGGCATGTCCACCCCAAACTAAAATTCTACCTTAGCCTAATTACCCCCCAAAACCTACACCTTGCTAGGTTTAAAATGCTCTCTGAAACTCCTAAACATACATACCAGGACTCATTTTCTGATGCTGCCACTCCGTGCCTTTTCTGTGCGCTAGCAGAAGCAGAAGGGCCCGGATCAGTAACCGCTCCAGTCGATGGGCAAGACGCAGTGTTAATCACTGAAACCAATCACTGGGGGATGGACATGCCCTTTAAGGCTTTGATACATGTTTTGAGCAAGAAAACCATTTTGAGAACAGAAGTAAGGATCTAGGAGAGTTTTTAAAAAAAGTATTGTAGTTATGGTGAATATTAAGCAAAATGATTGCCTTTTTTTCCCTTTTGATGCTAAATTTGTTTTACCAATTATTCTCTTATATTTAGGCTCACAATCGTTCTGAAAGTGAGGAAGTTATGTTTATTGTGCAGCTGGCAAGGAAATTGCTGATGGTGATGGCACGTCCAGCAAGGCTACTGGAATGTTTGGTAATGGCGTAAAGCTTGAATAATGTTATCACTCAAATGCCTGTTTTATTTATTTCATATTTAAACATCCTAGCGAATTCTTCATGAAGAGCCATGAGAGCAATTTTATTGAAATGTATTTACATATAGTTAAACTGAAGATTTATCCAAAAAAAAAAAAAAAAGGCTTTATATTTACAAAAATGTTATTATGACTGATGTGGAGAGATGAATGGCAGCTCGTACAAAGCACGTAAAAAGACCCCAGGAACTGTCCATTTTTATGATTCAACTTGTTAAGAAGGGGTAAATTGAGAATGAGACTGAAGGGGGTAACTTAGGTGTTTGTTTTATTTTTCCTCAGTATTCCTGATCTTACTAATGTATGACAATTGTGTTTAGGAGTTTGATCCAGAACAGTTCTATCATCTCTTGGAAGCTGCAGAGGGTCATGCAAAGGTTGGCCAGGGCATAAAAACAGATATCCCTCGCTATATTATCAGCCAACTGGGTCTTACTAAAGACCCTTTAGAAGGTAAATTGGAAATTGGCAAGGCAAAATGTATAATGCATGCGCTCTCTAGATTCGTCTGTCTGAGTCCTGTCATAGCATGCTGTCTAACAGGCTAAACTTGAGTACAGTTTACAACAATTTTATAACACTTTAAAATTTGCATGTAAGTATATGTATGTATTTTTTGTATGTTATGCACTGAAATGGAAAATAAATGCAATTACCTATTTACAAAAAAAGTATCTGTAGTATGCCATTATTGTCAACTTAATAGGTGACACTAGGGAATTAATATAAATTACCGTGCTGTGCACGTTATACTGACTAAATAGCCAAGTGTTTGAAGTACTTAGCCAAGAGAGTCTATATATAAAAATATATCAAACAAATAGTAATTGTCTTCCGCGCTTACACTATATTAAAAGTGCACTTAAGTGAATATATAGAAGAAAATCTTATATAAACTAAATACATATATGTACATCTATTGGTAAAACACAAACCCTTTATTATCATAAAACCATAAATAGAATTATCAGAGCAAATATAAATATACATATCTAAATACCCTAAAAGGATCTACCTGTCAGCAGGGGGAATCATAGCATGATAAAACTAAATAAATATAACTATAATAGTTAAAGGGTATGTCCACCCCTATGAAAAAAAACAATATGATATGCAGCACCCCACAAAAGTTTTGTTTAATTTGATTAAATATGCTCACCCAGAGATGTCATACTTGCAAGCTCCGCTATCCCCCGCCGCAGCTCTGCACTTCGCACTCCACTTCTGGGTAAGGCAGCCAGTCACAGCCACATTTAATAATATTAACCAATTTGGAACTTAAAGGGGAAGTTCAGCCGGAAAAAAAATCCTTAAAAGATAGAACAAAATAGAATATGGTACCTGACCTTCAGCAGCAATGTCCATGAACCCAGTAAAATCCAAATAAACTTCAGGACTTCCTTGTTGTGGACCCCTAAAGAACATTTGTTTGGAGCAGTTGGTGAAGGAGAGCCTGGGTTAACTCTATGCGCAGTAGCAATCTGCACATGGGTTGATCTCCCGGCAGTCATTGTAAAAGTGTGTTCAGTTGTGCGCCCAAGGAGAAGCAGGAGGAGAAGACCCACACAAGAGCTTTAGGAAAGCTTATTTCATAGGAGAGTTTTCCCTAACAACAAAGCGTAAGAAGAAAGAAAGGAAGAAGAAAGCAGGAAGCTTTCCTAAAGCTCTTGTGCACTTCCCCAGCATACAGTCTTCTCCTCCTGCTTCTCCTCGCGCGTGCAACTGAGCATCCTATTAAAACGACTGCAGATTGACCCATGTGCAGATTGCTACTGCGCATAGAGTCGACCCAGGCTCTCCTTAACCAACTGCTCCAAACGAATGTTCTTTAGGGGTCCAAAACAAGGAAGTCCTGTAGTTTATTTGGATTTTACTGGGTTCATGGATATTTTTGCTGGATGTAAGAGAGGTCAGGTACCATATTTTGTTCTATCTTTTAAAGGGCATGTCCACCCCCAAAATTATAATTTAACCCACTACTGGCCCCACTGTGTAGTGTAGAAAAATTCTTACCTTACATCCCAGATCCAAATGGTTGCCCTGCAGTGCCCCTCCAAAGTCCAGAAAACTGGCCACCAGGAGCCTAGTAGAGGGAGGAAATTGTTTCCACCTCTGAGGCTACCTCTGAGAGGTTTGTGGCATGCTCTGATCAGCCCTCCCTCTCCCTCCCCCTACCATTAAACCCTTTTGATATGCGGTAGGGCTTGCTCCCCCAGTCCCAACCGCATTCATTTTATTTGCAGAAACTCCCCCGATCTCTACTTACCTTCCCTCTCTCCTTTGCCGTTCTGAACTGCAGGCAGCCGCGTCCGTGATTGGCTGCCTCTCAGCCAATCACAGACGCAGCTACCGGTCCCATCCCCTGCTTGCAGTTCCATGGTGCGGTGAAGGATAGAGGGAAGGTAAGTAACTATCGGGGGAGTTTCTGCACATAAGATTAAAGGGTATCTCCACTGGTTTTTGTAAGTTTTTTGAATCCATTTCTATTGAAGAACGGGAGGTAAAGGAGCTGTGCCTTACCTTCCGTTCTTCAATAGAACACACAGGAGCCAGGAGAGAAGGTAAGAACTTGCTCGCTCTCTCCCCCGGCGCGTAGTCTGGACAGGTCCCGACGGACCTTGTCTTCTATGCGCATAGATCGCGCATGCGCATAGAAGACAAGGTCCGTCGGGACCTGTCAGACAGCGCCGGGGGAGGAGAGCGAGCAAGTTCTTACCTTCTCTCCTGGCTCCTGTGTGTTCTATTGAAGAACGGAGGTAAGGCACAGCTCCTTACCTCCCGTTCTTCAATAGAAAGGATTCAAAAAACTTACAAAAACCAGTGGAGATACCCTTTAATCTTATGTGCAGAAACTCCCCCGATAGTTACTTACCTTCCCTCTATCCTTCACCGCACCATGGAACTGCAAGCAGGGGATGGGACCGGTAGCTGCGTCTGTGATTGGCTGAGAGGCAGCCAATCACGGACGCGGTGCCTGCAGTTCAGAACGGCAAAGGAGAGAGGGAAGGTAAGTAGAGATCGGGGGAGTTTCTGCAAATAAAATGAATGCGGTTGGGACTGGGGGAGCAAGCCCACCGCATATCAAAAGGGTTTAATGGTAGGGGGAGGGAGAGGGAGGGCTGATCAGAGCATGCCACAAACCTCTCAGAGGTAGCCTCAGAGGTGGAAACAATTTCCTCCCTCTACTAGGCTCCTGGTGGCCAGTTTTCTGGACTTTGGAGGGGCACTGCAGGGCAACCATTTGGATCTGGGATGTAAGGTAAGAATTTTTCTACACTACACAGTGGGGCCAGTAGTGGGTTAAATTTTCTTCTTCAATAGAAATGGATTCAAAAAACTTACAAAAACCAGTGGAGATACCCTTTAATGCGGTTGGGGCTGGGGAAGCAAGGCCTACCACATATCAAAAGTTTTGTTAAAGGGTGGACATTTAAGTTTTAAGTACCCCTGCATATCATATTAAACGTTTTTCTAAGGGCTGGATATTCCCTTTAAGTGTAGCAGAACACACTCTCGGGTCTTGAATAAAACCTTTTTTTATTAACTTAAACAATATTTAAAAGAACATGTTTCCGCTCCCTTAGGAGCCGTCATCAGGATCACCATCTATAATATTAATATTCAATAAAAGATAAAGCAGCAATCAATAGCAATAAAAAGATGCTTGCTCCTATCTCCCATAAATTATAGATTTGGGGAAAAAGGATGGCTCTGGTGTTCCTCCCCTCAGGTATACATATCTGAGCACTGGAAGCATCCTACAGTTTTTAAGGGTCAAAAAATATCCCTAAACTTCTTATTCAGATAGGATCCGGTGGTTTCAGGCCCCACCGTCTTTCAATGAGGGAAGGCATGCAGAAAGGTAAGGCCTATTCTCATGCTGCGGAGGAACTGTACATCATGCCCCTCGGGGCTAAAATATGCAGATTCACTCCTCTGCCATGCGGGAAACCAGTTGCTTTGCATCTGGCGTCTACTAATTCTGTTTATAAGCTGATTGGCTCGGGGGTGGGTCTTCTGCCCCTGGTTTATACTGGGCTTTTTCTCACATGACGCTCAGGGGGCGGGACTTCCTCCTTCTCTGGTTCCTCTACTCCGGACGCCATCTTGGCAGCATGATTCTCCTCCAGGCCTGCTTAAACTCCTGCTTTCAGCTAAGTGCTCACACTGCCTCGTTTTCTTTCTGACTCTGCAGTTTTTTTTCTTGTGGGGCTCTGGGGTTTCTTCCTGGGGAAACCTGTCCTGGGATCTTAAATTTAATTGTTGATTATTTAATCCTTAATTTGTGCCTTTAAAAAAAGATTAATTTACAATTTTTTGGCCTTTCTCCTGGCTATCTTGCTCCTCCTCCTTCATTGTCAGCCAAGGAGAAAGCCTAGTCCCGTTCAAAAACAGCCAAGCCTTCCCCTGCCATTTCTTATGTGTGTGTTTTGTGCCAAGGAAAGTTACCGGCCGGTCTATCTGGCCCACTATGTGCGCCATGTAATTCAATCCAAGAGCCCCAGCCTGTACAGACGGTGCTTGCCAGTCAGGAACCCGAGCAGGCTAGAACACTCCTGAATCCATTGATTCGCTAAAGAATCAACTTTTGGGGACGGCGTTACCATCAGACCCCTCCTGGGGTTTCCCTCTAGGAGTCTGAACCAGCCTGGGCTAAGTCTCTAATGACTTCAATGCCAAATTTATCGGCCTTTATCTGTAGTTAGTGATCCCAGCAGGAACGAAACTCAGGGTTCAAAAAGCAAGTACACCATATTTGGAAGAAGGGATAAACTCGGAAGGAAGAATTAGAATCCATAGCCTCGGAACAAAAGCCTCATTTCACCTTTTCCCCCTGAGGCTAGTAACAACCTCATTAAGGTGGTTTTGCAGGTCCCTAACATTCAGGACCCTTATGAACCAAAAGACCACTCCAGGTCCTTGTTCAGGCACACCAAGAAGCCATCAGAGACGGGACCAGATTGTTCTACAGGAGTAGGCCTTGCCATATATGAAGCTCATCCAATCCAAACATTTTCAAACAATGCTTTCATTCCCACAGTCAGACATAGACAGGTGGTCGGTACCACCAGTGAGACCACTGTCCCCCTGTGAGAGGCCGCCACCTTGAAATATCCCACTGATAGGTGGATAAAGGGTCTATAAAGGACCTCTTTCTGGGCCTCAGGTGTGGCCCTACGACCCACCTTTGCTTTAGCATGGATGGCCAAAGCCATGGAAATCTGTCTGGATCAATTATACCACGCTGTATCAAAGGACCCTTTAAATGCTCCCTTGCTGGACATTATCCAGCAGTTATCAGATGCAGTGGTATACACACAGGGACACAGCTCTGGAGTCGAGCAGTCTCATTGCCCGATCATCGGCAGCTGTCATGGAGGCAAGAAAATCCTTGTGGCTCAAAGCCTGGGCAGCCGACCCAGCCTCTAAGAAGGCCCTGGTTCACATGTGTCGAACTCAAGGCCCGCGGGCCAAATCTGGCCCTTCTGGATGTTTGTGGCCCCCTGTGACTGTACAGCATCCAAGACTTACTACACTGCTATACATTTGTGCAATTCCAAGTGGCGTAACTATAGATCTGCCTGCTAGATACCGTGATCATCTCTATTTAACAGCTGACAACGTTATCTAGCAGGCAGATTTACAGTTATGACACTGCTTGGGACTGCACAAATGGATAGCAGCATAGTAAGGTTTGGATGCAGTCACCGAGTAAAGTTGGCGTTCCACATTAGCAAATGATCACACCATAAGCAGAGGTCCCAGTCTAAAATAGTGTGCTTTACACCCTTTCTCTACCAAGCACTAGGCACAAGTGTGAGAGTTCCAATCCTGCACCTGCTAAGTATCTTTAAAAAAAATTTGGCCCACCACTAAGCCTGTCTTTTTGATTCTGGCCCCTTATGTGATTGAGTTTGACACCCTTGCCCTAGTTAATATTCCCTTTCTAGGCTTACTTCTATTTGGGACTTTAGAAGATCATTGCCCATGCCATGGGGGGAAGGGCACTTTTCTTCCCCAAAACCGAGCTCATCGTTTTCCTTACTTTCGGCGTTCATTTCCTTTTGTCCCCTTTGTTCTTCATGCAACTCTAAAAAAGAAAAAAAAATGCCTGACCTATTCCTCCTCCGGTCCATCAATGACATAGCCCATTCCACTCTTGGGCTAACAAAACGAGGAAGCTTCAAACCGGGGGAAACAAGCCAAACTAGGCATGACTATACCTGACAAAACTACATAGGGGGCTGCCTTCAACTCTTTCAGGTGGCCCATTCCACCCAAAGACACCTGGACCCAAAGCGTCATTGTCTGCTGCTACAAAATAGAGTTCTCATCTACGCATTATTTTAGTTGTCTTTCTCTGATCTGCTTCCATTACCAAGATGTCCCTTTTGTATATGGGATTCTAAAACTGCACTGCATATTCCAAATGAGGCCTAACCAGTGCTTTGTAAAGAGGGAGAATAATATTTTTCTCTCTTGAATCTATTCTACTCCTTATACAACACAATACCTTGCTAGCTCTAGCCATCATTGTCTGGCATTGTTTGCTACAGCTAAGTCTGTTATCTACCAGAACCCCCAAATCTTTTTCTATTGGAGATTCACTTTACATAGTTTTTTTTGGTGTAGGTGGCACCAGGATTGTTAAACCCCAAATGCATCACCTTCCATTTATCAACATCGAATCTCATCTGCCATGATGCTGCCCATTTTAATAATCTATCTAGGTCAGCTTGCAGCAATTGCACATCATTTGACATTTCCAAAGCTCTGCCTAGTTTAGTGTCATCAGCAAACAGAGACCTTGCTCTCAATGGCCCCTTCTAAGTAATTTATAAACAGATTAAAAAGAAGTGGCCTCAGTACGGAACCCTTAGGCACTCCTCTTAGAACTTTAAAGGGCAAGTCCAGCCCTAAAATGAAAACTTACATATAGGTAAATCACCCCCCAAAACCCTAAACTGTAATAGTGTGAAATCTGAAATATATAAGTCTAACCTGAAATCCTGCACAATGTCCTGTTGCCCCTGTTTCTGCTTCCTGGTTCTTCCAGTTAGCAACTGTCCGTTATGGATTTGACAGTTGACATCACAGCCAATGACAATGTTTATCCCCTGTCTGCCACTTCTGAGCATGCCCAGGCTCAGTAAATGCTCAGTACAGGTTTCTAAATTGCTCATTTTCCATGAGGCATCCAGAAGCATAGCAGGCATACAGTAATGAATTCATAGGGCAAACTATGATATATCAACATATTTTAAAGAGGCCATTCTTTCTAAAAGTTTCTAAATGTTCTTATGAGGGTGGAGTTGTCCTTTTAAGCCCATATAGATGTAGCTCCATTGACCACCACTCTCTCTGTTTGTGATCCAATGACCAATTCTCTATCCATGCACAAATGTTTTTTTTCTAGGACAACAGTCGTCCGTTTATACATTAGTCGCCTATATGGCACAGTATCAAAAGCTTTAGCAAATGTCTACTACATTCACTGCTATGCCTAAATCTTAATTCTTACTCACTTTTTCATAAAAACCAAGTAAATTTGTTTGGCACAATCTTTTTCTCATAAATCTATGCCGACTACTACTAATAAGATCAGTTCTGGAGTCAAGGATATGATCCCGTAACAAAGTTTCCAGCACCTTCCCTACCACTGATGTTAGGCTTACAGGTCTGTAGTTACCAGGCTGGGGATAACTTACCTTTTTTGAATATTGGTATTAAACAGCCACTATCATTTCCTGAGATTTACCATAGGTCACTGGCATTTCCAATTTACTGCCCTACACTTCGGTTTAGCCTTTAGACCTCTCCAAGGTCTCCTGGGTCCCCCTGAAGGCTGAAGGATAAAAGGGGAATTTTGTACTGCATTTACTTGAATATAAGTCGAGGTACCTATGTAAAATGAGGTACCTAGGAAATTAGTGAAAATTGAATGACTCGAGTCGAAGGTAGAATTTATGACCACTACTGCCTTCTGATTCTGTATTGTTTTGAGGCTTTAGTTGCCCTTTAAATGGACAGCAGAATTCCCATACAGTAATAGCCAAATCCAGTATGGCTATTACTGTATGGGATTATTGTATGGGAAGTCTGCTGTCCATTTAAAATCAAATAAAGTCTTAAAACAATACAGAATCAGAAGTCAATCTTTTAAAAAAAAAGATACAATTCTCCTGATTCTGTATTGTTTTGAGGCATTGCCCTTTAAATGGACAGTAATCCCATACAGTAATCCTCAATTTTTTGGAATTCCAGATGTTTTGAGGAGAGGTAAGTGTTAACTTGCCTGGGCATTCAGTCTGCAATCCGGCTCCTGCACGCTCCGCCTCCACTGATAAGCCGCCTGACGTTACTACCCGGCGCCGAGTAGTGAGACAGGCGCCGAGTAGTGACACCAGCAGATAAGTGGATACGGAGCGATCGGCAGAGAAAAGGATTTTACTAGTAAGTACAAAAATCACCCTTTTAAGGGCATAGTTGTCTTTAAAGGGATAATCTGGAAACTATAAAGGAATTCAAATAGCTGAAGCATCACTACTTTATGGCATGAACATGTAATATTACTGCATTCATTTTCATAATTGAGATTTTAAATCTTACCTTTATGTTACTATTTAACCAGGTGTTAAATAGTAACAAAAGGAAAGCCTTTGTTACCTGATGGTGGTTTACTTTATCACTTTAAAGGACAATTATACTCGCCTCCCCCTCGCTCATCTTCCTCCATAGCTGCATAGCATCCAGGGTGAGGACCTAAATCGCTTAGTCCGCACCCTGGGTACTTTGTCTCCTTCTCCTTGCTAAAGTCTCCTTCAGCAATTTGCTCCTCCAATCTTCCCCTGTAAGTGACAGTTTACGATGCAGCCAGTGGGAAGACACACTCTGCAAAGAGGCGTGTCTTCTCATTGGCTGCACTGCAGACTGTCAGTGGAAGAGAGGAGGAGCGTAGTGGCTGCACTGCAGACTGACAGTAGAAGAGAGGAGGAGCGTAGTGGATCACTGCAGACTGACAGTGGAAGAGAGGAGGAGCGTAGTGGATCACTGAAGGAGACTTTGGCTAAGTATTTCAGGAGTCCAGGGATTCTTAAATGGTGTGCCTCCCAGATGTTTTGAAAAATAGAACTCCCAGCATTTCCTGGTTTGTTACAGTTGTCAAACTTCTGGAGGTGCACTGTTTAAGAATCACTGGTCTAGGTAACAGATGCTGGCAAAACACAGCTACAAACAGGAGAGATTATCCCTGGAGTGTCCTGTCTTTGAATTGTAACCTAGCCAAAACATTTTTTTTATCCTCTTGCAATATTAACACTTTTTTAATGTGATCACCACCACAGGGGAAAACAAATTCTTGTCCTGAATCATCCAGAATAATGATAATTATTCTTGTCCAGAATCATCTCAGTTGTGTGCAGGAAAGCTCACTTAAATTTCTTAGTAGATTGTCAGTATAATAAATTCACTAATTTATTCACTAAAACTGATTAGAGATTAATCTGTAATTTGGAAATGTTTTCAAAAAAGAATTCCCTGAAATCGGCCTCCTTTTGTTTATATTCTGCAGAGATCGTTCAGCTAGATAGTTATGATGTTGAAACCACATTACAATTGGACCAAGATGATATTCAAGATGTAAGTATGTCTATTCTTTTCTGTAGTCAATGATTTTAATTTATGTTAAAGGAATAGTTCACTGGAAAAGTGAACTATTCCTTAAATGCATTAATTAATTGAAAAACGGGAGGTAAGGCATAGCTCCTTAGCCTCCCAGTCTTCAATTTCTGTGGAGCCAGAAATGAAGGTGAGTATATTTACCTTACTTCCGATCCATCGTGGCCACACTGACAGGACCCGACTGCTTCCTGGTTCTGTTCAACTACAGCGCGCTATAATTGAACTGAACGAGGAAGAGGTTGGGAATTTTGGTATGGCCGTGGTGGATTGCGCGAAATGTAAGTTTATTTCTCCTTCATTCCTGGCTCCACAGAAATTCAATGAAGTACGGGAGGTAAGGCATAGCTCACGGGATTCAATCAATACATTAAACAGGGGTGTCAAACTCAATCACATAAGGGGCCAGAATCAAAAAGACAGGCTAAGTGGTGGGGCGAATTTTTTTAAAGATACTTAGCAGGTGCAGAATTGGGACTCTGTCACATTTGTGCCTAGTGTTTGGTCTCGGTAGGGAAAGGGTGTAAAGCACACTATTTTAGACTGGGACCACTGCCTGTGGCGTGATCATTTGCTAATATGGAACGCCAACTTTACTCGGTGACTGCATCCTAACCAGACTATGCTGCTATCTATTTGTGCAGTCCCAAGCAGCATCGTTACTGTAGATCTGCCTGCTAGATACTGTTATCAGCTGTTAAATAGAGCTGATCGCGGTATCTAGCAGGCAGATCTATAGTTACACCACTTGGAATTGCACAAATGTATAGCAGTGTAATAAGTCTTGGATGCTCAGAAAAACAATGCCAGAGCAAAAGACACTCCTGGCTAAAAAAGTATCCCAAAAGAGCTGCAACAAGCTATTCACACCAAATAATTATCAAAATTAACAACCTTTATTCACAACGGTGTATCATAAATATGGTCAAGAACAATACTATAAATAAATAAACCCACACTTCCCTCCCTCCATTGTATCCCCACACACATAGATAAAAACATAAATAACCAAATCCTTAACCAGCCACAGCTAAGTGTCAGTGGGGCTTCCCCTACCAGCACTTCAACATCATCTGAAGAAAATAAATTAGGGAGCAGTAACTTTGTGTCCAAACATCGGTTATCCCCGTGTAACGAATGTATCCAGACGCAGCTGCAAAGTTCAAATACTTTCACTCCAAACGGACATTATGTGTCCATAAATTGTAACTATCCAGGCTATTGTGTGGCAGCAAAGGTTTCGTATTTCCTTGTTACTGATAAGGATCAAAGCTGAAACATCGTGGCAACTTATCAAAGGATTCAATGTTCCACTCGGACAGGACTTACAAGAGCTCAATATAAACACGTCAGTTCCTCTCCGGACTCTCCGGGCTTCATGAGGTAATTACAAATAGAAAATAGTTCTACTACTTCACCTGTCCTTTGAGTGTTAATGTCTCAGTGTGCCGATACCTCCTTCATTGATCATTTTCGTGCAGTGCCAGATCTAGCTGTCGCCTTTTCCACACAAACAGCCTAATACGTCCGGAGTGCTCTCCTTCAGATGGCTTCGCTGTGGTCTGGAAGCAAACAAGACCTACGCGTTTCATCTCAACGAGACTTCGTCAGGGTTTCGCGAGGGCTCTTACAGAGATCCTTAAATAGCTATCAATTATCCTGTCTCCACTAGAGTTCCCCCGCCCTGTTTAAAGGTTAAGTGATATATAGAGGCAGAGTGGGTGGCCCTTTTCAAGCTGGATGCTTAAATCTAAGTATATATTGGTCCAATTACCTTAATTGATATACCCATATGGTTAAAGTAATTATCTATAATGACTCTAAGGTATTAAGCCAACCATTATACAGCTTTTCATTGACCAATCAGTTTACAGCATGACTTTCTCTTAATATTCAACATTCACCCCCTGGTTAATGAGCATGGTCCCTTTAGGGGTAAGTTCAGAAGAATCAGAAGGGGAGGAAAAAAGAGGTCAGAGAGGTTACAGTACAAGAAAGGCTGGGTGAAGAGTAGCCCCCCATGGCAGTTACGAAACAAGGAGAGGAAATGACAGAAGTAATTCAAACAGGCATGGGTGGGAGTGATGGGGATTTACTGGTAATGAACTACTCGAATGTAGATTTGGATAGTGATACCTTAAAGCTAGGTACACACAGTACAGATTTCTGAAAGATGACAGACAGGATCTGCAAGATCCTGTCTGCCATCTTTCAAAGATCTGCATACACACAGTCGGGACTGTGTGTTTCCATCGGCCGCGCTAGACTCCTATAGGGAGTCTAGCGCGGCCGATGGAAATTTTCGGCCTTTCCCGAACGAGCGTACGGCCGACCCAATCGTTCGGAGGCCGCGCGCTCGTTCGGGAAACGAACGTACACACAGTAACGATAAAGCCCCAATACCGTCGGATCCGACGGTATCGGGGCTTTATCGTTACTGTGTGTACCCAGCTTAAGTCTCTTATCTAAGGGTCTATCATTTGTCCCCACCAGCCACCTGGATAGGTTCACAACAGTGAAAGATCTGCATCTGTTTGGGAGAAAAATTGTACTGTCTAAACTACTTGAAACGCAGAGAGTAGAGGAGGGATTGGATGAGAGTGATTAAAAGGCATTAGAGAATTTACTTAGCCTTATGGAAGGAACTGAAGAGTGTAATAGTGAGACAGAAGTGTTTAATAAAACAGAAAATACAGGACTGAGAAACAAATCTCAGTGGTTTCCATCCTTGTCGGCGGTTCCCTTGGTACATACCCTTGTCGGCGGTTCCCTTGGTACATACTTTCGTCTCTAAGGTGACTCAAGAGTTTGAGAATCTTAGAGTAAAGGATAAATGGAAGTCGAATTTGACTAAAGGGGAAAAAAGCCTTAAAACGTCTCTCTAGGAGGGATGATTTGATAATAAGGGCCGCCGACAAGGGTGGGAACGTGGTAATTATGTCGAAAGAACAGTACCGTTTGGAAGCAGTCAGGCAATTAACTGACAAAAGTCAATATGAATGTTTAAGTGTAAATCCTCTTCAGGAAGTAAACTCAGCTCTTAAGAAACTCATTTACTCTGGTTGGGAAAAAGGCTTGTTGAACAAAAAGGAAAGGGACTTCATCTGTAATGAACATGTGAGGTTACCTACATTTTATACCATTCCGAATGTACATAAAAAGAAAAGCTTCCCACCAGGAAAACCCATAATTTCGGGCATTGGGGGCCCAACCGAAAGAGCGGGTAGGTATGTGGATAAAATTTTACGTCCGTACCTTCAAACGTTAGATTCCTTTGTCTTAGACACGGGGGATGTCCTGAAAAAAATGAATGGGTTCGGTGTAGATGATAATGTTCTTATGGTGACCCTGGACATTGAGGGTCTATACTCCTCCATCTCCCATGAGTGGGGGTTGGGGGCAGTCAGAGCATTTCTGAGTTCTAGAGGAACAGAGTTCCAGCATCATACTAATTTCGTTGTAGAGGTTATGTCTTTTATACTTAATAACAATGTCTTCACCTTTAATCGAAAGTACTACAGGAAGATACGCGGGACGGCGATGGGGGCGGTTTGCGCCCCCACGTACGCATGTCTCCACCTAGGATTATGGGTAGATGGAAGATGTTAATAGGGTGGCCTTAGATCTGGAAGTTGAGGATAAAATTATCCTATGGTTACGTTATGTAGATGACGTTCTGCTCCTTTTGGAGTGGATCGGAAGAGGAGCTGGAAAGGTTCCTCCGCTCCCTAAATAAGAATAAAAGAAACCTCAAATTAACGGCAGAGTGGAGTAAGGTGTCGGTCAACTTTCTAGATAATAGTGATCCCTCTCTAACACATTTACCAATAGTGATCCCTCTCTATAAGAACCACTGGTGACAGCTGTGAGTTAATGGGGAGGGTGAGTATAGAAAGTCAGATTGATAACTTTAATTATAGAATCATCCAATGGATCTCCTATTGATCTATTATTGGTTGGAAATTTAAGGGGGAAGATTGATTCAAGCTCTGCACAACAGTTATATTTCACTGTGATGTTTCTACTGAACTATAACACTCTTTCCCAATCACAATTCGTTACAATCAGATTCTTCAAGAAAGCATACCAATAAGATTATTTCTAAAAGTATCTGATTGGAACCAATTCTGATTAGATACAATCAGATTCTTTCAGGAAGTATCTGATTGCTATACTAACCAATAAGATTCTTTTCCAATCAGAATTGGTTTCAATCAGCTTATTTCAGTAAGAGTCTAATTGGTTAGTATACCAATCAGATTATTTCTAAATTAATCTAATTGTAACAAATTTTGAATAGTTACAATCAGATTCTTCCAGAAAGCGTACCAATAAGATTCTTTCTGAAAGTATCTGATTGTAACCAGTTCTGATTGGTATACTAACCAATCAGATTATTTTCTAAACAGAATGTGTTACATTTAGATTCTTTCAGACAGATTCTTATTTGGTTAGTATACCAATCAGATTTTTTTCCTATTAGAATTGGTTACATTTAGATTCTTTCAGAAAGAATCTGATTGGTTAGTATACCAATCAGTTTCTCTCTGAAAAAATCTGATTATTGTTAGAATAAGTCTGATTTGAAAGAAAGGAATTATCTGTTCCCCAGACCATTTCCCAGATCCCAGAGCCATTTACAGTAAGTTACTGTATCATTTTTACAAAAATTTCGGTGACCCTCAAGAATAGAATGAGTAATCTCGAAAAACGATTGTGAGGAAGGTTATTTTTTTTACACTTCTGGATGTATGTACATTTTCCCAGACCATTTTCCAGGCCCACAGGGATTGTGGAACGGATTTTAGCAGTTTCGCCCATCTCTCAAAACCCTGGATTTAAATATCTTCCTGTATAGATTTATTAAAGCAAATCAATAAACAAAACAGAAAATGTGATAGTGTTATATAACAAATATAAGATGGATAATGTCTGTCTTATCTAGATGTTAGGCTGCACTTCCCCTCTAATACCTATTGGGGTACACCCAATAGGTTCCCTTCTGCCTCTGTATATTGTGTAAAACATTAATTTAGGGGATGTGACACTAATAGAACTAGGATTTCATAGGATTTCTTTTATTTTTAAATTCTTGCCTTTATTTGTTTTGTACAAATCCCTAAATTTTATAGTAGTGTGTATAAAGATTTTACATCAAATAAACAGTGCCGGAGCAAAGACACTCCCGGCTAAGAAAGTATCCCAAAGGAGCTGCAACAAACTATTCACACCAAATAGATATCAAAATGAACAACCTTTATTCACAACAGTGTATCATAAATATGGTCAACAACAATGCTATAAATAAATACACCCACACTTCCCTCCCTCCACTGTATCCCCACACACATAGTTAAAAACATAAATAACCGACTCCTAAACCAGCCACAGCCAATATTGGTTCATCCTAGAAGGGGATGAATTTATTAAGGAAAAGGTTGGGCCTGTACCCCTCCTAACGGCAAGGAGAGCCAGTAGTTTGAGGGATAGACTAAGCAAAAGTCACTTTGAGGCACCTAAGTGTAACCTTACATCTTGGTTGGGAAGAGCCCCGAGAAAAGGGAATCAAAAATGTGGTAGATGCTGTGTATGTGACTTGATGAATGAGCTAGAAGTGTTTGAAGGTCCAGATGGTAGGAAATGGTGGATTAAAGAGCATATTACATGTCAGACAAATCAAGTGATATATTTATTAAAATGTAAATGTGGTGACCTGTATGTAGGTCAAACTAAACGTAAGCTCACACAGAGAATACAAGAACATGTGAGAGCTGTGAAAAATGGAAAGCCGGAGTTAAGTGCAATGGCCAAACATCTGTGTGAAAAACATGAGGGTAGACGCTTAAGGTTCTCTTTTATGGGCCTAGAAAAAATTAATCTTGGAATAAGAGGAGGTGATGTCACCCAAAGTCTACTAAGGGAAGAATGTAGGTGGATTTTTAACCTTCATACTAAGAGCCCGGGTGGCCTGAATGATGAATTATGTTTCTCATGCTTTTTGGATAGATAATTTAAAGTTAGATGGGTAAAGTTCCGCTGTTGTGGTAACAATAACAATACAAGTCTATATGTTGCTATTCAAACAGGGGGTGAAAGCCATGTAGTAAACTGGTTGGTCAATGGACAGCTGTATATTGGTTGGCTCAAAAGGAAGTGAGGGAGGAAATCCGCTTCTGTTGATTTTTGATTGCGATGGAAGGGTGTTCTTCGCAGAGTTCTTTTCAATAAGTTCCTCTAGTTTTGGCCCAAACAGCAGCTTTCCTTCAAATGGGATAGACGTCAGGCTTTGCTTTGACTGTATGTCTGCCTTCCATTGTTTGAGCCATGTGATTCTCCTGGCTACCACCTGGCTCATGGATTTTGCTGAAAGTTTGAGCGAGTCCATGGAGGCTTCGCAGATGTAATCATTTGTAAATTTGATGTCTTTAAGTTGCTTTATTAGATCATCACGAGGAGTTCCATTTCTTATGGCTTCTTCCAGGTTTGTTAGCCAATCTTTGTTTGCCCTGGCAAGGCTGGTGATTGCCATGGGAGGCCGGAGAGCTGCGCCGGATAAGGAAAAGATTCTTTTCAGTATTGAATCCTGTCTTTTGTCCATTGGATCACGTAATGCTAACGTATCCTCCGTGGCTAATGTGGTTCTTCTGGCGGCTTTGATTATGGCCGTGTCAACTCTAGGGGCAGTATCCCAGGCGTTCGTGATAGCTGGGTTAAATGGGTATGTCTTATTGAATTGAATTGAATTTTTTGTCTGGGTTTTGGAACTTCTTTTGGATTGTTTCTAGGAACTGATCATGGATGTGAAAAGTAGATGCGTCGTGAGGTTTCTTGGAGAACATTAAGTCGGAAGGACCCGGTTGTTCTGGCTCTGATATTTATAGTGTATCTCTCATCCTTTTGATTAGG
The DNA here is from genome assembly GCA_019447015.1 of Hymenochirus boettgeri. Taxonomy (NCBI): domain Eukaryota; kingdom Metazoa; phylum Chordata; class Amphibia; order Anura; family Pipidae; genus Hymenochirus; species Hymenochirus boettgeri. The sequence continues at coordinate 199,131,632 of CM033469.1, read as the reverse complement.
TGAGACAGCACTTTCTGTGTCAGAGCATTCTCTGATTGTGTTTCTTCTGGTTGTGTGTCGCTTTCGATTGTTTCCCCTTGTTCCAAATTTATTTGTTCTGCTGGGGATGGAATCTTTGGTTGTATCATTGAGGATACTTGGTCCATTATGTTCTCCGAGAATTTTGCTAATGATGAGTCCATCATGGATTTAACTGAATTTAATAGTTGGTCTTGAGAGGTGACTGGATTTGATCTGAATCCTCTGTGTCTGGAGGTAGAACTGGGGGAAGAGAGAGAAAAAAGAGAGAGAAAAAAAAACAGATTCAAGCGGATTGTAATGCAGTTGTTTTGTTGTTTTCCATTGCTTTGTTTGTTTGCAGCTCACCCCCTTGATCCCGAACTCCTGGCTTCCTTGGAACTCATTGTGGGCACTAAAAATTAAATGTGGCCATATTTAGCATGTTTGAATAACATGTAAGCAAACATTGTTTTATTTGGGGTATATTACTCACATTTGGGGTGAGTAATATACCCCAAATAAGGCAGAAGCTGACCTGGAACGGCTATTCCCCACTGCTGCAAGCAGGAGCGGCGGAAAGTCATTAAAAGGGACTTACCCTGAGAAAGAGCCGAATTTTTAAAGTTTTCACGCCCCTTCCGGGTCGCGTCTGTGACGTCATTCGCATCATCGCGACGCGCTGGGACTCTGCACATCGCGCAAGCACTTAGGTGCAGTGCCCGATCAAGGGGGGAGAGGTCTGAACGAGCTGCTGATTGCTGTGTTGCTGTGATGATTCCCTGCACTCGCGAAGACAGGAATGAAAAAGGCTAGGGGGCGGGCCTCATGATACTACCTTTATAGGTTTAGGGGAGGGGATTCCTGTCACTCAACCAGCCAGGTGTGAATACCCAAGTGTAACCACTGCCGTGTAGGACCAGGGAAAAATCAAACCTCATCCATTATACCATGGGAGAACTCTTGGTTTCAACAGTTCTAATGCTATTGTCAGTAAGTCATTTTCAATTGACTTTCCTGAGTAATGAATGTATGTATCCTCTCAATTATATGCACACGGTCTGTACCTGCTTCCCAACCAAATGTGAGTGTAGGAATTCACTTGGATGTGAATGGAAGTGCCCCCATTTATGTGTCAGCTTCAGGTTTTTCTAATTTAAATGTGTTGTGGATTGTACCCCCTTATCTCACCCGTATATTTGCCCATAGAGTATATTGTGTGTGGGAACAAGGGAAAAACCAAAGGAACATTAACTCTCATTTAAAAACACAAAAGCCAGGTGAGCATTCTTCAAAGATCATACATGTGTGTGATCACGGGGGCTGACGTTACGCATGGTGTGTAATGAATGTCCGTTTTGGTCGACAATCGTTCTGTGTATGGATGTCCAGTCAGGGCTTGTTGCCCGATTCCCTGGGCAGATCTTCATTGAGATACTTTGATGTAGAGGTGCTGGATTATGAGGCCTTCAGCCTCATACACACAACTGATAATGGGCCTGACCCCACAAAATGCAATGCAACAACCGGCGGATTACTTGTCTGATACCCACCATTAGAGATGTGGGTTTGAATAGAACCCAGTTTCGAATCGAATCTGAGGGTTTCAAAGTCCTGACAAAACTTTCAGAACTCCCGAATTTCATGGAACCTGGATTTTTTTAATTTTCGATTTTTAGAGGAAATCGATTATCAAAAAATGAAAGTAGACGATTATCGAAAATTGAACCCTCGAAAGCGCTAGATTTCGGTAACCCTTGAAAGTATAACACGGAAGCTCGAAAACAGCCCGATCGTGAGGAAAGATAGTTTTAAAATAAGTTTGGTTATATATATGGGTTCCCCAGACCATTCCCCAGGTCTCTGTGTCATTTAGAGTAACCTACTATTACTATTTGTCCCTCAAAATGGACAGACTTTCGAATTTTTTTCTACCATAATTCGCGAAACAAAGTGGGTGTGGCTTGTGTGTGGGCATGGCTTGTGAGTGGGCATGGCTTGTGTATGGGCATGTGGATAGCCATTTTGAAGTTGGCAAATGCTGTACTGACATTAGATTACACACAGGCGCACTCTAGTCATTAGCACTCATCTGGCAATGTCTATGGGCAATTGACTGCACTCAGACCAAAGGGGGCTGAATAATCACGCACACCCCACTTGCAGCTATTGATTTATAAAAATGTATGATTTTCGTTCCACTTCTCACATGTCCACCACTTTGTATTGGTCTTTCACGTGGAATTCCAATGAAATTGATTCATGTATGTGGCAGTAATGTGACAAAATGTGGAAAACTTCAAGGGGGCCGAATACTTTTGCAAACCACTGTATCTGTCTATTATCAATCTACCTATTATCTATACATCTATCTATCTCTATCTATTATCTATCTATCTATCTATCTATATCAATCTATCTATATCGATCTATACCCCTCCTAACGGCAAGGAGGGCCAGCAGTCTGAGGGACAGACTAAATAAAAGTCACTTTGAGGTACCTAAGTGTAACCTCACTTCTTGGTTGGGAAGAGCCCCGAGAAAAGGGAATCAAAAATGCGGCAGATGCTGTGTATGCGACTTGATGAATGAGCTAGGAGTGTTTGAAGGTCCAGATGGTAGGAAATGGTGGATTAAAGAACATATTACATGTCAGACAAATCAAGTGGTATATTTGTTAAAATGTGATTGTGGTGACCTGTATGTAGGTCAAACTAAACGTAAGCTCACACAGAGAATACAAGAACATGTGAGAGCTGTGAAAAATGGAAAGCCGGAGTTGAGTGCAATGGCTAAACATGTGTGAAAAACATGAGGGTAGACACTTAAGGTTCTCCTTTATGGGCCTAGAAAAAATTAATCTTGGAATAAGAGGAGGTGACGTCACCCAAAATCTATTAAGGGCAGAATGTAGGTGGATTTTTAACCGTCATACTAAGAGCCCGGTTGGCCTGAATGATGAATTATGTTTCTCATGCTTTTTGGATAGATAATTTAAAGTTAGGTGGGTAAAGTTCCGCTATTGTGGTAACAATAATAACATAAGTCTTTATGTTGCTATTTGAACAGGGGGTGAATGTTGAATATTAAGAGAAAGTCATGCTGTAAACTGATTGGTCAATGGAAAGCTGTATAATGGTTGGCTTAATACCTTAGAGTCATTGTAGATAATTACTTTAACCATATGGGTATATCAATTAAGGTAATTGGACCAATATATACTTAGATTTAAGCATCCAGCTTGAAAAGGGCCACCCACTCTGCCTCTATATATCACTTAACCTTTAAGCAGGGCGGGGGAACTCTAGTGGAGACAGGATAATTGATAGCTATTTAAGGATCTCTGTAAGAGCCCTCGCGAAACCCTGACGAAGTCTCGTTGAGATGAAACGCGTAGGTCTTGTTTGCTTCCAGACCACAGCGAAGCCATCTGAAGGAGAGCACTCTGGGCGTATTAGGCTGTTTGTGTGGAAAAGGCGACAGCTAGATCTGGCACTTACTTTTTTAGCCAGGAGTGTCTTTTGCTCTGGCATTGTTTTTCTGATGATCTTTTTGTAGATCCCTGCTTGCACCGCACTATTGTGCGTAGCTACACCTTTGAACAAGTGGTGCATGCTTCACATTACTGTATTGAACTAATAAGTCTTGGATGCTGTACAGTCACCGGGGGGCCACAAACAAAGTCCAGAAAGGCCAGATTTGGCCCGCGGGACATGAGTTTGGCACATGTGCATTAAAGTAATAGTTACATTTTCGAGTGAACTATTCATTTTAGTGAGCCAACTCCAGAAGTGGACACTTAGTAGTTAAAACATACCTGTTCACCGGAAGCCTCCCTCTGTTTCTAAGTGACCACTTCAGGATTAAAGATTGGGCTTCTCCCACAACAATAGTAATATATAATTAGCCACAAGTGCGAGTATGTCCCTACCCACGGAGTGTTTCCATGTGTAGCACTGCAACAGGTAATTAAAGTGGAACTTCCCATCTCCGCACCTAGGAAGCCCACTTCAGGACTCTCCCTTGCATGTCTGGATTTAAGATTGGGCTTCTCCCACAACAATTTATAATTAGCCGCATGAGAGTGAGTATCTCCCTACTCATGCCATTTAGGGTGTCCGCGTATAGCACTGCAACAGCTAATTTACGCTGAACTTCCCATCCCCGCTCCTAGGAAGCCAGCTTCTGAGCTTAGCTACCGGTACTGGCATCTGATTGGCCGTGGGGGCGGGGTCTTCCTCCTTCTTTCCACAAGTATCTGCCATTTGCTTCCAGCCTCCTAGCGTTTCATCTCCTGCTGCTGGTGGTGTCTCCTCCTCTGGGCAAAATCTACTCCTACTTCTGTTCTGGCTGTCTCCTTGCTCTTCTTCAGATAAGATTCCTTTTCTTTTCCTTTCCTGGTCTTGTGATCCCTTTTTTATTGTGGCATAGTTACAATTTGTTCTCTGAGATTTGGTCCTTCTTCCCTTTCTACCCTTTTGGGAAGTATTCCCTTTACTATTAGCTTTGCTAAGTGTACCCTCAGGCTGCCAAAGGCTCCTCAGTGAATTTTTACAAGTGCAATGCTTGCCAAAAAGTTGTCACTCTGTCCCACTGTGCAACGCATCCCACGACCCTCCCCCTTAGAGCCTATTGCAAATTCTATACAGGAATGGGCCAAAAATCTTTGGGAATCCTTTGATTCACTTAAGAATCCGTCTGCGGTGTCCTCCGGGACCTCCCATGGAGTCTGAACCAGCCTGGCCTAGGTCCCTGGTTTCTTCAATATCTGCAATTTCGGCATCTCTTTGCCAGGCTCTCCAATTGGTGACTTCTTCAGGAACGGACCTGAGACCACCCACATTGACCACCAATTTCATAGAGCCCGCAAATTTTCTGACCGCTACTACATCCCTTTACGAAGAGGATGAAGTGTCAGAAGAAGTCCAACTGGGGTCTGAGGTGGCGGAATTGGAACCTCAGTCCATATTCACGGCAGAATTAGTTTATTTCCTCATAAAGGAGGTCCTATGGGCTCTCAACATCTCTGACCATGAATCACCAACAGATGCCTCTAAGCCATTATTTGGTCGTCCAAAAAGGAATACCTCTTTTACCGCTTTTTCCCTCCTATGCCCAACTGTAACAGAGAATTCTTCAGGAGTAGTCTGCTCCGGGAAGACTGTTCCAACTAAACCTCCAGTTCCAGAATATGTTCCCCTTTTCCAAATCAGACATAGATTGTTGGTTGCTGCCTCCAGTGGTGGATCCCCCAGTAGCTCGACTACCCATGGTTAACACCTTTCCCGTGGCATAACCTTCAGGGACCCCACAAATTGTCGATTGGAAGTTCTTCTGAAGAACCCCTTTTCTGCAGTTGGTGCAGCTTTGCATCCCACCTTGGCTTCAACCTGGGTAGTCAAAGCAATAAAAGTCTGGGTAAATCAGTTATACCATGAATGCCACCAAGACCCTAACAGAGTAGCCTTGTTGAACATTATTATTAACTGTCATATGTAGTCATCTATTTGGGGGATAAGGCAGGTTAATAGCTTGTGCTTCAGCTGCAACCATCAGGGCTATACTGTCTCTTTGTCATAGGCCCAGCATCCAGAAATGCTCTCATAAATTTACCTTTCTTAGGCGGATTCCTTTTGGTCCAGAATTGGACTAAATAATTGCTCAGGCAACAAGAGGCAAGAGTACCTCACTTCCTCAGAATTGTCTGCGAAGTGGTTTGTTTTTTCAAAGGTCATCCTCATACTTGCCCCTTTACCACAGACACTTGGACCCTGAAATGAATATCTCAGGGTTACAAGATGGACTTTCTTTCCTTTCCTCCATCCCATTTATTTCCTTCCAGTGTACCCAGGTCCCCAGAGCGTCGGAGAGCCCTCAATTCCATCATATAACCCCTGTGGCAAGCACAAGTAATTGTGCCAGTTCCGCAAGAAAGGAAGTATACAGGCTTTTATTCCAACTTATTCCTAGTCCCCAAGAAGGACGGCTCCTATGCTGGACTTAAAGTCCCAAGATATCTACGTCAAAATGCAGCACTTTAAAATGAAATTTCTCATATTCATCATCCTGTAGATTGAACAGGGAGACTTTTTAGCCCCCCTAGAAATTTAAGACGCGCATATCCATATTTCGATCTGGCCAAAACATCATCAGTTCCTTAGATTTGCTATGGTGGCAGGACACTTCCAATTGACGTCTCTCCCGGTCAGACTAGCGACGACACCTTGGGTGTTCACGAATGTCATGGTATGTCAGGCAGCTTTTCTTTGCCTGCAAGAAATATTTTTACTTAAGGCCCCATCGTTTGCTCTCATGCAGCAGCAGGTGGCCACATGCTCCCAGGTCTTTACTCGATTAAGATGGCTCTTGAATCTGCGCTATTAAGGAAAAGAGGTTTTCCTCAGGCGTTAGTGTCAACTATGATATCTGCCAGAAAGACGTCCTCTGCTAGAATATACCACAGAATGTGGCAGAAATACATTTCTTGGTGTAGCTCCAGACGTTTTCCTCATAAATTTTTTTGTGCTCCCTTATTGCTCATTGGGACTTAGGGGGACCCAGGACATGCAAGTGATGTCCCAGAGTGGCTTAAGGAGAAAAAGGAATTTCGTACTAACCGTAACATACCTTTCTCCGAAGCCATCAGGGGGACCCAGGCGTGACCCTTCCTGGTTGAAATGTGTTATGTTCCTTTTTACGGTTTTGGCTACTTGCCTTTTGTTGGTTTGATGTGCACTACAATTATTTTCTAACTCCTTTCGCTCCCTCTTTGGGACAAAACTGAGGGAGGCTTCTGGTGCACAGGTATATAAGGAAGGAGGGAGGAGCACCTAAGCCACTACTGTGTCTGCTCCTAAAGGTGGCTCACTTAAAGCCTGCATGTCCCCCTGGGGGATTCGGAGAAAGGTATTTTATGGTGAGTACAAAATTCCCTTTTTCTAATTTTTTAAGAATGTATGTATCGCACAAGTTCCGCTCCAAAACTGCTAAGGATCTTCAGGGTCCTATAGTTCAAAACTATAAGTGCATAGAATGTAATGCCATGTTGTCAACCGGTCACCTAGATCCACTCGTTTAGCAAGGCGACCCTCCAAATGAGTAACGTCCCCCTCATGACCATGGGCTAAATCACTCAGGGCTTCTATAGATTGTTTAAAGGACATGTACCAAATAATTTTTTAACTAATCACTATAATAAGGATTTTACCACCAATTTTTTTTCTTCTCTGACCTTCCTATCGGAGGCAAGCGCAGGATTTCAAAGGGGGGATTACTGGGTCACAACAAGCACAGTAGGAAGCACATCCATAAACTCTATTACTTATGGATCATATAATAATATATTCTTTTATATATTATTTTTCCCCCCATAATTGTCATCACAGCTAGCCAATAGAGATATCCCCTTTACTTCTGTAATAATGTATATTCATTAAAGGGCATCTATAGTGGGAAAATGAACTTTTTTTTCTTTCTTTCCATGTGTTATATAATTCCCCACAACCCCCAGTGTCATCACTTTGTACAAATTCCCTCTCTGTCCTGAGATACACCAGTTAGATACGTGATTGCATTCCTCTACTCCTACTTGGACTATCAATCAAATCCCTGTGATGTGATCCCCCTCCCTGCTCTGTAATAAACAGAGATAACAGCATTAGCAGGGGGAGAGAGGTAGCTTTCATGGTAGATATAAGGCTGCACTTGACCCCCCTTCTTGATAAGACTTCACTGATTGATGATGAGTCACAAAGAGAGATCGTAAACTGTACTGTTCTCCTTCTTCCGTGTCTCCAGGACCGCTTGCTTTCTATTGGCCACTGTGCGTGGGTGTGTTTTTCAGGATGTTGAACTTTTAACTCCTACTGCACATAAAAAGCTTGTCGGTTAGCCGGAGCTGAGACATGGAGGAGGTAACAGAGGGGAGGGAGAAGGGGGGAATGCTGCACATAGATCTGACACCGTGGTTAAACAGAGTCAGTGACAGATATAGGATTAAGGCAGCACAGAGTACATGAATTTAACTTTGCAAAGGGGCAATGTGTTTTTTTCACTATAGATGCCCTTTAAGGCTGGGTACACATGAGTAGATTTTTTTTGGCCAACAGTCATCTGTCCCAGCCAGCCACTTGCGAAGAAAAATTTGTCTGTGTGTACCCAGCGTAATGGTCTGTTTTACTGAGAGATCCACATTTTTGCTACATTATCCTTAGTGTCTTTCAAAGTCAGAGCTGTGACACTGATGGTAGATCTGACAGAATTTGATGAATATTGTTGGTATTAGGACCTGGCTCCCTTCTCCCTTTTCAATAACATCGGACCATATATGAGCACATTAAAAATCATTCTGTATAAAGAATATATGGAACTTGTAAAATGTCAAAGTCCATAGCGCACACCAGTCTTGAAAGCATAAGTGTTTTTATTTTAACTATGTGTCAACTATTATGTAATTATGTCAGACTTAATGTCTGAAGAAGGTGTCACACGGACACCGAAACGTCACAAGTTAAAATAAAAACACTTCAAGACTGGTGTGCACTATGGAATTTTAAATGTATACACATGGTACTATAACAGCACCCAGCAGGAACAAACCAACGCTAAATATAGCAATGCAGGGGATAACCACAATCTTTGGAATACATGAAATGCTGACTGTCGGCTATACAACCACCACCAGGATCTTGCAATGTCCTCTATTTCAGCTCCATCACAGTGGAGTAGGTACAGTAAATACTGAATGTAAACCCAGTCTAAGCAATCGCCACAAGGTTAATTTTAAAACCGTTCTCTACATTTTTGAAACAAATAAATGCTGCTTTTCACTCACAGCTCAATTAACTATGTAACAATCTGTGTAAGAATCTATGGGCACCAGGAGAAGTAAAACAGCAGACTGCACTGATCAGGTAAAAATGGAGGTTTCCAGGCACCAATACCCCCCCCCCCCCAAACACGCCCCTGTCCTTGCTTTTTAACTGTGGGAGTTTTACTTTCTAAAAGGGGCAGGGTGCAGCTAGTTAGTTAAGAACTATCAATCACCCAGCCCCTCCCCATGGCACACTACACGAACAAACTAAAGAGCAACAGAAAATGCTTATTAATTGTCCTGTTTTTAAACGCTATTTCCACCTAAGAAAACTACTTTTGGGGTTTCAGTTTTATTGAAGAACGGGAGGTAAAGGAGCTATGTCTTCCCTCCTGTTCTATATGCCTATGAGCGGTGCATGCACATAGAGTACAATGTCTTTTGGGACCTGTCAGAGGAAGTGTAGTAGTTTTATTAGGTGGACATACCCTTTAATACTGAATCAATTAGCCATTCAGTGACAGAGAAATAAGCTTTTTTAGAATAGCAATGCCTCCCACCATTCAAGAGCTCAAAGATACGGAGCATTATCTTGCTTTAAGCTTGGGCAGCAGATGCTGCCTCCAAAAAGGCCCTCATCAGCCTACCTTTTACAGGGTACCTACTATTTGGTCCAGAACTAGACAAGTTAATTTCCCAGGCTACTGAAGGTTAGAGCACTCGGTTGCCTCAAAACCAAGCCAGGCAACACAAGTGGGAGGCTGCCCTTGCTTATTTCATCAATAGTGGAGACACCCAACAAAAGATGCCTGAATGTTGCACATGCTTGTACAAGGCTACAAGATCAAGTTCATCAGAATAACAAAATACCACACCTCAATTCTTCTCATCCAGGCTTCCAAACTCCCACAGAGTTACATTCGCTAAATAGGGCTATCCAATTCCTTTGGGAGGCAGGGGTTATTGCATCTTTGCCACCCAATCAGAAATTACAAGGTTTTTAAAATAGATTCCCTAAGGACAGTGATATTGTCCATAGACAAAGGAGATTTTCTAGCATTAAGGATGCTTATTTCCACATCCCAATATGGCCAGGCCGCTACCGTTTCCTAAGATTCACAGTGGGGCAAGTCCATTTTTAATGCCAAGCCCTACCATTCAGTCTGGCAATGGCCCCTCGGGTCTTTACAAACATTATGACATGCCAGGGGGTTGTTAATACCTCTGAAGAATAAATTCTTCCTGCCGTATCTGGAAGACGCTCTAGTGAAGCCCCATCTCTGGAATTGGCACAAGTGCATGTATCCACCTGCATTCAAACCCCTACCCCGTTTGGATGGATACTTAATCTGCCCAAGACTTCTCTTCGCCCAATGCAGAGGATGGCCTTGGACACCTAACGACAAAAGATTTTTCTTCCACAGGAAAAAGCAGCCAGTGTCAGATCCTTAGCCCATCAGGCCATGGTGGCACAGAGTGACAATCCAGCAGGCCATGAGGCTAGTTGGCAAGATGGTAGCTTCAGCAGAGGCAGGGCCATACGATATTCCATTTACGCCCAAGTGCTGCAGGGATATATGCTAAGACAATGTGGCAAATTTCCTAGACCAGGCCAAATCTCTAGACAAGGCCATTCCGCTGCCATTAATGATCACAGTCCCTGCACTGGTGGACGAAGCTACATCATCTGCAGAAAGGCAAGGACCTATATCTTCTATCCTGGAAAGTGGTCACCATAGAAGCAAGCCTTCTAGGATGGGGAGCAGTGTCAGAGGCAGGCTAGATTCAATGCCAGTGGTCTCCAGAGGAGAGCACGCTACCCATCAATGCTCTGAGCAACTGGACCAATTTCCTTTTTTGGAAACACGTTGGAGTACAATCCAACAATGCCACAGCTGTAGCATACATCAATCAGCCAGGGGGCACTAGCCGTGACATGGTTATGGCAAAAGCATATCCGATCCTGTCCTGGGCAGAATGATATTCCAGCCCTCTCAGCCATTTGTGTTCCTGGAGTCCTTAAACGATCAGGAAGTCTTTCTCAGTCGCCATGTAGTGGACCTGTGCGAGTGTGTGCAATACACACAGGGGTGTTGGAGCAGGTCTTGCAATATTGGGGTTGTCCAGATGTGGACAAGGGGCAGATGTTTTGCGCCACTCATTGGCATGCCTAGTAGATGCTCTAGTGGTACACTGGAACTTTATCTTGATGTATGCCTTACCTTCAACACCCATGATACCCAGACTCCTCAATGGACGGAGTAACAACGTCTTCATAGCTCAATTATGCCGACCTTCGGGAAACATGATGGCAGAAAGCATGCAGTTGCCATCACGTCCAAACCTCCTGTCACAAGGGCCCCTGCACCACCCAGAATGTCTTCGCCTTCATCTCACAACGTGGAAACTAAATCCGAGCTGCTAAGGCAATGGGCCATTCCTATTTCCTACCATGCTAGTGGCTAGGAAACCCTCTTCTGCAAAAATCTACTAAGGGAATGGCAATGCTATGCATCTTGGTGATATGATCTCTCTCATAGGACATTCGCCTTATCCTGACTGTTGCGTTTTCTGTCGTCCAGATTGGACAAGAGGTCTCTCCCTTAGCGTTCTTAAGAGACAGGTATCCGCCCTGTCTGAGAATTTCCACAGATGGCTAGCTCAAAGAAGGTATATCCAGTCATACCTTCAAATTCGTGGCACACAAAAAAATGCTCAAATATAACCATGGGACCTATACTTGGTTCTTTTAGTGCTTCGGTCCATTCCATTTGAGCACTTAGAGTTGATTTCTCTGACTCTGCTTGGACTCCCGGCCTCTCATCTCCAGTCTATCTTAAACTCGGCAGCTCGGATCATCTCCCTCTGCTCCAAAAGATAACCTGCAACCCCGATACTTCAGTCCATAGGGTGGCTTCCCATCAAACAATGAATCATATTCAATACCCTGCTTTAAACCTTTAAATCCCTTTGCTCTACTGCACCTCCCTACTTATCTTCTCTCTTGGTCCCTTGTGCTCCAGGCCGTGCCCTTTGCTCCTCGTGAGGAAATCTTCTCCACAGACCCCCAACTAACACTGCTCTTGCTGCTCCCTACCATTGGAACTCTCTCCCTCTCTCGCTTCACCTGGTGACATCCATTAATGCTTTCAAATGTACACTGTCCTCCTACCTTTCTGAACATCAGCATAATTAATCATTGTTAGCCCTTTTAAGCACTTTGTACCCATCCCCCTCACTTGTACCTGTATGTTTTTCCCACCCCACTTAGATTGTAAGCTCTTTCGGGCAGGGATCTCATTCCTAATGTGTCGTGGCTTGTTCCATTTATACATAATTTATATATATATATATGCTTTCTTAACCGATGTATGAAATTGTATTTAACGTAATGAAATTGTATTTAACTTTATTTAATTTTTATCTATCTGTATAATGGCTTGTTTGTATACTCTGTATTTTATAATGTACAGCGCTGCGTACCCAAGTGGCGCTTTATAAATAAAATTATACATACATATTTCTGCTGGCAATCTTCTCCCAATCCGAAGGGATTCAGAACTGGCAGCAATCTATCGAAACATCTTGCCTACAAGTTTGCCTGACAGGGCATTTCTAAGTCCAAATCCGCATTTCCAATGGTGGTCTCATCCTTCGACCTTTATCAGGACATAGTGGTACCTTCCTTGTTTCCGAATCCTTCCTCTCCTCGCCAAGGAACCTCAGTGGATCAGATCTGTAAGGTGGCAACAACTTAGTCTTCTATCACAACCTTTATCAAATTTTACAGACTGCATGTCTTTGCTTCCACAGAAGTATCATTTGGACATTCTGTGTTGCAGGCTGTAGAGGCATAGCTATTTCCCCTCCATATGACTAATGGGACCTTGGGACATCCCCAGAGTGTCTGGGTCTCCCTAAGGCAGAAAGAGGCAAGAGATTTTTTTTATACATAAAATTATTTTCTTTGCAGCTGAAGGAGGACCCAGACAACCCGCCTAGTTAGGGTTGTTAGGGTAGGTTGTTTTTCTAACAATTAATCCATTGCTTCCTCTTTTGGACATACTGGAGAAGGTTTCTGGCACCCAGGTACTTATAGTCAAGGGGTGGAGCCTTGTTTACTTGGAAACAAAAGTGCCCACTCGGGGTGAGGACCGTGTCCCCATTTTATGTATAGTTTAAGTGTAAAAAATTATCTTTTTAAGTCTAACCAAACCCCTTAATTTACCTGATATATTTATTTCTTGTATTTCAGGCATGTATTACAAATACTCCTTCCCGAAAAAAACCTGGTGAGAGCGACTTTGAAACCATCAAGCTAATAAGCAATGGAGCTTATGGGTAATCTGCTGCTTATTATTTTTTTTCCTTATTTCTAAAACCTGCACTAATCAGTTTGCAGCAATACATTTAGTTAAAGTGTATTTAAGAAAGGGATTTGCAGTTAAAATGAGTGTCTTAAGAGCATAATCCTCTTGGATCCTATGGATCAATTGCTAGATGTACGTATGTCTTAATTCAACCTCTATTACTAGGTTACAAGCAGTGTAGTAATCATTAGGATGGTAATTGCAAGACTACCGTGACTTTTGAGATAAGGCTGAAATCTAAATGTAAAATAATTTGGTAACTACCGTATATACTCGAGTATAAACCGACCCGAGTATAAACCGAGGTACCCAATTTCAGCTAAAATCCTAATAAAAGTTGTTGACTCGAGTATAAACCGAGGGTAGAAACTTGGCATTCAAGATGTTTGGAAACTACAACTCCCAGCTAATAAAGCATGCTGGGAGTTGTAGTTCCCAAACATCTTGAATGCCCCCCTCACCAAGTTCAGTTTTTACCTGTGGGCTCTTCTCCCCTCTGCTACATCCAAGGGCTCTGTTACATCCAAGGGCTCTGCTACATCCAAGGGCTTCCTGGCAGGTGCGGTGCATTTGGATAAGGGGGCAAGGCTGGGTGGTTATGTGCGGCTATTAAGAACATTGTCAAATTGCTGTTTTGACTGTACCTGGGTGTAATCAGGACACCAAAACGCTAATTGTCCTGTGTTATGCCCCCTGAACATGTCAATGCTGTTGGGGTTACTATATTATTTTTGAATTATTCAATACTATTTTATATAATTAAGTTGGCAGTACTTTCCTCCCATAGAACATCCAAAATGTAATTATGCATTTAACATATATTATCTCCCACAGTTGTATTTATTTATTTCACAAATATTTACTTTAAATTTTTAAGCATTTCAGTGGTTACAAGCCATTTTTTCTAAATCTTTCCAAACTTAATAGGAGAATGTCTATAATAATGTTTTAAAAACGATTGCCAGTACAAAGCACCCCAAAATGTAACCCCATACAGGCCCCACTGTGTAGATTAAAAAAATCCTTACCTTACATATCTGCTCCTTATGGTTCTCCTGCAATGCCTTTTCAAAATTCAGGAATGTGAAGCGTAGAAGCTGTCAGTGACTCATCCGGTGCCTGTTTCTTCCTCAACAAAGGTCTGAGGCATGTGCAGGGGAGCCCTTTTCCCCCCTCCCTTCCACCATCTGGATCCATCCTCTACAGCCTTGGTACCTAGGGTGAATTCCTCCTCACATAAGGTAGGTAACAGCTGCCCACCCCCAACCGTGTAATATCTATTTTAAAAAATGCTTAGATCGTTACATACAGAGCCTTCTCTCCTGCTGCGTCTTCAATGACGTCAGACGTGTCTGTGATTGGCTGCGTCTTAGCCAATCACAGACGTGGCTGCAGGTCCGGCCCCTGCTTGCAACTTCCGCAAGCAGTTAGCAGGATCAGAGACGTCACGGAAGAGAAGGCTCTGTAAGTAATGAACTGAGCATATTTTAAAAGAAATATTATGGCGGTTGGGGGTGGGCAGCTGCTACCTACCTTATATGAAAAGATAATTTTCTGGGTGGACATTCCCTTTAAAGGAATAGCTCACTCGAAAAGTGAACTATTCCTTTAAAGTATTGATTGAGTTGAAAATCTCCATCCGCTTCCTGGTTCAAATCCAATATACTGCACAATGTCGTGCATGCATACTATTGTGGATTAGAGCCAGGAAGCGGCCATAGTTTTTCATCTCTGCATCGGTAGATCGCCAAAAAATTGATTAAAGAACGGGAGGCAAGGCATAGCTCCTTAACCCCCCGGGCTTCAATGAATACATTAAAGGAATAATTCACTTTTTAAGTGAACTATTCCTTTAAAATAAATATTTGCAGAATCTGCAGTAGGTCAGGCTGTCTTTTTTTTTTGTGTGTGATTTATTTTCATTTATTAAAGGATAACTGTATTGCCTCAATGCATTTTTTTTAAACTGCTTTCAAAAGTGTAAAGGTATGCAGCCCTCCCCATACATTTTTTTTCTCTCTGCCATGCGAGAAAACACTCCTCCACCCATCCTTGATCAGCTTGATTATGTAGGCTGTTCATCCTAGCAACCAAACAGTACAAGTTTGTTTGACTGGCAGAGGAGGAGGAGAGAGGTTGTAACAGACATTCCCACCAGCCAGTGACAAGTGATATGTTAATTAGGGCCCTGGGCCATCTAGGAGGCGTGCTTTTAGCACACATCTTTGCTGTGTGATATCTAAGGGGAAGGCAGCACAGTTGTAAATGAGAGTAAGCGATTTCAGCTGCTGGAAGTGTGGACATGTAATGGGGGTAATGTTATTTTTTTTTTATATTGTTGTCCTTTAAGGCCTTGTATTGTTTGTTTATACATCTGGTGTTTTCCTTGTAGTGCGGTTTATTTGGTTAGACACAAGGAGACACGGCAACGCTTTGCCATAAAGAAAATCAACAAGCAGAACTTGATTCTGCGCAATCAAATTCAGCAAGTATTTGTGGAGAGGGATATCCTAACATTTGCTGAAAATCCCTTTGTAGTAAGCATGTTTTGCTCATTTGAGACACGGAGACACCTCTGTATGGTGATGGAGTATGTGGAAGGTGAGTGAACATTCTGCCACTTGTCTACTTTTTCTACTTTGTGGATTTCCATTGCCAGCAGTATAGAGGTTTTGTTGCAGGTTTATGGGCTAAGAGTCTGATTGTTTAAAGGTGGCCATACTCTTTGCAGATTGGCCATACTCTTTGCAGATAGCCAACAAATCCTGCCAGGATTTCCTAAGTATTGGTAAGGTGTGGGGGATTAAAACATCTGACAATGATCGATGGAAAAGTTCCATTTGCTGGTATCTGCTCCCTTTATGTTAAGTAGAGGGAGCTGAAAAGCTCAGCTGCCACCACATAGAAGGCCTCATTGGCATCTGTCTATACTTTTGCATAGTTCTCTTATTTGTGGCAAAGACGTAATTTGAAAACGTGAACTTATATATCTGCATTTAAGAAGAATAAAGTCAAATCATTATGTTCAACTTACTTCCCATGTAATGGATATATGCGTAATGCATGTAATCAGCATTTTTGAACTATTGCCCAAATCGCTAGTGCCAAAATTAAAATACATTTCTGTTGCGTTGTGGTGTGGCCTCAGCCTAACTGTAAAAGTAAAACTTTCTTTTTAAAGTTAACTGATGTATGGTTCCATTTCCCAGGAGGAGATTGTGCGACTTTACTGAAGAACATGGGCCCACTACCAGTTGATATGAGTCGCATGTATTTTGCTGAAACTGTCTTAGCACTAGAATACCTGCACAACTATGGGATCGTTCACAGAGACCTCAAACCTGATAAGTAAGTTATATATATTTTGATTGCAGATAAGGAGGTGCTACTCTACTGTAAAAATGTCTGGAAGTAGTAGTCAGGGCCAGATTTATACTTTTTTCTCCCCTAGGTCAGTTATCTTTTAAACCATATTAACTCCCCCTCCCCCCTGTGATACCACATTGTGTGGAATGGCCCCCAAACAGTGACACACAATTCATGCGATTCCATGTGCGATTGCGTTTGCGCTGCAGTGTGGCCGTGCCCTCAGTCCATTATTGGTTCCGGTTTTTACTTTGCTGTGAGGAGAGAATCCAGAAGTAAAGTATCTGCAGTATTGGCTTTAGGGACTGTTTGGGACAGACCTTTTAATCACACAGCTTTGCTTCTGCGATGCACTGACAGCTCTGCCCTGCATCTAAGCCACACATCCTCTATTTGTGTAAGCAGACTTGACTAACTCAATAGATAGATAGAAAAGGAGGTGTCGTGACTTAGATGCAGGCCAGACTTGTCAGAGCATTGCAGAGGTAGAGCTGTGGGATTAGAAGGTCTGTCCCAACCAGTCCCGGAAGCCAGTTCTGCAGGCAATTTACTTTTGAATTCTTCTATCCTCACTGCAAAGTAAAAACCAGAACCAACAATGGACTTAATGCCGCCACCTAGCTGCTATGGCTCCCTAGGTTGTGGCCTGCCCAGAAATCCAACTCTGGTGGTAGTTCTCCCTTAAAACTGCTAAGAGTTTGTACATTATAAACAGTGCAGCTTGACTTTGGCATTCCTGTTAGTTACATGTGGAATAGTTTAAAGGGTATCTCCACTTGTTTTAAAGTACATCATCTCCCAACCCCCCTCCTACCTTTTTTTTTCAGAATTTCCCTTCTTTTGTTTGCAGCAGCATGGGAAAGTTGTGCTAGCTCCTGGGTGTGTGTCTTCCCCTGTGCTGGGAGTGGCTTGCTGCAGTAAAGAAATCCTTTCATCCCTTACTCTCTAAGTTCATTTTTACAGCTGATCATGCAGAGAGAGACAGGGGAGGAAAAGTTAAAACCCTCTTTCCACACTACTGTAACAAAGGCAGGGGGAACTTGTGTTGTTTGTAATAAAGATTTTTGTTGTGTCTAACTCTGAGAGAGGGTGGTTGAAAAAGTGATCTAAGATTAATTTTATAGGGGATGCTGGAAATATGAGGCTATCTGGTATTGGAGGGGGTGGGAGAGAAACACAAGCAGATGTGAGAGGGTGTATTGGGAGACAGAGAAACGGTAGTACCTGATTACTCCATTAATTAGTAAACTCAGCAAGCTGCTGTGATGGTCATGTGATTATTCCTCCATTAATCAGTGAACTCAGTAGCGTGTGTGTGTAGAAACGACCAGTCGGATCACACAGACAGCAGTCCCGACGGATCCTCACACGTTCTGCGCATGCACTAAAGGAACATGCGCATCAATATTTCCCAAGCAGGCAGTCACTGAAAGTGGGCGGACCTGCACCATCCACAGCATTCAGGAAAAACTTACTGGATTTCTTTAAACTATTGCTCAAAGACACAGGATACTGCAGGTACATTTCCACCTTACACATATCTATCCTTACAACCCAGGTGACTTTTAACAGTGGAGATACCCTTTAAATTAATTCTCCAAATGGATGAGCACTACAAATATCTTTTTAAAGGGTGTGTCCACCCTTGCCATTTCATTTTACCCACAGCTTAAGATGACACACACACCTAATGTACAAATTTCACTATACTTAAGTTTACCAAAAATGCTTTTATCATTACTTACACAGCCTGATCCCTCGCTATCGCTCTGCTCTCTCCTCTGCAGTTCCGGGGAAAGGAAGTCTGTAATTGGCTGTGACATAAGCAGTATTGCTAGTCCTAAAATCTGCAGAGGAGAGAGCAGAGCCGCAGAGAGGGATTGGGCTGTGTAATTAATGATAGAAGCATTTTGATAAGAGTATGTAAAGAGAAAAAAGGCTTATGCTACTGGTAAAATTATGTAATGAGGGTGGACATGTCCCTTACGGGCTTTTCCCAAGCATCAGGGTTTCTTCAGCTATGTCCTCCAAATACCAAATAATCTATAGATACTTACCAGCCTTCGGCTTGTCTCCTGTTCTTTTTCTGTGCACGGAAGCAAGCAGAAAGTGCCGGACTTGTATTCGCGTTGGTGATTGGCTGAGACGTAATGTCTAGGTTTCTGTTAACAGTGAAATCTGGATCACATCTCTAGGTAAAGTTATGTTGCTTTTTCCATGTACTCAGGGTTTAAGCATGCTTGCTGAATTAATGCAGCAAAAGAAAAGAAGTCAGTCCCTGCACAGAGAACTGATGAGTGTTGTTATAAATGCCTTTCCCTAGACTTCTGAACTTTTGTCAATGTCAAAATGTCAATCTGTTTCTGCCCAAGATAAACAGACAGAGATAGGCTAATACAAGGTTTGTAAAGCAATGTGCAGGATACACAGCCACAAGCTTCTAAAAGCAGAAAGTGTTCAGGAAGATATCTGTTGTATTCAATTAGATCAACTGGACTTGAAATGTAGTTCTTGAAGACGTTTCGCTAGTCACCCGACTGGCTTTCTCAATTCAGAATGACTTGTACAAGAATCTGTGGCAATTATGTACCCTGGAAAATCCCCCCCCCCCCCCCCAAGCTACTGAGTTCACTGCTAAATGGAGGAATAATCACATGACCATCACAGCAGCTTGCTGACCTGACTAATTAATGGAGGAGTAATCAGGTACTTCCTTTTTCTCTCTCCCACTCCCTCCCATACCAGATTGCCTCATATTCCCAGCATCCCCTATGAAATCAATCTTAGAGTTAACACAAACAAATCTTTATTAAAAACAACACAAGTTCCTCTGTATGTGTTACGTAGTGTGGGAAGAGGGTTAACTTTCCTCCCCTGTCTCTCTCTGCATAATCAGCTGGAAAAATGAACTTAGAGAGTCAGGGAGGAAAGGATTTCTTACTGCAGCCAAGTGGGTGTGTCTGCTACCATGATGATGCACATTGAGTGACCAGCACTCCCAGCACAGGGGAAGACACACCCCCAGGAACCTGCACAACTTTCCCATGCTGCTGCAATCAAACGAAAGGAATTCTGGGGAAAAAAAGGTAGGGGAGGGTTGGGGGATGGTGTACTTTAAAAAAACCAAAAAAAAAAAATGCTTTTTTCTCAGTGGAGATACCCTTTACATATTGGCGAAGGAACGTGACTGGTTCAAGAGAGGTGTTAAGGAGGCCATTTATGTGAAAATAAAGAAGCCAAGCCTAAATAGAGGTGGGGGGGTTCGACACCAACTGTCTGCCATGTACAATGCTGTTTTAACACCTTACTCTGGGCGTTCCTATAACACCTCTTAGCCACTATCTAATCACACCCTTAACACCTGGCTGTGATATGCTAATTGGATTTCCAGGGTACATAATTGCCACAGATTCTTGTCAAGTCATTCTGAATTGAGAAAGCCAGTCGGATGACTAGCGAAACGTCTTCAAGAACTACATTTCAAGTCCAGTTGATCTAATTGAATACAACAGATATCTTCCTGAACACTTTCTGCTTTTAGAAGCTTGTGGCTGTGTATCCTGCACATTGCTTTACAAACCTTGTATTAGCCTATCTCTGTCTGTTTATCTTGGGCAGAAACAGATTGACATTTTGACATTGACAAAAGTTCAGAAGTCTAGGGAAAGGCATTTATAACAACACTCATCAGTTCTCTGTGCAGGGACTGACTTCTTTTCTTTTGCTGCATTAATTCAGCAAGCATGCTTAAACCCTGAGTACATGGAAAAAGCAGATGATGCAGGTAATGTCACTTAAGCTACTTTTCACAAGCTGTAACTGTGTATCATTTTAAAAGTAATATTGCAGATGCATGTACCTTTGACTTTCCCACAATGTTCTGGAAATCCACCGAACAGATGGTAAGAATCTGTTCCTGGCCCGACGTTACTATTAATTTACTAATAATTGGTGTTTACTTACAGTTTACTGATCACGTCTCTGGGGCACATCAAGGTGACAGATTTTGGCCTGTCGAAAATTGGCCTTATGAACATGACTACAAATCTATATGAAGGGCACGTTGAGAAGGACACACGAGAATTTTTGGATAAGCAGTTGTGCCATGGTTTTACAAATGTCAGATTTTTTTTTTTATTGCAGTTAGTAATGTTTCAACTTTTTGAAAATACACTGTTTACACAAATCTGAAGGGCAAAATTTGAAATAACAAATCAGAATTCATTGATACCTACATATTTGTAGGTCATCTGTAGAATAAAAAAAAATCTGAAATCTATATTTGCCAAGGAGGTTGGATACAATACTCCTACCTCCTGTTCTGCAATAGAAGAAAAGAGGTGAGCTGTCAAAGCAGTATACTGGGGAAGGAGTGATGATGCTGTTACTCCTCTACCATCTCTATAGAAGTCAAACTGTGGCAAGTGGTGAAGCTGTCATAAACAAGCAGCATCTTTTTCAAAATAAGAGGTATTGTCTCCTACCTCCCTAGCAAACATAGCTTTTTATTTAAAAATAAGTTTTCAATACTGTTGATCTTTAAGTCTACTAAATGAGTATCAACGGAGACTGGGTTATTTTGAAAGACACTGTTACATTCCTGGGATTTTAACTGATTTAATTTACTTTAGGTGTGAAAACTATTCAGATTGTTAATTTGATGTAATCTCTTTCAGGTCTGTGGCAAATTCTATACAGGAATGGGCCAAAAATCTTTGGGAATCCTTGATTCACTTAAGAATCCGTCTGCGGTGTCCTCCGGGACCTCCCATGGAGTCTGAACCAGCCTGGCCTAGGTCCCTGGTTTCTTCAATATCTGCAATTTCGGCATCTCTTTGCCAGGCTCTCCAATTGGTGACTTCTTCAGGAACGGACCTGAGACCAACCACATTGACCACCAATTCATAGAGCCCGCAAATTTTCTGACCGCTTACCATCCCTTTACGAAGAGGATGAAGTGTACAGAGAAGTCCAACTGGGGTCTGAGGTGGCGGAATTGGAACAACCTCAGTCCATATTCACGGAGACAGAATTATTTATTTCCTCATAAAGGAGGTCCTATGGGCTCTCAACATCTCTGACCATGAATCACCACACAGATGCCTCTAAGCCATTATTTGGTCGTCCAAAAAGGAATACCTCTTTTACCGCTTTTCCCTCCTATGCCCAACTGTAACAGAGAATTCTTCAGGAGTAGTTGCTCCGGGAAGACTGTTCCAACTAAACCTCCAGTTCCAGAATATGTTCCCCTTTTCCAAATCAGACATAGATTGTTGGTTGCTGCCTCCAGTGGTGGATCCCCCAGTAGCTCGACTACCCATGGTTAACACCTTTCCCGTGGCATAACCTTCAGGGACCCCACAAATTGTCGATTGGAAGTTCTTCTGAAGAACCCCTTTTTCTGCAGTTGGTGCAGCTTTGCATCCCACTTGGCTAACCTGGGTGTCAAAGCAATAAAAGTTGGGTAAATCAGTATTACCATGAATGCCACCAAGACCCTAACAGAGTAGCCTTGTTGAACATTATTATTAACTGTCATATGTAGTCATCTATTTGGGGGATAAGGCAGGTTAATAGCTTGTGCTTCAGCTGCAACCATCAGGGCTATACTGTTCTTTGTCATAGGCCCAGCATCCAGAAATGCTCTCATAAATTTACCTTTCTTAGGCGGATTCCTTTTGGTCCAGAATTGGACATAAATAATTGCTCAGGCAACAAGAGGCAAGTACCTCACTTCCTCAGAATTGTCTGCGAAGTGGTTTGTTTTTTCAAAGGTCATCCTCATACTTGCCCCTTTACCACAGACACTTGGACCTGAAATGAATATCTCAGGGTTACAAGATGGACTTTCTTTCCTTTCCTCCATCCCATTTATTCCTTCCAGTGTGTACCCAGTCCCCAGAGCGTCGGAGAGCCCTCAATTCCATCATATAACCCCTGTGGCAAGCACAAGTAATTGTGCCAGTTCCGCAAGAAAGGAAGTATACAGGCTTTTATTCCAACTTATTCCTAGTCCCCAAGAAGGACGGCTCCTATGCTGGACTTAAGTCCCAAGATATCTACGTCAAAATGCAGCACTTTAAAATGAAATTTTATGAATTTTATGAATTATATGAATTTTCATATTCATCATCCTGTAGATTGAACAGGGAGACTTTTAGCCCCCCTAGAAATTTAAGACGCGCCTATTCCATATTTCGATCTGGCCAAAAACATCATCAGTTCCTTAGATTTGCTATGGGGCAGGACACTTCCAATTGACGTTCTCCCGTCAGACTAGCGACGACACCTTGGGTGTTCACGAATGTCATGGTATGTCAGGCAGCTTTTCTTTGCCTGCAGAAATATTTTTACTTAAGGCCCCATGTTTGCTCTCATGCAGCAGCAGGTGGCCACATGCTCCCAGGTCTTTACTCGATTAAGATGGCTCTTGAATCTGCGCTATTAAGGAAAAGAGGTTTCCTCAGGCATTAGTGTCAACTATGATATCTGCCAGAAAGACGTCCTCTGCTAGAAATAACCACAGAATGTGGCAGAAATACATTTCTTGGTGTAGCTCCAGACGTTTTCCTCATAAATTTTTTTGTGCTCCCTTATTGCTCATTGGGATTAGGGGGACCCAGGACATGCAAGTGATGTCCCAGAGTGGCTTAAGGAGAAAAAGGAATTTCGTACTAACCGTAACATACCTTTCTCCGAAGCCATCAGGGGGACCCAGGCGTGACCCTTCCTGGTTGAAATGTGTTATGTTCCTTTTTACGGTTTGGCTACTTGCCTTTTGTTGGTTTGATGTGCCACTACAATTATTTTCAACTCCTTTCGCTCCCTCTTTGGGACAAAATGAGGGAGGCTTCTGGTGCACAGGTATATAAGGAAGGAGGGAGGGAACCTAAGCCCCTACTGTGTCTGCTCCTAAAGGTGGCTCACTTAAAGCCTGCATGTCCCCCTGGGGATTCGGAGAAAGGTATTTATGGGTGGTACAAAATTCCCTTTTTCTTTTTTTAAGAATGTATGTATCGCACAAGTTCCGCTCAAAACTGCTAAGGATCTTCAGGGTCCTATGTTCAAAACTATAAGTGCATAGAATGTAATGCCATGTGTCAACCGGTCACTAGATCCACTCGTTTAGCAAGGCGACCCTCCAAATGAGTAACGTCCCTCATGACCATGGGCTAAATCACTCAGGGCTTCTATAGATGGTTTAAAGGACATGTACCAAATAATTTTTTAACTAATCACTATAATAAGGATTTTACCACCAATTTTTTCTTCTCTGACCTTCCTATCGGAGGCAAGCGCAGGATTTCAAAGGGGGGATTACTGGGTCACAACAAGCACAGTAGGAAGCACATCCATAAACTCTATTATTATGGATCATATAATAATATATTCTTTTATATATTATTTTTCCCCCCATAATTGTCATCACAGCTAGCCAATAGAGATATCCCCTTTAACTCTGTAATAATGGATATTCATTAAAGGGCATCTAAGTGGGAAAATGAACTTTTTTTTTTCTTCTTCCAGTGTTATATAATTCCCCACAACCCCCAGTGTCACACTTTGTACAAATTCCCTCTCTGTCCTGAGATACACCAGTGTTAGATACGTGATTGCATTCCTCTACTCCTACTTGGACTATCAATCAAATCCCTGTGATGTGATCCCCCTCCCTGCTCGTAATAAACAGAGATAACAGCATTAGCAGGGGGAGAGAGGTAGCTTTCATGGTAGATATAAGGCTGCACTTGACCCCCTTCTTGATAAGACTTCACTGATTGATGATGAGTCACAAAGAGAGATGTAAACTGTATGTTCTCCTTCTTCCGTGTCTCCAGGACCGCTTGCTTTCTATTGGCCACTGTGCGTGGGTGTGTGTTTTTTCAGGTGTTGAACTTTTAACTCCTACTGCACATAAAAAGCTTGTCGGTTAGCCGGAGCTGAGACATGGAGGAGGTAACAGAGGGGAGGGAGAAGGGGGGAATGCTGCACATAGATCTGACACCGTGGTTAAACAGAGTCAGTGACAGATATAGGATTAAGGCAGCCACAGAGTACATGAATTTAACTTTGCAAAGGGGCAATGTGTTTTTTCACTATAGATGCCCTTTAAGGCGGGTACACATGAGTAGATTTTTTTGGCCAACAGTATCTGTCCCAGCCAGCCACTTGCGAAGAAAAATTTGTCTGTGTGTACCCAGCGTAATGGTTGTTTTACTGAGAGATCCAATATTTTGCTACATTATCCTAGTGTCTTTCAAAGTCAGAGCTGTGACACTGATGGTAGATCTGACAGAATTTGATGAATATGTTGGTATTGGACCTGGCTCCCTTCTCCTTTTCAATAACATCGGACCATATATGAGCACATTAAAAATCATTCTGTATAAAGAATATATGGAACTTGTAAAATGTCAAAGTCCATAGCGCACAACGTCTTGAAAGCATAAGGTTTTTATTTAACTATGTGTCAACTATTATGTAATTATGTCAGACTTAATGTCTGAAGAAGGTGTCACACGGACACCGAAACGTCACAAGTTAAAATAAAAACACTTCAAGACTGGTGTGCACTATGGAATTTTAAATGTATACACATGGTACTATAACAGCACCCAGCAGGAACAAACCAACGCTAAATATAGCAATGCAGGGGATAACCACAATCTTTGGAATACATGAAATGCTGACTGTCGGCTATACAACCACCAACAGGATCTTGCAATGTCCTCTATTTCAGCTCCATCACAGTGGAGTAGGTACAGTAAATACTGAGATGTAAACCCCCGTCTAAGCAATCGCCACAAGGTTAATTTTAAACCGTTCTCTACATTTTTGAAACAAATAAATGCTGCTTTTCACTCACAGCTCAATTAACTATTGTAAACATCTGTGTAAGAATCTATGGGCACCAGGAGAAGTAAAACAGCAGACTGCACTGATCAGGTAAAAATGGAGGGTCCAGGCACAATACCCCCCCCCCCCCCCAAACACGCCCTGTCCTGCTTTTAACTGTGGGAGTTTTACTTTCTAAAAGGGGCAGGGTGCAGCTAGTTAGTTAAGAACTATCAATCACCCAGCCCTCCCCATGGCACACTACACGAACAAAAATAAAGAGCAACAGAAAATGCTTATTAATTGTCGTTTTTAAACGGCTATTTCCACCTAAGAAAACTATTTTGGGGTTTCAGTTTTATTGAAGAACGGGAGGTAAAGGAGCTATGTCTTCCCTCCTGTTCTATATGCCTATGAGCGGTGCATGCACATAGAGTACAAGTCTTTGGGACCTGTCAGAGGAAGTGTAGTAGTTTATAGGTGGACATACCCTTTAATACTGAATCAATTAGCCATTCAGTGACAGAGAAATAAGCTTTTTAGAATAGCCATGCCTCCACCATTCAAGAGCTCAAAGATACGGAGCATATTTCTGCTTTAAGCTGGGCAGCAGATGCTGCCTCCAAAAAGGCCCTCATCAGCCTACCTTTTACAGGGTACCTACTATGGTCCAGAACTAGACAAGTTAATTTCCCAGGCTACTGAAGGTTAGAGCACTCGGTTGCCTCAAAACCAAGCCAGGCAACACAAGTGGGAGGCTGCCCTTGCTTATTTCATCATAGTGGGGACACCCAACAAAAGATGCCTGAATGTTGCACATGCTTGTACAAGGTACAAGATCAAGTTCATCAGAATAACAAAATACCACACCTCAATCTTTCATCCAGGCTTCCAAACTCCCACAGGTGTACATTCGCTAAATAGGGCTATCCAATTCCTTTGGGAGGCAGGGGTTATTGCATCTTTGCCACCCAATCAGAAATTACAAGGTTTTTAAAATAGATTCCCTAAGGACAGTGATATTGTCCATAGCAAAGGAGATTTTCTAGCATTAAGGATGCTTATTTCCACATCCCAATATGGCCAGGCCGCTACCGTTTCCTAAGATTCACAGTGGGGCAAGTCCATTTTTAATGCCAAGCCCTACCATACGTCTGGCAATGGCCCCTCGGGTTTTACAAACATTAGACATGCCAGGGGGTTGTTAATACCTCTGAAGAATAAATTCTTCCTGCGTATCTGGAAGACGCTCTAGTGAAGCCCCATCTTGGAATTGGCACAAGTGGCATGTATCCACCTGCATTCAAACCCCTACCCCGTTTGGATGGATACTTAATCTGCCCAAGACTTCTCTTCGCCCAATGCAGAGGATGGCTTGGACCACCTAACGACAAAAGATTTTTCTTTCCACAGGAAAAAGCAGCCAGTGTCAGATCCTAGCCCATCAGGCCATGGTGGCACAGAGTGACAACCAGCAGGCCATGAGGCTAGTTGGCAGATGGTAGCTTCAGCAGAGGCAGGGCCATACGATATTCCATTTACGCCCAAGTGCTGCAGGGATATATGCTAAGACAATGTGGCAATTCTTAGACCAGGCCAAATCTCTAGACAAGGCCATTCCGCTGCCATTAATGATCACACTCCCTGCACTGGTGGACGAAGCTACATCATCTGCAGAAAGGCAAGGACCTATATCTTCTATCCTGGAAAGTGGTCACCATAGAAGCAAGCCTTCTAGGATGGGGAGCAGTGTCAGAGGCAGGCTAGATTCAATGCCATGGTCTCCAGAGGAGAGCACGCTACCCATCAATGCTTGAGCAACTGGACCAATTTCCTTTTTTGGAAACACGTTGGAGTACAATCAACAATGCCACAGCTGTGCATACATCAATCAGCCAGGGGGCACTAGCCGTGACATGGTTATGGCAAAAGCAATCCGATCCTGTCCTGGGCAGAATGATATTCCAGCCCTCTCAGCCATTGTGTTCCTGGGTCCTTAAACGATCAGGAAGTCTTTCTCAGTCGCCATGTAGTGGACCTGTGCGTGTGTGTGCAATACACACAGGGGTGTTGGAGCAGGTCTTGCATATTGGGGTTGTCCAGTGTGGACAAGGGGCAGATGTTTTGCGCCACTCATTGGCATGCCTAGTAGATGCTCTAGTGGTACACTGGAACTTTATCTTGATGTATGCCTTACCTTCAACACCCATGATACCCAGACTCCAATGGAAGGGAGTAACAACGTCTTCATAGCTCAATTATGCCGACCTTCGGGAAACATGATGGCAGAAAGCATGCAGTTGCATCACGTCCAAACTCCTGTCACAAGGGCCCCTGCACCACCCCGAATGTCTTCGCCTTCATCTCACAACGTGGAAACTAATCCGAGCTGCTAAGGCAATGGGCCATCCTATTTCCTACCATGCTAGTGGCTAGGAAACCCTCTTCTGCAAAAATCTACTAAGGGAATGGCAATGCTATGCATCTTGGTGATATGATCTCCTCATAGGACATTCGCCTTATCCTGACTGTTGCGTTTTCTGTCGTCAGATTGGACAAGAGGTCTCTCCCTTAGCGTTCTAAGAGACAGGTATCCGCCCTGTCTGAGAATTTCCACAGATGGCTAGCTCAAAGAAGGTATATCCAGTCATACCTTCAAATTCGTGGCACACAAAAAATGCTCAAATATAACCATGGGACCTATACTTGGTTCTTTAGTGCTTCGGTCCATTCCATTTGAGCAATTAGAGTTGATTTCTCTGACTCTGCTTGGACTCCCGGCCTCTCTCCAGTCTATCTTAAACTCGGCAGCTCGGATCATCTCCCTCTGCTCCAAAGAGAACCTGCAACCCCGATACTTCAGTCCATAGGGTGGCTTCCCATCAAACAATGAATCATATTCAATACCCTGCTTTAAACCTTAAATCCCTTGCTCTACTGACCTCCCATTATATTCTCTCTTGGTCCCTTGTGCTCCAGGCCGTGCCCTTTGCTTCGTGAGGAAATCTTCTCCACAGACCCCCAACTAACACTGCTCTTGCTGCTCCCTACCATTGGAACTCTCTCCTCTCTCGCTTCACCTGGTGACATCCATTAATGGCTTTCAAATGTACACTGTCCTCCTACCTTTCTGAACATCAGCATAATTAATCATTGTTAGCCCTTTTAAGCACTTTGTACCCATCCCCCCTACTTGTACCTGTATTTCCCCACCCCCACTTAGATTGTAAGCTCTTTCGGGCAGGGATCTCATTCCTAAGTGTCGTGGGCTTGTTCCATTATACAAAAAAAAAAATATTATATATATATATATATAATATATATATATAATATATATATATAATATATATAATATGCTTTCTAACGATGTATGAAATTGTATTTAACGTAATGAAATTGTATTTAACTTAATTTATTTTATCTATCTGATAATGGCTTGTTTGTATACTCTGTATTTTATAATGTACAGCGCTGCGTACCCAAGTGGCGCTTTATAAATAAAATTATACATACATATTTCTGCTGGCAATCTTCTCCCAATCGCAGGGATTCAGAAACTGGCAGCAACTATCGAAACATCTGCCTACAAGTTTGCCTGACAGGGCATTTCTAAGTCCAAATCCGCATTTCCAATGGTGGTCTCATCCTTCGACCTTTATCAGGACATAGTGGTACCTTCCTTGTTTCCGAATCCTTCCTCTCCTCGCCAAGGAACCTCAGTGGATCAGATCTGTAAGGTGGCAACAACTTAGTCTTCATCACAACCTTATCAAATTTTACAGACTGCATGTCTTTGCTTCCACAGAAGTATCATGGACATTCTGTGTTGCAGGCTGTAGAGGCATAGCTATTTCCCTCCATATGACTAATGGGACCTTGGGACATCCCCAGAGTGTCTGGGTCTCCCTAAGGCAGAAAGAGGCAAGAGATTTTTTTTATACATAAAATTATTTCTTTGCAGCTGAAGGAGGACCCAGACAACCCGCCTAGTTAGGGTTGTTGGGTAGGTTGTGTTTCTAAAAATTAATCCATTGCTTCCTCTTTTGGACATACTGGAGAAGGTTTGGCACCCAGGTACTTATAGTCAAGGGTGGAGCTTGTTTACTTGGAAACAAAAGTGCCCACTCGGGGTGAGGACCGTTGTCCCCATTTTATGTATAGTTTAAGTGTAAAAAATTATCTTTTTAAGTCTAACCAAACCCCTTAATACCTGATATATTTATTTCTTGTATTTCAGGCATGTATACAAATCTCCTTCCCGAAAAAAACCTGGTGAGAGCGACTTTGAAACCATCAAGCTAATAGCAATGGAGCTTATGGGTAATCTGCTGCTTATTATTTTTTTTCCTTATTTCTAAAACCTGCACTAATCAGTTTGCAGCAATACATTTAGTTAAAGTGTATTTAAGAAGGGATTTGCAGTTAAAATGGTGTCTTAAGAGCATAATCCTCTTGGATCCTATGGATCAATTGTAGATGTACGTATGTCTTAATTCAACCTCTATTTAGGTTACAAGCAGTGTAGTAATCATAGGATGGTAATTGCAAGACTACCGTGACTTTTGAGATAAGGCTGAAATCTAAATGTAAAATAATTTGGTAACTACCTATACTTCTGAGTATAAACCGACCCGAGTATTAAACCGAGGTACCCAATTTCAGTAAAAATCCTAATAAATTAAGTGTGACTCGAGTATAAACCGAGGGTAGAAACTTGGCATTCAAGGTTTGGAAACTACAACTCCCAGCTAATAAAAGCATGCTGGGAGTTGTAGTTCCCAACATCTTGAATGCCACCCTCACTTGGCATTCAAGATGTTTGGGAACTACAACTCCCACATGCTTTATTAGCTGGGAGTTGTAGTTTCCAAAAATCTTGAATGCCAAGTGAGGGTGGCATTCAAGATGTTTGGGAACTACACTCCAGCATGCTATATTAGCTGGGAGTTGTAGTTTCCAAACATCTTGAATGCCACCCTCATTGGCATTCAAGATGTTTGGAAACTACAACATCCCAGCTAAAAAGCATGCTGGGAGTTGTAGTTCCCAAACATCTGAATGCCCCCTCACCCTCCCACCCAGTTCAGTTTGTACCTGTCTTTTTCCCTGTGGGCTCGGTCTCTTCTCCCTGTGGGCTCTCCTCCATCCTTCCTGGCAGGTCGGTGCGGTATCCTGAGCGATTCCGGCAGCCGCGCGATCTTTTGTGCACTGTGCACTGGCGCGCCGGCTGACGTCACTGCCCGCGCTGGTTGGCGCGGGCAGTGACGTCAGGCCGGCGGCCAGTCACAGAAAGATCGTGCGGCTGCCGGAATGCTCAGGTAAGCTAGTGACTCGAGTATAAACCGAGTCGAGTTTCAGGCTGATTTTCAGCCTGAAAAAACTCGGTTTATACTCGAGATATACGGTATCTTGCATTTGGATAAGGGGGCAAGGCTGGGTGGTTATGTGGGCTATAAGAACATTGTCAAATTGCTGTTTTGACGTACCTGGTGTAATCAGGACACCAAAACGCTAATTGTCCTGTGGTATGCCCCCTGAACATGTCAATGCTGTTGGGGTTACTATATTATTTTTGAATATTCAATACTATTTTATATAATTAAGTTGGCAGTACTTTCCTCCATAGAACATCCAAAATTTAATTATGCATTTAACATATATTATCTCCCACAGTTGTATTTATTATTTCACAATATATTACTTTAAATTTTAAGCATTTCAGTGGTTACAAGCCATTTTTTCTAAATCTTTCCAAACTTAATAGGAGAAGTCTATAATAATGTTTTAAAAACGATTGCCAGTACAAAGCACCCCAAAATGTAACCCCATACAGGCCCCACTGTGTAGATTAAAAAAATCCTTACCTTACATACTGCTCCTATGGTTCTCCTGCAATGCCTTTCAAAATTCCGGAAGTGAAGCGTAGAAGCTGTTCAGTGACTCATCGGTGCCTGTTTCTTCCTCAACAAAGGTCTGAGGCATGTGCAGGGGAGCCTTTTCCCCCCTCCCTTCCACCATCTGGATCCATCCTCTACAGCCTTGGTTACCTAGGGTGAATTCCTCCTCACATAAAGTAGGTAACAGCTGCCCACCCCAACCGTGTAATATCTATTTTAAAAATGCTTAGATCGTTAATACAGAGCCTTCTCTCCTGCTGCGTCTTCAATGACGTCAGACGTGTCTGTGATTGGCTGCGTCTTAGCCAATCACAGACGTGGTGCAGGTCGGCCCCTGCTTGCAACTTCGCAAGCAGTTAGCAGGATCAGAGAAGTCACGGAAGAGAAGGCTCTGTAATAATGAACTGAGAATATTTTAAAAGAATATTACGGCGGTTGGGGGTGTGCGCATGCTACCTACCTTATATGAAAAGATAATTTTCTGGGTGGACATTCCCTTTAAAGGAATAGCTCACTCGAAAAGTGAAACTATTCCTTTAAAGTATTGATTGAGTTGAAAATCTCCCATCCGCTTCCTGGTTCAAATCCAATATACTGCACAATGTCGTGCATGCATACTATTGTGGATTAGAGCCAGGAAGAGGCCATAGTTTTTCATCTCTGCATCGGTAGATCGCCAAAAAATTGATTAAAGAACGGGAGGCAAGCATAGCTCCTTACACCCCGGCTTCAATGAATACATTAAAGGGATAATTCACTTTTTAAGTGAAACTATTCCTTTAAAATAAATATTTGCAGAATCGCAGTAGGTCAGGCTTGTCTTTTTTTTTTGTGTGTGATTATTTTCATTTATTAAAGGATAACTGTATTGCCTCAATGCATTTTTTTAAACTGCTTTCAAAAGTTGTAAAGGTATGCAGCCCTCCCCATACATTTTTTTCTCTCTGCCATGCGAGAAAACACTCCTCCACCCATCCTTGATCAGCTTGATTGTAGGCTGTTCATCCTAGCAACCAAACAGTACAAGTTTGTTTGACTGGCAGAGGAGGAGGAGAGAGGTTGTAACAGACATTCCCACCAGCCAGTGACAAGTGATATGTTAATTAGGGCCTGGGCCATCTGGAGGCGTGCTTTAGCACACATCTGCTGTGTGATATCTAAGGGGAAGGCAGCACAGTTTGTAAATGAGAGTAAGCGATTTCAGCTGCTGGAAGTGTGGACATGTAAGGGGGTAATGTTATTTTTTTTTATATGTTGTCCTTTAAGGCTTGTATTGTTTGTTATACATCTGGTGTTTTCCTGTAGTGCGGTTTATTTGGTTAGACACAAGGAGACACGGCAACGCTTTGCCATAAAGAAAATCAACAGCAGAACTTGATTCTGCGCAATCAAATTCAGCAAGTATTGTGGAGAGGGATATCCTAACATTTGCTGAAAATCCCTTTGTAGTAAGCATGTTTTGCTCATTTGAGACACGGAGACACCTCTGTATGGTGATGGAGTATGTGGAAGGTGAGTGAACATTCTACCACTTGTCTACTTTTTCTACTTTGGGGATTTCCATTGCCAGCAGTATAGAGGTTTTGTTGCAGGTTTATGGGCTAAGAGTCTGATTGTTTAAAGGTGGCCATACTCTTTGCAGATTGGCCATAATCTTTGCAGATAGCCAACAAATCCTGCCAGGATTTCCTAAGTATTGGTAAGGTGTGGGGGATTAAAACATCTGACAATGATCGATGGAAAAGTTCCATTTGCTGGTATCTGCCCCTTTATGTTAAGTAGAGGGAGCTGAAAGCTCAGCTGCCACCACATAGAAGGCCTCACTTGGCATCTGTCTATACTTTTGCATAGTTTCTTATTTGTGGCAAAGACGTAATTTGAAAACGTGAACTTATATATCTGCATTTAAGAAGAATAAAGTCAAATCATTATGTTCAACTTACTTCCCATGTAATGGATATATGCGTAATGCATGTAATCAGCATTTTGAACTATTGCCCAAATCGCTAGTGCCAAAATAAATACATTTCTGTTGGTTGTGGTGTGGCCTCAGCCTAACTGTAAAAGAAAACTTTCTTTTTAAAGTTAACTGATGTATGGTTCCATTTCCCAGGAGGAGATTGTGCGACTTTACTGAAGAACATGGGCCCACTACCAGTTGATATGAGTCGCATGTATTTTGCTGAAACTGTCTTAGCACTAGAATACCTGCACAACTATGGGATCGTTCACAGAGACCTCAAACCTGATAAGTAAGTTATATATATTTTGATTGCAGATAAGGAGGTGCTACTCTACTGTAAAAATGTCTGAAGAAGTAGTAGTCAGGGCCAGATTTATACTTTTTTCTCCCTAGGTCAGTTATTTTTTAAACCATATTAACTCCCCCTCCCCCCTGTGATACCACATTGTGTGGAATGGCCCCCAAACAGTGAACACAATTCATGCGATTCCATGTGCGATTGCGTTGCGCTGCAGTGTGGCGTGCCCTCAGTCCATTATTGGTTGGTTTTTACTTTGCTGTGAGGAGAGAATCCAGAAGTAAAGTATACTGCAGTATTGGCTTTAGGGACTGTTTGGGACAGACCTTTTAATCACACAGCTTTGCTTCTGCGATGCACTGACAGCTCTGCCCTGCATCTAAGCCACACATCCTCTATTTGTGTAAGCAGACTGACTAACTCAATAGATAGATAGAAAAGGAGGTGTCGTGACTTAGATGCAGGCCAGACTGTCAGAGCATTGCAGAGGTAGAGCTGTGGGATTAGAAGGTGTCCCAACCAGTCCCGGAAGCCAGTTCTGCAGGCAATTTATTTTGAATTCTCTATCTCACTGCAAAGTAAAAACCAGAACCAACAATGGACTTAATGCCGCCACCTAGCTGCTATGGCTCCCTAGGTTGTGGCCTGGCCAAAATCCAACCCTGGTGGTAGTTCTCCCCTAAAACTGCTAAGAGTTTGTACATTATAAACAGTGCAGCTTGACTTTGGCATTCCTGTTAGTTACATGTGGAATAGTTTAAAGGGTATCTCCACTTGTTTTAAAGTACATCATCTCCCAACCCCCCTCCTACCTTTTTTTTTCAGAATTTCCCTTCTTTTGTTTGCAGCAGCATGGGAAAGTTGTGTAGTCCTGGGTGTGTGTCTTCCCGTGTGCGGGAGTGGGTTGCTGCAGTAAGAAATCCTTTCAACCTTACTCTCAAGTTCATTTTTACAGCTGATCATGCAGAGAGAGACAGGGGAGGAAAAGTTAAAACCCTCTTCCACACTACTGTAACAAAGGCAGGGGAACTGTGTTGTTTGTAATAAAGATTTTTGTTGTGTCTAACTCTGAGAGAGGGTGGGTTGAAAAAGTGATTAAGATTAATTTATAGGGGATGCTGGAAATATGAGGCTATCTGGTATTGGAGGGGGTGGGAGAGAAAAACAAGCAGAGTGAGAGGGTGTATTGTGAGAAAGAGAAACGGTAGTACGATTACTCCATTAATTAGTAAACCAGAAGCTGCTGTGATGGTCATGTGATTTCCTCCATTAATCAGTGAACTCAGTAGCGTGTGGTGTAGAAACGACCAGTCGGATCACACAGACAGCAGTCCCGAAGGATCCTCAAACGTTCTGCGCATGCACTAAAGGAACATGCGCATCAATATTTCCCAAGCAGGCAGTCACTGAAAGTGGGCGGACCTGCACATCCACAGATATCAGGAAAAACTTACTGGATTTCTTTAAACTATTGCTCAAAGCACAGGATACTGCAGGTACATTTCCACCTTACACATATCTATCCTTAAAACCCAGGTGACTTTAACAGTGGAGATACCCTTTAAATTAATTCTCCAAATGGATGAGCACTACAAATTCTTTTTAAAGGGTGTGTCCACCCTGCCATTCATTTTACCCACAGCTTAAGATGACACACACACCTAATGTACAAATTTCACTATACTTAAGTTTACCAAAAATGCTTTTATCATTACTTACACAGCCTGATCCCTCGCTATCGCTCTGCTCTCTCCTCTGCAGTTCCGGGGAAAGGAAGTCTGTAATTGGCTGTGACATAAGCAGTATTGCTAGTCCTAAAATCTGCAGAGGAGAGAGCAGAGCCGCAGAGAGGGATTGGGCTGTGTAATTAATGATGAAGCATTTTGATAAGAGTATGTAAAGAGAAAAAAGGCTTATGCTACTGGTAAAATTATGTAATGAGGGTGGACATGTCCCTTACGGGCTTTTCCCAAGCATCAGGGTTTCTTCAGCTATGTCTCCAAATACCAAATAATCTATAGATACTTACCAGCCTTCGGCTTGTCTCCTTCTTTTTCTGTGGCACGGAAGCAAGCAGAAAGTGCCGGACTTGTATTCGCGTTGGTGATTGGCTGAGACGTATGTCTAGGTTTCTGGTAACAGTGAAATCTGGATCACATCTCTAGGTAAAGTTATGTTGCTTTTCCATGTACTCAGGGTTTAAGCATGCTTGCTGAATTAATGCAGCAAAAGAAAAGAAGTCAGTCCTGCACAGAGAACTGATGAGTGTTGTATAAATGCCTTTCCTAGACTTCTGAACTTTTTCAATGTCAAAATGTCAATCTGTTTCTGCCCAAGATAAACAGACAGAGATAGGCAATACAAGGTTTGTAAAGCAATGTGCAGGATACACAGCCACAACTTCTAAAAGCAGAAAGTGTTCAGGAAGATATCTGTTGTATTCAATTAGATCAACTGGACTGAAATGTAGTTCTTGAAGACGTTTCGCTAGTCACCCGACTGGCTTTCTCAATTCAGAATGACTTGTACAAGAATCTGTGGCAATTATGTACCCTGGAAAATCCCCCCCCCCCCCCCCCAAGCTACTGAGTTCACTGCTAAATGGAGGAATAATCACATGACCATCACAGCAGCTTTGACCTGACTAATTAATGGAGGAGTAACAGGTACTTCCTTTTTCTCTCTCCCACTCCCTCCCATACCAGATTGCCTCATATTCCCAGCATCCCTATGAAATCAATCTTAGAGTTAGCACAAACAAATCTTTATTAAAAACAACACAAGTTCCTCTGTGTGTTACAGTAGTGTGGGAAGAGGGTTAACTTTTCCTCCCCTGTCTCTCTCTGCATAATCAGCTGGAAAAATGAACTTAGAGAGTCAGGGAGGAAAGGATTTCTTATGCAGCCAAGTGGGTGTGTCTGCTACCATGATGATGCACATTGAGTGGACAGCACTCCCAGCACAGGGGAAGACACACCCCCAGGAACCTGCACAACTTTCCCATGCTGCTGCAATCAAACGAAAAGGAATTCTGGGGAAAAAAAGGTAGGGGGAGGGTTGGGGGATGGTGTACTTTAAAATAAACCAAAAAAAAAAATGCTTTTTTCTCAGTGGAGATACCCTTTAACATATTGGCGAAGGAACGTGACTGGTTCAAGAGAGGTGTAAGGAGGCCATTTATGTGAAAATAAAGAAGCCAAGCCTAAATAGAGGTGGGGGGGGTTCGACACCAAACTGTCTGCCATGTACATGCTGTTTTAACACCTTACTCTGGGGTTCCTATAACACTCTTAGCCACTATCTAATCACACCCTTAACACCGGCTGTGATATGCTAATTGGATTTTCCAGGGTACATAATTGCCACAGATTCTTGTACAAGTCATTCTGAATTGAGAAAGCCAGTCGGATGACTAGCGAAACGTCTTCAAGAACTACATTTCAAGTCCAGTTGATCTAATGAATACAACAGATATCTTCCTGAACACTTTCTGCTTTGAAGCTTGTGGCTGTGTATCCGCACATTGCTTTACAAACCTTGTATTAGCCTATCTCTGTCTGTTTATCTTGGGCAGAAACAGATTGACATTTTGACATTGACAAAAGTTCAGAAGTCTAGGGAAAGGCATTTATAACAACACTCATCAGTTCTCTGTGCAGGACTGATTCTTTTCTTTTTGCTGCATTAATTCAGGCAAGCATGCTTAAACCCTGAGTACATGGAAAAAGCAGATGATGCAGGTAATGTCACTTAAGCTACTTTCACAGGCTGTAACTGTGTATCATTTTAAAAGTAATATTGCAGATGCATGTACCTTTGACTTTCCCACAATGTTCTGGAAATCCACCGCACAGATGGTAAGAATCTGTTCCTGGCCCGACGTTACTATTAATTTACTAATAATTGGTGTTTACTTACAGTTTACATGATCACGTCTCTGGGGCACATCAAGCTGACAGATTTTGGCCTGTCGAAAATTGGCCTTATGAACATGACTACAAATCTATATGAAGGGCACATTGAGAAGGACACACGAGAATTTTTGGATAAGCAGGGTGTGCCATGGTTTTACAAATGTCAGATTTTTTTTATTGCAGTAGTAGTAATGTTTCAACTTTTTGAAAATACACTGTTTACACAAATCTGAAGGGCAAAATTGAAATAACAAATCAGAATTTATTGATACCTACATATTTGTAGGTCATCTGTAGAATAAAAAAAATCTGAAATCTATATTTGCCAGGGAGGTTGGATACAATACTCCTACCTCCTGTTCTGCAATAGAAGACAAGAGGTGAGCTGTCAAAGCAGTATACTGGGGAAGGAGTGATGATGCTGTACTCCTCTACCATCTATAGAAGTCAAACTGCGGGAAGTGGTGAAGCTGTCATAAACAAGCAGCATTTTTTTCAAAATAAGATGTATTGTCTCCTACCTCCCTAGCAAACTAGCTTTTTATTTAAAAATAAGTTTTCAATACTGTTGATCTTAAGTCTACTAAATGAGTATCAATGGACACTGGGTTATTTGAAAGACACCGTTAAATTCCTGGGATTTAACTGATTTAATTTACTTTAGTGTGTGAAAACTATTCAGATTGTTAATTGATTAATCTCTTTCAGGTCTGTGGGACCCCAGAGTACATTGCACCTGAAGTGATACTACGACAGGGATATGGAAAGCCAGTAGATTGGTGGGCCATGGGCATCATTCTATATGAGTTTCTTGTAGGTTGTGTACCATTCTTTGGTGACACACCAGAGGAGCTATTTGGACAAGTCATCAGTGGTATGTGTATAACCCAGGCAAATCTTTGTAATTAAAGGCTATTGTTTCTTCTGCCAATGCATGTTTTTGTTAAAAAAAATCCTTCTGTGCTTTTTTTTTCTGTGGTTCCCTGGTGACGTTTCTTGGTATTGCACTGCTTTATTTTTAGATGACATAATCTGGCCAGGAGGAGAGGAGACCATTCCTGCAGATGCCCAGGATTTTATTACCGTCTGCTGCGCCAAAACCCTCTGGAACGTCTAGGAACAGGTAATTGCTAAATTAGCAGCTAGGTGCATTACTGTAGTCCTAAAAATATTGTCAAGTAAATGTTCTCCAAGAAATAAG
The DNA here is from genome assembly GCA_019447015.1 of Hymenochirus boettgeri. Taxonomy (NCBI): domain Eukaryota; kingdom Metazoa; phylum Chordata; class Amphibia; order Anura; family Pipidae; genus Hymenochirus; species Hymenochirus boettgeri. The sequence continues at coordinate 199,092,979 of CM033469.1, read as the reverse complement.
TCACTTAATTGTGTTTGAGGCCAGTCTAACACTGGGTAAAAAGAAATGCCTTTATTTGTCATGTCGTTGGATTAGAATATATAAACAATACCTTTGTGTAACCAAAATCAGAAACAATAATTTTGTGGTCTGAAACTTTTTGGTCCCCTGAGGTATGCAGAGTCTAGTCTGCTAATCTTAAGAATGGCATTGATATGAACTTTACTCTGCAAAATCAACACATAGACCATAGGCCCAAAACATAAAATCCCTCTAGCAGCAGGTTCCTGGGATAATCATGTGGATTATTGTCTCTATGTCATTGAACGTCTTGCATAGCTGCCCAGTGCAAGAGGACAAGTCGCCTGAACCCTGGTTTCCCCAGCAAAAGTGGGTTGATGGAGGGTGTGACAGAAGTCAGTTTCTCCAACCACACTTCCGGTGTCACTCTAGCTGGAGAAGCATTTTTATGCAACTAGACCAATAACCCTCCAGCAAAGCAAATGTAACATAAAAATAAATACTTGTGCAATATTAAGGAATTATACATTTTGGAGACTAAAAAGTTGATAGTAAGTAGCTAGAATTAAAAGATTCAGAATCACTTACAAAAATAAGATAACCAGTCTGTACAAAAAATAAAGGAAAACCCAAAGAGAACTGTGGAGAACTAGTGGTAATGTGGTTGCCATAGTCATTGGATGCACTGGAAATCTATGCAAAGATTTTCATACCTGTAGCTATATTTATGTGCAGTAATACCGATACATGCGGGTCTGCCTTCCTGTTTCATCCTTACACACAAATCGATTTTCAGATACCATGTATCAACCGATAATATTGCTTCAAACTGCCAGCATTTCCCATTTATCTTTACTATGTAGCAGAGCCTTCTTATAACAGAAGGTATCTTGCAGTCTCATGTTATATGAATAGCATTGCCCACAATATCAAAAAACAAGAAGTAATTTCTAATCCCAGGCTCCCCAGAGTTAGGAGGAGAGATATGCAAATTTCTCCTTTATGTCTATGTCTAATGCATGTGTCCAGAACCGCTGGCTTATTAACATGCAATACAGCCTATGGTATAGAGCGAATCATCTGACCTGCAGACATGACATGTTTCGATCTTTGTTAGATCTCGTCAGTGCAAGATACAGATTCTGTAGCTCTATGGTGGTAGGACTTGGGAGCACAATAGACAAGGCTTAGGAGAGGGGGACAAAAGGAGCAAAAAGCCTCCACACAGCATAAACATTTGCATGTCGTCCCTTACTCTGGGGATTTTGTGGGCAATGCTATTCATTAGCATGAGACTGCAAGATACCTTCTGTCCATTTTTATGCTCTGTGGAGAGCTTTATGCTCCTTTTGGCCCACTTCTCCTAAAGGGTACGTCCACCCTAAAATGTATTTTTTAAGTTTGGCATGCGTACTGCAGCCCTTCTCCCCCTCCCTCCCCCTCCCTCTAGCTTTAAACCCTTTAGTTATAAGATTCCCCCTGGCCCCCAGCCCCAACCGCTATATTTATATGTTAAGAAAGCTCCCCAAACTCTACTTACCTCCCCCTTTCCTCCGCCGTGCTCCGGCCCTCTGCTTGCGAGAAAATGCAAGCAGAGAGGCGGGACCAGCAGCCGCGTCTGTGATTGGATGAGCGGCAGCCAATCACGGACGCGGCTGCCGGGAGCTCACTTCGGCGGAGGAAAGAGGAGAGGTAAGTAAAGTTTGGGGAGCTTTCTAAACATATAATATAGCGGTTGGGGCTGGGGGGCCAGGGGCAATCTTATAACTAAAGGGTTTAAAGCTAAGAGGGAGGGGGAGGGAGGGGGAGAAGGGCTGCAGTACGCATGCCAAACTTCTCCCGGAGGCCAGGTAGCAGGCAGAGTCCTATATGGACTCTGCTATCCTCCTGGTGGGCAGTTTTGGGACTTTAGGGGGGGACTACAGGAGAACCATATGGAGCTGGGATGTGAGGTAAGGATTACACTACACTACATGATGGGGCCAGTGTTGGGGGGATTATAGTTTTGGGGGTGGACATGCCCTTAAGCTTATAGCTGCCTGATATTTTGGTTCATGTGATCACCTGCATGTTTTTGTTGAAATGGGCAGTGACCGGTTGTTGGTAACACAAATTTTCAGGCAAAATTGGTGTTTTGTAACAGTCATGCTAGTAAATTTAGATTGCTTCTGGCACTCTGAGCTACCAAGCCTACTTACTGAAATATGGGACTGTTGTTAATTTTTCAATCTTGTTATCGGAATATTGGCAGAGTGAGTTCTAGTTGCTAATGGAAACATTTTATTAAAATAGGTTACATTCATTTGTTAGGAAGTCAAGCACCTAATCAAAGTTTTTTTATCTTCCAGTTTATAGCATATACCAATTTGGGCCAAGCTTTTAAGACTGCCTTCTGTTATTGAACAGTGGGGCCCAAGAGGTAAAGCATCACATGTTCTTCTTCTCGCTTGATTGGAATGGACTTCTAAGGCAGAAGGCTGAGTTTGTCCCACAACTGGAAGCAGAGGATGACACAGTTATTTTGACAGTAAGATTCTAATAAACAGCTGTAGTGTAAATTGTTATATATAAAGGAAGGTAAATTAAATCATGATAAATTTATTGTAGTTGTGCTTAATATAACGAGCATCTATAATCCTACATTAATTATCATTACACAACTTCTTTAATTTTTAGCTCGCTCAGAACGCTATCATCATTTGGCCTCTGAGAGAAGACGAGGAGGAAACAAACGACGAAGAGTCTTCAGTAGAGATCCGGCAGTTCTCTCCTGTTCTCACCGTTTCAGCAAGGTATGTTTGTAGTGTAAATTGTTGTGATAAGACTACTATAATCTATAGTAGATGGATCAGGGCACAAGGCTAATTGTAATCCCAAATGGGGAGGAGGTGCACAAGATAAGTCAGTAACACAATAGTAAAAAGAAAAAAGTACTGGCACACCCCAAAATTGTGTCAAACAGTAAAAATCCTTTATTTGACAAAGTACAATGGGGACACTTGTCAAATACTTGTCAGAGTACTTGTCAAATAAAGGGATTTTTTACTGTTTGACACAATTTGGAGTGTGCATGTCAGATACTTTGTCAAATAAAGGGATTTTTACTGTTGACACAATTTTGGAGTGTGCCATATACTTTATTCTTTTTATCCTTATAAGACTTACTATAGACTTACAGTAAAGGCATTTTTCCCACCAAAATGTTGAGTATAGAAAAAATGCCTTAGGAGATGTAGCATAACAAATCAATTTGTATGTCATAATAAAGGATGGAAATTGCAAGAGTTTCTCCTCTTGAAAATGCACCAGTTATTGGGTGAGCCACTAATAAGTATTTTTTAATGATACGTTTAAAGATAGTGTGAGTGTATCGTCATTGTAGATTCTATCATTCCTGCATAGCCATCAGCTTTCCAAGGCTCTATATGCCATTGTTTGAGACTGACTTTCAAATAGTCGATACATGGGATACATAGGTAGAATTAACAGGTTCTGCTTTTAATGGTTTTAGGTATATAGCAGCTCTGAGCATTTAGCTGCACAGCTTAATCTGAGTTTCTCATCCACTGAAAGAAGTCACAGTGATGAAAAAGAGGAACATGGAGAGAGGTGGGAGAGGGCTCGTCTGGTGAAGAAGAAAAAAATCGTTTTGGAGCAGAGACCAGGTTATTAAGAATTGTATAAAATTGTAATATTATACATTGGGTAATTAGCATAATCACTAACTTCCCACCATTATTTCCCCAGCACAAGATGCATAAGCTGATTTTTTTAAATCTCTTATCTGTAAGGTTTAAATGTTTTAAACTGTTCTAGATTCTAATTACATTGCACCATATGATAGTTTCAACTTTTTTTTCTTGCATGCTAAATATATAGGACATTTCATTCTGAATTAACTGAAATTGTTTTGCATAAAATGCATTTAACATTCACACACTGCTTAAAATCCAGTGCATTTTATAGATGCCTGCTGTACTGGTGAAGGTTCTCATTCATCCAGGTCATGGTATATCGTCTGTATTCAATTACCAGTTGTATTCCAGTCCAGTTGATCTAATTGAATATAACAGATACTGCTGTACGAGTTCTTTACAGAAAGGGGAATTTTGTACTACGTAAAATACATTTCTGGTTGATCCAGGATTACTATCCAATTGCCATTCGGAGTCAGTAAGGAATTATTCCCCCCTTTTTTTGGCTGGGTTTTTTTGCCTTCTCTGGATCAACTGTTAGGTAGGGTTAAAAAGGAGGGTGAATAGGTTAGACTTGATGGACGTATTCAACCTCAGTTACTATATAACTAGTAAGTGAGCCACCTCAGGAGGCTCTGGTGCTCCTCCTCCTACCTTACATCCTGTGTACCGGAAGCCTCCTCAGTTTTGTTCCAGAAAGGAAGTGAAAGGAGATGGTATAAAATAAGTAACAGTAATAAAAACCACACAGAACAAACACGGAAAGTTTCCAAACTGGGAGGGTCATGCCTGGGCCCCCAGGACATGCAGGGGACGTCACAAAGTCCCATCATCGGTAAGGGAGGGCAGTAAATAACTCTACACATCCGCTGCTTGTAAAACAGATCTCCCGAGTGGCCTCTGAAGAAGCCACAACATGGAAAATTTTTGTGAACATGTTGATAGAAGACCAGATTGCCGCCCTACAAAATCTGGTCCACTGAAGCACCCAAAGCTTGAGTAGAGTGGGTTGCAACCCACTGGGATGTGCGCCCCTGTAGTCTCATACCACTGGAGAATTACGGAACATCCATGTGCCAGGGTCTGTGGCGAAACTCTAATCCCTCAGCAGGGCCCCCCTAGGAGCACAAACAAAGACTGAGAGGAACGGAGTCTGGAGTACTAGACCTTGAAAGCTCAGACTACATCCAGACAATGAAGTTCATATATTTAGAAGAGGACGGGAGGGGGAACAAAGCTGGAAACACAATGTACTGATTAAGGTGAAAGAAAAAAGACCACCGTGGGTAGGAAAGAAGGATGCAGATGGAGACTCGCCCGTCTTGAATAAATTTTACAGTCTGGACTGAAGGCCAGAGCCGCCAACTCAGATCTCCAAAAAGAGAAATGGCCAGCAGAAATAGTTTCCAAAAGAAAGAACTTAGACACAGATTTCAAGGGCTTAAAAAGGAGAGGACTGGAGAGGCTTGAGAACCAAGCAGAGGTTCCAAGGCTGAACCAGCAAGTGTCTAGGGGGATGCAAGTGAGCCACCCCTGCAGGAAAATGATCATGTTTGAGGGCTAGACGTCTGTGAAAAAAGTTACAGAGCAGATACTTGGAAAATTTAAAGAACAGTCCTTTATCCAAACCTGACTGCAAGAAACGTGACGTTGAGCAAGAACAAAGTGGGGAGAGTGAAAACCCAGGATAAGTAATGCTGCAGATCTGTGGTATATTCTAGCCGAAGACGGTTTCCTAGCCGCTAGCATTGATGAAAAAACGTCCACTTAGCAGCGCAGATTGAATAGCCACACCGCTAAATTGAGATGTTTGAAACTCCGGGTGATGGAGGGGCCCTGTGGCAGGGGTTCTCTGTGGCATCCAGTATACCTAGCCGGGCCCAAGTCCGTTTCTATGGGTGATTTTTACTGGAGGTCCTGGCAGAGAGGCAGAGATGGCCGACATTGATGATGTCAGGGATTTTGCTGAGGCTGGTTCAGATGCCACTGGGGGTCCCAAAGGAGTTAAGAGCATTGCAGACCCCATAGCCAGATTTCTATGGAGTCAAAGGATTCCCGCAGGGTTTTGATCCATTCGGGTTCCTGCATTAAAAAAGACAACGGCCCTGAGGGAGACGTGGTACGCGCTGCATGATTTGCACTGTGAAGCAGAGTGGCTGGCAACTTGTGCTGACAAGTGTTTCATTTATAATTTTTAATATTTTTTTATAACTAAGATACCTTCAGTAGAGGTAGTTCAGCAAGCTGGGAACAATCCCAACAGAGATAGGCAAAGGCAGTTCCAAGAGGGAAAAGGAAAAGCTAAAAAGTGCCAGGCAGCTATACACAAAGAGGGAACAAAATATCTTCTCTGAAAAGGAGCCCAGGCAAGGTATGATCCGACCAGAAGGAGAGATGACAAAATAAATGGCAGCCAGAGAACACCTTGAGGGAAGAAGGAGGAAGTCCCGCACCCCGTCAGCCAATGAGCATCCAGACCAACCTCTGCAGTGCAGGAAACCAGGCAAGAATGCCTGGGTTCCGAAGAACAGAGAGAGGGAACTCCACATAACCTAGCTGTTACAGCGATATACGCAGGCCCCTTTATGGCCACGAGTAGGGAGAGATTGCTCTCGTCCCAAATAACAAACGTTGCAGGCTGGGAACCTGAATCTAATACCGGACATGCAGGGAGAGTTCAACTCCTGAAGCGGATAATTAGAAACTGAGGGATACTTCTGTTGCACGGATATGAGGGAGGATCACCGGAGCCTCTTTTTTTTTAACCTCAAGTGTCTGCACCTGGAGGTGGCTGACTTAAAAGACAATTATACTCACCTTCCCTTCCGCTCCTCATCTTTGTGCAGTAGCTTTTGCCCAGGGTGAGGACCTGAACCGCTAGGTGCTCAACCCTGGGTTCGTGTAACCTACAGCAGCGTCTTACAGCAACGTGCTCTGGTAGGCTCCGCCCCCTCTGCCCATCTGCGATGAGGCCAATAGGAAGGCACGCTCTGCAACAAACGTGCCTTCCTATTGGCCTCATCGCCGACGGGGAGGAGGGGGCGGTGCTACCAGAGCAGCGTTGCTGTAAGACGCTGCTGTAGGTTACGCGAACACAGGGGTGAGGACCTAGCGGTTCAGGTCCTCACCCTGGGTAAAAGCTACTGCACAAAGATGTGGAGCGTAGGGAAGGTGAGTATAATTGTCCTTTAAGCCCTGCATGTCCTGGGTCCCACTGACTAGGCTGAAGGAGAAACACATTTTTATTGCATAAAATATAGAGTGGAACACAAATGCAGGGATAAAAGGACTGAAATGCGCAAGGAGAACATTCCCAGTTTCTAAAAGGGCCACTGGAAAAAAGAAAATCTGGGGAAATAAACAGTAAATTTTACATGTGTTAGCACTTTAGTTACAGTTAGGTACCAGGATGGGTTATATAACTCTTGGTATGCCAGGCTAGTCTACAACATGGGCTACACCTAGGACACTCAGGGCAGAGCCCTCTATTTAATGTGAGAGGATCACACAGAATGTATAAATGGTGCAAAGGGAATAATAAATGGGCACCAGGAATTCTTTAGATGGGATATTATTTATGACAGAGCAGCAGAAATGTAGCAGGACTAATATATTGTTATAATATCACAGTGTCCCAAAGTGAAACATGAATTATTTGCAGAAATAATTATAAACGTATAACACAATAAATTTAGATCTCACCAACCAAATGGGCTTCTGAACACTATCAGTGGGGATGGGGAATCCTCTCTGAAAGAACAAACCCTTCTTAGCTCTCAGAGCCCTGTGCTTGGCTGCCAGGCATCTACCTGGTGCAACCAGGGTACTAACCCACTGACCTCCTGTTGGAGCTTTGGGCTGCTCAGCTATACTAACTGGCACTGACTGGGTGCTCACCCACCCCTATAACACAGGCTAAGCTGCACTGGCTGGTCACTATGAGAGGATTCCCCAGGGTCTTACCCCTCCTAGAAGTCTCAGGTTCCTCCTTGTAGCTTTCTTTACTTCTCTCTAGAAACAGGAAATTCACTTTTTCTTCCACACATGACCATGGAATGCACTACCCTACTAGAAAACTGGGGGTGCCAGAAGTTTTTTCTAGATAGGTGGAATTTATAAATATCCATTAAAGAAACAGTGACAGCTACTGGTAAGATGACAGAATAGCTGACATTCAATTTTGGCAGCTAGAGCATAACCATAAGGGTTACATGTGTAAGTTTTTGTTTGGATCAAAATCTCGACAACAGAATGTACAATGTAGTATAATTCTATGGTTAAACCCTTCCATTTATTATATCAAATATTAATCCATGTTGAACATTACCTTGCAGAACATTAATTTATTTCTTGGTTGAAATTGTTAAAGGTTCAAAAGTTAGATAACATTTTTCCTAAAAAAATCTTTTAACCTCATGAAAAGAATAATACCTTGGGGCGTTATTTAATAAGAGGTGCAAAAATTTTGCCCTTGTTCTTAATTGGCAACCAATCAGATGTAGTCAAATGTTTTTCAAAATGTTGTAGACCGTGAAAGTAAAGGTAAATCTGTTTGGATGCTGTGCTGAAAATTAACACCACATGCAAATTTTTGCACATCTTGTTAAATAAGACTTACTTATATAACTTACTTGCGGTGAAAACAAACTTTCAGTATGTTAAGAGAAAAAATAATGGCAACAGATTATCTTTAAAATATTAGCAATACCATGAACATTATTCTTATACTTTTTTTGTTCTTATAATGTTGTGAAGTATATACATCTATGGAAAATATATATCGGTGGCAATTCTTTTTTTTTTTCTTCTGTGGCTCAGGTTAAGGTCTTGGACATCCTCTGGATTCCTATAATTCCTGGCGAAGCGAGCGTAGTTCAAGTCCCAGTGTCCTTACCAGTACCTGCAGCCTAGATACCATGCCTAAATTTGCTTTTTCTTCCGAAGAGGACACATCCGATCATAAAGCTGAAAGGCCAGTTTATAATAGGAGAATTGAAAGGGACCCCTCCAAAGCCATCTTTCTTTGTGGTAAGTATAACTCAGTTAAATGTCCAACTCTAAATGGGAATAAACAAAGTAAGATTTAGCAATGATAAAGTAGGTAAACAGTAGTACAATCCACAAAATCGCTGTTTTATCCTCTATCTCAACAGACATTGTCAGCCTAAGCAGAACCCGCCTACGGAGCAACAGCACTGGAGCGCAGAAACTCCACTCCTGTACTTTGGAGGCCAATATTAGTCGCCGGCTGCGTGGTCAAAAAGAAACACCAGATAAACACAGCTTTTCCACAGCAAGTCGAGTACCCAAGTCTGCCTCTGTCTCTGCACTTTCTTTAATAATTACCTCAGGTGAGAATCATTTACACTATTTTGCCAATAAAATTGTATCATGACACCCAGATAATATTATCTTATATGGCAGAGATTTTAACTTGCTGCTCCTCTTCTCTGACCCAGGTGCAGCCGGGCCCAGGCAATTTGTTTTCTTCAGAGAAGACAGAATAAATGTGTTTAAAAGGCCAATATCACACACCTTCAGCAAACCATGAGGAAGTCCAAAACTTAATTCAAAAGCTTTATTAGTATTCACATCAGAAACTCCTTTTTGAGTCTGCTAGGAGGATTGAGAGGGACGCCCTGCCAAACACTTTGATTATGAACAGGGTCACTGTGTGGTTTGTTGTAGAGTGAGCCATTGCCTTTCAACGCATGTACTAAGTATTGTAAAAAGAGCATGGGATGGTCCTGGTATGGGGTTAAATGTTTGTTGGGAGGTGGACATGCACTTAAAATATTAGTCCTAAAGGTATGGACTGATGTTAATGATTCCAAGTTAACTGCATAGCAAAACTGGCTAGCATTTAAATGATTGTTAATTTGCCTACCTAAATAAAGTTCTTGGTGTATGGCCAGTGTAAGGTATAAGATAGATTAGACTTCTATCTAATATCTTTAGCGCTGCCAAGTTGGTCGCAAAGAAGGATGGGGCATGCCTTTACAGGAGAGATGAGAATGATAATTTTGTCATACCGTTCAACAGTGTCTTAAGGGATACTAATGTAAAGGATACTTATCAAACCAGTATTGTGCAGGGATGTGAAAAATAGGTGCAGGTCGACCTCAGGTTAGTTTGAGGTTACCAAGATCCTACTAAAATGTTACAATAAGGACACCCAGACATCTGACTGTCTATTTCACCGATTTCTGCCCTTTATAAAAAGTGATATTTTAGAGGAAAACTTTAAACATGAATGTCCATACACGCCCCATAGAAAGCCCATACACAGCCCATAAAGTCCTACGAGCCCCATAGAAGTCCCATACACTGCCCCATAGAAAGTCCCATACACTGCCCCAAGAAAGTCCCCAACACTGCCCATAGAAAGTCCCATACACTGCCCCATAGAAAGTCCCATACACTGTCCCATAGAAAGTCCCATACACTGTCCCATAGAAAGTCCCATACACTGCCCATAGAAAGTCCATACCATGCCCCATAGAAAGTCCCATACACTGCCCCATAGAAAGTCCCATACACTGAGTGAGCTGGACAACAATTGCCTAACCCACTGAAATCAAGAGGATTTTGTGTTACAGGGTGTACAGATTTTGTTTTCCCAGGACTAAGTGTTTTTGTCGAGCAGCATCCAGATCAGCACAGACCCGAGTATAAACCGAGGGGAGACTGTTGTTTATACTCGAGTCTACAGTATATAAAAAAACTTTCACACCGAAAAAAAGGGTTATCTAAAAAATATGTTATAATCTAGTGCCGAATCCTTGTTTGATATTACATTAGTGGGCACATTTTTTTTATTTACTGAAATTTTCAAGTTTATTTCATAATAATGTTGTCTTGGAGGTCTTATTTCAAAAGTACAGACTTGTCCCCTCAGTGTTAAACCCCTATTGTCCAACTTCTTAAGACGTTTGCTAATTTATCTTCCCTGAACTTAGCAACATATTGCGGCTGAAAAAATTGAGAAGTTTGTCAAACCAAGAGATGATGTAATTTAGATAGAAAGATGGAAACAACATACAGTTGGTGCTTCTGCAGGTTTTCTTTTACTCTGGTCATTTTGGCTGACTTTTGATGAAATAATGCTTTCTCCCCTCAGAAGATTTGCCAGTGGACCACTTGTAAGTCCCATCTCCCCGCGCTCCTTGTCTTCCAATCCATCCTCACGTGACTCCTCCCCAAACCGGGATTCTACAATAGCAGTATCCAGCTTGCGGCCTCCAATAATATCCACAGCTCAGGGAAGAAGTATGGCTTTACCCTGAGAGCTATCAGAGTCTACATGGGGGGAGAGTGATGTGTACACAGTCATCACATGGTTTGGTAAGTAGATGGTTTTTAGGTACAATTGCTAGTTTAAAATTGTCTGTTGGTCATCAAAGAGCACTAAACCAGTGGTGGCAAACCTATGGCACGCGTGTCAAAGGTGGGCACTCGGAGACTTCTCTGTGGGCCTTCATCACAGCAGAGTTCACCAGAGTTTTATAACCAGGAAGCCAAAGAGAAAGTATAGTGACTGTCTGTAGCAGAGAGAGGTCACATGCTATAACATTTAGCTTTGCTTGAGTCCCTGTTTAAATCTCAAACTCCTGTGTGGGTAATGTAGAGGTTAATAGGTAATCTCTAATCGGTTATATCTATTGTATTGGTCTATGTTTATTTGAGTTATTTCTCTAAAGTAAAAACTCATATTCAGGTTAAATGATCATGTTGGCACTATGCAATAAAAAGTGGGATTTTGGGTTGCAGTTTGGGCACTCTGCCTCTAAAAGCTTGCCATTACTGCACTAAACTGATTTTTTTAAGTAACTTTTAGGGAAAAAAATACAATTCACAGAGAGATAAAAGAGAGGATTATACCTCCTGTATGCAGTGAAAATTGAATGGTGCACAGGGAAAGTTATAGACGACCATTCCACACATGCTAGTTCTGACAGCTAAACCGCCCAGCAAAACTATTCCTGCCAACATTCTCTCATCTTTAATTGGCAGGGTGGGAGGCTACTCAGCTACTCAGTCTTGCACCGTGAGAGGCAAAGACCGCAAAAGGAGGGGGTAGGGGGGGGTTTTGCTATATTTCAGATCCTCTTTGAACACAAGGCCCCTGGCCTAGGCCCCACTAAATCCTTTTGAATGCTGGCTGCCCAACTCTCAGCTGAGAAAAACATCAACATATGGCATATACACGCTCCCCAGGTAATGGCTCAGCCTTTCTTGACGAAAATCTCTGAACTAATATCCGGCCTAGCAGTGGAACACCTAGATGGATCATCCTAGGAGATTTTAATGTATGGGTGGATGATCACGACTCACACCTAGGAAGAGAACTACTTCTCACAATGAATGAACTGGGTTTCTCAGGCTGTCAACCTCCCCACTACAAGAAAGGGCACACTCTAGATTTATATCCATTATGGACTATTAATATCACACATGGAAATAAACCCAGTGGTATGGTCAGACCACCACACTTCAACCTCTCCTGACAGCACCAGCGATAAAAACAGAGGGAAAGAACTCACAAAAAAACCGCTCTTTGAAAGATATCTACCCCAGCACTTCAGATATCCTCAATTTCGACGGACTGACAAGTCTTGCTCAGACCTGGACTCCATGGTCTCAACTACAACCATGCTGTGTCATCTGCTTTCGACGTCCTTGCTCCTGTACGCATCAAACGGTTCTAAAACACTTCACCATGCACAGTGGTTTGATAGCTCACTAACAGACTTAAATAAAGAAGTGCGCAGACTAGAAAGAAAATGGCGCAAATCTCAGAATTCAGAAGACAAACACCTTCTTGTCTCCTACCTGGGAAGCTACCAAAATGCGATCACCAAGAAAAAAATCCTCCTACCTTTCACAGGAGATCGCAAAGGCCTCAAACAGGCCAGCCCAATTATTCCGCACAGGTGATAGCATCTGTAACCCTTCCTGCCAAAACCCCAGTATAAATCCCTCTATGAGAAATTGCTTGCTACTTTTCTGATAAAGAGTCCTCAAAAAGTCTCTGTCAGTCCACAGCACCTAAGACTTATACACCTGTTAATAGTTGCAAGAACAACCTAACACCCTGGGACTGATTTAAAGGCATTAGTAAGGAATAGATCTCAGACATCCTCCGACACCTCCGCCAGACAACCTGCGACCTGGACCAACGAAGCACATACTGAAATGCCCTGACCTGCTTGACAAAATAGTCAATTGCTCTCTACAAGCAGGGAGGTTTCTTCCTCTCTAAAAGAGGAATCATCAAGCCCCTCTTAAAAAAATCCATGGATCCAGATGCAATGAGCAGCTGTAGACCTGTCTCCAACATCCCATTCTTAGGTAAAGTTATGAAAAGGCTGTCTATCTGCAACTGAAGCCAGACTCTCAGCAAACAACATCCTGGACCTTCAACAATCTGGCTTTTAAGAAACACACAGCTGTGAAACAGTCCTCATCCAAGTCTGCAACGATTGCTCATGGCAAGGGACAGAGGGGAATACTCCATCCTAATCCTGTTGGATCTCTCAGCAGCTTTTGATACAGTTGACCATGAAATCTTGCTCAACAGACTGCAGGAGTGCTGTGCATCAAGGCTCAGTCCTCCAGTGGTTCAGATCATTCCTGACTTATAGAACACAGAGAGTATCCCCAAGGATACAAGGATCAATCCTATCCCCTCTTCTGTTTGCAATCTACATGTTGCCACTTGGTACAATTATCCAACAACATGGTATGACGTACCACTGCTATGATGATGACACACAGTTATACCTTTCCTTCAAATCTGGTGGAAACAGACACCACCCCAAAATAAATTCTTGCTTAACTGAGCTACAGGCGTGGATGAATGACAATTGGTTGAAACTGAATGCTGACAAAATTGGAGGTCCTTGTTGTACAAAGCCAGCGCTTGGCACCAAAACAGCCCTACCCTAAATGAACACCAATCAGGATTGGGATTTCAGACATAAAACGCTCCGACCTTTTGCGCAGCCATGGTGTGCTAATCAGAAACCAAATTTCGTGCTGTAGTCAAATATGCCTACTTTCATCTGAAGAACATTGCAAAAATCAAACATCTGATCCCCCCCAGAGGAACTTCCAACCCTGTTCACTCCTTCATCACATCACGGCTGCACTACTGCAATGCCCTTATGTAGGTCTCACAAAAAAAGACCGCGCTGCCTACAATTAATGCAGAATGCTGCTGCCAGACTGCTAACAAACCAGCCTCGCCACTGTCACATTACACCGACCTTCGCTCACTGCACTGGCTACCAGTACAATGGAGAATACTCTTCAAGATTGGACTGTTGACTTTCAAATCATGCACAATCTGGGCCCTGGATACATGAAGGACTTGCTGAAGCTGCACCACACCTCTTCACAACCTCAGATCAACAGGTTCCATAAACTTGGTCACATCCCAGAGTGCGCCTCAAAACCTTTGGAGAAAAGCTTTCTGTAATGCTGCCACTACCCTTTGGAACCCCTGGACTTATTCAAATCCAGACTGAAAAGCCACTGTTAGCCTGTCATTTCTGGTTCTTCTCTATTACCACAATAAACCAATCAACCAATTATGGTCTGAGCCATGCTTACAGCGCTTTGAGTCCTACGGAGAAAAATCGCTTTACAAATGTTATTTGTTGTTGGTTGTTGACAGTTTTCAGTGAGCGTAAGCTCTTACTGGTAACTAGATCTTGTTTCTACTGCAAACAGTAGGATATAATACTTAATACTAACTCCATGTAATTAAGGAAAGAGTTATTTCAAAGAACATATTTTTTTAAGATGTCCTATAATTACCCTTCCTGTTTTTAGAGCGTAGAGGATGGAAGTCCTGCCCATGAGGCTGGCCTTAGGGCTGGTGATCTTATTACACATGTAAATGGAGAGTCTGTTCTCGGGCTTGTTCACATGGATGTCGGTAGAGCGCTATTAAAGGTATGTTAAGAGACTGGTAATATTAGAAAAATTACCATACCAACCCAGTTATACAACACATGTACTTTTTAAATGGCCTTCCCACCAGCCCAAAGAACACTGATTCTAACCAGTCTTCTTCTGGCTTTAGCACTATTTTTAATACAGGACTAGTCCATGACTAACCTGGCAGATGTAAACTGTACATGCTGTAGCTCTAAAGGGCAAGTCCAGCCCCAAAATGAAAACTTACATACAGGTAAATCACCCCCAAAACCATAAACAAAAAAGTTGAAAGAGAAATATATAAGTCTAACCTGAAATCCGCACAATGTCCTGTTGCTCCTGTTCAGCTTCCTGGTTCTTCCAGTTAGTAATTGTCAGTTCTGGATTTGACAGTTGACATCAAAGCCAATGACTGAATGTAATCCCGTCTGCCTCTTCTGAGCATGCTCAGGCTCAGTACAGGTTTCTAAATTCCTCAGTTTCCATGAGGCATCCAGAAGCATAGCAGGCATATAGTAATGAATTCATAGGACAAATATGATATATCAACATATTTTAAAGAGGCCATTCGTTCTAAAAGCTATTCTTATGAGGGTGGAGTTGCCCTTAAGCAAACCATAGTGTGAGGTAGGAATAATCAATTTCTATACATTTTTTAAAATTAAAGTAAAGCTGGTTGCACACATTACAAAGCCCGCCAATCCCGGGACCCCAGAGTACATTGCACCTGAAGTGATACTACGACAGGGATATGGAAAGCCAGTAGATTGGTGGGCCATGGGCATCATTATATGAGTTTCTTGTAGGTTGTGTACCATTCTTTGGTGACACACCAGAGGAGCTATTTGGACAAGTCATCAGTGGTATGTGTATAACCCAGGCAAATCTTTGTAATTAAAGGCTATGTTTCTTCTGCCAATGGTTTTTGTTAAAAAAAATCCTCTGTGCTTTTTTCTGTCATTAATTCAGCAAGCATGCTTAAACCCTGAGTACATGGAAAAAGCAGATGATGCAGGTAATGTCACTTAAGCTACTTTTCACAAGCTGTAACTGTGTATCATTTTAAAAGTAATATTGCAGATGCATGTACCTTTGACTTTCCCACAATGTTCTGGAAATCCACCGCACAGATGGTAAGAATCTGTTCCTGGCCCGACGTTACTATTAATTTACTAATAATTGGTGTTTACTTACAGTTTACTGATCACGTCTCTGGGGCACATCAAGCTGACAGATTTTGGCCTGTCGAAAATTGGCCTTATGAACATGACTACAAATCTATATGAAGGGCACATTGAGAAGGACACACGAGAATTTTTGGATAAGCAGGTGTGCCATGGTTTTACAAATGTCAGATTTTTTTTATTGCAGTTAGTAATGTTTCAACTTTTTGAAAATACACTGTTTACACAAATCTGAAGGGCAAAATTTGAAATAACAAATCAGAATTTATTGATACCTACATATTTGTAGGTCATCTGTAGAATAAAAAAAATCTGAAATCTATATTTGCCAGGGAGGTTGGATACAATACTCCTACCTCCTGTTCTGCAATAGAAGACAAGAGGTGAGCTGTCAAAGCAGTATACTGGGGAAGGAGTGATGATGCTGTTACTCCTCTACCATCTCTATAGAAGTCAAACTGCGGGAAGTGGTGAAGCTGTCATAAACAAGCAGCATTTTTTTCAAAATAAGATGTATTGTCTCCTACCTCCCTAGCAAACATAGCTTTTTATTTAAAAATAAGTTTTCAATACTGTTGATCTTTAAGTCTACTAAATGAGTATCAATGGACACTGGGTTATTTTGAAAGACACCGTTACATTCCTGGGATTTTAACTGATTTAATTTACTTTAGGTGTGAAAACTATTCAGATTGTTAATTGATTTAATCTCTTTCAGGTCTGTGGGACCCCAGAGTACATTGCACCTGAAGTGATACTACGACAGGGATATGGAAAGCCAGTAGATTGGTGGGCCATGGGCATCATTCTATATGAGTTTCTTGTAGGTTGTGTACCATTCTTTGGTGACACACCAGAGGAGCTATTTGGACAAGTCATCAGTGGTATGTGTATAACCCAGGCAAATCTTTGTAATTAAAGGCTATTGTTTCTTCTGCCAATGCATGTTTTTGTTAAAAAAAAATCCTTCTGTGCTTTTTTTTTCTGTGGTTCCCTGGTGACGTTTCTTGGTATTGCACTGCTTTATTTTTAGATGACATAATCTGGCCAGGAGGAGAGGAGACCATTCCTGCAGATGCCCAGGATTTTATTACCCGTCTGCTGCGCCAAAACCCTCTGGAACGTCTAGGAACAGGTAATTGCTAAATTAGCAGCTAGGTGCATTACTGTAGTCCTAAAAATATTGTCAAGTAAATGTTCTCCAAGAAATAAGTCACTTAATTGTGTTTGAGGCCAGTCTAACACTGGTTAAAAAGAAATGCCTTTATTTGTCATGTCGTTGGATTGGAATATATAAACAATACCTTTGTGTAACCAAAATCAGAACAATAATTTTGTGGTCTGAAACTTTTTTGGTCCCCTGAGGTATGCAGAGTCTAGTCTGCTAATCTTAAGAATGGCATTGATATGAACTTTACTCTGCAAAATCAACACATAGACTATAGGCCCAAAACATAAAATCCCTCTAGCAGCAGGTTCCTGGGATAATCATGTGGATTATTGTCTCTATGTCATTGAACGTCTTGCATAGCTGCCCAGTGCAAGAGGACAAGTCGCCTGAACCCTGGTTTCCCCAGCAAAAGTGGGTTGATGGAGGGTGTGACAGAAGTCAGTTTCTCCAACCACACTTCCGGTGTCACTCTAGCTGGAGAAGCATTTTTATGCAACTAGACCAATAACCCTTCCAGCAAAGCAAATGTAACATAAAAATAAATACTCTGTGCAATATATAAGGAATTATACATTTTGGAGACTAAAAAGTTGATAGTAAGTAGCTAGAATTAAAAGATTCAGAATCACTTACTAAAAATAAGATAACCAGTCTGTACAAAAAATAAAGGAAAACCCAAAGAGAACTGTGGAGAACTAGTGGTAATGTGGTTGCCATAGTCATTGGATGCACTGGAAATCTATGCAAAGATTTTCATACCTGTAGCTATATTTATGTGCAGTAATACCGATACATGCAGGCTCTGCCTTCCTGTTTCATCCTTACACACAAATCGATTTTCAGATACCATGTATCAACCGATAATATTGCTTCAAACTGCCAGCATTTCCCATTTATCTTTACTATGTAGCAGAGCCTTCTTATAACAGAAGGTATCTTGCAGTCTCATGTTGTATGAATAGCATTGCCCACAATATCTAAAAAAACAAGAAGTAATTTCTTAATCCCAGGCTCCCCAGAGTTAGGAGGCAGAGATATGCAAATTTCTCCTTTATGTCCTATGTCTAATGCATGTGTCCAGAACCGCTGGCTTATTAACATGCAATACAGCCTATGGTATAGAGCGAATCATCTGACCTGCAGACATGACATGTTTCGATCTTTGTTAGATCTCGTCAGTGCAAGATACAGATTCGTAGCTCTATGGGGTAGGACTTGGGAGCACAATAGACAAGGCTTAGGGAGAGGTGGACAAAAGGAGCAAAAAGCCCTCCACACAGCATAAACATTTGCATGTCTCCGTCCCTTACTCTGGGGATTTTGTGGGCAATGCTATTCATATAGCATGAGACTGCAAGATACCTTCTGTCCATTTTTATGCTCTGTGGAGAGCTTTATGCTCCTTTTGGCCCACTTCTCCTTAAAGGGTACGTCCACCCTAAAATGTATTTTTTAAGTTTGGCATGCGTACTGCAGCCCTTCTCCCCCTCCCTCCCCCTCCCTCTAGCTTTAAACCCTTTAGTTATAAGATTCCCCCTGGCCCCCCAGCCCCAACCGCTATATTTATATGTTAAGAAAGCTCCCCAAACTCTACTTACCTCCCCTCTTTCCTCCGCCGTGCTCCCGGCCCTCTGCTTGCGAGAAAATGCAAGCAGAGAGGCGGGACCAGCAGCCGCGTCTGTGATTGGATGAGCGGCAGCCAATCACGGACGCGGCTGCCGGGAGCTCACTTCGGCGGAGGAAAGAGGAGAGGTAAGTAAAGTTTGGGGAGCTTTCTAAACATATAAATATAGCGGTTGGGGCTGGGGGGCCAGGGGCAATCTTATAACTAAAGGGTTTAAAGCTAGAGGGAGGGGGAGGGAGGGGGAGAAGGGCTGCAGTACGCATGCCAAACTTCTCCCGGAGGCCAGGTAGGAGGCAGAGTCCTATATGGACTCTGCTATCCTCCTGGTGGGCAGTTTTTGGGACTTTAGGGGGGGACTACAGGAGAACCATATGGAGCTGGGATGTGAGGTAAGGATTACACTACACTACATGATGGGGCCAGTAGTTGGGGGGATTATAGTTTTGGGGGTGGACATGCCCTGTTAGCTATATAGCTGCCTGATATTTTGGTTCATGTTGATTACCCTGCATGTTTTTGTTGAAATGGGCAGTGACCGGTTGCTGGTAACACAAATTTTCAGGCAAAATTGGTTGTTTGTAACAGTCATGCTAGTAAATTTAGATTTCTTCCTGGCACTCTGAGCTACCAAGCCTACTTACTGAAATATGGGACTGTTGTTAATTTTTCAATCTGTTATCGGAATATTTGACAGAGTGAGTTCTAGTCTGCTAATGGGAAACATTTTATTAAAATAGGTTACATTCATTTGTTAGGAAGTCAAGCACCTAATCAAAGTTTTTTTATCTTCCAGTTTATAAGTATATACCCAATTTGTGCCAAGCTTTTAAGACTGCCTTCTGTTATTGAACAGGTGGGGCCCAAGAGGTAAAGCATCACATGTTCTTCTTCTCGCTTGATTGGAATGGACTTCTAAGGCAGAAGGCTGAGTTTGTCCCACAACTGGAAGCAGAGGATGACACCAGTTATTTTGACAGTAAGATTCTAATAAACAGCTGTAGTGTAAATTGTTATATATAAAAGGAAAGGTAAATTAAATCATGATAAATTTATTGTAGTTGTGCTTAATATTAACTGAGCATCTATAATCCTACATTAATTATCATTACACCAACTTCTTTAATTTTTAGCTCGCTCAGAACGCTATCATCATTTGGCCTCTGAGGAAGACGAGGAAACAAACGACGAAGAGTCTTCAGTAGAGATCCGGCAGTTCTCTTCCTGTTCTCACCGTTTCAGCAAGGTATGTTTGTAGTGTAAATTGTTGTGATAAGACTACTATAATCTATAGTAGATGGATCAGGGCACAAGGCTAATTGTAATCCCCAAATGGGTAGGAGGTGCACAAGATAAGTCAGTACACTAAATAGATAAAAAGAAAAAAGTATCTGGCACACCCCAAAATTGTGTCAAACAGTAAAAATCCCTTTATTTGACAAAGTACAATGGGGACACTTGTCAAATACTTGTCAGATACTTTGTCAAATAAAGGGATTTTTACTGTTTGACACAATTTTGGAGTGTGCCATGTCAGATACTTTGTCAAATAAAGGGATTTTTACTGTTTGACACAATTTTGGAGTGTGCCATATACTTTATTCTTTTTATCCTTATAAGACTTACTATAGACTTACAGTAAAGGCATTTTTCCCACCAAAATGTTGATGTATAGAAAAAATTGCCTTAGGAGATGTAGCATAACAAATCAATTTGTATGTCATAATAAAGGATGGAAATTGCAAGAGTTTCTCCTCTTTGAAAATGCACCAGTTATTTGGGTGAGCCACTAATAAGTATTTTTTAATGATTACGTTTAAAGATAGTGTGAGTGTATCGTCATTGTAGATTCTTATCATTCCTGCATAGCCATCAGCTTTCCAAGGTTCTATATGCCATTGTTTGAGACTGACTTTCAATAAGGTCAGATACATGGGATACATAGGTAGAATTAACAGGTTCTGCTTTTAATGGTTTTAGGTATATAGCAGCTCTGAGCATTTAGCTGCACAGCTTAATCTGAGTTTCTCATCCACTGAAAGAAGTCACAGTGATGAAAAAGAGGAACATGGAGAGAGGTGGGAGAGGGCTCTGTCTGGTGAAGAAGAAAAAAATCGTTTTGGAGCAGAGACCAGGTTATTAAGAATTGTATAAAATTGTAATATTATACATTGGGTAATTAGCATAATCACTAACTTCCCACCATATTTTCCCCAGCACAAGATGCATAAGCTGATTTTTTTAAATCTCTTATCTGTAAGGTTTAAATGTTTAAACTGTTCTAGATTCTAATTACATTGCACCATATGATTAGTTTCAACTTTTTTTTCTTTGCATGCTAAATATATAGGACACTGTTCATTCTGAATTAACTGAAATTGTTTTGCATAAAATGCATTTTAACATTCACACTACTGCTTAATAATCCAGTGCATTTTATAGATGCACTGCTGTACTGATGTGAAGGTTCTCATTCATCCAGGTCATGGTATATCTGTCTGTATTCAATTACCAGTTGTATTCCAGTCCAGTTGATCTAATTGAATATAACAGATACTGCTGTACGGAGTTCTTTACAGAAAGGGGAATTTTGTACTTACTGTAAAATACATTTCTGGTTGATCCAGGATTACTATCCAATTGCCATTCGGAGTCAGTAAGGAATTATTCCCCCCTTTTTTTGGCTGGGTTTTTTTGCCTTCCTCTGGATCAACTGTTAGGTAGGGTTAAAAAGGAGGGTGAATAGGTTAGACTTGATGGACGTATTCAACCTCAGTTACTATATAACTATGTAAGTGAGCCACCTCCAGGAGGCTCTGGTGCTCCTCCTCCTACCTTACATCCTGTGTACCGGAAGCCTCCCTCAGTTTTGTTCCAGAAAGGAAGTGAAAGGAGATGGTATAAAATAAGTAACAGTAATAAAAACACACAGGAACAACAACGGAAAGTTTCCAAACTGGGAGGGTCATGCCTGGGCCCCCCAGGACATGCAGGGGACGTCACAAAGTCCCACTCATCGGTAAGGGAGGGCAGTAAATAACTCTACACATCCGCTGCTTGTAAAACAGATCTCCCTAGAGTGGCCTCTGAAGAAGCCACAACATGGAAAATTTTTGTGAACATGTTGATAGAAGACCAGATTGCCGCCCTACAAATCTGGTCCACTGAAGCACCCAAAGCTTGAGTAGAGTGGGTTGCAACCCACTCGGGATGTGCAGCCCCTGTAGTCTCATACCACTGGAGAATTACGGAACATCCATTGTGCCAGGGTCTGTGGCGAAACTCTAATCCCTCAGCAGGGCCCCCCTAGGAGCACAAACAAAGACTGAGAGGAACGGAGTCTGAGATACTAGACCTTGAAAGCTCAGACTACATCCAGACAATGAAGTCTACATTATTTAGAAGAGGACGGATGAGGAAACAAAGCTGGAAACACAATGTACTGATTAAGGTGAAAGAAAAAAGACCACCGTGGGTAGGAAAGAAGGATGCAGATGGAGACTCGCCCTGTCTTGAATAAATTTTACAGTCTGGACTGAAGGCCAGAGCCGCCAACTCAGATCTCCAAATAGAAGAAATGGCCAGCAGAAATAGTTTTCCAAAAGAAAGAACTTAGACACAGATTTCAAGGGCTTAAAAAGGAGAGGACTGGAGAGCCTTGAGAACCAAGCAGAGGTTCCAAGGCTGAACCAGCAAGTGTCTAGGGGGATGCAAGTGAGCCACCCCCTGCAGGAAAATGATCATGTTTGAGGGCTAGACGTCTGTGAAAAAAGTTACAGAGCAGATACTTGGAAACTTTAAAGAACAGTCCTTTATCCAAACCTGATAGACATTGAGCAAGAACAAAGTGGTGAGAGTGAAAACCCCAGGATAAGTAATGCTGCCAGATTCTGTGGTATATTCTAGCCGAAGACGGTTTCCTAGCCGCTAGCATTGATGAAAAAACGTCCACTTAGCAGCGCAGATTGAATAGCCACACCGCTAAATTGAGAGTTAAACTCCGGGTGAAGGAGGGGCCCCTGTGGCAGGGGTCTCTGTGGCATATCCAGTATACCTAGCCGGGCCCAAGTCGTTTCTATGGGTGATTTTTAATGGAGGTCCTGGCAGAGAGCAGTGTTCTCCCCAGAATTTTTTTCCAGCCGGGTGGCATGAAAAAGTAGCCGGCGGCATGAAAAAGTAGCCGTGCAGGAAAATTAAATGTGCACTATTTTAATAGTTAAAGGGCATGTCACCCCCTAAATTCGTTTTTTAATATTTGCTCCCCATGTCCCCCAGCCCCAACCGCATGTTTTTTTTTTCCAAAAGCTCCCCAAACTCTTACTATACCTCCCTCAATCCTCCGCCGCACTGCCGGCCCTCTGCTTGCGAGAATGCAAGCAGAGGGGCGGGACCGGCAGTCGCGTCTGTGATTGGTGCTGAGCGGCAGCCAATCACGGACGCGGCTGCCGGTCATTCAGTGCAGCGGAGGAAAGCGGAGAGGTAAGTAGAGTTTGGGGAGCTTTTTTAAAAAAAGAAACATGCGGTTGGGGGCTGGGGGACATGGGGGGAGCAGAATATTAAGGGGGTTTTAACGCTAGGGGGAGGGAGGATAGTAGAACGGGAGGGAGGGGAGGGAGAGGGAGGGGAGGGAGGTGGGGAGAAGGGCTACAGTGGCGCATGGCAAATATCTACCGGAGGCAAGATAGCAGGCAGAGCCCTGCTATCCTCCTGGTGGTTAGTTTGGGACTTTGGGGGGGGGTTTACAGGGAACCCTATGGAGCTGGATGTGAGTGGTAAGGATTAAACTACCACTACATGGTGGGGCCAGTAGTTGGGGGGATTATAGTTTTGGGGTAGACATGCCCTTTAATTATTAATTATTTTCAATTACTTTTAAGATTAGCCATGCCCTTTAAACTCATGCAGTATAACTACATTAAAACAATACAACCATCATATTCTAATGGGAATAATGAACGCCTTGCATCATTTTCATTATATGGTCAGGGATGGCTAACTTTCGTCCCACTAGATGTTGAAACTAGGACTCCCAGCATTCCGTGGTTGTAGAATGCAGGGAGCTGTAGTTTTAAAGCATCTTAAGGTAACCCAGATGGAACCTGGCAGCACAAGCACATGTGACCCGCATACAGAGCGCATTGCAGGTTTGCTGTGCCACCCTTGTAATAATGTAATGTATATAAAGGGTTCTTGACTGGGCAGTTTTGGCAGGCGTTTTACCGACCTATTGGCACACCTATTAACCTACCATCTAAATTCTTTATTAAATCACAAGTGTTCCCTCAAGCATTTTTTTCCAGCCGGTGGGCATAAAAAGTAGCCGGGTGGGCGCCCCGGCTAAAAGACCTAGGGAGAACACTGGAGAGGCAGAGATGGCCGACATTGATGATGTCAGGGATTTTCTGAGGTGGTTCAGATGCCACTGGGGGTCCCTAAAGGAGTTAAGAGCATTCAGACCCCATAGCCAGATTTCTATGGAGTCAAAGGATTTCCGCCGGGTTTTGATCCATTCGGGTTCCTGCATTAAAAAGACAACGGCCCTGAGGGAGACGTGGTACGCGCTGCATGATTTGCACTGTGAAGCAGGAGTGGCTGGCAACTTGTGCTGACAAGTGTTTATTTATAATTTTTAATATTTTTTTTATAACTAAGATACCTTCAGTAGAGGTAGTTCAGCAAGCTGGGAACAATTCCCAACAGAGATAGGCAAAGGCAGTTCCAAGAGGAAAAGGAAAAGCTAAAAAGTGCCAGGCAGCTATACACAAAAAGAGGGAACAAAATATCTTCTCTGAAAAGGAGCCCAGGCAAGGTATGATCCGACCAGAAGGAGTAGATGACAAAATAAATGGCAGCCAGAGAAACACCTGAGGGAAGAAGGAGGAAGTCCGCACCCCGTCAGCCAATGAGCATCCAGACCAACCTCTGCAGTGCAGGAAAACAGGCAAGAATGCCTGGGTTCCGAAGAACAGAGACGAGGGAACTCCACATAACCTAGCTGTTACAGCGATATACGCAGGCCCCTTTATGGCCACGAGTAGGGAGAGATTGCTCTCGTCCCAAATAACAAACGTTGCAGGCTGGGAACCTGAATCTAATACCGGACATGCAGTGAGAGTTCAACTCCTGAAGCTGATAATTAGAAAACTGAGGGATACTTCTGTTGCACAGGATATGAGGGAGGATCACCGGAGCCTCTTTTTTTTTAACCTCTAAGTGTCTGCACCTGGAGGTGGCTGACTTAAAAGACAATTATACTCACCTTCCCTTCCGCTCCTCATCTTTGTGCAGTAGCTTTTACCCAGGGTGAGGACCTGAACCGCTAGGTCCTCACCCCTGGGTTCGTGTAACCTACAGCAGCGTCTTACAGCAACGCTGCTCTGGTAGGCTCCGCCCCCTCCTGCCCATCTGCGATGAGGCCAATAGGAAGGCACGCTCTGCAACAAACGTGCCTTCCTATTGGCCTCATCGCCGACGGGGAGGAGGGGGCGGTGCCTACCAGAGCAGCGTTGCTGTAAGACGCTGCTGTAGGTTACGCGAACACAGGGGTGAGGACCTAGCGGTTCAGGTCCTCACCCTGGGTAAAAGCTACTGCACAAAGATGTGGAGCGTAGGGAAGGTGAGTATAATTGTCCTTTAAGCCCTGCATGTCCTGGGTCCCACTGACTAGGCTGAAGGAGAAACACATTTTTATTGCATAAAATATAGAGTGGAACACAAATGCAGGGGATAAAATGGACTGAAATGCGCAAGGAGAACATTCCCAGTTTCTAAAAGGGCCACTGGAAAAAAGAAAATCTGGGAAAATAAACAGTAAATTTTACATGTGTGTAGCACTTTAGTTACAGTTAGGTACCAGGATGGGTTATATAACTCTTGGTATGCCAGGCTAGTCTACAACATGGGCTACACCTAGGACACTCAGGGCAGAGCCCTCTATTTAATGTGAGAGGATCACACAGAATGTATAAATGGTGCAAAGGGAATAATAAATGGGCACCAGGAATTCTTTAGATGGGATATTTATTTATGACAGAGCAGAAATGTAGCAGGACTAATATATTGTTATAATATCACAGTGTCACCAAAGTGAAACATGAATTATTTGCAGAAATAATTATAAACGTATAACACAATAAATTTAGATCTCACCAACCAAATGGGCTTCTGAACACTATCAGTGGGATTGGGGAATCCTCTCTGAAAGAACAAACCCTTCTTAGCTCTCAGAGCCCTGTGCTTGGCTGCCAGGCATCTACCTGGGTGCAACCAGGGTACTAACCCACTGACCTCCTGTTGGAGCTTTGGGCTGCTCAGCTATACTAACTGGCACTGACTGGGTGCTCACCCACCCCTATAACACAGGCTAAGCTGCACTGGCTGGTCACTATGAGAGGATTCCCCCAGGGTCTTACCCCTCCTAGAAGTCTCAGGTTCCTCCTTGTAGCTTTCTTTACTTCTCTCTAGAAACAGGAAATTCACTTTTTCTTCCACACATGACCATGGAATGCACTACCCTACTAGAAAACTGGGGGTGCCAGAAGTTTTTTCTAGATAGGTGGAATTTATAAATATCCATTAAAGAAACAGTGACAGCTACTGGTAAGATGACAGAATAGCTGACATTCAATTTTGGCAGCTAGAGCATAACCATAAGGGTTACATGTGTAAGTTTTTGTTTGGATCAAAATCTCGACAACAGAATGTACAATGTAGTATAATTCTATGGTTAAACCCTTCCATTTATTATATCAAATATTAATCCATGTTGAACATTACCTTGCAGAACATACATTTATTATCTTGGTTGAAATTGTTAAAGGTTCAAAAGTTAGATAACATTTTTTCCTAAAAAAATCTTTTAACCTCATGAAAAGAATAATACCTTGGGGCGTTATTTAATAAGAGGTGCAAAATTTTGCCCTTGTTCTTAATTGGCAACCAATCAGATGTAGTCAAATGTTTTTCAAACTGTTGTAGACCCGTGAAAAGGTAACATCTGTTTGGATGCTGTGCTGAAAATTAACACCACATGCAAATTTTTGCACATCTTGTTAAATAAGACTTACTTATATAACTTACTTGCGTGAAAACAAACTTTCAGTATGTTAAAAAAAGTATGAGAAAAAATAATGGCAACAGATTTATCTTTAAAATATTAGCAATACCCATGAACATTATTCTTATTACTTTTTTTGTTCTTATAATGTTGTGAAGTATATACATCTATGGAAAATATATATCGGTGGCAATTCTTTTTTTTTTTCTTCTGTGGCTCAGGTTAAGGTCTTGGACATCCTCTGGATCCTCCTATAATTCCTGGCGAAGCGAGCGTAGTTCAAGTCCCAGTGTCCTTACCAGTACCTGCAGCCTAGATACCATGCCTAAATTTGCTTTTTCTTCCGAAGAGGACACATCCGATCATAAAGCTGAAAGGCCCAGTTTTATAATAGGAGAATTGAAAGGGACCCCTCCAAAGCCATCTTCTCTTTGTGGTAAGTATAACTCAGTTAAATGTCCAACCTCTAAATGGGAATAAACAAAGTAAGATTTAGCAATGAATAAAGTAGGTAAACAGTAGTACAATCCACAAAATCGCTGTTTTATCCTCTATCTCAACAGACATTGTCAGCCTAAGCAGAACCCGCCTACGGAGCAACAGCACTGGAGCCAGAAACTCCACTCCTTGTACTTTGGAGGCCAATATTAGTCGCCGGCTGCGTGGTCAAAAAGAAACACCAGATAAACACAGCTTTTCCACAGCAAGTCGAGTACCCAAGTCTGCCTCTGTCTCTGCACTTTCTTTAATAATTACCTCAGGTGAGAATCATTTACACTATTTTGCCAATAAAATTGTATCATGACACCCAGATAATATTATTCTTATATGGCAGAGATATTTAACTTGCTGCTCCTCTTCTCTGACCCAGGTGCAGCCGGCCCCAGGCAATTTGTTTTCTTCAGAGAAGACAGAATACATGTGTTTAAAAGGCCAATATCACACACCTTCCAGCAAACCATGAGGAAGTCCAAAACTTAATTCAAAAAGCTTTATTAGTATTCACATCAGAAACTCCTGTTTTGAGTCTGCTATTATGTAGGAGGATTGAGAGGGACGCCCTGCCAAACACTTTGATTATGAACAGGGTCACTGTGTGGTTTGTTGTAGAGTGAGCCATTAGCCTTTCAACGCATGTACTAAGTATTGTAAAAAGAGCATGGGATGGTCCTGGTTATGGGGTTAAATGTTTGTTGGGAGGTGGACATGCACTTAAAATATTAGTCCTAAAGGTATGGACTGATGTTAATGATTCCCAAGTTAACTGCATACTGCAAAACTGGCTAGCATTTAAATTGATTGTTAATTTGCCTAACCTAAATAAAGTCTGCTTGGTGTATGGCCAGTGTAAGGTATAAGATAGATTAGACTTCTATCTAATATCTTTAGCGCTGCCAAGTTGGTCGCAAAGAAGGATGGGGCATGCCTTTACAGGAGAGAATGATAATTTTGTCATACCGTTCAACAGTGTCTTTAAGGGATACTAATGTAAAGGATACTTATCAAACCAGTATTGTGCAGGGATGTGAAAAATAGGTGCAGGTCGACCTCAGGTTAGTTTGAGGTTACCAAGATCCTTACTAAAATGTTACAATAAGGACACCCAGACATCTGACTGTCTATTTCCACCGATTTCTGCCCTTTATAAAAAGTGATATTTAGAGGAAAACTTTAAACAATGACATGTCCCATACACAGCCCCATAGAAAGTCCCATACACAGCCCCATAGAAAGTCCCATACGCAGCCCCATAGAAAGTCCCATACACTGCCCCATAGAAAGTCCCATACACTGCCACATAGAAAGTCCCATACACTGCCCCATAGAAAGTCCCATACACTGCCCCATAGAAAGTCCCATACACTGCCCCCATAGAAAGTCCCATACACTGCCCCATAGAAAGTCCCATACACTGAGTGAGCTGGACAACAATTGCCTAACCCACTGAAATCAAGAGGATTTTGTGTTACAGGGTGTACAGATTTTGTTTTCCCAGGACTAAGTGTTTTTGTCGAGCAGCATCCAGATCAGCACAGACCCGAGTATAAACCGAGGGGAGACTGTCTGTTTATACTCGAGTCTACAGTATATAAAAAAACTTTCACACCGAAAAAGGGTTATCTAAAAAATATGTTTATAATCTAGTGCCGAATCCTTGTTTGAAATTACATTAGTGGGCACATTTTTTTTCATTTACTGAAATTTTCAAGTTTATTTCATAATAATGTTGTCTTGGAGGTCTTATTTTCAAAAGTACAGACTTGTCCCCTCAGTGTTAAACCCCTATTGTCCTAACTTCTTAAGACTTGTTTGCTAATTTATCTTCCCTGAACTTAGCAACATATTGCGGCTGAAAAAATTGAGAAGTTTGTCAAACCAAGGATGATGTAATTTAGATTAGAAAGATGGAAACAACATACAGTTGGTGCCTTCTGCAGGTTTCTTTTTACTCTGGTCATTTTGGCTGACTTTTGATGAAATAATGCTTTCTCCCCTCAGAAGATTTTGCCAGTGGACCACTTGTAAGTCCCATCTCCCCGCGCTCCTTGTCTTCCAATCCATCCTCACGTGACTCCTCCCCAAACCGGGATTCTACAATAGCAGTATCCAGCTTGCGGCCTCCAATAATTATCCACAGCTCAGGGAAGAAGTATGGCTTTACCCTGAGAGCTATCAGAGTCTACATGGGGGAGAGTGATGTGTACACAGTGCATCACATGGTTTGGGTAAGTTAGATGTGTTTTTAGGTACAATTTGCTAGTTTAAATTTGTCTGTTGGTCATCAAAGAGGCACTAAACCAGTGGTGGCAAACCTATGGCACGCGTGTCAAAGGTGGCACTCGGAGACTTCTCTGTGGGCCTTCATGCACAGCAGAGTTCACCAGAGTTTATAACCAGGAAGCCAAAGAGAAAGTATAGTGACTGTCTGTAGCAGAGAGAGGTCACATGCTATAACATTTAGCTCTGCTAGAGTCCCTGTTTTAAATCTCAAACTCCTGTGTGGTAATGTAGAGGTTAATAGGTAATCTATAATCGGTTATATCTATTGTATTGGTCTATGTTTATTTGAGTTATTTTCTCTAAAGTAAAAACTCCATATTCAGGTTAAATGATCATGTTGGCACTATGCAATAAAAAGTGGGATTTTGGGTTGCAGTTTGGGCACTCTGCCTCTAAAAGCTTTGCCATTACTGCACTAAACTGATTTTTTTAAGTAACTTTTAGGGAAAACTACAATTCACAGAGAGATAAAAGAGAGGATTATTACCTCCTTGTATGCAGTGAAAATTGAATGGTGCACAGGGAAAGTTATAGACGACCATTCACACATGCTAGTTCTGACAGCTAAACCGCCCAGCAAACCTATTCCTGCCAACATTCCTCTCATCTTTAATATAGGCATGGATGGGAGGCTACTCAGCTACTCAGTCTTGCACCGTGAGAGGCAAGACCGCAAAGGAGGGGGTAGGGGGGGGTTTGCTATATGTTTCAGATCCTCTTTGAACACAAGGCCCCTGGCCATAGGCCCCACTAAATCCTTTGAATGCCTGGCTGCCCAACTCTCAGCTGAGAAAAACATCAACATATTGCTCATATACCGCTCCCCAGGTAATGGCTCAGCCTTTCTTGACGAAATCTCTGAACTAATATCCGGCCTAGCAGTGGAACACCCTAGATGGATCATCCTAGGAGATTTTAATGTATGGGTGGATGATCACGACTCACACCTAGGAAGAGAACTACTTCTCACAATGAATGAACTGGGTTTCTCTCAGGGTGTCAACCTCCCCACCTACAAGAAAGGGCACACTCTAGATGTTATATTCCATTATGGACTATTAATATCACACATGGAAATAAACCCAGTGGTATGGTCAGACCACCACACTATCAACCTCTCTCTGACAGCACCAGCGATAAAACACAGAGGGAAAGAACTCACAAAATACCGCTCTTTGAAAGATATCTCACCCCAGCACATTCAGAATATCCTCAATTTCGACGGACTGACAAGTCATTGCTCAGACCTGGACTCCATGGTCTCAACCTACAACCATGCTGTGTCATCTGCTTTCGACGTCCTTGCTCCTGTACGCATCAAACGGTCTAAAACACTTCACCATGCACAGTGGTTTGATAGCTCACTAACAGACTTAAATAAAGAAGTGCGCAGACTAGAAAGAAAATGGCGCAAATCTCAGAATTCAGAAGACAAACACCTTCTTGTCTCCTACCTGGGAAGCTACCAAAATGCGATCACCAAGAAAAAATCCTCCTACCTTTCACAGGAGATCGCAAAGGCCTCAAACAGGCCAGCCCAATTATTCCGCACAGTTGATAGCATCTGTAACCCTTCCTGCCAAAACCCCAGTATAAATCCCTCTATGTGAGAAATTTGCTTGCTACTTTTCTGATAAAGAGTCCTCTAAAAGGTCTCTGTCAGTCCACAGCACCTAAGACTTATACACCTGTTAATAGTTGCAAGAACAACCTAACACCCTGGACTGATTTTAAAGGCATTAGTAAGGAATAGATCTCAGACATCCTCCGACACCTCCGCCAGACAACCTGCGACCTGGACCAACGAAGCACATACTGAAATGCCCTGACCTGCTTGACAAAATAGTCAATTGCTCTCTACAAGCAGGGAGGTTTCCTTCCTCTCTAAAAGAAGGAATCATCAAGCCCCTTCTTAAAAAACATTCCATGGATCCAGATGCAATGAGCAGCTGTAGACCTGTCTCCAACCTCCCATTCTTAGGTAAAGTTATTGAAAAGGCTGTCTATCTGCAACTTGAAGCCAGACTCTCAGCAAACAACATCCTGGACCTTCAACAATCTGGCTTTAAGAAACACCACAGCTGTGAAACAGTCCTCATCCAAGTCTGCAACGATCTGCTCATGGCAAGGGACAGAGGGGAATACTCCATCCTAATCCTGTTGGATCTCTCAGCAGCTTTTGATACAGTTGACCATGAAATCTTGCTCAACAGACTGCAGGAGTGCTGTGGCATCAATGGCTCAGTCCTCCAGTGGTTCAGATCATTCCTGACTTATAGAACACAGAGAGTATCCCCAAGGATACAAGGATCAATCCTATCCCCTCTTCTGTTTGCAATCTACATGTTGCCACTTGGTACAATTATCCAACAACATGGTATGACGTACCACTGCTATGATGATGACACACAGTTATACCTTTCCTTCAAATCTGGTGGAACAGACACCACCCCAAAAATAAATTCTTGCTTAACTGAGCTACAGGCGTGGATGAATGACAATTGGTTGAAACTGAATGCTGACAAAATTGAGGTCCTTGTTGTACAAAGCCAGCGCTTGGCACCAAAACAGCCCTACCCTAAATGAACACCAATCAGGATTGGGATTTCAGACATAAACAGCTCCGACCTTTTGCGCAGCCATGGTGTGCTAATCAGAAACCAAATTTCGGCTGTAGTCAAATATGCCTACTTTCATCTGAAGAACATTGCAAAAATCAAACATCTGATCCCCCCCAGAGGAACTTCCAACCCTAGTTCACTCCTTCATCACATCACGGCTGCACTACTGCAATGCCCTTTATGTAGGTCTCCCACAAAAAGACCTGCGCTGCCTACAATTAATGCAGAATGCTGCTGCCAGACTGCTAACAAACCAGCCTCGCCACTGTCACATTACACCGATCCTTCGCTCACTGCACTGGCTACCAGTACAATGGAGAATACTCTTCAAGATTGGACTGTTGACTTTCAAATCACTGCACAATCTGGGCCCTGGATACATGAAGGACTTGCTGAAGCTGCACCACACCTCTCTCACAACCTCAGATCAACAGGTTCCATAAACTTGGTCACTCCCAGAGTGCGCCTCAAAACCTTTGGAGACAGAGCTTTCTGTCATGCTGCCACTACCCTTTGGAACTCCCTGGACTTATTCAAATCCAGACTGAAAAGCCACCTGTTTAGCCTGTCATTTCTGGTTCTTCCTCTATACCACAATAAACCAATCAACCAATTATTGGTCTGAGCCATGCTTACAGCGCTTTGAGTCCTACGGGAGAAAATCGCTTTACAAATGTTATTTGTTGTTGTTTGTTGTTGACAGTTTTCAGTGAGCGTAAGCTCTTACTGGTAACTAGATCTTGTTTTCTACTGCAAACAGTAGGATATAATTACTTAATACTAACTCCATGTAAATTAAGGAAAGAGTTATTTCAAAGAACATATTTTTTTAAGATGTCCTATAATTACCCTTCCTGTTTTTAGAGCGTAGAGGATGGAAGTCCTGCCCATGAGGCTGGCCTTAGGGCTGGTGATCTTATTACACATGTAAATGGAGAGTCTGTTCTCGGGCTTGTTCACATGGATGTCGTAGAGCTGCTATTAAAGGTATGTTAAGAGACTGGTAATATTAGAAAAATTACCATACCAACCCAGTTATACAACACATGTACTTTTTAAATGGCCTTCCCACCAGCCCAAAGAACACTGATTCTACCAGTCTTCTTCCTGGCTTTAGCACTATTTTTAATACAGGACTAGTCCATGACTAACCTGGCAGATGTAAACTGTACATGCTGTAGCTCCTTAAAGGGCAAGTCCAGCCCCAAAATGAAAACTTACATACAGGTAAATCACCCCCAAAACCATAAACAAAAATAGTTTGAAATGAGAAATATATAAGTCTAACCTGAAATCCTGCACAATGTCCTGTTGCTCCTGTTCAGCTTCCTGGTTCTTCCAGTTAGTAATTGTCAGTTCTGGATTTGACAGTTGACATCACAGCCAATGACTGAATGTTAATCCCGTCTGCCTCTTCTGAGCATGCTCAGGCTCAGTACAGGTTTCTAAATTCCTCAGTTTCCATGAGGCATCCAGAAGCATAGCAGGCATATAGTAATGAATTCATAGGACAAACTATGATATATCAACATATTTTAAAGAGGCCATTCGTTCTAAAAGCTATTCTTATGAGGGTGGAGTTGCCCTTTAAGCAAACCATAGTGTGAGGTAGGAATAATCAATTCTATACATTTTTTAAAATTAAAGTAAAGCTGGTTGCACACATTACAAAGCCCAATCCCATCGGTACCGACGGGATCGGCCCTTTATCGGTAACGTGTGTATGCGCAAATTGAAAGTTTCCGATGCCGCCGAACACTCAGCAACTTCACCTGAGACTGTTGTTACGGCAAGAAAATTTCCCTCGGACACCCCCTGTACTAAACTATAAGGAGTCCGCTGCAATAGTAGGGTGTGTGGCAGTCACAAACAATCTCCCTATACCAGTGGTTCTCAAACTGTTAGACCGTGGCCAATGCAAATTTTTCTTGTGGCACACGTTTTTTAATGTTGTAATTACCCATAGTTTATGCTTGTTACAGTGTATATTGTTATCAAATATGTAATAAGAAAAAAATGTAATAAGATACACTAAATTGTCTACTCTGACATATCTATCATAATATTAATATTTTTAGATTAAAACATAAGAAAATGGTAAGTTATATTTGTGAAATATTTTCACAACCAAAATTCTGAGGCACACCAGTGTGCCCAGGAACCCTGTTTGAGAATCACTATACTATATATAATAGAAAGCTTGTGACTGTGTGTAGCCACATCTTTTAAACCTTTTAAAGGCTGGTACAGTATGTACCCATCTTAACTCTTCAAAGCTCTAAATCCAGTAGAGGACAATACTGGGAAATTTCCTTTTCCTCTCTTGTTTGCTACTTCCAGTTTGAACATGAATACCCAGTTTTATATATTTATAACATAAGACCATATTTTGTTAATATTAGCCCCTGCTAAGATATACCAACTTTATAAATGGGAGATCACGGTTAATAAGTCCTTTACATTGGCGCAGCTTAGCGGGATCTGAGGCTATCCATTTTAAAACAATAGCTTTCCCTAGCATTTTTATTATTATTTTATTCTGGGTTTTATCCATTTACCTACATGTCATATGGCATACTATAACCAAGCATATTCTTGTTTTGTTGAAAGAGTGGTAACAAAGTATCCCTGAGGACAACCCCTCTGGAAAACACCTCCATAAAGATTGGTCCGGCTAGGAAAAACAGCTGTAAGGGGCGAATGGCAAGAAGAACTAAGAAGAGCAGAAAGCGAGAGAACCAGGACAGGTGAGAAATTATTTGTTAGAATACATTGGAATGAAACAATGTGTCTGGTAATTGTGTAAGCTTCTTACATTGGAATTTACCACTCAGATGGAGTTAAAATGTGCCTTACCATACCTTTTTCCCCTGCTCTGTAAAACAATACATCTTACCAATAAATCCACCAGTCCCTTGCCTCTCTCTAACAGTTTTCCTGGTTGCAGCCATCATTTAAGGCCATGGTGGTGCCATGGCGTACAATGACGGCCAGTGACTTACAATGCCTGCGCTGCTTTCCTTCTTTACAGCTCCTATAGAGCTCATGCAACTATAAAGGAGATGGCAGAGAGCAGGAAGGGACTGGCGGACGTGAAGGCAATATTCCTTGTATCAGGAGTGCCAGGTAGAAAGGTAAGGACTTCAAGATCGGGTTAGGTGTGTTTAATGTATAGTAAAAGTCTTTATAGGAAGTGAACCTGCCATTTTGTTAACTTTCCCTTTTTCTTACCTTCACCCAACACTCCATTGCTGGGGAATTACAATTTCTGGAAATCCCTTGCAGGTTTCCTCTATGCTTCCTGGTAAAGCCTGTTAGTCATGGCCATGACGGTAACATCACGGCTAATGGCTGACTGCCATTACTGATCGAGTGGTTACAAGTGCTCTCTGCTCCTCTGAGTACAGGAGCAGTGGAGGAGGGTCTTCTAGCAAGGGGTTGTGGTTCTGTAAATTGTAATTCCTCAGCATGGGAGCGTCTGGTGGAGGGAAGAATATACAAACCTGGGATTTTGGGGGGTAAGAATTCAGTTACAAGGGTTGCAGCTCAAGGTGTGAGTGCTTCCTGTGTTTATAAAACAACCTTATTCTTTTTCAATAGCTTCCATAGACATGGACAGTGTATTTTGTGACTGTAGTGTGCAATATGGTCATAAAATTCTAAATATAATAACTGTAACTTGGGATCAAAAAAAAAAAGTTTGCGCATGGATAAATTTGAGTTCAAAGAATATCCATAATACACAAATACGATTGTGATTTAGTGATGATGCCCTTTAACAAATAAAGTAACTATGGGCTGTATTAAAAATTGAATTGTGTATTGAAAATCTTTGCTGTGGTCGAAGTATTTCTGCCCTATAGCGGCCCATTTACTCAAGTGGCAGTTGTTCCTATAGCTATATAGGGCAGAAATAAATATATAAATGTCAAATCACTAATGTCAACCGCAGGGAGTAGCAAGGGACGTAATATTCAAATGATTTTTTCAAAATGGAACTTTTCAACTTTTTATGGAGTTGGCTGGGTTTTTTCTTCCTTCCTTTTTACTTTTTCCGTCACTTTCTTCTTTTTTGAAGCTAGCCATGTGGAGTCAGATCTGTTTAAGAAGACCATCCATAGAATATTCAAGTGTGTACAGAAGCAGCTGCTTAGCACTTAGGGCTTTTTTACACTCTAGTCAGTAGTTACTTGCATATGCATGCAGGCATTCTCTGTCCCACAGGAATGAACAGATGCCTTCAAAACTAAAGTTTAAGGTTTTTGTATTCTTTATCGATGTTCCACAGTTACCTTTCTAATATCAATGTTTTTATTTTCATAAAGGAAGCGATCTCTGTTCAAGAAGATTTCCAGGCAGTCAACAGTGTTGCAGACTAGCAAGAGTTTCTCCTCTGGGCTTCACCATTCTCTGTCTTCCAGTGAGAGCCTTCCAGCCTCTCCCACTCACAGTCTATCTCCAGGTCCAACAACTCCTAATCGTAGCCCAGCCCCAGAGATGACTGGTGGTAAGAGTTAAATTTAACACCTAATGCTCCAAAATATATATACTTTCAGGGAGATTCAATAAAAGTTCTTAATGTTAAAAATGGTGCTAATTTTGCCCCAACCAATCAGACATTATTTAACATTTGAAAGCTAACATCTGATTGGTTGTGGCAACATTAGCACCATTTTTAACGATAATAACTTTTATTGAATAACCCTGTTTATCTTTTACTGCTGTTTAAATAATTCTGCATATGATTTTATTGTGGTTAGTAAAGTAAGCTTAGGGGTATAAGAAAATAACTTGCTGAGCACATAACATTGCATCTGTTTAGGCTCAGGCCTTACTGAAGCAGTCACCAGCGTGCCAGAAATGGTAATGCAAGCGCCCGATTAACGAATCGAAAGCGCAGCATGTGGCAACGCACGCCAGCACACTAGAGTGGCCACATCAGTTGGCCACACTAGTGTCCGCTTTCAAAAGCAGGTTAGTCTGGCCTACCATAATCTTTTATCAATTTCTCTTTGCTTTGGGCAAAGGACAGCTGAAATCTAAGCTACACAACATAATTTATGGATTACTACACTGGAAAAGAATGTATAAATTGTAGCCGAGATTGTTCTTCTAACCTTAAACTGTAATTTTTTTTATCCAGCATTCCTTTTCAGTAGTGACTGTAGCAAACAGTAGCTGCCCCCATTAGGTGCACTGTCATCTCATGAGTGACATCAGGGCCCCAAAGAGAGCTCTGGGCAGACCTGATTGCAGAGCCCATTCCTATAGCAGGTAATAATAGGAGGAGGATTGCTGAAAAGAGGGGCCACAGTTTAATGTAGGAATAGAGCTAACAACCTCAGCTACATGTAGAGCTTAATTTTGAGATAGTTATCACTATAATGGCCCCTAAAAGGGTCATCTTATTAACAGTGCACAAAGTGTAAGATGTCATAAAAGGAAACTATATGGAACTGTTGAGATTTTATTGCATCGATGGCTAATCTGTAAAAAGCTTACGTTCTATACCTATAAAATACATTTCTGGAAAGATTTCAGTACAGTTATCATGCTAAATGGTTAAATATCAATTGGTTCAGAAGGATGCTGTAGATGCATTATTTTCTATTCAGCAGTTGGAAGTATTTCATTATATTTGCAAAATAATTTAATTTTAAAGGTGCAGAAGTTTTATTGGTGGTAATTGGTTACTACTTGGTTTTCCGCCACATTTTTTGGAGTAATAAGTACTCTTGGTGCTCATTTACCCAGACCAGCAACACTAGTCTATGTGTTCTGGGTAAATCCTCCACCCTTGAGGAATGTTAACAAATAAAATTAAAAAAAGGGGAGCAGAGCCACAGAGCTTTCAGTTACACAAAATGTAGTGTAGATGGAAGGAGCTGTCAGCTGCTGCACATACCGTATATACTCGAGTATAAACCGAGATTTTCAGGCAAAAAAATAGCCTGAAAATCAGTCTGTTTATACTCGAGTCAAGCACTTACCTGCTCCGCGGCCGCACGATCCGCATCCTCAGCTAGCTGATGTCACTACTCTGCACCGGGAAGTGAGCCGGCGCCGAGTAATGACGTCAGCCAGCAGAGGAAAGTGAAGCATGCGGCCGCCGGAGCAGAGAAGAGGATCCAGAACCCTGCAGGGGGGCATGAAGAGCAGGTATGAGAAGGCACTGGGAAGGAAGGGGGGAAGGCACAGTAATTCCTGCAGTGGCAATTCTTTGCCACTGCAGATGTTTGGAAACCATAACTCCCAGCATCTAAAGCATGCGGGAGTTGTAGTTTCCAACATCTGCAGTGGCAAGGAATGACTTTAGTTGCCTTTTAAATGGACATAGAATTCCCATACAGTAATAGCCAAATACAGTATAGCTATTAC
Organism: Hymenochirus boettgeri; assembly: GCA_019447015.1. Classification (NCBI taxonomy): domain Eukaryota; kingdom Metazoa; phylum Chordata; class Amphibia; order Anura; family Pipidae; genus Hymenochirus; species Hymenochirus boettgeri. The sequence continues at coordinate 199,054,528 of CM033469.1, read as the reverse complement.
TGTATGGGACTTCTGATTTTTATTAAAGGGCAACTAAATCCTAAAAACAATACAAATCAGAAGGAGAATGTTATCTATTGCTGCCTTCTGATTCTGTATTGTTTTGAGACTTTAGTTGCCCTTTAAATGGTCAGCAGAAATCCCATACAGCAATAGTCATACTGGATTTGGCTATTACTGTATGGGACTACTGTATGGGAATTCTGCTGTCCATTTAAAGGGCAACTAAAGCCTCAAAACAATACAGAATCAGAAGGCACTATAGATACATTCTCCTTCTGATTCTGTATATCTATTGCTGCCTTCTGATTCTGTATTGTTTTGAGGCTTTAGTTGCCCTTTAAATGGTCAGCAGAAATCCCATACAGCAATAGTCATACTGGATTTGGCTATTACTGTATGGGACTACTGTATGGGAATTCTGCTGTCCATTTAAAGGGCAACTAAAGCCTCAAAACAATACAGAATCAGAAGGCAGTTGTGGCCCTATTTTCTACCCTCGGTTTATACTCGAGTCAATCACTTTTACTCCTTTTTAAAGGTAAAAGTGGGTGCCTCGGTTTATACTTGGTCGGTTTATACTCGAGTATATACGGTATGCTATTATTGACAGTGCTCTTTTAGTTTTTACTTTAACAAAGGGGGGTAGGATTTCTCTCTCCAACATAGATATAGAATTAATATTAGATGAAAACAGTGGAAACCCACTTTAAATAGTGTTTTATTTTATAAAACACTATTTAAGAAGAATTTAATTTAAATAATGTGGTAAAAATTCAAGTGCTACTTTAAGGTTATAAAAATGGGAACTTCCATAGTATGACCATTGCAGATTTAAATTTATTAATAAAACATTAAAAATACATGTGTTCTTTATAAATTTATTTTCCTCATAGATGTTTCTTCACCCCAGAGCACTTCACCATGCTCAAGTACACCAAGCTCACCTGCAGGACACATCCGACCAAGCTCTCTGCAATGCCTTACACCCAAACTCACTGGCCAGCGTTACAAAGTTGGTCGCAGAAAATCTACAAGCAGCATTCCACCCTCCCCTCTGGCTTGTACACCATCACCCATCACACAGCAAACTCCTTCCTCCCCACAACGGTCACCCTCTCCTCTTCCAGGACATCCAAGAAGCGGGCATAGTGCCCTTCAGGTTAAGGCCTTGTCACCACCCACCACTGTTCGGCAGAATTCACGGAACCGGGCAACAGAGTCTCCCAGGTCACCTTTGCTGAAGAGAGTGCAGAGTGTGGAAAAGATGGCTGCATACTTGTCTGGTGGACAAAAGGCAATGCCTATTGAGGTCCAGCATTGGGAGGATTCTGGGGATAGATTAGATGGTGTTTCAGAAACTGTCAACAGGAGAAGGGACTGTGGAGCAGACAAACATGAACGTGATGCAGAGTTGGTTGTAATGAGAAGGCTTAATCTCTCCGAGAGACGTGACTCCTTCAAAAAGCAGGAAGCTGTGCAAGAGGTTAGCTTTGATGAGCAAGACTCTGGAACAGGAGAGTTAGGACTTGAGGACAAAAAAATCGTAGGCTGCTCTGGGTTATGGGAAAGACTGCCTCATCAGACATCATGGATACCAGCCCGTACAGCAGTGTCACCATCGGTTACACCTGCTCCAGAATCTTCTGGGCGCCTTGTTCCACAAATAGCTGTACAGACCTCTGAAAGTGTGGAACAAGACAGGAGCTCAGGTTTTTGGGAATGCCAAGCATTTTACCCTCTACAACTGACCGGCAAGGGCAAGCAACCCCTTGTTTCCTGGTTGTCAGAACCCATACCTGCCAGTTCAGATAACCATCAGTCAAAAACCCACTTAATTCCGAAACACAGTGAGTGCCAGTCTCCATTACCATCCTCAAATTTATGTTCTGATTCTGACGGAAAAAAAGATGACAATGTGAAAAATGAATCACAAGATCATTCTATTAAAAAAAATGGCTAAACTTTTAACTGTAATGCATCTCATAATGGTACTTCTGAAGAAAGTTTTGGCATATTAGCAGATAGTGTCCCTGTTGAAACTCAAGGTGCATATGAAGACCAAATTTTCTATTTAACTTGTGGTTTTTTATACATCTACTTAACTTCCCTTTATTAAAAAATTTTAAAGTTAATAAACCAGCAGGCTACAGCGATACTTCTGATGACTGACCTCTTCATAAACTGCCCAAACATACTTGCTGCTTTCCTATTGTGTAGAACTGCTGGAGGGTATATAAATATCTAAGGAATGAATGAGCTAATGTGGACAATGGCATGTTTGTGTGTGTTTTCCCCATTTTAAGAAGGATGATATAAAAACTTGTGTTTACATGTTGTGCTGCCTGAAGAAATTGCTTTATGGGTCTGAATGATCTCAATCTCCAGAAGGAAGTATCCAAAGCTGCCTTTACAGAAAAACAAACAAGAAAAAAAGATGGACAAAGCGAAGTTTGTATATGAAAGAAACTTTTTTAACTTATTTATTCATTAATTTTTTTAAGAAAATGAGTGGAAACTGTTGGTAAAACTCACAATTTTCATATTTCTTTACGTTTTTTTGTTGTTGTTTTTAACATAGATACAAAAAGTGTAAACCCATTTAAAAAGAAAAAAAAAAAGAACATTTCAAACCTTGTATTTTTTATGTGTGATTTAAATAATTAGATCTTGATGAGCATTTTCTCTCATTTAGTGAATCCTGATTTCCCCATTAGAAATATAAACATCACAAGTTAGTTGGTGAGATAGACTTTAAATGATTTACATTTAGTTTTTTTTCCCCACCGATAATTTTAGGAAGTCACTTTAATGTGTATGAAACGTTAGGACAACTTTTCCATTTTTGCAAAAAGTTAAGAGATTTAAGCGTTTAAAAAAGCAGGTGACATCAGCAACCATTGATTTACACTATGAATCCTTTCTGTTCTAGAAAGTTTCTGATTTTTGTTCATTCACTTGAGCTTTAACTAGTCATATCAAGCATATTTCTCAATACCTGTACTTTTTGGGGTTTGCCTTTTGAAATTTAGCTACTCTGAACTTTCCATTCTTATCACAACTTAAAATGCTCTATCTGCCTTAGTGTACACATGGGCAGATGTTTTTGGCTGGTGGATGTAAGCCTCTTCTGACCATTCGGCATGACTGTTTGTGTAGTCCATAGAAGACTGCATGATCGTCCAAGATTTTCCACCATGTCAGATCTGTCTATTGTCCAACCTGACCGGAAAACTAATCGGACAATTGCATGCACATAGTACTGAAAAAAATTCCAAAATATCTGCTTGTGTGTACACAGCCATAATGTGCACAAACACATGTGGATATGATTGCATGTGTTCCGGCCAATCCCATTGGATTCCATGTGGTGGTAACCACATACATGGCCCTGCACATGCAACAGATTGTATTGGCTCCCTCAATTATAGTAGAGAGAGACAATCCCAGACGACTGAAAATTTTTAGCCTGGAATAGCAGTGATTTTTTTGACTTTTACAACTTGAGCTTTAATAAGATTCAACAGATTTAATAACTAATCCTATAAGTAAAGAGTAAAATATATTGTTATAAAAATAAAGGGCAAGTGCTTTTTCTAGTCTGTACTCCATAGATTAATAGAAATAGGCCTGTGATTGTGGACCCAGATGTATTACAAAAGATATATGTATATTTATTAGGCTTTAAAAACATAGGTGTTTATTTCCTGCTTTGCATTCTTAGCAAGATATATAACAGAAAATATAATTATGAGTGAATAGAATATCAAAGGATTGCAAATGATTATGGCCTTGTATACGCAGGCTGGTAATTCTGGCCAACATATTTTACCAATTGGTAGTTTGTAGGCTAAAATTGAAGTGGTATACAAAGATATTTTAGTTTAAAAGTGTACACGGTTGCTCATGATTTCCTGAAATGTCTGATTTTGGTCATGTATGAAATCACAGCTGATTATAGAACCAAAATATTAGGCTAGGTGATCAGAAATATCAGCCCTAAGAATAAAAGATCATTAAAATGCACCAAAAAGTCACAATTTATATTGGCAATTACTATTCCCCTCAAGAAACTTTTCAATCCTTCCTTTTAGTATATAATAGGGACATTGTTACTGTGAAAGCAACTAAATGTACAATAACTATATAGCTCTTTATGTTTAAAACTAAAAGACCTTAACAGGACATTTATATTTTAAACATATGACTTAGGCCTAGCATTTCCACCATTTCCCTTTGTTGTGTTTCCACACGCTGCATTCGAGGGTTACTGAACAATACAATCATGGTTACCAAGATCGAACTATACATTCAAGGGTTACATTTGAGGGTTACCAAAATCGAAGGCTATATTTGAGGGTTATTACAATCGAAGGATACATTCGAGGTTTATGGATTAGAGAATGCGATAATTACTGAATTTTACAATAATAATAAAAAATAAGGGTTCGGGTTCATCACAACTCCTCAGTAAATTTAAAATCATTGTAATGATTCGGAGGTACAATATAAAAATCCATCATCTATGTTGCTCTTAAGACTCATCTGCCTATACACACCTATACACATCTCAAAACTGATTACTATATGTAAATTAACATCTCGCACCACTACTAAACATTACATTAACTCGCTCTCCCGCCACTGCTAAAATGTTCATTCATGCCCTTAATAATAATCTCCTGTCTTGACTACTGTAACATTCCTCCAAAAAAGAACCTGCAACTCCGATACTGCATTCCATAGGGTGGCTTCCCATCAAGCAAATAATCATATTCAATACCCGTTCCTGCGATTTCCGATGCGCATTCGATTGCGCGTCCGTTCGCGTTTTGGTAACGCATGTGTTCACCATTTTTGGTGCGTTAACGCATGCGTGTCCATAACGCGAAAAGGCGAAAACGCACGCGCAAAATGCAAGCGCAAAATGCGCAAGAATCGTGCACACAATCGTGTGCGATAACGCTTGCGATTTTATGCGCGATTCCTGTGTGTTGCAGTATGGCCTCACCCTTATTTTAATCTTTAAATCCCTTCACTCTACTGCACCTCCCTACTTCTCTCTTTGTCCCTTATGTTCCTGGCCGTGCCCTGCGCTCCTCGCAAGGCAATCTCCTCTACAAACCCCCTACAAACACTGCTTCCTCCTGCCTTAAATCACTCTTGTTGCTTCTTACCTTTGGAACCTTCTCATCTCACTTTATCAGGTGGCATTCTTTAGCTCTTTTAAATATAAACTGTTATCCTACCTTTCTGAAAACCAGTACTATTAACGATTGTTAGCTGTCTGAGCATCTTGTATCCCTCAACCCACTTTTATCTTTATGTTGTCCCTCCCACTTAGATTGTAAGCTCTTTGGGGCAGGGATCTCTTTCCTGATATGTTAAGGTACACCACACTTATTTTATATATCAATGTTGGCATTGATGAGCAACATGACTAGGCTAATTGCCTTTCTTTTTTTTTTTAAGGCATTTCTTGTTGGATTTTTTTGGAATATTTAAAGGTCCACTTTTGGTCTTCTGACTATTTCGCACAAGTAATAATTTATTCCTCATTTTATGGTTAATTTAGCTTGAAAGAGACAATTTAATGTTCTATTTCTTCTTCCCCTTTATTCTTCCGTTTTTTGGACTGTATCTCCTTCCACGGTTTTCCAGCTAGAGACATGGAAGGCAGTGCTGATGCGCAAGATGCTTTTACTTGCTAAGGAATCCATGAAAGCTTTACTGTATTATCTGCAATTTTGGGACACTTATTCTCAATTGATTGTTCCAATTGTCAAACATGAACATTCCAAAGTTTCAGGGTCATCAAATTATATCCCAACTGTCACATTCTTAAAAAGCATCGATAATGATTTTTTTCATTTTAGATTGCCAATTACTGTAAACTAGAAATCTTTAAAACCACCACTGTAGCGTTTTTTTATTGATCTGCCCCCTATTTCTTTAGATATCCAATCTAAATCTCCCATCTGGTGACAGAGTTTGACAGTTGGTATGTAGGAAATGTACCTGGGTTCAAAGCTTCACTATTTACGCACTGTCTGTCTCTGACAAAAACAGTGTTGTGTTATGTGAGCAGAAGACAAATGATGAAAATGATTTAACAATGTATTTAATCTCTGAAATGTACAACAGCAAAATGTTAATATCACACAGTAGATTGATTTATTTTTTGAAAGCTACTTACTAAGTTTCACGGTCAAATTTGGGTTTCTAAGTTACTAGGAAAAGTACTGCTCCATGTAAAATAAAACAAGAATGGTGCTTGTACACAGTGATACACACATTCAGTTTTGTATGCTTTAATGTTAACAATGTGCCCTTAGAAATGCTATACTTATTAAGATTGTTGCAGCTTTCCACAAACTAAATTTTCAGCTTTATTGAGCCATCATCAGTGTAGTGCAGGCCTCTGGTTTAGCAATGTAATGCGCCTATAGATAGATGTCACTAATAAATTAAATAAGATAGGCAGAGAAAAAGGCATTACAGCTCCCCTTCAGAATATGCAAATAAGGAACAGACTTCTGGGTAATTTCCATGTTTTCATGGTAGGCCTTAGAAAATACTATATCTATTAAAAGGTTTTACAGCATTCCATGAGCTAAATGTAAAAACAGAGAGTACGTGGATGGCTCTCTGCGGAGCTGTAAAATCCTATACTCTCCCTATCTTATTTAATTTATTAGTATTTTCTTATGATGCTTTAGCAAAGGATGGCCTAATGACCTACACACATCACATGACATGAGTCACATGACTGTGATGTCATTAAGCATCAAGTTACTTTTGTAGCTTCACTGCAATTTTTGCTCATTATAATTTTGCTTTGCTTTTGATCAGAGCATTTTGCTGCAGCTCAGCTGAAAAACATTTTTTAAAGATTTTTTTTTTAAATTTTTACCAAACCACATTTTTTTACCACTCATACTTTTTAAAACTGTAAGTACTGTATATATATTTTATTATATCTTTTTTTTATTCAGTAACTAAAGTGATAAAGTGATACTGGCTCTTTAGTACAATTGAAATTAGCACTGATCCTGCTCAGTGCTAAAAAACAAATTCAAAAACGATTACATTTTTTTAAACTTTATCCTTAAAATGTAACCATGTGTTTATTTTATAGAACAGCATTAATGCTATTTTTAGAGATACAGGCTGTTTAATTCAAATTCTATTTATTGGACAAACGGTTTTACTGTATATATTTATTAATTGTTTTAATCAGCATCCCGCATTTTCTTACAATGACATCGCATCACAAGACACTGTATAGTATTAAACATAATTTATTTTATAACTGAGATACTGATCAGAGCCGAGTGCTGCTGCTCAGTGCTAATTTTAAATTTAAAAAAAAAACATTTTAAGGGCTAGGCCACACTATCGTGCTTTTTTTGCGTTTGCACGCGTGTTTTTCCCCCGATCATTAAAATCGCGGCAAAGCACCGAAAACGTTTTCAGGTGCGATGCGATTGCGTTTCAGTTGCAGTGTGGACGTGCCCTTAAACATTATCTTTACAACATTAGTATATATTTGTTTTATATAACAAAATTACATTTCCAGTAACGAAATCCAAAAACGGTGGCTGCAAGTTGCAAAATAATACAAAATGCCAATTTTGAGCTTAACTTTGAACATTTTAGTAGTCATATTACCTGTTATAGTCTATTAATATTGGTTTATAAACTGATTGATAAAAATCTATTTCTTTGCTATAGGATCAATCAGAGATGTCTGGTAGAGCGCGAACATTTTTTTGGAAAATTCTCCCATGTGTGAAAAATGTAAGTTTACAACTGAAAATTATAGCCAGTTGGATTTTTAGGGTAGATAAACCTTCCCTTTCTATTATTCTCGTTTTCTTTTGAAAACTTGTATTTTTTCATGTACATTTCTATATTATCTTAGAATGTCAGTGAAGAGGCTGTTTCTAACCCTGATGGAAAAACTACGACAGAGACTAAAGTACAAACCCTTCCTGGTAAGTTAATGAATGGATCCCTTTCTTGTTTGGATTTTCAGTGTTGTTATTCTTTGTAATCAGTTATTCTTATTACCCTTTAAATAGAAGGTGTAGTTACACATACATGTAGGACAGACCTTCCAATATTTGTGCCAAGCAAAATACCTACAGCATTTTGTTATGAAAGTATCGGAAAGTAAACTGGTTCATACAAATGTTTTATTTACATTACAGAAAAAAGGAAGAAAAGAGGAAAACTAAGAAGATTTGTTAGAAGAATTGCAGACACCTTCTGTTGCAGGAAAAAGGTAAGGACCAAAATGTTATTTATATTATATTTTTTATTTATATTTTGAAATATTATATTTATATAATTTATATATTTATGTACTGAATTATTTTTGTATTTCTCCCCCTTGTATTTTGTACTTTAACTGTTATTGTACAGTGCTGTGTCCCCAAGTGGCACTTATAAATAAACTATACACACACACACATACATACAAAATGTGCTGTTATGGAACTTTCAATGGAAGATTATTATACAGAGAAAGATAATTGTTTTTATTTGAATTTGGTGCTTTAGCCAATAAATAGGTGCTTAATGACCTTTTAGGCATTCACGGGGTGGCTAGGATTGGTTGATGGAAATCATGGCTGGTGAGATAGGTTGAATATATGTATTTATATGTTTATATTTAATTTATTAAAACCTTAGAATATCAGTGACAACGAATTGATTAGAGCAGAAGACACCATTCTAAGCCCTGATCTAGTGACGTCAGCTGTGCCTGAAGAACAGACGCCTCCAGGTAAGTCAATGGACAGGTCCCTGTTTAGACTTAGACTAGGTGTAAATGCATTTGTTTTACTGTATTTCAATCTAAATATTACAATATATAAAATGTATATTTCTATATTTTCTAGCAAATGACGACCTACAAGTCCAGAGAAATCTTCAAACAAGGTATGATCAAACCTGGAACGAATGTGGTGGCATATATTGTGTTCTGTTTACAGGTCCATTAGATCTAATGGACAGTAGGGTTTATCCAGAACACCATGTGATCGGTTTCTATCTTTCTTTTAGGAAACTGTCAGATGGGGCTAAAGAAACAAAAGTCAAAAAAATCTCACAAAGAGGTAGAAATGCTGAAAAAAGTGAAGAAAAGCCACAAATTATCTGGATCCAGGAGGTTAAATTTACTCTTAGTGAAATCAAAGGAGAACAGAAAACTGAACCTCCTAATACAATGAAGAATGAGATATATATAATTTTTCAAGAATGTATGAAATGCAAAGAAAGAAAGGACAACAACCACCAGTATTAACAGGCAGACTCCAACTTTACAATGAGACAAAAGCAAATGAAATCTCACAAAAGAAAAAAATTGAGAAAGACAAGAAATCCCACAATTACCAACCCAGGAGGCAAAATTTACTCTTGAAGAATCAAGAAAACAAAACAACTCCTAAAACAAAGAAGACAGAATAGTATATAGTTTTACAAGACTGCACGAAAGGCAAAGAAAAAACGTACCAAACCTACCTGTATTCAACAGCGCAAAAGGAAGATAAAGAAAAGCCACAAATAACCACATTAGATCGCCAAACCAGGATCTTTAAAGAGAAAGAAGGCTTCAAAATATATCGTTTTACAAGACTGCCTGGAAGACCAACAAAATTCAACCTACTTCTATGAGCATCCAAAAATCAATTTAAGTGATGCCACTTGCCTTCCTCTATCAAGTCTACCAACCAAGTCTGCCAACAGAAAAAGAAAGGCTACAAAAAATATAATTAGACGTGAAGGCCCCAAATGCAAAAAAAGAAAACTTCTACCAAGGAAGCCAAGGAAACCCGTAGGATTTTGGATTCCTTATTTGAATCTAACAACCAGTGAAAAAGAAGTCCTTGAGTCACCTACTGAACCGTTAGACAATGTCATTTTAGAAGCTGCCATGCAGGTTCTCAGACAGCAGTTTAAACCCAAAGATGGCCTCCAGCACATATTAAGATAAAGTTGTGAAATAACAATAGTTTGAGTAGTTTGGTTTATGAAGAGTTATTAGAAACAACAAAATACAGGTGTCTGAATTCTAAAGCTAAACTGCCTCATGCACATCCCTCACAACAGGGACTGGAAGGCAGATAAAGGGTCAATTTACAACAAAAATGTAATCTACCAACCTCATTGCAATACAAATATCTGCAGTTGAAACACTGTCTAGCAACATATTTTCCTAACCGGCAAACCATTGTACTCTCTAACCATCCAATTATTGGGATGCTCCGGACACAGGGACCACAGGGTCTAATATCCCGCATATACACCAAAATCATGGGACGAATTTGCACACTCTCATATTACAATTTCCCCCTCCACTAACAATAGACTTATCCAGTATAATATATTGCATCAAACCTATTTT